>CM053575.1:68202414-68265676 GCA_028646485.1 Cryptoprocta ferox
AATGAAATCTGGCCATTCGTAGCAAAGTGGATGGACCTCGAGGGTGTCATGCTAAGCGAAATAAGTCAGGCGGAGAAGGACAGGTACCATTATGTTTGCACTCATAGGTCTAACAGGAGAAACCCAACAGAGGACCATGGGGAGGGGAAGGAGGAAAAAGAGTTAGGGAGAGGGAGGGAGACAAAACATGAGAGACTCTTGAATACTAAAAACAAACTGAGGTCCGAAGGGGAAGGGGGAAAAGTAAAGGGGGGTGATGGTCATGGTGGAGGTCACTTGTGGGGAAGAGCACTGGGTGTTATATGGAAACCAACCTGACAATAAACTATAAAGTTAAAAAAAATCAAAAATTAAAAAATTAAATTAAATTTTTTAAAAAAGAAAGAAAAATCAAGGAATCAATCCCATTTATAATTGCATGAAAAACTCTAAAATACCTAAGAATAAACATAACCAAAGAGGTGAAAAATCTATACACTAAAAACTATAGAAAGCGTATGAAAGAAATTGAAGAAGACACACACAAAAAAAGAAAAAATATTCCATGCTCCTGTATTGGAAGAACAAACATTGTTAAAACGTCAATACTACCCAAAGCAATCTACATATTCAATGCAATCCCTATCAAAATAACACCTGCGTTCTTCACAGAGCTAGAAAAAAACAATCCTAAAATTTGTATTGAACCAGAAAAGACCCCAAATAGCCAAAGCAATCTTGAAAAAGAAAACCAAAGCTGGAGGCATCATAATCCCAGACTTGAAGACATATTATAAAGCTGTAATCATTAAGACAATATGGTACTGGCACAAAAACAGACACTCACATCAATGGAACAAAATAGAGAACCCAGACATGAACCCACAAACATATGGCCAACTAATCTTTGAAAAAGCAGGAAAGAATATCCAATGGAATAAAGAAAGTCTCTTCAGCAATTGGTGCTGGAAAAACTGGACAGTGACATGCAGAAAAGTGCACCTGGACCACTTTCTTACACCATACACAAAAATAAACTCAAAATGGAAGAAAGGCCTAAATGTAAGACAGGAAGCCTTCACAATCCTGGAGGAGAAAGCAGGCAACAATCTCTTTGACCTTGGACACAGCAGCTTCTTACTCAAAATCTATCTGGAGGCAAGGGAAACAAAAGCAAAAAAGAAGTATTGGAACCTCATCAAGATAAAAAGTTTTTGCACAGTGAAGGAAACAATCAGCAAAACTAAAAGTCAGTCAACAGAATGGGAGAAGATATTTGCAAATGACATATCAGATAAAGGGTTAGTATCCAAAATCTATAAAGAACTTATTAAACTCAACACCCAAAAAACAAATAATCCAGTGAAGAAATGGGCAAAAGAATGAATAGACACTTCCCCAAAGAAGACATCCAGATGGCGAAGAGACACATGAAAAAATGCTCAACATCAGTCATCATCAGGGAAATAAAAATCAAAACCACAATGCGATACTACCTCACAGCAGTCAGATGCCTAACATTAACAACTCAGGCAACAACAGGTGTTGGCAAGGATGTGGAGAAAGAGGACCTCTTTTGCACTGCTGGTGGGAATGCAAACTGATGCAGCTGCTCTGGAAAACAGTATTGAGGTTCCTCAAAAAATTAAAAATAGAACCACCCTAAGATCCAGCAATTTCATTACTAGGTATTTATCCAAGAGATACAGGAATGTTGTTTCAAAGGGGCACTTGCAACCCAATGTTTAAAGCAGTGCTATTGACAATAGCCAAAGTACGGAAAGCGCCCAAGTGTCCATCAGTGGATGAATGGATAAAGAAGATGTGGTATATATATACAATCGAGTATTACTCAGCAATCAAGAAGAATGAAATCTTACCATTTTCAACTATGTGGATGGGACTAGTGGAAATTATGCTAAGTGAAATTAGGCAAAGAAATACATATATCATATGACTTCACTCATGTGAGGACTTTGAGAAACAAAACAGATGAACATAAGGGAAAGGAAGCAAAAATAATATAAAAACAGGGAAGGGGACAAAACATAAAAGACTCTTAAATATGGAGAACAAACAGAGGGTTGCTGGAGGGGTTGTGGGAGGGGACATGGTCTAAATGGGTAAGTGGAATTAAGGAATCTACTCCTGAAATCATTGTTGCACCATATGCTAACTAACTTGGATATAAATTAAACAATAAATAAAAAATAAAATAAAATCCATGTATATTGATATTCAAAAAAGAGAAACATACAAAGAAAGGGATACTGTTGTTAGTAGGTAGGAAACAAAGTCCTTTGCTGAAAATGGCCATTTAACGAAAAAAATCTTCAACATATGTCTTAAACATATATTTAAAGGGAACAATAGCACCTTATATTTAGAGAAAAATTTTTTCATAATTCAAGCTGATAAAATTTTTCATAATTCAAGCTGATAAATATGGAAAGCCTTGACAGAACTAAAAAAACTATCAGTTAGCAATCCCTAATGAAATAATTGATTTAGGCAAAAATTATCAATGGATGATAAGATGATAGAGAATTTCACAATGAAGGGATAAAGCTGTCACCACAGGAACACACAGATCAATCAACCCCACTAATAGTGGGGCAACCTGACACTCTGTGCCTCATGCTGTGATTCAATCTGAAGTACACAGCCTCATTCATTTGGAAAAAATCCAATCAAGGCTTTTAAGCTAATTTCTAATTTACAAAAAAAAAAATTAAAAAGAGAGAGAGAGAGAGAAAGGAGAAACAAGTGACATCACAATGAAGCAAACAGATAAATCCTTCCTGTGAGGCATTCTAGAGCAAAATGACCATATACATTCAACCTATCAATGGTATGGTGAAAATATGGAGGTGGCAATAGAGAGAGGCGCTGCTCCAAATTAAAGGAGATAAAAGAGAAATAATAGGGGCTTCTGGGTGGCTCAGTCGGTTAAGTCTCACTCCTGATTTCGGCTCAGGTCATGATCTTGCAGTTCATGAGTTTGAGCCCCACTTCAGGCTCCACATTAATGGTGTGGAGCCTGCTTGGATTTCTGTCTTTCTCCTCTCTCTCTCTGCCCCTCCTCCACTCTCTTTCTGTTTCTCTCTCTCTCAAAATAAATAAACTTCTTTTAAAAAGAGAGAGAAATAATAATCAAATACAATGGGCATAATAGATTTGAATTCTCAGTCCAATATGGTAGCTATAGAAGATATTTTAAAAAGGAAGTTTAATAAAAACTAAATAGTACATATACCAAAGAAACACTAACTTTGTTGAGTAGAATAATAGCTTTTAGAGTTACATACTCAGCAAAGAGAACTGATTCAAAATGAGATCTGAGATTTGCATTTATTTCACAAATAAATAAATAAATAAGCACCAAAAAATGAGATGGATAGATAGAATTGTAAGCATGGCAGCTTCTTAATAATTATTAAATATGATTGATGGGTATATGAGTGTTCACTGCACTATCCTCTCCACTTTTATGTATTTGGATATTTTCATATAAAATATAATAAAATTTTAGATTATTAAATATTAGATCATGTCATCCACTTGCTTAAAGGTCCCCAATGAGTTTGTGTTAGGATGAAAAGAAATTTAAAGTCCTGGCCTATGGTCTCCTTTCTAACTTTATCTCCCACACTCCTTTACTCACCAGCTGCTCTAGGTATGCCAGTCTCCCTATTTTCCTTCAAACACAACCGAGCACGGTTTCATCTTAAGGGAGAAGTTTAACATAAAACATTTAAATAAATTTAAATGAAATTGGTAGCAGATTATTTTAAAAATAAGAGACACAGGATTTGAAAGAAGAGTCCCAGAAGACTTCAGATCAATTTTGTTCCTTATTTCTTTCCATCTTTCATTGTCTCTTATCCCCAAGGCCTTTGTGAATCCTTATTTCTTTCTGTCCTTCATTGTCTCTCAGCCCCAAAAAGTGATGCTCCTCCTTCTCTTTAAAAACACTGACTCATGAACCAGATTTTTTTAAAGCACAGATGTGGTTAGGAGTAGAAAAGGTAAATAGACTTTTGTCAGTGACATAGACATAACTATTATGCAAAAATCCAGATTAACATCTTGAAAAAGGAGCATTATCTACTCTTGAATTTTTGGTATTTGAGTTAAAAAATTCTGATGTACCTTCAAATATATTTTAAACAAAGATGATAGCAAATGTTTGAGCCCATGACACAGTGCATGTCCCCAGATGTACATCATTCAGAGGGGTAGAGTTATCTATGCCAGTGCCTCTGGGAAACTAGACCTACAATATACACTGCTCTCCAAGAAATGAAAAGATATGGGAATTGAAATTGTGGGTGACATTTAAAAGTAGACTCTTAAATACCCTAATAACTCCTGAAATGGATAGACTAGAAAGTTTATGTAGCAATGAGTGCACAAACATGAGATCCCAGCTCTGACTGCTTGTAAGGTCTGATATTCCATATAGCATTATAATTGCTTTGCATTTCTCCTCATTTGCCACATGCCCTAAAAAAATCAATAGAAGAGATTTGCTGTAACAGGGGTTAAGGAACTTGCTCTTACTGATTGAATTACTCCATGAGAATCTACCTCCTTAAGCTATTATAAAACCAAGTTAATAACATTGACAAAGTGACAACTGTATATGAGGCAACTTTGGGATTCATAGTATGAATACCCACTTTTCTTTTGGGAAAAATGCTTTTCAGCTCTTCTTTGATATTCTCTGAGAAGATAATACATTTTTCTCAAATTAAAATGAATGAGAGATGTAGCTATGACACTTCTCTCCCATTTTTTTAAATTAAATTGCCATATTGCTAAAGTTCTAATTCCCTTTAATTAAGTAACCATTAAAAGGATTCAAGTTGACTATTCAAAAAACTCTAACAGATGTGAAACGGATTTGTAAATCTGGAGATCAGCACTAATGGCCATGTCATTACTGTCATTTGTATTCATTTGCCATTTAAAATTAGAGGAATGTCCACTGCAGTTGGATTCCGAGTGGCACATACCCCACTTTATAGGCTCCCATGTAACTGACAGTTGGGACTGTAAAGAAACTGACAATTTTTCTTCTCTTTGACAGCACTTAGCATATGCCGCCCAGAGATTTTTGTGGGTTTTGGTTTCAACATCAAAAGTAACAGCAAAGCTATAAAAATATTTATTTGCCCACTCTTAAATGTCTGTAATGGAGCCAGAGACCTTACCTGCCATAATTACTGAAAATCTGTCTGCGAGCCATCTGTGGACTAGCATGGCACAGGCGTTGAGCCTTCCAAAAAGCAATGCTACTCTTTGTGAATACAACCAAAGTGGATGTATAGAAGGGTTCAGTGTCCCTAGCAAGACTGAACTCTTATCCTTGGCAACAGTTAAAGGATGGAGAAGGGAAAGACACCCCAAGTTTTACTGAAGTCCTGATTTCTACTTGTTTTACAAGCTTAGCTAGGGACAGAGAGGTGATTCATTTCATTCGGATCACATAATGAGATGAAAAAGATTTTCAAATTTACTTTTACTGATTGTGGGTAGGCCAGGAGTTTACATGGATGTCTGCCTAGATGGTCAATTGAGTTTATAATCATGAATTGATGCAGGGTTGAGGCTTGCATTGAATCATGGGGATTCCCTTTCTCAGGTTCCCATATGGATTTCATGTATGAAATCTAATGGAGTTTACAAGTGCTAGATTTTAAAGTCAGAACTAGGGTTTGCATCCTAGTTCCACTATTTTCCAGTGGTATACTTTTGGGGCCTTAACTTCTGCAAGTTCTATGTTTCCTCATTTGTAAAATGGCATGATAAGCAGAAATAACAGTATGGTTGCCATGAAAATGAAGTAAAAAATGTATATGAAACTATTAACATAGTGCTTGTTCAATTGTTTAATAGAACAGAGTTACTTTTTTAAAATCCTCACATACTCATCTAATAAAAGAGAAGAAATCCTGCCTGTTCATCAAAAAGAAGTCCCAACCCTCTCTTCAGTAATATCTTCACTCACTATTTTAGGAATAAAAGAATCTCTTTTATCTGCAGGTATCTCTCAAAGAATATCTCCTTCTTCTGATAATACCTCAGGGGCTTTGCTTGTTTTGTTTTGTTGTTTAGTTTTGTTTATTTTCCTTACTTGTAGCCAAGCATCTCAGAGACACCTACCTCACTTCCAGCTCTAGAATTGTTCTGTTTAGATTAAAGGTAGAAGGACATGAAGAAATACAGTATAGAGATTGAGTATAGATTCAATTACTTGACCTGGATGATTCACATGTTCATTTCCTGACTCTGAGAAAATTACTTAACCTCTTCCTTTCTTCGTTTCTTCAACTTTAAAGTGCTTAGTAATAATAATAGTCATATTATAGTTAGCTTTTGGAGAATTAAACCCATTTGAAGCACATAGAATACTGTCTTCAGCTAGTAAGTGCTCCATATATGTTGCCAGTGTTACCGGTAAACCATCCCTCCTACTTACATGTGAGTCAGAAGTGGGCACTTAACCTAGTTATGGACAACAAAATAAGAAGGAATATCTGTTGGGAAGTCTGAGTGGGAACTTTCTTTGATACTAACACTGAATCACATGAAGAAGTAATCCCTTATTTTCCCTCCACACGTTGTCATGTGTGGCTATAACACTTGGAGCCATCTTGCTCCTAGTCTGAGATTAAAGGCAATTACTGAGGTTCAGGGGCATAAATAAGCTGTTTGTTACACCTGCCCTGGATCTCATCCTATCCTTATGGCACATCTCCTTAGACCTTAACTCCATTTCAGCTGGGGTTTCTATACTAATTTAAATACCAACTCTCTGCTATTATCACAGGTTGTCTTGCACTTTGTTATTTGTGTATAATTTCTACCCCCTCCATTCTCACTCCCACCACCAGCAGCTCAAAAAAATCTTTCAAAGAAGGAAAAATGGCCTGGTAAAGATGCACAGGCTTTGGAGGCAGATAGGTTTGGGTAGACATTTTGTCTCTACCACTTCTATGATATAAAGTCTTGAAAGATTTTCCTAAGCTTGCTTCATTACCATGTTGAGGAAAATAATACCTACTTTGCAAGGTTTTCTGGTAATGAGATGATATATATGCAAAATGTCTATGAGTGCTTGGCCCTGAGTTGGCACTCAATAAATGTCATTTCTATTTTGCCTTATCCCTTATAATCTGCATCCTTTTCTTCCTTACTTCTGGTAGGTACTCAACAAATACTATCCCTTGCAGCCAGAGTTGCTGTTTCTAATTTTTGCATTAAGACTGCAATAATAGCACTGTCAATTTAGGAGCATCTTTTTATAACATAATGTGAAGCTGCATATCAGTGGGGCCAGGGGCAGACAAGAGTGAGGATGCAGTTCCAGACATTTCTTTTTCTTTTTTCTTTTTTTTAGAGAGAGAGAGCATGAGCAGGGGAAAGGGGCAGAGGAGATAATCTTAAGCAGACTCCATGCTTAGCACAGAGCCCAATGTGTTAGATACCATGACCCTGGGATCATGACCTGAGCTGAAATCAAGAGGCAGATGTTCAACCGACTGAGCCACCCAGGTGCCCCCCCAAGAAATTTCATAATGTCATGCCCCCTCCTGGCCACATTTCTAAACCCTCCCTACAATCAAGGGCCACTCCCAATCTTTTCTCCTTGGTGAACCTTTCCCTGGATCTTTAATCCACAATTTCCTCCCCTGCCTTGGAATCCTGGAGTAGCTACACTCTCATTTACAACCTATCAGCTTGTGTCAATTTATTAGACATCTCTTAACCTGTGTACAACTTATATTCACAACTAGACATATTTGAAGGCACATTTTCACTTTCATTTCTAGCCCCTGATTGTACTTAGTACAAGTGATAGTTATTATTATTGAGCAATAATAATTGTCATATGTAGAGAGCTTCCCTATTTATAAGTCACTACTATAGCTATTATCCTGTATCATACACTGAACTTCTCTTGTTGGGAAGTGGGCTGGTTAGGGCTACCTCTATTTAGTAAATGAGGAAACAAACTCTGAGGGAATAAGCAACATGTCCATGCTTATTCATCTAACTAGAATCCTAGTTGTTCTCCAGGGAACTTGGCCTGGTGGATGGTTCACTGATGTGGCTTCAGAAATACCACACTCCCATGCACTCGTAATTCCCAATTCAGAGATGTATGATAGAATGCAAGTTAAAGGGAATGATGTTGAATCCATTCTAATGATTTTAAATCAATGATTTACAAACTTCTCTATTTTATTAGTCACAAGAAATTATTTATGATTTAGCTTGCAAATGACTGCAACACACCAATGCGTCACCACATCTGTTTTGCAAACCATTGCTTTAGAGCATATAGGCTGGGCACAAGAATTTCTGTCTGCTGAATTAGAAGGAGAAGCTAACTTCTGGCATCTACAACAGAAAGCCATGCTTTACTTTTTACTAACTTTGCCATTCTTGGCTTTCCATCCATTTGATTTTCTTTTGAAAGCCAATTATGCATTAATGAGAATT
Source organism: Cryptoprocta ferox (assembly GCA_028646485.1). NCBI lineage: Eukaryota > Metazoa > Chordata > Mammalia > Carnivora > Eupleridae > Cryptoprocta > Cryptoprocta ferox. The sequence goes on from CM053575.1 coordinate 68,210,905, forward strand.
CTCCAAAATGTCCATGTGACATCATAAGAGAATTAAAAAATAATCAAAATTAACCAGGAATTGATGATCAAAATCCCTGTTGATATAATAATCGTAAAATTCTGCTGGAGCTCAAGCCAAGGATTCTGTTTATCTTAATTACTCATGGGTGCAGGCTGGTGGAGGATGCATTTCTACACAAGCTTTCATGATTGCTGCAGCAGAAGAGGAGATGGTGGATTGCACAGTGGCTCTTCACTCATCTGCACAATGGACACCTATAGGCCTGTTCACATGGAATAGGCCAAAGCAAGTCATGAGGCCTCACCTAACTTCAAAAAGTCCAGGGAGGTAGAATCCTACACAGGACTTCAGAGAAACATTAGTGTTTGTGAACAGCCCTAATGAATATCACAAAGACATGTCCAGTTTCAAAATTCTTCTGGTTATAAGTTGTACAGAAGTCAAGAAGGCCAACAACCAAGGTTATCTTTATAACCTTTATAAACTTGGTTATAATAATAATAAAAATTTGACATATATATGAAACATGTAAGTTATTATATAACTATATTTATATATAGTATATCTGTATATATGTACATATAAAGTTTCTACCTCCCATTCTCTAGATAATCCAACACACACACACACACTCAGCATTTATTTGCTCTTCAGCTCCTTACAAATTACATCATTCTCTGCCTCACTTATTTTACATCACTTCTACTTCATTCAGTATTTGTAATCACAGCTACTTTCTTTCAGATCCTTGGATACATCAAGCTACTTTCTACTTTAGAGCCTGTACATATGATGTTGCCTCACCCAGAATGCTCTTTACACATACATTTACCTAGCTGATCACTGTCTATCCTTCAAAGACAAACTTTGAGTTGTTCTTCACAAAAGGTTTTCTTAGCTTCCCAAACTAGATTATGTTGCTCTAACGTTTTCATTGAAATGTTTTTTGAATGTCACTTTTCACAACAGTGAGTACCTAACAATTAGGTGAATAGCTAACATTCTATCTCCTTCTGCACTTAAAAATAATTTACCACAGCATATCTAGTATCTAGGACAATATCTGGTACAAAATTATGTGTTAAATATTTTGCTGAACTAACCAAGATTTCTTGGCCACCTGTGAATGCTCCTTCTTTGAGAATAAAATCTGAGAGAGATCTTGCTCCTTCCTTTGGCTCCAGTCTTTTAAAAGAAACTATCTAAGCAACTAGAATGGGGATTTTGGAGATACAGCTAAGTTTCCCCTTGAACCTAGTGACAGGAATTTCAGGTGATTAGGCTTTTATATTGTATTTCACCAGAGTAAGTTTCAAATGATTTATATTCTCAAGCTCTCAGGATAGACACAACAGGATTACATTTCCCTGTTCTTTTTTTCATTCTCCCAACATTTGGCAAAAGATTCAGAGTATCACCATAACTACCAACTCCCCCGTCTCTTTCACGGCTGGGCGTGGAGTTGCTGTATTCACTTTAAAATCTAATCCCAGGATTTATACAGTCCCTGACCTCTTCCTATGCATTTCATTCTGCTGATCTCACAAAATCCAGCTTGGGATGGGTTCCTCGCTTCTTGATTTTCTTCTCTAGAGAATGTCCCTGTTACATTGTAACTCTCAGACCACAGTACAGACAGCTGTGCTTCTCTCTAAATTCTAAATGTATTGAGCAAATTCCTATGCTAAACAAATTCAAAAGTAGCAATATGGCAAGACTTTATTAGATAGCAGCAAGACTTTATTAGATAGCACAGGACAGACTCTTCCCTACTTCCTCTGAAAAAAACAAATAAATGAGAACTGAATTTAATATGCTATGTTCCTGGCATTGATCTGCCCATCTAGTCTGCTTCCATCTTCCTTTTTACTTTGCTGTTTTACTTAATATCACAAAATTAATTTTCTCTGGGTTGAATTTTGTTAACCCAATCAAAACAATGAATTGCAGCCATTTGCCTGTGCATACAAATTAGGTAATGCAAAGCTTGCATTATCTCAAAGTCCAAAATCTAACCTAACATCTCAAGCCCCCAGTTATAATGACTGCTTACCTTTGATCACAAAGAACTTGTTCAGCGTGAGTGGTTAGTCACTTGATTGCTCTCTAAAGACCTCATTCCTTTCTCTATCACTGGCTTGGTTTCTCTTTGGTCTTTTGATTGTGGTTGTCTCAAAAGTCATTTAAAAAATTTTTAGTTTGAGTATAGTTGACATTGAGAGATAAAATCTTAAGTCTGAAAGTCAGTGTATTTATCAAATATGAGAAAAAGCGTATCTTACAGAAAATATACATCCATCTCCATTTGGGAAAGACACTTGCCAAGAAGACAGGAACTGGCCCTTGCCAGTCCTCGGGGAAGTCCTGCCAGCTTTGACTCTGTGATTCTCCTGGTTTTGAGCTCCATAACAGCTAACAGTGTTGTCTCTCATGTACCTTCTCTTTTCATATAATTTAATGCATTTAGTTTTATAGGAGCTAAGGGTTACTGTGGCTATGCATATTTCTTTAAAGTGGCCTACATAAAATGATTCATATTTGTTTTTTATAGTTTACTTTATTAGAAATATATTAGTTTTTCACCTCTCAGATTTTCATGGGGATATAGGTGATGGTTGAAGTAAAGCTGGATGGGAATAAAAGTGGAAAATCTGAGTATTTTATTTTTCTCTTCATTGATATTGTTACAACCTCAATCAACTACTACCTATACTATTGTAAAAGTTTCTTAAACTAGAATAACTTCTCTTTACTTTTTACATTTTATTTTATTGTGTAAAGAATGCCTAACATGAGACCTAACCTTTTAACAAAAATTTAAATGTAAAATACAGTATTGTTAATTAAGGGACAATGCATAGATCTCTAGAATTTATGCATGCTGCATAATTGAGACTTTATGTCCGTTGATTAGCTAAAGTAGCCTTTCTTGCTACAATCTATCCTATAAAAAATTGACCTTTGTAAAGAATCTCCCTGATCGAGGTTTTTCCTTGCTCAAAACATTTTCTGGATGACCGCTGACTACTGCAGTAGTTCCCAAATGTTGCTCCTAGACCAGTAGCATCAGTATCACCTAGGAACTTGACAGAAATACAAATTCTCTGATTCTACTCTAGCTCCACCCAATCAGAAACTCAGGGGTGGGTCCCAACAATCTGCCTCAGCAAGCCCTGGAGATGATTCCAATGTTCATCTGAGTATGAGAACCACTAAACCAACGCATAATCTAAATTGCTAAAAATGTCATTTAAAGTCCTAAGTGGCAATGATATCAACCCACATTCCAGCTTCATTCCACAAACCATAGGATGCATTTCCTAAGCACTGATAAAATAACAAGACTTTCTACTTCTAAAATATGCAGTGTCTTTTCTCATGTCCTACATTTTGCTTAAACTATTCCTTCACTAAGAGATTTCCTCATCATACCCTCTCTTAAAACCGCCAGTAACAATAACTTTGCTTCTGTCCATTTTATTCTCCAAGACCCTGTCTGAAAAGTGCCCTCCTTTTTAAAACTTTCCTGATTTCCCGTTCCATCAAACATGATCTCTTCCTCATTTTAATCTTCAAAATCCCTTTATGGCATCCATTACACTCTAGATTCTAAAACATCTCACTTACATTGTTGTTACCATATCCAAAAGGCTTTGACATGCAGAACTGCATCCTATCCACCCTGATTCTGCTGCAGTGATTTGCACATAGGGTAAATTAGTTGAAATTACCTTCTTTTTTCTTCATAGAATATTTCTCTATAAGCCTCTTTTTGACAACTTCAGACCTGGTGCTTCCTGCAAACCATCTAGTCTCCTCATGAGTCACATTTTCTAGAACTCTCCATTAAGTTGCAGTGGAATGGAATACACTCTGAGTTTAGATTTTACAGATCTGCTTTCAAATTCCAGACTCACAGCCCCTTGCTGGTGACTTCAGGCAAGTCCCTTACTTTTCTGCATCTCATTTTCTTAAAGTTTAATAAAAGTAATTTTGAGATGGGGAGGTGAGGGGCAGAGAGTGAGAGAGAATCTCAAGCAGGTTCTTCACTGTCAGCACAGAGCCTGTTGCAGGGCTCGAACTCACTAACCATGAGATCATGACCTGAGCCAAAATCAAGAGTCAGACACTTAACTGACTCAGCCACCCAGGCACCCCACTGCATCTCATTTCTAAAATGGAGGTAACATTACCTACCTCATAGAATTATTGTGAAGACTATATTCCATGTAATATACATAAATCATGTAAACAAACCATAGCTACTATTATAAAAATGTTCACCTAAAAACCATAAGAACTTAATGATTATTCAAGTCCACATAACTGATAAATAACCAAGACAGAATTGGAAATTACATATTACTTTTGAACTTTGTTTCCATCTTCTGTGTAGAAAAAAAAGGGGTGGGGGAATAAAATGCAGGCTAAATATTACCTCAGGCTAAAGAATACCTGAGTCAGAACAGAGGCTACACTAAAGTTGGTTCTTCCAAACATCACTGAATAGTTGATAATTCTCTCAGCCATTCTCATAAATGAACATCCACAATAGGACACTCTTGCATGTCTACAAAACCATCATAAGATATATATACCTGGGGGCACCTAGGCAGCTCAGTCAGTTAAGTGTCTTACTTCAGTTCAGGTCATGATCTCATGGTTTGTGAGTTCAAGCCAAGCGCCAGGCTCTGTGCTAACAACTCAGAGCCTGGAGCCTGCTTTGGATTCTGTGTCTTCCTCACTCTCTGCCTCTCCCCCATTCGCACTCTATGTCTCTCAAAAAATAAATAATAAAAAATTAAGATATGTACACCTAAAATGCCTTCCTCATGATCAAGTGGCTAACTCTTATCTCCTAGGTTCTCACCTAGGTACTAGCATCCCTGTCCAGTACTACATTTTTACCTTGTTTACTCCAAGATAATGTATTTCCCCTCCCCTCTGCACATGATTTCCATGGCTACCTATCACACTTTGATGAAATAGGCTTTCCAAATAATGGAACAGATAAAATAGACTTTGGAACATATTATAGACTGCTTTGGTAACTAACTTGACAATAAACATCAATGTTTACTTAAATAAATCTTCAAGGGGAAATGCATCAGTCCTCTGAATGTGTGTGCGTATGTGTTTACATGAAAAGTTTTATCAAAATCTGCCACTATCAAGTTCTAACTTTAATGTCCCATGGAGTTTCTACCTATACTATTTTATGGCCTCAAAAGTCACTGAGAGAAATCCATAAGGATCCTCTCCCAATTGCATGTTTCTTGTATTGTGTTCTGTTCTTCCTAATGAAATCAGACATTTCTGAGATGTTGATTAGTCTGCCGTGTATCATTTTTCCTTCAGTATTTTTTGTCAATGAGATTTTGTATTACATATTTAGAAATTTCTTAATTTGCTTCTAACCCTTTTTATTCACAGCTAGCTATCGCTATGTACAGTAATGATAATTGTACATATTTGATTCATCATGTATATATTGCTGTTCAGCTCACTGTTATACAAATATATTGGAAAGTTAAAGTCTCTTCTTAAATTTGACTTCTCTTGAATGGCAGATATAAGAATAAGAGGATGGCAGAAGCCTACAGGATTTCAGTCTTGGTCTGCATGTGTGTGTGTGTGTGTGTGTGTGTGAGAGAGAGAGAGAGAGAGAGAGAGAGAGAGATTGCGAGAAATAGAGGGAGGGAAGGAGGGATGGAGGTAGAAGAAGAGGGAGATCACTACGGTTTCTCCATCTTGTGACACTGAAGGACTTGAAAGAGAAATACCAATTTACACTCTGTAGCAGTAGCTAGCCATTGTTGCATAACAAATCACCCTGAAATTTAATAGCCCTAAGCAACAATTATTAATTACCATTAACATGTCTACACATTTGGAGAGGATGTTGGTTGATCTAAGCAGGGTTCACATAAATGACTCTACTTCAAGCCATAGATCTAGCTGAATTTGGTTTCTTTCCAAAGCTTGGGCTCAAGGCTACTTCATATCTGGTCATTTGGGCCCCGGATGAGGAGGTAGCAGGTCTTCAGTAGTGCGACTTTTCATGAAGGTGAAAAGCAAGAGTGAAAGCAGAAGCATATGAGGTATTTTAAGGTCTGAGCTCAAAGCTGGAGCATTGTCATTTCTACCTCATTTTGTTGGTCAAAGCAAGCCTCGTAGGAAAGTCAAACTCGAGGGATGGAGAGATACTTTTTGCTCCATTAGTTGGAGGAACTACAAGTTTCATGACAAAGGGCATGGATAAAGGGAGGGTTGAAGAATTGAGACCAGTAATACAATCCACCACATGTTCTCTTATATTGACATAACAATGTTAAGTATTTAATTTGCCTAAAATATATCTTTCTCCTAAATATGGTTATTTAGGCCATCCTAAATATGGACTCATTGTTTCATAAACCCAATAGCCTTTGTCCCTGAAAGCTATTTGGCTAAAAAATGGCTGCAATCCTCCATTGGTGAAATGAAGATAAATTAAATGGAGCATTTATCCTCCTTCGCTCCTTCAGAGCAGATATCATATCTTATGCTCCTTTCTAGAAGTGTGGCACTAATAGTGAGGAATTAGAAGCTGGGTCCTTTAAATAGCACTCAGGTTTTATTTAAATGTGTCAGGTAACCACAGAGAAGCCTGGTTTCAAATATTGGTCCTGTCACTTACCAATTATGTGACCTTGATTATTAAGACCCTCTGGCCTCAGAGTCTTCATTTATAAAATGTGTGTTCTGATACCTACTTGGCAGATTGATATAAGGATTAATGAGATCATTTTATAAAACACCTGGAATAATATCTAGTACATAGTAGTATTCAATAAAGATGAATGTTCTTAGGCTGAAGTGAACTTGACCTATCATGAACAACTATGAAAACTATGTACTGATATTAATGTAGCAGGCACAAGTTTTGAAGCCATCTTAAGCATATAATGATATAATTTCCTTTTATTTTTATCAATGTCATTGATGCCATGTATTCTATAAATGTATATGGACTGCCTTCTATGTACCATGTCCTGTACATGTCCTGTGTTCTAAGCATTACAGATAAAGCAAAGAATAAAATGGACAAAAAATCTTGCCCTCAAAGTAGAGAAGACAGGTAATAAGCAATATATACATGTGTTCATATACATAGTTTCATAAATGCACATATATATCTAACTAATATACATATATTATTTATTTTCCCATTTCCTAGAATCAGTACATGATTTGTATGGATACCTGCCAAGATTTGATGAAATAGCCCTTCCAAATATTGGAGCAGAGAAAGTAGAACTTGGAACATATTAGCGAATAGACTGTTTTCATAACTTACATGACAATAAAAATCAATTTTTGGTTAACTTAAATAAACCCTCAAGTGCTACAGGGGAAAAAATGAGACAGGAAAGGAATATATAGAAAATTGTTGGGTGAGGGGATGCAATTAGATAAAATGGCTGGAAGAAAATCCTTAAATTCTCTTCCTTAACCAGAGGTTTAGATTGTTTAAGATAGGAGTTCTTAATTTGAAGTTCATAAGCTTCTTAGAAAGGACATCACTGATTTTGAATAGCACTGAAACACATCTAAAGTTAGAAACAGGATTTTGTTTGTGTCCTTTGACCCTCCTCTGCTAGCCCTAGAGAGAGATTCCATAGCTTTCATGAGATATTTAAAAGGCTTGTGGTAAAAACATTTAAGATCCAGTTTCTGCAATACAGTAATGTTGATTGTAATCACTAATGTTAAGGCAGTAATCATTAATGCAATATTAAAATATATCAAATTGATACATTAACATCTTAAACTTACACAGTGTTATATGTCAATTTTATCTCAATCTTTAAAAAATCTTATTAAGAAATATTCATGTGGGCAATTGTCATGGATGCAAATCACTCTTGAGAGTGAGCTATGTTCTTAATTCTTACTTTCATGTGCTGTATCTGATCATATAATAGGCATTTGTGCTGGACTCCAATCATCTCCTCCGTCCAGGAGGGTTTACACCAAAAACCAAGCAGGAATCTGACTCATCTGTCAGGAGGGCTTACTAAATGCAGAGTTCTTGGGTTGGAAGAGACCTAGGCTCTACCCTCAAGGAGATACTGACACTCAAAAATAATTACAATACAATGTAATCAGTGTGAGAGTAACGTAATAAAGAAGGAGTTATACACCTTTACTTTATTCCATTCAGGAATGCTGGCCCTACATTTTTCACACAGTTCTTAGGACTTATACAATGTGTATAAGTATTAGTTAGCCTCTCTATACAGAATCCAGATTAGTCTTAGACACAATAACAACTTACTTTTATAATGTATGTTACTGTTTACAAAGTTTCTTTGGATATATTGCCTTCTTTGGGATAAAGAAATTAAGATGCAGAAAAGCTGGCCAAAAGTAACGCAATCAAGAAAATGTTGTAATCAATGAAATTTCCACAAGAAATATTGTCCAAATCATAAATTTAAGGAATAAAAAATACCTCTGAGGCTATGCAGTCCAACCCATTATTTTTCAAAAAGGGTTAAGGGTCACCTGGTTGGCACAGTCAGTTAAGTGGCAGACTCTTGGTTTCTGCTCAGATCATGATCCACAGTTTATGAGTTTGAGCCCCGCGTCAGGCTCTGTGCTGACACTGCAAAGCCTGCTTGAGATCCTCTCTCTCCCTCTCTCTTTCGCCTCTCCCCACTCTCAAAATAAATAAATAATTTAAAAATAAATAAGTAAAAGGTCACTTAATTACACTTTAGTATTTCGGCATTGAAACGTCCTAACTTTAAATGGTTCTACGTCTAATGAATTCTGCTGCTAGAATGATGTGATCAAAACAATTTTCTTATCTATTTATCAAATACTCAGGGTAAAAAGTACCATATTATTATTATTTAGGGTACTTTCCCTTTTCTTAAGCTCTCCTCCTCCTAAGGGTGTTGTCTATTTCCAGGGTACTTTTATCCTGAAATCTGACATTTGAGGCACCAATTTCTTTTCTTTGATAATTTTCTGAATATTTTCTTTCACACAACTTGGTCAGTTTTTAAACCTGCTACAATCACTATAAAGAGAGTCTTTAAACACATAATAATTTTTCTTTGAATAGCTGGTTTCATCACCCATTCTAGTATATTATCCTATTTAATTGCATTTAAGGAAATCTGACAATCTTTCAAGTTTAATATTATTATCAAAATTCAGAGCTTTATACATCCCAGGCTCTCTTTAGTTTTGTTGGGAAGGGTGGTGGTGGAGTGAAGGCCACTGGTAAGATACCTGTGCCTTCTTCTAACTGGACTTACCTAGTCTCATTTATTGTTCATTTTGAATTCTGCTGAATTTGACAGGCATGTTGAATCTCAAGCAAACCTCAGAAAAATCAAAGAGAAGAGTGAGGATTCTTTTAGTATTAGATGCTTTTACCAAGTAATTATTGTTTTCTTTCCTTTTTTTGTTAATTTCAAGGGCAGCATTTATTTTTTGGAAAAGATCCTGGTTTGCTTTGACTTTAATACTGAATTGTGATGTTCAGAAAGATGCCCAGACACAAAGATTGATAACACAAAAGATAATCCATCTAATCCAGTAATAATATCAGGTGATTTTAGAGTAATGATAATAATATTCAACAATAATCATAGCATGCAATATGCCAACCACTGTACTAAATCTGTTCTAATAATGATCTATTTAGTCTTTACAACAACCATATAAGATAGATTGTATCAGTTATAGCTGCAATGCTTCAACCTCTGGAATTTCAGATTTTCTAATCTAATCACAATGGACACATTTTTCATGAGGCCAGGAAGAGCTGAAAGTATGCATACAGAAATTCCAGTCATCAAATATCATAATATACACCTTAAATATTTCCTATCAGTTTGTCACCATTACCATGAAATGTCTGATATTCATCTTTAATTAATTAATTAATTATTATTAAATGTTTATTTATTTATTTTGAGGGAGTGAGGGGCAGAGAGAGAGGGAGGGAGAGAATCTCAAGTAGGCTTCATGCTGTCAGTGCAGAGCCCAACATGGGGCTCGATCCCAGGAACCCTGATTCCATGACCTGAGCTGAAATCAAGAGTCAGCCACTTAACCAACCAAGATACACAGGCGACCCTAATAACTATCTTTTAAATTTCCAATCAGCCTTCATTCTTAATTTAAAATTTTGAAAAAAAGTTGTTTAGTGGTACTGGTGATGTTCATGATATATTGTTGGAGAAAATTTACACTGTATATATGAAGAATATTAACATAACCATCCTTGAGGTAATGGGATAGTAGAAAGTTTATTTATTTATATCTGTATTTTTAAATTTTTATGTAACAAACATGGGTTATTAGTATAAATTTACATATTTATTTATTTATTTTAAGGAAAAGTCTTCTAAGCAAGCAGAATCTAATATAAAAAAGTCAAATTAAAACAAAAAAAATTTTTTTAAAGTGGGGGTCCACTTCAGTGGTTCAGTTGGTTAAGCATCTGACTTCTGTTCAGGTCATGATCTCACAGTTAGTGAGTTTGAGCCATGCATTGGGCTCTGGGATAACAGCTCATAGACTGGGGCCTGTTTCAAATTCTGTGTCTCCCTCTCTCTCTCTCTGCTCCTCCCCCGCTCACACACACTCTCTCTCTCTCAAAAATAAATAAACATTTAAAAATTTTAAAAAAAAGAGTCAGCACAATGCAGTAGTTACAAGAATGAGCCAGACTGCCCAAATTTGAAGTCCAACTTTGCTGTGTGACATGGGCTAGTTGCTTCACCTTTCTGTTTGTTAGTTGCTTTATCACTGGGATTAGTGAAACTATCTACCATAGGATTATTATGCAGTTTAAATGAAATAAATTAACTGTGTATAGAGTGTTGTACATAGCAATTGTATTATAAAATCAATTATTATAAGATAAAATAGTGAGTGTGGTGTGAATAAAGGTATAAAATGCATTCCTACTTCTTCTTTCCCATCTACCCCCAAAGTAGCATCTTTGCAAAATTGTCAAAATATCTGAGATGTCCATCATTAATGCTGAATTATATTGGTATAAGATGCTAAGTCTCTAAGAGGCTCATATGTAAGTTTGTTTGTTTGCTTAAATTTTAGTTAGTTACCATACAGTGCAATATTGGTTTTAGAAGTAGAATTCAGTGATTCATCACTTACATACTGTATCCAGTGCTCATCATAACAAATGCCCTCCTTAATAGCCATTGCCTATCTTTCCTCCATCAACCCTCAGTTTGTTCTCTACCATTAAGAGTCTCTTGCGGTTTGTTTGCCTTTCTTCTCCTTTTCTCCCCCACTTCCCATATGTTCATCTGTTTTTTTTCCTTAAATTCCACATAATAGTGAAATCATATGATATTTGTCTTTCTTGGATAGACTTATTTTTCTTAGCATAATACACTCTCGCCCCATCCATGTCATTGCAAATGGTAAGATTTTGTTCTTTTTGATGGCTGAATAACATTCCATTGTATGTATATACCAGAACTTCATCCATTCATCAGTCAATGGACATTTGGGCTCTCTCCATAGTTTGGCTATTGTTGATAATGCTGCTATAAAAATTGGGGTGTATGTAGCACTTTGAATCTGTATTTTTGTATCCTGTGGGTAAATATCTATCCATTCAATTGCTGGATCATAGGGAAGTTCTATTTTTTGTTTTTGAGGAACCTCCATACATTTTTCCAGAGTGGCTGCACCAGTCTGCATTCCCCACCAGCAGTGCAAGAGGTTTTAATGCACGTATTTCTAAAGAGAAATATTTTACATTTCCCATGGATTTATGCAGTGCAACTCTATCTGGGCTTAGAAACAGAAGTTTTGGACTTTGGTTCCATGGCTGCTTTTGTGCAGCTATGACATGGAAAGCAAGACACTGTCTTATGATGCTTCAGTACCCTTATCACTCAGGAAAATAATTCTATATCACAGAGTTATTTTAATATCATTTCTTAGGTATTTATAAAGGAAGAACTTAGAATTTTAGAAAATATGATCAAATATTTTATGAGCTGAGGATAGAAAAAATATGTCTTAAAAAAAGAACCATAATAGAAAAGATTAATATACCTGACCATTTGAAAATGAAATATACTATTTGCCAAAAGACAAGAGAAGTGAAATGAGATATTAAGCTACAGGTATGAGAAATCACATAGCCATGAAAATACTTTAATACAATATACAGGAAAGTTTCATTCAAATAAATAATAAGTGAATACCTCCGTTTTAAAAAATACACAATATTTGTGAATAAGCATTCTGATAGGAACTCAACTCACAAAAAAAACCACACAAATCTTATTAGCAATCATAAAGATAATGCAAATGTAAACATTGAAGATTCCCAGTTAGTTTTTTTAAAAAATTAAAACCAATAAACTAAACTCTAGTGAGGATATGGGGAAAGGGATGTTCATTTATTGCTAATGGCAATATCAGTTGGTAACTTGGTAGAGCATATTGGCAGCAGAAGAGTTGAAAATGCTCAAACCTTCCATCTATCAAGTTTACTTGGATGAAAATTGTGTGTTAGGAAGCTATAGCCAAGGAAGTCCATTTTTCTCTATAACAAAAATTCCTTATTGTTCTCCAATAGAATTGATAAATATCCTATGTCTAATTCATACAATGGAATATTACACACAAGTTAAAACAAATGAACCATACTACAGATACCAACATGGATAAATCCATAATATTGAATGAAAATGAGCAAATTATAGACAAATAAGTAAAATAGTGACTTTCATGTAAAAATTGGACATAAAAACAATATTGTGTCCTGTGTATGGACACATATTAATAAAGTAGAAGTATAAAAACCGACCTAAGGATGAAATACATTAATTATGTGGTTGTAGATACTTCTGTAGACAACTATGTGAAGTTATCCCTGTCTTGCTAAAAAATTTTTAGTTTTTTTTTGCTTTATCATGGGTGGAAATTAAATTTTATCAAACACATTTTTTTGGCAATAATCTTGATGATGATGCAGTATTGCAATCATGTATATATGATATGCAATATGTATGCAGAGTACATACAATGAGGTTCCATTAATATAAAATATTGTATGGTGAGAAAAAATCAAGAGAGTTGATTTGGAGGATGTGTGGCAGGATTTATTGGGAAAAGTGGTGAGAGAACTTTCTGAGATAATGGGAAAAAATACTCTGTATCTTAACAGGGGCTGGGTTTCATAGTTGTATGAATTTTCCAAAAAGCTTTAAGATTTATGGATTCCATTGTTTGTAAATTTTACATTAGAAAATAGAAGCTGTAAAAATATTGAACTTTAGTTAATGATGTGTATTCTGAAATATTTAGAGTAAAGTGTCTGAAGTGTACTGATGTCTGCAATTTATTTCAGCATGCATCAAAAATAAGATGGAATGATGGATAGAAAAATGGATGGATGTATATGTGGAAAAACAAGTATTATAAATTTTAATGGCAGAACCAAAGTGGTCGGCGGATGAGGGTTTCCTGTTTACCTTTTCCATAAGTTCAAAACCTTTCATAATAAAATGTTGAGGCCAAAAAACCTTGGTATTTTAAAATATTCTACCACAAAGAGCTTTAGTGATAGTTTACCACTCTGGTTTCACCTATCTTTTTCTGTGTTGGTCCCTGAAAATTTCCCTTTCTTTATTCAAAAGACATCTATATATTTTAAAAGATCTTTTGGGGTGCCTGAGTGGCTCAATCAGTTAAGTGACCTACTCTTGATTTTGGGTAAGGTCATGATCTCACAGTTCGAGTTCAAGCCCCACATCAGGCTCTGTGCTGGCAGTGCAGAGCCCGCTTGGGATTCTCTCTCTCCCCCCTGCTCTCTCTCTCTTCTCTCTCTCTCTCTCTCTCTCTCTCTCTCTCTCAAAATAAATAAATACATTTAAAAAATAAAAAGATCTTTGAGCTTTTCAAGCATGGAAAAAACATCCATAGTTTGAGGAATTTTCAGAATATGTCATTCTTCACTTCTCTAGAAAAGGAATGATCTTTTTAAATATACTTATTTGACAATCTCTATTTGATAAGTTAATTATATTATTTTGTAATATAGAAGTTAATACAGCCACCATCTCCCTTTTTAAAATTTTGAACTCATCTTTGTAGCGTCCATTCACCCTTTCTGCTGAAGAATTCTCTTGCAGGCTGGATTTTCAATGTTGTGGTTGTGGTTCTAATGTTTGCTCCTTCCAGTCACCAATGGGTACCTCTGGTGTTTATGTTAACATTTATGTTTTTCTGGGTCATTTGTGTAGAATAAAACCCATGTGAACAATTTGCCTTTGATTCTGATTTCTCACCCAAAAGGACTGCTGTGCTGATGGGTCTATTTTTATCACACATCTCTTTCCCTGAAATGCAGTCCTTCAGGTATGTTAGACTTATGCGTGTGCTTCAATATCATCTTGCCAACATGGGGACTCAAATCCTTGTCCCTGTCTTTTCAATTCAAACTCTTTATGTTACTGGCAATTATTACCTCCCAAAGGGCAACATCAGTATCAATTCTTGCCTTGACCACACTGTGCTTCAGTTCTCTGGTATTTGATTTCCGATCTTTTGGGGAGATCAACTATGCTTTAAAAATAATGTTATAAAATATAATTTAAGGAAGTTAGGCATTTTTAATGTTCTTCATGTTACCTTCATCTGTCATTTCAGAGCCCCAATTTCCAGGCATCCTTTAACCAATTGCAACAAAGCCACTACCCCAATCACTCTCTAGGAAATACTGTTTGTTAAGTATACCATGTTGATAGATGCAATAGTCACTCTCTTCACTCCTCTTATTTGACCACTGAGTAGATTTCAATGGAGCTGACCACACCAATCATCCTGAAACACATTTATCTCTAGGTCTCTGTGACATTCCTTCTCTTTGGTTTTCTTCCATTTAACTCTGGCTGATCTTTCCAAATATCCTTTACTGACTTTTTTTCTCTCTTCCATTTCTGAATTTTGAATGGCTTTAGGACCCAATCTGAAGTATTTTATTTGTCTTTGTCTACATTCTCACTAGGTTTCAAATATGCTAGCTTGCACATTTTATATAGCTTTGATCTCTCCTCTTAGATTCTACCGATAGTGAACCATATAATTTATACAACCAAATTTGCTATAATTATGACTTCAACTTAAAATACCCAAAGCTTATAATTTTACATTCTCACTACAACTTTTAGTGCCTATGTGCTTCCAATCTCTTCCTATATCACAACCTCTTAGGAGTCATTTTTAATTCTTGATTTTCCTATTGTTCATCCATCCTACTCATCCACTGCCATATCATTTTCACCTGCCTTCAAAATATTGTATTTCCAGAGCCACACACTTTTCCTCATCTCTGCAGATACCATACTGGTCTAGGTATCACATCTCTTAACTGAATTATCACAATTGTTTCCTTTAATCAACCATCCACATAAGACAAAGAATGCGTATTTTAAATCAGAAAATCAGATTATATTACCTCAATGTTTTTATGCCCTTTAATCATCATTTTCTGAATTTAGATGAAAATACATGACCTACTCAGTACTCTAATTTCATGCCATGCTACACCCTCTCCATCTTCCTTGATGATGCTCCAGTCATATTTGTCTTATGTTCCAGGAATATGCCTGGCTTTTTCTGATTTCAGGCAGACCCATATACATTTCCAATTATCACCTAGCAAGGTAGTACTGTTTCTGGTTGAGAACCAAAGAAATGGTTATTAGATTCTATAGAGAAAAAAAATGAGTTTCATCTCTCCAAACACCTTGTTATGGTTGATGATATTTTATACATGTAAGAAGATATGGAGGCTCGGGAAAAGCAAATAATTTGCCTGATAAGTGGTTAATGAAATATCAAATGAGGAATTTCAGGACTTAAAAATACATACGTCTGCACAAATGACCATAATATATAGGAAGCAAAGTAATGTTAAGAACCATAGGTGTTAAAATGAGTGAGATAACATCTGATTCTAGGGTTCAGGCAATGCTTCTTAGAAAAAGGGGATTCTAACCTGATGTTTGAGAAAGGGTTAAAAGTTTAGAAAGTTTAACCAATAGAATGGTGTAATTCAGGCAGAGGGAATATCACCAGCAACCAGTATATATATTAGATTCTGAGAACAATAAACAATCCCATTTAACTATTGCATGTACGGAAGTACTGGAAGCTTTTTGGAAACACAGGAGATTAGGACAATATTATGGGAAATCTTAAGGAAACTGTACTTGAGTCATTAGTCCACAATCAATGAGCTGACTAAATGTGTGGAACGTAAGAATCAAAGGAGAAAACAATTAGTTAGCTCTTGACCACTAATCAATGAAAGTCCCCAAGGAAGGGGCCAGCTTTCCTCCTGTTATAAATGAAGACGGCAAGAGATGTGGGTCTGCATTCAGATTCATGCAGTATATGTTTGAATTCATGTTTACTCAAGTTGCTGTGTAGTTTATGTAAACTTTTCTTCATCTTGGTTTCCTTATGTGTATGGTGATTTCTGATGGAACATAGAAATCAGCCAATAAACTATAGCTATTTTTATAGATATTATTATTAGGTTATTTTTTTCTTGGAGAACAAGCTGACTTACATGGCTGAATTCATTAATACTTTTAGATATGTGGTGCACAGGACAACCTTAGGTTCTGCATATGAATTCTGTAATGCAATCTCAGAGAATAACTAGACACTGCCAACAATTAGATGTGACACTGTACATATGTGTGTGCATGTGGACATCTGTCTTGGAGTGCTAGCTATCAGCTCACTGGAAAACATTCTGGCTTTTTGATGCTTTTGAGTGATGTTTGAGTTGAAATACACCAACAAAAATTTCAGTCTCCGTTTCAACTGTGAAACGGTCCCAACAGAACATACTCTACACATTGCCTTCCCTGAACCTTCTTGACAACCATCGGGAGCACTAGTGAAATAAAATTAGCTGTTTGGGTGTTTTCCATAGCCCTGCTTATTAAGCCAGATGTTTTATGCTAAGCTATTTTAAGACTTAAGAAGTAAAGCAGAAGGTTAATCAATTGCCTACAAAACTCAGGCTAAATATTTCTGAAAGCTTTCCTCACCAATCAACGTAAGGGACTGAAATCTCTAGATTATACTCATTACCCAAATCCCACTTTTGTCCAAAAATCCTGGGCTAGGTTCTCATTGGAATATGAAATAAAGAAAGGATAATGAATAATTATTAAGCCTCAAGTATAGCCCACATATTTTGGTTAAATATCTTCATGTCCCTTATGCAAGACTCAAGCATTCCATAGAAGCACAGTGCAATTAATTAACTTAAAAGATTTGGAATAAGAATAATAAAAATTAAGGTGACTTTCTTTGTTCCTAGCTCTATGTTAAGTGCTTTAGGAGGTCATGAGGCCACTGAGCTCTAGAGCTATATTTCAAACACAGATCTGCTTAACTTCACTGAACCACATGGATTCTCCATTTCTCCTCAAGTGGAATATCATTTATTCTTTATTTTAAAATCAAGAGGTAAGTATATATCTCCCAGTCGATATTTGAAGAGTATGTAAGAAAATAAATATGAATAAAGTAACTACAAAGCCTGACCTATATTAGAAATTCAATACATGATTGCTTACTCATGTATTTGTTAATTGTTAAATACTATACATATAGACAATACTGATAATTAGTCCTATGCCTCAGAAATGATCCCTATTTATTAACAACCAAGGACTAAACTACTACGGATTGAGCACTCACTGTACCAGGTGATTGGCCCTTGTTGTCTAAACCCTGAAAGATGAATGTTAATTATCTTACTTCAGATAAGGAAACTGAGTCTGAGTCAGGGAAGAAACTGACAGACCTTACACAGAGTAACTGGGACTTGTAACTGTGTCTATTCATCTGCAAAGTTGCTGTCTTTCCATATCTATTTGACTTCTGTTCTTTTACAACCAAGGGCTAACCTGACAAGTTTATTCAAGGATTTTATACTATACAAGGGCTAACTTTGGTACAGCTTGCCTTTCATTGGTTTAAGAGCCACTTTCCTGCCTTGCATTCAGAATCACTGAGTTCTTAATGAAGAACCCAGTAAGAACCAAAAATTATAGCAGGAAATATTTCCCTTTTTATTATACCAATGAGTTACATATATGGTAGTGGAAGTTTATGGAGGGAAATATCCTTAGAAAACAGCATGATTGCTTCAAGTATTCTGACACTCAACTGTTAAATAGAAGTGATATTAAATATACAAGTAATTAAGGATGCTTTTCAAAATATTTCTCTTGAAAAATGACTTGACTCACACACTGTTTCTCTATCTTTCCAGTCCTATCTATTCCTACATCCTGAATGGCACAGTGGGGAGTTAGATTAGCACTCCCTCCCATGCACACTCAGAATACCTTATATTTCTCTCAGCACAGCACTTATTGTGTCTTCATACTTGCCTGAATGAACCTCCTTAATTTAAGCCTTGCAAGAGTGGTGTCCATGTCTGTCTTATACTATGTTCCTAGGAACTCATGTTTTATAACTCTTCCCTATTTTAGAAATAAATAAGAATAGTCTCACCAATTTCTAATAACCCCAAATGGTGTTGGCATAATGGTATTTCCTGATTCAGACCTACTAAATCCAGGTCATTAATGCTTGTGTTTCTCAAATGATGCGCTAGTTCTACCTGATAACCTAAAGCCACATCCAGCATAATATCAAGATGGCATTCTATATCCCAATAGTTACATACAATGTTGTCACTCTTTTATCTTTTACATCTGCTGGGCGAGAGTAATAATCATTCCTAATGCAGTAGACTTCAGAGACATCCAGTCAGTTGTAATCCATGAGGTTTGAACTCACACTAAGAAAAGCCCATATCCCTTTAGACTGTCTAAATACAGTATCCCAGAATTCATCTTTGGTGCCATGTGGAAATAGGGACAGAGTCTGCAAAAGAAACAGAGAAGAGAAAGGGAAAGAGAACTACTAACTTTATTGAACTTGTAGAACAGCAATGCCTGGATCCAGAAAGCCATATGAAGTTTTTTTTTTTTTAACTAGTTATGAGAACGACTATTTTTTCCTAACTGAATTACATCAATTAGATTTCTATCACTTGCAAGTAGAAAGTATAAACTAAATCTTCTGCCTCTTTTCCTTTTGACCATACCTACAATAAAATGTAGACTAGCTATTCAAACTTGAGTCTGTCTTTTATGTATTTAGTCGAATATGAGATCCTGTCAAAGATAAAATCCATTTATTAAACTCCTAGGACTTGAGGCCAAGGAGGATAAACAAATCAGCAACAATGGCTCCTATCAACAAGAAACTTCCAACTAGAGAAGAAAGTTAGACTTACATATATAAACTAACCAGAGAAACACATGAGGAATGTGAATAATATTATAGATTTTAATGAATATATTAACAGGAGAAGTTTCCATTGTTCAATGCTCAGGAACAGTGGTGAGCTCCTTATCTTGTAACTACATCTCCATCCCCTCCTAATCACAAGGTAATCATCTATAATGGATGAAGTCTTCTTTCTCAATAAAAAATTCAAAATTCGTCAAAAAAAAAGATGTCATCTAGTTTTAGAATTCAATTATATTTTAGTGCAAGATTAGGAAATAGGTTTTCTCCTTAGCACTCCTTAGCACTATGAACAATTGATATATTTTGTCTGATGCATTCAGTTGAAAAGGATTTTGATGACACACCCAGCATGAGCGATAAAAATTATCAAGATTGATGGTAAAGTCTGGAACTGGGTAACAATGGTTAGGATACTATTTATTATTCTTCCCTTAGTGTGAATGTATTTGTCAACTCCTTTCCTGAGAGCAAGTTTTGATTAATGAAGTGGCAAAGAGAGTAAGAAGCCACTCAAGACAGAGAGGCCTAAAGGGGAGGAGAAAGTAGAGAAAGTTTAAAGTATATGAGTAAAAACAACTTTATTTCATAATTTTTCCTTAGGTAAAATACTTGTCCTAATTCAGAAAAGGAAAAAAATCCTTTAAAAAGGAAAATAAGTTAAAGAAAGAAAATTATAGCTATATTTATAAATATATAAAGAAGTTATATAAAAAGAGAGGTTATATTTCTATTTATTTATATTATAGTTATATTTCCAAGTACAAGAGAAGGCATGTGGTCAACTCTACCATACTATGTTTCCTTCCCATTCTCCATCTCTCCCATTCTAATTTATTGGCAAGTTTATACTTTCTTCCTCTTTTTTAATTTCTTGTGAGCCTTCTGAAAAAAGCTTAAGTATAAAATGTTCCTGGCCAGAAAAGTACCTCCAGACAACCCGTCTCCCAAAGAAGAAAGCCAAATTTAGACTTCAGGTATAAAGATGTGAAGGTATAAAGGTAAAGTAACATAGACCAGGACACATATTTGAATATAGTTATTTTATGTGGTGCTGCAGTCCCTTTCTTTCCCAATAATTTCAATGTTTATAATACCAGTCATCTTCATCTTTCAATCACAATTCCTTGTTGAGAGCATCGTAAAAATTATAAGAGGAAAGTATAATGAATTAATCAAAGCAATTTTTGTAATGAATTTTGTAAAGGTAAAATGATTACTTCCAATCAACTTTTCAAGTCAACAATTAATCACCTTATAACCTGTGCATCTTGTCTACCACAGGGTAAAAATTTGGTGAAGATTTTACACCCATGCAAGACTATATAAAAATGTTCTTCCTATTACAGAAAACTTCTTTACATTTTTCAAAGAAATAGTTCTAGGAAATAAGTGTAACAAAAATTTTAAAAAAAGGTCATGTACATTTTTCTAAGATGTACTTCTTATGGAACCCTACCAAAAAATCACATAAATCACAAGAAGTTCTGAATTCTATCACTCATGTGTTTTCCTTGCCAGCCAAAGCCAAGACAAAACATCTCATCAGGTCATTCATTTGCATCACTCCCTGGTTAAAAATAAAAGTATTAAGAAAGATGGCAGTGTGGCTGGGTGGCTCATTGAGTTGAGTGCCGGACTTTTGGTATCGGGGCTCAGGTCATGACCTTGCTGTCAGTGAGATCAAACCTTGCATTGGGTGCCACATGCTGAGCCGAGTGTGGAACCCGCTTGGGATTCTCTCTCATTTTCTCTCTCTCTCTCTCTCTCTCTCTCTCTCTCGCTCTGCCCTTTCCCTGTTCTCAAGCGCAGACACACTCTGTTTCTTTCTCTCTCAAAATAAATAAATAAACATCTTTTAAAAATCACAGTACAAGTGATGATATTAAAGAGACCAAGAAATATGTCCAGTATCAAATTAAATTATTTGTCCATAATAAAAATCAAATTGATATAAAAATTAGGAATATTGAATTTTTTTAGATAAAAAGTTAGTTGCTTATTCAGCTTATTGTGATTCTCTTTAGCTCCTTGGGACATGAAAAGAGCATATATATAGATATAGTATCCTTTTGATTTGATTTGGTTAAGCCAGTTTTAATTTTCATATATATAATTTATTTACATGTTCATTAAATAAAAATTATTTAATTTGATTACCTACTCTTTATATCAGACATCTTTGGTCCAGGAAATATTGCAGCAAATAAAAAAAAGCTCTATTCTGCAAAACTTTACTTTCAAATGGGAGATAATGATAATAATATTATGCAAAATTTTGTTAAGTACTATTAAGAAGAACACTATTGAAGTCGACAATATTGATCTGGTTTTAGGAGGAACAATGGGATCAGGGAAGAGCTCTTTGAGGATGTTATACCCAAATGAAGGTAAAGGTAATCCATAAGATGATCTAGGGTAAGAGTACTCCAGGTAACTGGTATAGCAATTATAAGGATACTGTGCTTATTCTATTTGAGGTGAAAAAAAAAAAAAAAGAAGAAGTCTAGGCTGATACAAGGCATACCTACAAAGTCATGTGGAACTAGAAAAATTATGGAACAGTGTTTTTATTTTCTTCTGAGCATGATAGGAAGATATTAAATTTAAAATATATCACTTTGGCTGTTTGGTGGACCAATTAAGAGGCTATTGCTGTACTAAGAGCAATACTTATTAAGATACGATAGTGGTATGTGGATCAGTGAAATAGTGAAGGAAATCCTTAGAAGCACTCAAATTTGAAATATACAGAGTACATGTTGTTAACTGAAAAAAAAGTAACTGGAATATGCTAATTTTATGAAAAAGATGGTTAAATAAGAAAATACACATGTGTATCTGTTTATCAATTCAGAAAGTATAAAATGGCAGATGTAAATCCACCTGTATTAATAATAATATAAAATGCAAATGAATTAAATGATAAAATCCAAGGAAAGATTGTGAGACTACATAAAAACAAATAAACAATCAATAATATCCAACTCTGTGATCTCTATAGGGAAGATGCCAGAAGAAGAAATCACCACAACCCAACTAGAAAAATTATTGGAGAGTATAATTAACTGGGATCAAATTGAGGCTTTATCAGTGGAGAAACTAAGAGATACCACCTCAGTATAATCTTTTATTAAACCTGGACATCTTTGGGCCTTTGGGGCTTTTATTCTCCTGAACATTTTTAAATAGAAATAATGCTAGCAAACAAACAAATAAACAAACAAGACAAAACAAAACTTTCCTCCATAGTAGACAAATTGTACATTCAAAAATACAAAATACTGAATGGAAAGGATGGAGAAAAAGGTACTCTAAGAAAACAAAAACCATAAGAGATCTGAATGGCTATACTCATATCAGAAAAAATGGACTTTACAACAAAAGAAATATTACTAGAAATAAAGATGGATACTTTTATAATGATAAAAGTGGAATTGTAATTTTATAATAATTATAAATATATATGTACCTAATAACAAAGCACAAAATGCATGTGAAGCAAAAACTGGGAGAAATGAGAAAGGAAATGACAAGTCACAATAGGAGTTGGAATTAAAAAAAAATTTTAAGGTTTTATTTTATTTTTGAGACAGAGAGACAGAGCATGAGCAGGGAGGGGCAGAGAGAGAGGGAGACACAGAATCCGAAGCAGGCTCCAGGCTCTGAGCTGTCAGCACAGAGCCCGACGCAGACTCAAACCCACAAACGTTAGATCATGACCTGAGCCGAAATCAGAGGCTTAATCGACTGAGCCACCCAGGTGCCCCAGGTGTTAGAATTTTTAATATCACTCCCAATAACGGATGAAAACAGCTAGGCTAAACATCAACAGTACTTGATAACAGTGTAAACCTAAGAGGCTTGAAATTATACAAAGAATGTTCTCTGACCATAGTAGAATAAATTAAGAGTAAATAACAGAAGAAAACTTGAGAAATTAATAAATATATGGAAAATTAAGCGACACTATATAATAACTATTAGAAAAGGTTAATACTTTGAGATGAATATGCACAAAAATTCATCATACCAAAACTTAAGGTAAAAAAAAATTGTCAGAGGGAAATTTATAGCTGTAACTTTTATTTAAAAAGGAAGGAATATCTTAAATCAATAATCAATCTTCTACCTTAAGAAACCAGAAAAAAAAACTAACACAAGAAGAGGGATACAATAAATCCTTAAGGGAAAGAAAAACAATAGGGAAAATCAATAAAATAAAAGTTTTTTCTTTAAAAAGATTAATAACATTGACAAACTAGCTAGACTAACCAAGCATAAATAAAGAAGACTCAAGACAGGACATCACTACTGACCTTGTAGATACACACACGCACACACACACACACACACACACAGATTTAAAGGGAATATTATGAACAAATATATGGCAACAAACTAGATAACCTGGAAGAAATTAAGAAATTTCCTAAAAAACAAAACACCAACAGTGCAAGAGAGTTTCCCTTTCTCCACATCCTTGTCAACACCTGTTTTTTTCTTATATTAATTTTACTCATTCTGACAGGTGTGAGGTGATATCTCATTGTAGTTTTGATTTGCATTTCCCTCATGATGAGTGATGTTGAGCATCCTCTGATGTGTCTGTTGGCCATCTGGATGTCTTTTTTGGAAAAATACTTATTTATGTCTTATGTCCATTTTTTAATTGGATTATTCAGTCTTGGGGTGTTAAGTTTTATAAGTTCTTTATATATTTTTGGATACTAACCCTTTATCAGATATGTCGTGTGCAAATATCTTTTCCTATTCTGTAGGTTGCCTTCTAGTTTTGTTGATTGTTTCCTGTGCTGTTCAGAAGCTTTTTATTTTGATGAAGTACCAATAGTTTATTTTTGTTTTTGTTTCCCTTGCCCCAGGAGAAATATCTAGAAAGAAGTTGGTATAGCTGATGTCAAAGAGGTTATTGCCTGTACTCTCCTCTAGGCTTTATATTAGGGTCTTAATCCATTTTGAATTTATTTTTGTGGTTGGTGTAAACAAAAAGTGGTTCCATTTCATTCTTTTGTATGTTGCTGTCCAGTTTTCCCAACACCACATTTTAAATTGTTTAAAATTTTTATTTATTTTTGAGAAAGAGAGGGAGACAAAGTGTGAGCAGGGGAGGTGTAGAGAGAGAGGGAGACACAGAATCTGAAGCAGGCTCCAGGCTCCAAGCTGTCAGCACAGAGCCCAATGCGAGGCTAAACTCACAGACTGAGAGATCATGACCTGAGCCAAAGTTGGCTGCTTAACCAACTGAGCCACCCAGGTGTCCCCCAACACCATTTTTGAAGAGACTATCATTTTCCCACTGGATATTCTTTACTGCTTTGTTAAAGATTAATTGACCATAAGTTGTGGGTTCATTTCTGTGTTTTCTATTTTGTTCTATTGATCTATATGTCTATTTTTATGCCAGTACCAAACTGTTTTGAACACTACAGCTATGTAATATAACTTGAAGGTCAGAATTGTGATGCCTCCAGTTTTGTTTTTCATTTTCAATATTGCTCTGATTGTTCAGGGTCTTTTGTGGTTCCATACAAATTTTTAAGATTGTTTGTTCCAGCTGTATCAAAAATGCTGCTGGTATTTTGATAGGGATTACATCAAATGTATAGACTGCACTCTGGCATAGGCACTCTGGAAAACAGTATAGAGGATCCTCACAAAGTTAAAAGTGGTAGAACCCTATGATCCAGCAATTGCACTACTAGATATTTATCCAAAGAATACAAAAATGGCAATTCAAAGGAATACATGCACCCCAATGTTTATAGCAGCATTTCTACAATAGCCTAAGTATGGAGGTAGCCCAAATAGTTGGTGTCCATCAACTAATGGATAAACAAGATGTGGTATATATATAAAATGGAATATTAGTCATAAAAAAGAACATAATCTTGCCACTTGTAACAGCATGGATGGAGCTAGAGATTGTTAGGCAAAATAAGGCTGTTAGAGAAAGACAAATATCATATAATTTCACTTATATGTGGAATTTAAGAAACAAAACAAATGAACAGAAGGAGAAAAAAGAGACAGGCAAAGCAAGAAATAGACACTTACCTATAGAGAAGAAACTGATGGTTATCAGAGAGGAGGTAGGTGAGGTGATGGGTTAGATAGATGATGGGGATTAAGGCGTGCACTTGTTTTGATGAGCACCGGGTGTTGTGTATCAAAGTACTGAATCACTATATTGTACACATGAAACTAATATTACACTGTATGTTAATTAACCGGAATTTAAATAAAAACTTAAACCCCACAAACTACTGAAACTGATTCAAGGAGAAAGGGAAAATCTGAATAGATGTATAAAGATAAATATATTGAATTAGTACTTTAAAATTTCCTGTAAAACAAAGCTCAGGCCAACATGGTTTCATTGGTGAATTCTACAAATCATTCAAAGAATTACTTCCCCAAAAACTCTTTCAAAATATACAGAAATATCAGGGAACACGTCTCGACTCAGTTTATGAGGCCAGAATTGCCCTGATACCCAAACCAAAAATATCACAATAAAACCATAGACTAATATCCCTAATGAAAAAAAAAAATACAAAATTCTCAACAAAATACTCGCAAACATAATCCAGTTACAGAGAAAATTTGATGGATATTAAAAAATACTTTGAGATAAATGACAAAAACTCAATATACCACAATTTACGGGATGCAGTGAAAAGCAATATACAATGAACAAGTAGGACTTATCCCTGGAATGCAAAGTTGACTTAACATCCCCAAATCAATTAATTTGGTAAATTATATCAATAGACTAATGGGGAGAAACACAGTAATCTCAAAAGTTGCAGAAGTATTTCATAAAATGCAAATCTTTTCATGATAAAAGCACTGAAAAAATATAAATAGAAAGGAAGTGCATTTATAAAAACCTGTTGCTAACATCATACTTAAAGGCGAAAGTCCAACATGATCAAGAACAATACAAAATGTCTGTTTTGTCTCTTCTATTAATCACTGAAACTGGGTTTCTAGTCAAAGCAATCTGACAAGACACAAAATAAAATGAATGAAAAGGAAGAAGTAAAAACATCTCTATTTGGAAATGATATGATCTTTCTTGTATTTAGAAAATCCTAAGGAATCCACATTACAAATTAAACACTATTCAAACTAATAAACATGTTCAGCAAAGATAAAGGATCAATGTACAAAAATCAATTTCATTTCTACACATTATCAATTAACAATCTTTTTTTTTTTACAGAAATTGACTACCAGATTATAAAATTCATATGGTAATGCAAGGGACTCAGAGCAGGTCAAATTATCTTAGCAAAGAAATAAAAGTTGGAGGAATCACACATCACAGTGTTAAAACTTATTACAAAGTTACAGTAATTCAGATATTGTGATACTGTGGTTACCTAAGACTGGGAGGAGGGGATGGGTACTTACTGTCTAGGGAGAGGATATGATTTCTTCCAAGGGAGATAAAATACTCTACAATTAAATTGTGGTAGCATTTACAAAATTCTGTGAATATATTAAAAGCCATTGCACTGTATACTCTAAATTGTATGGTATGTGATTTACATCTCAGTAAATATATGAAAAAAGAATTAAAAATTATACCTATATTTGTTAATTAATGCATAAGGAAATATGGAAGAGAGAAACCAGAGCATAAAGAGATTGATCACCTACAGGGAGTTGGCAATGGTTGTAAAGAAAAGGGTAGGAGAATGGGGGTAAGAAGGATTTATCCAAATACATATACCATTTTGTTTAGTCTGATTTTTCAAATCATGTTAATACTTCACACACTCAGAACAAAAATGAATAAAATAAATGATATAAGGGAAAATTCTAAAGTGGAATACAAAAAGTAGCGAGTAGTATGAGTTATAGTTCAAAAGAATTATAGAACCACACTTATGTGCATGGAGGGAAGAACTAAGCCAGGTAACTTTTGAGGACTGTATTTGAACTACAATGTCCAGGCTCAAGACACAAAGGACTGAAAATAACATTGTTAACAGATTTCATCTTTACAAAGTCATGACTTAGCAATATCTAAAATATTCTCTTTGTTTTAGAGGATTGAGAATATCAATCAATGAATCAATCAATTTTGGAAATATACACCAGGTTTCTCATTGGCAGAGAAGTAAATAAAAAATACAGAAAAGCAAAAGGATAGAAGAAACCCTCTGGTTTTTAATGTGACTTGGAATTATCAGTGTAAACTAATGAATTTAATATGAGACAGATGATAGATGATGATGGATGAAGGATCGAAAGATAGACAGACAGATGCCCTCACTCTGCTGAGATGTCAAAGAAACAGCACCCTATTAGCAATATACAAACACCTAGTGCCCAGATCTTGGTGTCTTAATACAATTCTAATTAGAGGGTCCCTGGGTGGCTCAGCCAGTTAAGTGTCCAACTTCTGATTTCAGCTCAGGTCATGATTGCCTGGTTTGTGAGCCCTTGTGTTGGGCTCTATGCTGACAGTGCAGAGCCTGCTTGGTATTCTCTCTCTCTCTGCCCCTCCCTTGCACTCTCTCTCTCTCTCTCTCTCTTTCTCTCTCTCTCTCTCTCAATAACAATAACAAAAAGTTACCAAATTTTCAATGAAAACAAACTGGAGTGCCTTGAAGAAATGGATGATTCCAGGACTGGGACATAGAAAATATAAAAATTAGCCTAGAACATTTTGTTGTGTGATAAAGTGTTTAAAGATTGATAGGGAATTATCAAAGGTCACCACAACCAGCTTGAAGGGACTATCACAGGCCAATCTGGTACAATTTGAACAACAAAGTAAGTAACTATAATAAAGGATAATAATCTATTGAATAAAATAATAATTCATGAGTTCACACTGACATAATCAATCAATTAATCAATAGGGGTAAGCTTTTCCTTATTGTAGGAAGGAACAATAACTTTTATTCCTTAATAACTATGTAGAAAAAAAATAAGCTTGTTGTTTAGCAACTACATTTATTTTCTATTTTTTCTTATAATGAATTACCACAAATTTGGTGGCTTAAAACAACATAAATGTATTATCTTAAAGTCCTGTAGGTCAGAGGCTTGACAGGGACATCTCTGAGCTAAATCCAATGTGTCTGGAAGGTTGGATTCCTTTCTGAAGACTCTAGGGAAAGAATCAATTTTTTTTGCCTTTTCCAGATTTCAGATGCTGCCATTTCTCTTTTCATGGCCCTTTTCTCCATCTTCAAATCTATCAAAAGTGAATCAATTACTTTTCACGAGCCATAACTTGACATTTGACAGTCCAATCTCCTTGTGACTGACTCTCTTCTACCCCACTCTTCCACTTTTAAGGACCCTTCTGATTAATTTCAGTTCACTGAAATAATCCAGATAATTCTCCTAATTCTAAGGTCAGCTGGTTAGCAACCTTGATTCACCTTAGCCATGTTACCTAACAAATCATAGGTTCTGAGGATTTGGATATGAACATCATGGAGGTGGGGACATTATTCCCTCTACCACAACAACTATCATAACAATAGTCAATGCAGACAACAATCATTCATGGATGTTAAAACTAGTGGAAGAACGATTTTGGAGTAACAATATATTTACGTATCTCCTCTCAATATACTTATTAATTACAAAGTGGAAATATAGTGTCTTTATCATTGAGTAACCTGGAAGACACATCACCAGAATTAACATAATTTTAGTCATTGAATATATAAGCATCATTGTCTTTGTTTATAGGAAATACACTGAAGTATTTAGGGTTAAAATGGGATGTGACTTCCACTTACTTTCAATCTGTAGAGAAAAAATAATTATGCATATATAAATGTGCATATTATGATATATGATATTCACATTTGTGAAATGTAAGAGGATATATATATATCTACTATCCTTGCAACATTTCCACAAGTCTGAGATCATATTTCAATAAAAAGGAAAAAAGAAAAAAAATGAAATATATTTAGAGTGTACAGTAGAAGGGACTTGACTAATAGACTAGATGTATGATTAAAGAAATAACAAAATCAGAAACCTAAAATGTGTGTAAATAGTAGTACATTGACAGGGTTGAGAATACTGAAGGTGAGGCATGTTTGGAGGAAACATCAAATATTGAAATTTTCAGCATGTAGGTGATATTCAAAACCACAGGACTCAGTGAGACCATTTATCGGGAGTTTATTGAGGCACGTGAAAAGTGGTTGAGAACTAAATTTTAGGGAACAAGGGCATTAAAAGGGTTAGAAACCTGAAGAACAATGGGTGAAAGATTGGATAGCCAAGAGAAGAAAACATAGGAGTGGACAGTGTCCTATAAGCCAAGAGAATAATTTTTTCCCCAGAATAATTTTTTTGAATAACAATGTTAAATGTTCCTGAGAAATTTAGTAAAATGAGGGCTGAGATTAACCACTGGATTTAACAATATTACATTTCTTGATGACCTTGACAAATGAAGTTTCAGGGAAGCAATGGGGTTGAAAGACTGATTGATGTCAGTCCAAGAGAGAAAATATGGAAATTGAAGAAGTAGAAGTGGAAAAGGAAGAGAATATTTAGAGGAAATTTGTTATGGAGGAGAACATAGACATGAAGCAGTAGTTATAGGGGATGAGAAATTAATGGAAACATTTTACCTTGTTCTGTTTTTATGTTGGGTGTTATTTAAACTTTTGTAATGTTTCATTGTTTTCGAGAGAGCACAAGTGGGGGAGGGGCAGAGAGAGCGAGGGACAGAGGATTTGAAGCATACTCTGTGCTGACAGCAGAGAGCTTGATGTAGGACTTGAACTCAGGAACTGTGAGATCATGACCTGAGCCAAAGGTGGCTCAACGGACTGAGCCTCCTAGGTGCCCCTAAACAATTTTTACAATGATGCCAGTGACCACGTGGAGAAAGACCATTGATAAAGCAGGATAGAAGGAGGTAACTGGAAAAAAGCTCCACTGTAAGTGACAAAGATTAGATCCAATTAAGAAGGGAAAAATTCAAACTCAACATGTACAGTTCATCTCTTCTAACAGGAGGGAAAGCAGAGTTTGTGAGAACAGTTGCAAGTAGGTTAGCATATTTGGTGGTGACAAGTTAGAGAGATTATCTTCTGACTGCTTGTATTTTTCTCCATGAAAGTAAAGACAAAACAAACAAAAAATAAAACCAAAAAAAGAAACACCTAGATGTGCAGTTAAGAAATTAAAAAATAAAAATGAGAAGTCGGAAGAAGGTGTAAAACATCCTTCTCAGAAAGTAGATAATGAAGTGGCTAGTCAAATGCAATAGTATTTCTAAATAGTGCCAAAGGCTTTCTTCTTTTTTATGGTCATGAGTGTAAAGTGGCATCAGTCAGCACATATCCATCTTCAGCTTCTCTCTGCCCATGTGGAATATAGTTAAATTTAACCAGGTTGAGATTTTACAAAGGGAAAACCAATGGAGAGAGGAACAAGCAAGTTGAGAACTATGCTAAAGAGTAAATATAGAGATAAACAAATGAAGTTTAAGGTACCCAAAATGAAAAGGAGAATATAAAGTAATAGAAAGTAAAAAAGCGAAAGGGGATAAGTGATCTGAAGTCATGTTGTTAGTTAAATACTTATTAGAATTGGAGAACTATAAAGCTAGGAGGTAGAGATCAAAGAATGGGGAACTAGAATATCAAGATCTGGGGGCAACAGTACAGCTATTCTTGATGGCCAGGGAGTGGGTTGCTAGGATAGGATGAGCAAAGGGATCATCAGAAATTGGATTTCAAGGAACTGATTATCCAGAGTGTTGGATTATGCATATTGACATTAAAATGGACACAGTGATATAGAGGAAACATAAGTAAAGTATTGAAATTTTAATGAAAGATGGAATGAATATGAGATCATAGGTAACTGAAATGTCTGATAGCATAAACTTTAAAGGAACTAGTATTTTATGTATGTATGTATGTATGTACCTCTAACTGTATCTCTTTCTATTTGTTTTGTTTATAGAAAGGATTAATTGAAACAGCAGTGAGAAGCAATGTGAATCCCCCACCTTGGTTCCAGGCCCTGTGTTGATTTGGGACATGGGGGGAAAACAAAAACAAAAACAAAAGCATCTCTCCCTCAAGAGGATTCCAGGGAAAGTTTTCTCAGTGTGGCCAAGTTAGAAAAAGATGAAGGGAATATATATGCAATCTTTAATCTCAGTGCTTTAGCTCAACTCTTAAAACAGATTTTTCAAAGCTTGGAAGTTTTCCCACTTTTGAAATTGGCATTCAGTGGACATGGAAAGACGACTTTCTGAACAGTGCATTTTTGCTAAGAATATCCCTTTTCTTTTAAGCTACCAGAATTCAGAGGGCGATCCTACCATCAGCCCATTTGTCTTGCTGTGTGATGGAGATTTCTCCCTCTAAAATTTAATTTGTGGGAATCGCTTATAAATGTATCCTGGGAACAATTTTGATTAAATCCAAATAAATGATAAATAGCATGCTTAAGTCCATTTATATTTATTTCTCCTTTGTTAACCATGTTTGGCAACACCTCAAAATTTAGTGCTATCTGCAAATTTCATTAGCAGGCAATTTATTCCCCCCTGGAGATGATTAATAAAGATGGAAAATAAAACCTGACCTCATGCCAAAGCTCCTGCAGCCCCCCTACTAGCCACTTCCTCACAACTGGACGCACTCCCATTTATCACCACCTTCCTTTGCACCGGCTCAGCCAGCACACCAAATGATGTGACAGTGTGCACATCCAAGCCAACATGAAACAGGCTGGAACACTAACTTTTCTGGGACACTCCACTAAAAGCTTCAACTATTACCCCAATAAAACACAGATTGTATTTCACAATGCTACTAGCTTTGTCCCTCCACAAACAGACACAATGTTTGGCATTGCTTATTTTTATAAGTCCAAATAGGCGTATTATTCAATCCATTGTTCTCTGGGTGTTTATAGATTTCCTTTCAATATCTGGGACTTAAAGAAAAAACGAAATACTGACATCACACATATCATATCACTTTAATTACTTTCTTCTGTTTGAAGTTTTGCACCCTGTCTGCTTTCCCTCAATTGCCTGGCATTATTCCAGTTTTTAATGATATTTCAAATATTCTTCTAAGTAGTTTAACAAATGTCAGCCCACTTTTCCTGCCTCCCAGTGATTGTAAGTTAGACTCTTCTGATATTAATATTCTCTAAGTTCAAGCTTAAATGTAGCCATGAGATCAAGTGGATCTGGTTGATTTCTTTATTTTTCCCCCACTCATATCTTTTGTTGAGTAATTTTTGTATAATTGATGGAATAAGTTGTGAAATTTGTCTGATTTGACCTTTAAAGTTTAGAACATTAAGTTAACCTTTAAGTTTTCAAGTTTATTTTCTTATTCAGTAGCATAGTCTGTACTTTTACACAACAAATCAAAATTTGAATTATTCCCTGCAAACCTGATTCAAAAATCAGTTCACCATCAAAAGCACTTTAACTTCAATAACTGGGAGTTTTGTTTTGCTTTTTGTTTCTGTTTTTGGCTTGGTTTTCCTATTTGTTTTGCTCATTTAACCTAAAACTTCACTATTATATATATCAGGGAAAATATGTCTGAGTTCCAAAGTAGTCTAAGACAATATTCCAAAATTTATTAGTTTTATGTAAACACTGAAACAAACCAAAAATTCCTTCAATTCCTTGTTATTTATTGCTAATAAAATAATAGTTTCTTTAGAATTATTTTGCACAACTCTCTAAAATATCTGCTTTAAGGAAATCATGATTATTAGCAAATAGTTTTTACAACTCTTACTGGTAGCATATATTTGATAATTTTGATAAGAACAGAAAGAACTTGAGTATTCTATCACCTCTGAAAATTAAATGTGAACTTTTAAATAAATTAAAGAATATCAGAGTGAATACTTTATATTTCCCCACAGCACTAGAGCAACATCTTGTTAGACTATTAATACATGTACTGGACATCCCACAGCTTGTTTGAATGTAACTGGATTTTTCTACATATTTGACAATTTTTTAAGAAATATCAGCCTAGTTAATAGTAAATGTTTCATGTATAAATGTTGATATATAAACGTTTTAATATTTCCAGTTCATTTTTCTCATAGGCTGAAGCTGATAGCATGCTGACGGGAACAAGAGTATCTGTCTGACTGTTCATCATTCAGGTCCTAAGAGTTGCAAAATTATCCGGAAAAATAAAAGCCAACATGACATGAAGAAATTTACTAAACAACTGATGACTTAAAAATTTTGTTTCTAATATATGTACCCTCATATTGGAAAGAACACTGATAGTTAAGCTGATGTGAAGGTTTGTATTTGTTTTTTAGACTAGGTCTCCCCAAAGTATAAATACTATTTCCGTGGTCAGGGTTAGGTTAGGGACCTGCAATGAAGAATGAAAATGAGCAAAACAAAATGCCAGGAAATAGGAATATTTGGGGCTGAAGGGTCAGATAGAAGTATGTAGGTCAGTCTTTCTGGAACAAAAGCTTGAAACCATGTGTAAGGGTTCTGAGTAGTATGCCAAGAAGTTGGCCTTTTTATAAAGAGAAGTTTGAACCTATTAAAGGATTTAAGCAAAATTATATGAATAGAGTTGGGCTGAAGAACAATTAATTTACCATAGAATAGAGTCTGGCTGAGAAAAGAAAGAGATATGAGGCAGGGAACTAGTTAAATAATTATTGCAAAAGCCCAGCCCCAAGTATTCGTTATATTCAACAAACATTTACCCAGCTTCTACCATGTGTCAGAATCACTTTGAGATGATAGAAATATCAAAGGAAAGAAACAGAACAAAATTCCTGACCTCATAGAGCTTATATTCCAGCAGCAGAAGGCAGACAGTAAACAAAGCAACAATAAATGAGTAAATTATAGAGTGTGTGAAGAGGTGTTAAGTGGTTTGGGAAAAAAATAAACTGGGAAAGAGATGGTGTAGGAGATGGGAAATGTGGGGAATTATTTTTAAAAAGTCACAGTAGGCTTCATTGAGAAGGGAACATTTGAAGAAAACCTTGAGGGAGTAGGTGATAAGGATATCTGGAAACCTGTTCCAGTCAGAGGAACAACCTGGGGAGAGAGGTTCAGGCAGAAGGGTTCAGGAATATTCAAAGGAGAAACAGGAAGCCAGCACAGCTGGAATAAAGTGATTTAAGAAAAGGAGCAAATGAGACATTGGAGGTGAACTGGTAAGATTGAGTAGGGTTTTATAGGACATTTTAAGCCTACCTTTTGCTCTGAAGGAAATGAGCTATTGGAAGAGGATAACATAATCTTATTTATGTTTTAACTGAATAAATATGTTATAAAATAATTATGTTTTTAAAAAATTTTTTTTAATTTAATGTTTCTTTTTTATTTATTTTTGAGAGAGAGAGAGAGAGAGAGAGAGAGAGAGAGAAAGAGAGAGAGAGAAACTGAGCATCTGGGAAGGGGCAGAGAGAGAGGGAGACACAGAATCTGAAACAGGCTCCAGGCTCTGAGCTGTCAGCACAGAGCCCCACGCAGGGCTGGAACTCAGGAACGGTGGAGACCCTGACCTGAGCCAAAGTCAGATGCTTAACTGACTGAGCCACCCAGGCGACCCAGAAAATAATTATATTTTAAAGAAATTGTTATGTTTTAAGAAAATAACTATGACAAATACTGTGAAGATAGTCTCTCAGGCAGGGCCTGAGGCAGGGCAAAGCAGAAGCCTGGAGACCTGTTGTATAAACAAAGGTTAGAATATGGAGGTGAGCTGGACTAGGGTGTTAGCAGTGGAGAAGGTGAGAAGTGGCAACAAGGACCTGAATTGGGATGGCATCAATAGAAATGGCAAGGTCTGAGCTAAATGAAGATTGATAGGGCTTATTATCTGTGACTATGGGATGGGGATGAGGGAGTATTTTATCTCAACTCTCAATTTTTCACTTTGGATGACTGAGAGCTCTGAATCGCTCTTCATAGAAACAGGTAAGTGGGGGCAGGGGCTAGTTTGAAGGAAGAACAGCTGGTTTTAATCATACTGAACATGAGAAGTCAGTGAACTCTAGCAGTGTACAGAACTCAGAGAAGATGGTGAAAAAATATATATTTATAGAATTATGAACAGATCCAGGTGTTGTGGGACCTGAAACATCAATTCAGGGGGAGGCATCTTTAAGAAAAATAAAGGAATTCTGCATATACACAATTCTGTTTGGGATCTTGAAAGTGACCCACAAAAATGAGAAATACAGAAACTCAAACATCCACCACAATTCCTTCTGGCAATACCACAGAATGGTTAAAACCTTCAAAGGAGTGAAGTAGAACTGAATCTTACTTTGGAGGAAAATGAGAGAAGATACTCTTGAAAAGCAAGGAAGGTAGAAAAAGAACCAAACATCACTGAATTCCAGGTTTTCAGTTTTAGGAACTAGAGGGGACTGCAATGGCCACACATTTATAAATATCAGTATGACAAGATGCTGGGAGCCTGTCACCACAGGATACAGTGATGAGGAGGCTACTTCAGAGGACTCTGGGAAAAGGGCAATAAATGATCCAGAAGCCAAAAATAAAGAGAATACTCATTTAAGAGATTTATTCACATCATTATCTGATTTCCTTGGTTCTCATAGCATAGGTCTATCATAAACTAATTGCTACTTAATGACTGAGTATGAAAGCATACTGACTCTGTAAATACATTAATTTTTTTACCCATGAGAGGCAATTTAGCACATGTGAAACCAAGGGTTCTCTAATTCTCCCAGAGTTTTACATGCAGCTGGATCTGTGTGTCTTTGAGAAATTCATTCGAATTTACTCAGTTAGCCTCTTTTTTTTTTTCCTTTTTCCAGGAAAGCTTGTTTTCAGGTCACTTAGCTCAAGAAATTGTTTCTTATTTACACAATTACACAAGTTTTATAAAAAGTAAGTTTTATTAATTCCCAAAATTTTCTAATTCTATAAGTGTTTGGTGTAGGAAAAATTAAATATTCTAAAACTACACTTTTATTTCATTGTTTGTCTTGTGAGTATTCAGTGATCCGATAACTTCACAGACACACCTGTCTGTGTTGTGCTTTAAGCTACAACCTAATAGTTGTTTTAGTATTTATGAGTCAATTAAAATATTACTGAATAATAGGGACTAAATGCAAAGTTTTATTTTTCAGATAGGATATGAATTTTAAAAATAGTTTCTGTCACAGACAAATACACACGCATATACATATTCCAAGTCCATGAGAACTGTATTTTGTCTTACCTGAATTTTTCTAGGGAAGAAAAAAATGCTTAAGACTTATTAAACAAGAAAACTCTTTTTTTTTAGAGAGAGAGAGAGAGAGAGAGCATGCGGGGAAGAGAGGCAGAGGGAAAAACAGAGAGAATCTTAAGCAGGTTCCACGTTGAGCATGGAGCCCAATATGGGCCTCCATCCACAACCCTGGGATGATGACCTGAGCTGATATCAAGAGTCGGACACCCAACCGACTGAGCCACCCAGGAGCTCCAAAAAAACTCCTTTTTAAAAGGCATTTCACTTTTCCAATGGCTTATAAAAACAATCCATTATCTTAGCTTCTCTATTTTTCAAACTTGATCTCAAAATGCAGGACTAAATCAACAATCATTGTCAGAGTTTACAAAGACTCTTCTAGAAAGTAATACTTAATAAGTAATGCACCCTCATCTTTCTGAGGCTAGAACTGTATTGTATTATATCTTTGGTATCACCAACAGCAACTACCTATTTTTGACACTCAGATATAGAAAACAAACTTGTGATAGTAGAAAAAAAGAGCATGCCATTGAGAGGTCTGAGTGTGAATACAGGGGTCTCTACTGACTACCAAGCATGGCATCTTACCTTCTAGAATCCTTTTCATCCATCTTTAAAGTAAGAATAACTCTGCCTACTTTAGAAGAGTTGAGTTCATATATGCTCAATGTTGGCACATAAGCAGATTAGCATTTTGAAACCAGTGGGAATGAAATACTGAGGGAAAATTACAATGCCTTTTATAAATTTCATAAAACTGTAAATAAAAGCAATATGAGCTGTTTTGTACTTTTTTCTTCATTTTTTTTTTGTCTTCCTTCTAGGCCTGACTTGCTACTGAAGTGTCTTCAGGACTCTGAGGGAAGGAATTATCTTAAACATCTAGTTATCTATTTTCTAACATTTTCCCCCACTCAGAGGTACTACTGTTTTCATGAATCAAATAACCTTCTCACCTAACCCAAATTAAAAACTTGATCTTAAATAATTATTATGCTAAAGTAGAAATGACTCATATCTTCAAGTGCTATCTCTTAACAGGTCACCAAGGTGCAAAGTATATAATAAAATTTAAAATACTGGATTTCAAAAAAGTAACACTCTAAAAGCAGATTTCTACTTCACTTTTGTGATAGGGTGGTAAAGTCAAACACCTTTCCTTT
Organism: Cryptoprocta ferox; assembly: GCA_028646485.1. NCBI lineage: Eukaryota > Metazoa > Chordata > Mammalia > Carnivora > Eupleridae > Cryptoprocta > Cryptoprocta ferox. Next base: position 68,248,745 of record CM053575.1, read on the forward strand.
TTCTTTTTTTTTCTTGTTCTGTGACAAGAATTAGGGAACTAATATGTATACGTTAATTTATTTGTTCATTTATTAATTCAGCAAATATTTCTTCATACAAGCTATGGGTCACCTGGGTGGCTCAGTCAGTTAAGCATCTGACTCTTGATTTCAGCTCAGGTCATGATTTAAATGGTTTGTGAGATCGAGCCCCACACCAGGTTCTGTGCTGACAGCTCAAAATCCTCTCTCTGCTTCTCACCTGCTCACTCTCTCTTTCTCAAAATAAATAAACTTTAAAAATTTTTAAAAATACAAGCTAATGTTTTTGTCTTTGTGGATATAACAGTTATCATGAAAAAGTTTCAACCTTCTTGGACTTAAATTATTAATGAGGACAGGTGTATACAAATATTTAATTATAATGTCTGGTAACACACCACATTTTTTAACCTTAATAATACACAGTGAAAGGCATTATTTGCCCCCACTATGAGATAAAAAACTAGGGCTGTAAGAGGTAGAATGATTTAATGATGGGTATTATTTGCAAAGCCTTAAACTAAATTCAGATATACATGATTCCAAAGTCTGTGATCTTCCTGTCAAACATTTCCACTTGGACATTTTCAGAATTGTCACTTCCTTTCCCAGTGTCTTCCTTTCTGTCTCTATAGGGTCTTTTTTAGCAGTATTGAGCATGCTTAATTAAGTCTGCCATTTAATAATAAAAATGCTCTTGTGACCCTACATCACCTGTAATCACTACGCCTCGCTACCTCTCCTGTTCTTTGCCACGCCCATTTTATTGAAAGGGGTGTTTATTCTCATAGTCTCTGCTCTCTGATCTGACAGTCAGGCATGAACTTACTACAATCTGGTGCTCACTCCCAACACTGACATGAAACAACATCTTATTAGTAAATTCGATGATCACTTGTCAGTCCTTATTTACATCCCAGGGGTAAATAAATAAATAAATAAATCCTCTTATCAATTAAATAATGTAATTACAATACAATTAGCATTACAGTTTTGGGAATAAATACGACATGCAAATCACCATTCAATATCCTAGGACCAAGTGAATACATTTCCCTAGAATGTTAGAATCTCATAAAGGAATGAGTGTTCAGAATACCTTACTTCTACATATTTCTATTTTTGCTCTCCCAGTATTTCAGAAGTCTGTATTTGTGGTACTCGCTCATGGATCTAAGTACAAGGAATTCACAGAGGTCTAGAAAGGCTAAAGTTATTTAGGTAAGTGGGCAAGAGAAGCAGGTGAAAGTTTTTAAAGGAAAGAAAGGGAAGATGGATTAGGGGTAAAGAACTAGGTTAAGAGGAATTTTAGGAAGTTGAAATGTGTGAAACAACTTATATATGCTCGACTCAGTGGCCACAGGAGATATTCCATAAAGTTGTTGGCCTTTTTTCAAGATGTTTTAGAAGGATATGTGCTCTTTCATTATCATTTTATTTTTTTAGATTACTTCTTTTTTTTCTTTCAAAACAATAAAATTTAATGATAAAGCAGTTATAATCAAAAGTTGCACAGCATTTGTTAGAAAACATTTTCCCATGAATATTGTTCAGTTTCTGGCACTTGTAGCAATAATTAAGTTACAAATGATAAATAGGGCATCAATCGATATGTATTTACAAAAAAAAAGTTGTTACAAAGGCAACTGTATAACTAACCTCACAGTCTGTGGAGAGATAACATTTTTCAGCCTGAAAAAATACTGAACAACAGTTTTGACCACATTAGACAAAAATACATCACAACTGTAATGCTTTGAGGAAAAGTTCAAGATGTAACAGAACTTTGACATGGTTTAAGACTGTGAGAGTTGAAGTGGCTCAGTCAGGAGTCTGACTGTTGATTTCCATTCAGGTCATGATCTCACAGTTCAACCTCTGAGTCAAGTTCTGTGCTGACAGCATGGAGCCTGCTTGGGACTCTCTCTCTCTCTCTCTCTCTCTCTCTCTCAAAGTAAATAAATAAACTTTAAAAAAAAAAGACTCTGAGAGTTTAAACAGTCTCCAGTAGGTGAAGAATTTCAATCAGTTTAATGTCACCACTACCAACAAGCCCTCTATAACTTCCTCTCAATAAACAAGTGTTAAGATGAACTGAGGAGTTTAGAAATAAGGTGTGCAGAGAGCAAGTGAAAAGGAAGGAAAAGCAGTAAAAAGATTTTTTTAATCCTTCAAATTCCAAAACATACTTTCTAATCCTGAGAAAAGGGCATGGCTACTTTTGGATCTTGCACCAAAACCTTCCCAGACAATTGCAATTACCAAGATGTAACACCATCTCTTGCCTTAAAACTCCACTTCCATCTGCTTGGTCTCAGTTTTCATTTTTTTTTCCTTTCTGTGTAATCTTTTTTAAAAAAAATTTAAATCCAAGTTAGTTAACATATAGTGTAATAATAATTTCAGGAATAGAATTTAGTGATTCATCACAACATATAACACCCATGGCTCATCACAAGTATCCTCCTTAATGCCCATCGACCATTTAGTCCATCCCCCCAACACCCCACCAGCGACCCTCAGTTTGTTCTGTGTATTTAACAGACTTTTATGGTTTGTCTCCCTCTCTGTTTTTATATTATTTTTACTTCCCTTCCCTTATGTTGATCTATTTTGTATCTTAAGTTCCACATATGAGTGAAATCATATCACATTTGTCTTTCTCTGACTGACTTATTTCACCTAGCATAATACACTCTAGTTCCATGCATGTTGTTGCAAATGGCAAGATTATATTTTTGATCACTGAGTAATATTACAATGGAATATTATATATATTGTATTGTATACATATTCCACATCTTCTTTATCCCTTCATCAGTTAATGGACTTTGGGGTTCTTTCCATACTTTGGCTATTGTCGATAGTGCTGCTATAAATACTGGGGTGCATGTGCCCTTTCGAATTAGCACTCTTGTATCCACTGGATAAATACCTAGTAGTGTAATTGCTGAATCATGGGATAATCCTATTTTTAATTTTTTGAGGAACCTCCATACTGTTTTCCAGAGTGGCTGCACCAGTTTGCATTCCCACCAGGAGTACAAAAGGGTTCTTCTTTCTCATCATGCTCACCAGCACCTGTTGTTCCCTGAGTTGTTGATTTTAGCCATCCTGACAGTTATGATGTGGTATCTCATTGTGGTTTTGATTTGTATTTCCCTGATGATGAGTGATGTTGAGCATTTATTCATGCATCTGTTCACCATCTGGATGTCTTCTTTGAAAAATTGTCTATTCATGTCTTTTGCCCATTTATTCACTGGATTATTTGTTTTCTGGGTGTTGAGTTTGGTAGGTTCTTTATAGATTTTGGATACTAACCCTTTATCTGATACTTCATTTGCAAATAACTTCTCCCATTCCATCGGTTGACTTTAACATTTGCTGATTGTTTCCTTTGCCATACAGAACCTTTTTATCTTGATGAGGGTCAGTAGTTCATTTTTGCTTTTGTTCCCCTTGCCTCTGGAGACATCCCAAGTAAGAAGTTGCTGCAGCCATGGTCAAAGAGGTTATTGCCTGTTTTCTTCTCTACGATTTTGATGGCTTCCTGTCTTACATTTAGGTCTTTCCTCTATTTTGAGTTTACTTTTTTGTATGCTCTAAGAAAGTGGTACAGTTTCATTCTTCTGCATGTCACTATCCAGTTTTCTCAACACCATTCGCTGAAGAGACTATTTTCCATTAGATATTATTTCCTGCTTTGTCAAAGATAAGTTGGCCATATGTTTGTGGGTCCATTTCTGGGCTCTCTATTCTGTTCCATTGATCTGTGTGTCTGTTTCTGTGTCAGTACTATACTGTCTTGGTGATTACAGCTTTGTAGTATATCTTGAAATCCGGGATTGTGATTCCTCTAGCTTTGGGTTTCTTTTTCAGGATTGCTTTGACTGGGGTCTTTTCTGGTTCCAAACAAATTTTATGACTGTTTGTTCTAACTCTGTGAAGAACACTGGTGCTATTTTGATAGAGATTGCAATTTGTTGATGTTGTTATCATTTTAAATGCTAACTTGTCTTAGCTTTATTAAATATATATCTAGTTATCAGCTAAATTTGACTTTACTGACTATAAACTGGCATAAACATGTCACAGTTTGTTTTTACATTCAGGCCATTAAAAATCCAATTTGCACTGGCTTGACTGCATTCCTTCCTCCTCCATCTTCAATGGTTATTTCTTACTTTTTCCCTCAGGCCCTGACTTAATCTTTGAAAGCCCTCCCTAACAACACCTAGCCTCATAATACACATGCATACACACTCCTCACATCCGAACTCTGGGTTAGGTATCTTCCATTGTATTCAGAATATCCGGTACCATTGCATCCTCATATATTCATAGCATATATCATAATACATTGTAATTGCCTGGAAGCCTATCATATACCAATATCTTCTTCCTCTTAAAAAATTCTATGATCTCCAAGGACAAGGATCATTTTTTCTCTTGCATCATTTTCACTAGAACCAAGGGTAATGCCTGAGACACATAGGCATTTAGTAAATATTTACTGAATGACTCAATGACTGACTTAATGAATGAATGACTGAATGAACTACCCTGCATTTCCCTGCTCACCTTAAGAAATCCTGGAGAACTATTTACAACTGGAGAAGTGATATACTTCAAATTTATCCCCAAACATTTCCTCAATACAAAAGTTTGAGAACATTCTTTTTCCACCACAGTACCTGCCATCTCAGAGCATGATGAATTTCCTAGGAGTCAGAAGTCATGAAATTTTTGAAAAGGTGACGAAATGAGCTACCTGATATACTCATTGAAAATCTCTGCTGTATAGAGAAAAATGAGGAATGCATGGTTCTCCCAGAGAGAGATTGATGGACATCTGTATAGAAGTGGAGCCATAGTACTTACTCTCAGACTCTGCCTGAGGAAGTCCAAATGGACCCCCAAAATCAAATGATATTTTACTAAACATGGCTCTTTGCTACAGATAGGTCCCTTAGTTTTAGGTTGCATTGGCAGTTACACACATTGGTTTTATTTTGTCGAAGATTTGCTTTAGTTGACATTTTACTGTCCACAGTGTTCCTGTCAAAAATGTTCCTGCTACAACTATGATTTGCATGATGGCTGAATGTTATTCTTTTGCAATTGAGGAAATAATTAAATAGCCTGCTTCTCTGAATTCTGAGTAATTAATGAAGTGTGTAGGAATTAGCAGCTGGAGGTAGCACACTGTGATTTTTTTTCCTCTCTCATTGTCCATGGTAAGGGCTTAAAATAAACAGGAGTAATTTATTATTTGCTTTACTTTAGAGTTTTAATTTTTTTAATGCAAGATGAGTGGAAAGATAAGGCAGCCCAGTTGTTAGTTTGGTATTGTCTATGTTTTGTTTTGTGTTTAGTTTTCGATTCCCTAGTTCAATAAGGATCAGCACTATCATGATTGACTCCATGTTGGTGGCTGACTGAATAGGTGCCATCACCAGAATGTGCCATGTTAACAGCATGTGCCATAGAGAAATGAGAAAAGATTTGCCTTCTTTAGCTATGAATTTGCAATTAGAAACTGACATTTTGTAAATCTAAGTTGCTAGTTCCCAAAATTCTCTGTATGTGCTGGAAAAAGAGACAATAAAGTCAGAAAGTAAAAGCACTATCCTCAAATAGATGTTTGTGGATCATTCTACCCTGTAGGAACCCTGAATTTCCAGTGTGTGCAACAGAAATCAGTGTGTTAAGTGTTATATCCCCCTTCTTCCTCTGTGCTTGTACAATTCCTACTTATTCCAATTCTCACCTCCTGTCAAGATTCCACATCTGGAATCCCAATCCACCCCCTTTCTTAAGTGAACCACTTCTCCCAATCTTTTTCCAAGGAGTCCTTATCCATGAGATACCTGTTGCAAAGTTTTTAAAGAAGTAATTTTAATCTTGCTGCCTATGGTGGGTTAACTATTGATCTCATTCAAAAAAGCTTTTTCTCATGAATATTCTCATTAGAAAATTTCACACAGGGAACAATTCTAAGGGAAATCATGTACAAGGCAATTTTCTATGATCTTCTTCAAACCAGTTTCAGCCTGGGAGAGTTACACTTTCCTGTTAATAATATCAATGTGTTTTGGTTCTTGTGAATTTTAATTGTTCCAAGATATTTCCATAGGAGAGAACACTAAAGACTGAAATCTTTCTCTCTTCCAAATGACAGCTTCCTAATTTACCTCCTTATGTACAAGTGAAACAATATAGCAAAAAAGAAAAAAAAAAAGTTGAGGAGCGCTGTGACCCAAAGATACCAGAAGTCTAATAGGACTGGGAAAGTGTTCTAATTGACACAAGGTGCCTAAATGTTTATGTTAATATTACCCTCTTAGAATAAAACCTCAACTCTGCAAATGTCACTGCTTTCTAAGGTTCAGGAAGTTCAACACACAAAAAAAGTAGATTCTCTATAGAAATAAAAGGAATTATAAATTAACTCTGATTGAAGAACCTTTTTCCCTGCCTTGAAAATTGCTGAGGCTCCTCCCTTCAAGGAACTACAGTGGGCTTCCTGTCCTTCACTTGCTGTGATGTTAATTATATATCTGTCAGCCTACCTACTCTATTTAGAAGGCAAGTTGCACATTTTCCAACAACCCACCACTTAGTTCTCTTCCAATTTTTAAATAGTGCTGACTGGTACTTTTTAATTAAGATTTGACAGCTGAATTTGCATTCCAAAAGCATACTGAATTCTATGGAACGAGATTGCCTATTTTGTTCTACACGGGTGCACGTACACGCATATGCGTGTGTGCATACACACACACACACACACACACACACACACACACAATCCAGTCATTCTTAAGCCACTTTGTTGAATGTTACAAACGAGCTTTCCCCTGCCTGAGTCTTCAATAGCATAAGTTCTGCAAACTAATAGCAATTTGGCCTCTAAACCATTGTAAATTGGTATTTGCAATTTGGTGTTGTTAATATGGTGTAATTTGGAATAGTAGGGAATTTGTGTAAGTGTTAAAATACTTGTTCTTGTCCTAGTCATTATTAATTTATATTAACTGCAAGTGAAGAAATTAGTTGCAGTTTACTGAACTTTACGCTCATGACTCTGTAGCTAATGCTGAGACTTTGATATGTATTAAGTGCTAGAAACTAATAAATAGAAACGTAAACTTCTAGTTTACAGATGAAAAACTCAGACCCTTGGAAAATTATGTTAAAGCCAGTTATTATTTGCAATTACTATGTTTTTAAACATCATTTCTTCTAGAAAAATGCTGACTTTATTAACATCAAAGAACTTATTTTCTAGATATTTTAATAGCAGATAAAATAAACATCAATTTTCAGATTCACTACTTCCATTAATGCTGACAGAAGAAATGACTTTTTCAAAGCCTATAGGAGTTTAAAATATTTTCTACTATATAAATAAAAAATTATAATATATATCATAAGCATTATGCTGCTGCAAATGACAGAATTTAACATATTTTGAGAAGCACATTTGTGCTATTTACCATCAAAGGAATTAATTTCTAAATTATATATAAATATATAATTCTACTTATGTCTTATGGAGTGTATGCATATAAAAATAAAGTAATTAAAAAAACAACTGATTTTGAAAAGTCATTGTGAAATCTATTTATCTCAAATTACAGAACCTGCCTTCGGTCCCAATCTACTAGATGTCAGTAATGGGAGGAAAGGTAGTTTGGATAGAGGAGGAGTCTTTGTTTCCTAAAATATCTATCAAATTCACTTAACTATATCAAGCAAAATTGTACAATATAGGTCAAGACAAGTTTCTTAGGTGTCCCTTTCTAATATAATCATCAAACTGAAGTATGTTCAGCATCAAAATTTTTAACATACTACTGCATGATGAAACTCTCTAGAGCATTGTAAAAGGTTTCAAAGCCTACACAACATGATTTCAAAAAGTCCAGAAGACATTATAAATAATGTTGACACACAAAGAACCAGAGATGTTTTACCAGTTCTCTGAGGGAAAGTCAATCAACAGATGCTAACCCTGAGATAATGCAAATGGCGAATTATCAGCATACTAGCCTGCAAGGGCTCTCATAACAGCATGGGCAGACTAAGCAACAGTTTATTTACTCACAGTTCCAGAGCCTACCAGTCCAAGATCAAGGTGCTGTCAAAGTTAGTGTCTAGGCATCTCTTCCTGGCTTGTAGATGGCTGGTTTCACTGTGCCCCATGTGGTTTTTCTTATGTGTGCATGCAGAGACATAGAAATCTCTGGTCACTTCCTGTTAATTGCCAGGACACCAGTCTTATCAGAGTAGGGTCCCCCACCCTTAAGATTTTGTTTCATTTAATTACTTCCCTGAAGGCACTATTCCCAAATAAAGTCACATGTTGGGGGGGTTAGGTTTTCAACAGATGAATTTTGGGGGAACACAATTCAATCCATAACAATTAGACAAAGGTTTTAAAGCAGCCATATAAGCTATACTTCATGAGGTAAAGGAAAATATATTTGAAACAATTGGGAAAAATAAGAAGTTCTTAAAAGGAATAAAAATTATTTGAAAAAGAATCAATCAGGAATTTTAGCACTGAAAAGTGTAATTTCTTATATAACAAAATAAAAAATTATAATAGTATGGGTTTCAATAACAGAATGGAACTGATAGAGGAAACTCACTATGAAATTGAAAGTAGGTCAATAGAAATTGTCCAATCTGAAGAATAGAGAAAAGATTGGAAAATAAAGCAAGCCAAGGAACTATAACATCATTAATGTCCCAGAATGAAAGGATAAATTGATGTACATGAAAATGTGTGAAGAAATAATGTTTGAAAACATTTCAAACTTGGTGAAGGATCTACATTTAACGATTCAAGAAGCTTAAAACATATAAAACAGGACATAATAGAAGTAAAATTTGCTCAGATACTTTAAATTCAAACCTGGGTGGCTCAGTCATTTAAGCATACAACTCTTGGTTTGGGCTCAGTTTGAGCACAGCATTAGGCTTTGTGAAGACAGTGCAGAGCCTGCTTGGGATTCTCTTTCTCCCCCTCTTTCTGCCCCTCCCCTGCTCACCCACTGTCTCTGTCTCTGTCTCTCTCTCTCTCCAAATAAATAAATAAACTTAAAAAAATTTTTAAATAAAAAAATAAATTCAAACACTGAAAAACAAAGACAAAGAAAAATATCTTGAAAGAACTTAGATAAAAGCAATATAATACATATGGGGAAAGACAAATTTAAAACTATAGATTTCTTTCCAAGAACCTAGAGTTGAAGTAATAACATCTTTAAAGTGCTAGGAAAAATTGTCAACCCAGGAATCTATACTCAAATATAATATCTTTCGGGAATGAAGGAAAAAAATCAAGACACCCTCAGATGACAGAAAATTAAGAGAACATTAGCCAGTAGACCTGCGCTAAAAGAAATATTAAAGAAAGTTCTTCAGACTGAAACTAAATGATGCAAGAGGGAAACAAAGACTATGAAAAATGAAAGGCAAGCAAGAGAAATGTTTAAATCTGGATAAATTTAAAGTCTATCTAAAGTTCTTTAAGATATGTGAGAGTTCAGAATATATAAATATTAACACCTTCTTGTAACATTTTTAAGTATGCAAGGGGAATACATATGATAATTATAATATGGGGATGTTAGGAAAGCTACAGATTATAAGGCATCTATAGTTTATTGATAAAATTGATAAAATGCTAACTCTAAATAGATTGTGGAAGTTTTAACATGTATATTGAAATTCATTAATCAGTGATAAAAAATAGATATAGCCAAAAACCAATAAATAAATTAAAATGTACCAAAACACTCAAATTTTCAAAAATAGGTTAGTAAAAGGAAAACAGAACCATTAAAATTGGAGAGAACAGAAAAAAAGTAAAATTTTAAATTGTATCAAAAATTAAATTAGATTGTCAGATTGTATTAAAAACAATATCTATACATATATATAAATCTACTTTAAACAGATAATTAAATATTAAAATAATAAAGTGAATATATCATGAAAACAACAATCAAAAGAAAGTTGGAATGGCTAGATTAATATCCAATAAAGGAGACTTCAGCACAAGGAATATTACCAGCAATAAAGAAGTACCTTGCATACTGATAAACAGTAAACAAATACTATAACAAGAAGACACAATAATCCTGAATGTCTGTGTACCTAGCAACAGAGTTTCAAAATATATGAAGCCAAAAGAACTCAAAGGAGAAATACACACTTCTCTTGGTAATAGATAGAAAAAGTTGACAGAACATCAGTCAGGATAAAAAACACATAAACATCAACCACGTTGACCTCATCAATACTTATAAAACAATCCACCCACAGAATATACCTTATTTTCAAGGGCTCCTGAAATATTTACCAAAACTGAAAATACTCTGGGCCATCATCCAAACCTGAACAAATTTCAAAGAACTGAAATTATCCAAAGTATATTCTCTGACCATGACATAAATTATCTAGAAATCAGTAACATAAAAAATACCTGAACATTTTCCAAGTATTTAGAAATTAAAACATACACTCCTAAATAACTCATGTGTCAAATAGAAAGCCTCAAAGGAAATTAGAAAATATTTTTTACTGAAAGAAAATGAGACTAGAACATATCAAAATGTGTGGGAAGTAGCTAAAGCAAGTGCTTAAAGAGATATGTATCTCATTAAGTCCTTATATTAGAAAAGAAGAAAGGTCTCAAATCAATAATTTAATCTTAAGAAAATAGAGGACAAATTAAATGCAAAGCAAGCAGGAGAATAGAAAATAATATAATTAAAAACTTAAAAAAAGGAAAATCAATGAAACCAAACCATGTTTTGAAGAAATTGATAAAATTCATAAACCTCTAGGCAGACTGACAAAGAAAAAAAATGAGAAAAGACACCAATTACCAATTTTAGGAATGCAAGCCTTTACTTGGCATATGATCCAGCATTCCCACACTGTGTATTTACATGAAAGGAATAACTTGTTTATGAATGTTTATCATGGCTTTATTCATAATGACCCCCAACTGAAAACAACACAAAATATCCTTCAATAATAAATGAATAAACAAAATGTAGTTGAGTCATACATATTCAATAACAAATAGGAAATCACTGATCTATGCAATAATAAGTATGCGTTGCTATAAGTAAAAGATGCTGGACACAAAAGGCTACAAGATTTCTTCATATAATATCTGTAATTCCATCACATAATATCTGTAAAAGGCAAATTTGTAGTAACAGAAAATAAATCCATGGTTGCCAGAGGCTGAAATTTGGGTAGTGGTTTGATTTTCAAAGGTTACATAATGAGAGTTTGTGGCAGTAGTTTCATGTTCGGATGAATTTGTCAAAACCACAGAACTCTACATCTAAAATGTAAATTTTACTCCTTTAAAATAAAATAATAAATTAAATATACTAAAATAAAAAATAGATTGGTGATGGATCCCCTCTTTCAGATACTCCAGCTTAATTAGTCTGGGTGTAATGCCCAGGCATTAGTAGTTTTTTCAGTAGTTTTTTTTTTTTTTTACAAGAATGCAAGGGAAAGTTATTAACATTTAATTTTCCTTCATGGATGCTGAATTGGGATCCCCATAGCACACTCAAAAACCAAGAGCGCAAAAATCACAGGTGTAGACCAGTAATACACTGGGGCACTAGATATATCCTGAGCTGGAAGTCAGAAGACCTCTGTTTGTAATTCTAGCTCTGTCACCTACCTGCTCTCTGTACTTTGGCAAGTAACATGTCAGCTCAGTGGTGTACTTGCTCTGTTTCTAAAAGGAAAGGTTTGACCTAGAGAGCTCTCCATTCTCTTCCACCTCTGACATGCTACAGTACAGGAGCTCTTGAACTCTAGATTGGCCCTTAATTTGATGTGCTTTCAAACCCATCACTTACTTCTTCTGAAGCTCAGATTATTCATCTGTTGTATTGGAAAAGGGAAATGTGATAAAAGAACAACATAAAAGAGTGGAAGGAAAACCGCATGCTTGCTCTCTCAGTGATCCAACCATCTAGTCAAATAGTAACTTCTGTTCTCTTGAAGATAATCAGTAGAAAACATTAACTACCCTCTCCACTTTTCACTGACTTCTCCCCACAGCAGTAAGAATAATGTACCTAGTTGCTAAAATGGCAAGAGACAGTCATCCATATTTTTCTATTGTGGGGAGGATAATATGCTAAAGATCACTTGTAAAGGGGACCCTTCCTCACATGGACTCTCTGTTCTCACCTCCATGTGCCTCACCTCACCATTCTCTTCTCAGATGGCTGCTGGCCCAATTCTCCCCACAGGCAGGTCCCAACTTTTAGGCTGAGGGTGGAGGTTAAGGAGTATGAGAAAGACCATTTGAGCCACAAAACATGGTGAACAAATAACTGCTTAATAGCTGGGTTTCTAGGATGAGGGGAGTTCTGAACTGTAATATTTTTTAAATCCCACAGAGTAAATAGTCCTGCTATGGCCAATTTCCAGTTACGAAAATGATGTCACTGAATGAGGAGTTGGGAAGAGATGCAGAATTGGTTCTTAGGAACCAATCCCTCTAGCAGAGCACTAGCTACAGACCCAAGGCATGTAGTTCAATCAGATTTTACAAGGAATAAAGCTGATACTTGGAAATTACACTGATAACTATTTCTCACTAATCAGAGTCACAAATATGCAAAAGCTTGCAAATATCCTTTGTTTGTGAGGCTGTGTTCCTTATGGTTGCTGGGAGTGATAAATAGCATGAACCCATATTGAGGGAACTTTAACAATATCCATGAAGAATACACAAATAGTTATCCTTAAATAATCAAAATCCTTTACAATGGTGTAAGTTTGTTGGTGAACAGGATATTTATACACTCCAAAGTATTACAGATCATTTTTTAAACTGTAAACAGAAAAAGTCACCTATAAAATGGAAAAAATATATAAATATAACATACACATATATATCAGATACCATTTTAATTAATTGATCAAAATAATATTGCTAGGAATGGAAAAATCTGAAATCATAATCCTTTTGACATGATGCCCTGAAAAGAACACATCTACCTATATAGAATTCCTGCTAGGAGGAGATGAGAATAAATTGAATTAGTGCTTTTGATTGTATTTCAACTTTTTTAAGCTATTAAGGATTTTATTTGGACAATTGATATGACTTTTTGAATTGGCTTAATGAATTAATATTTGTATTGCGGTCATGTATGAGAATATTCTTTTTTTAAAAAGCGTATTGATTAATTTTGAGAGAGAGAGGGAGAGAGAGAGAGAGAGAGAGAGAGAGAGAGAGAGAGAGAGAATCCCAAGCAGGCTCTGTGCTGTCAGTGCAGAGACTGACATTGGGCTCAATCTCACAAACCATGAGATCATGACCAGACCTGAGATCAAGAGTTGGATGCTTAAATGACGGAGCCACCCAGGCAGCCTGAGAAGATTCTTGTTCTTAGGATATACACACTGAAATAGTTAGGTGTGAAGTGTCATTTTGTCTACAACTTACTTTGAAGTGGTTCATAAAAAAATAGTGTGAATACATATACATAAGAATAACAAAATGAATGAGAGATAAAGCAAACCTACTAATTTATTAATAATCATTGAACCAAAGTAAAGGACATTCATACTAGTGTACATTGAATTATTCTTTTAAATGCTTTGTAATTTTGACACTTTTCAATATAATGTTTTCCAAAATAAATGTTGAGAAGAATATAATTAAACGTGAGGTCAAATGTAACTATATATATACAATTATGTTTGTTATAGTGCAATGCAACAAAATGTTGCAAACTCAATTTCAGGATTAGGAAAATGACTGAATGAATTATGATTTCTGTGTGATGGATACAGCAGATCATGTTATGGTACAGATTTTTTATTTACTGTAATGGCCTTTGGGTGTTTGGATTTCAAATAATTTGAATTTTCTTTCTTATATCTTTTTTACATTTTTTTCTGAAACATTTAAATTTTGTTGCAAATTTAAAATTTGAAATCTATAAAATACTGCAAACTTTAAAAATTATCTTAAAACATAAAAAAGTGTGTTCTTCATATCTGTTAGATATATCAAAGTATACTTCCTGACTGGGATTTTAGATCTCTTGGAAGAAATTTCCTAGAACTTCTACAGTATGAATGCTTCTTGGTGTATGCATTTCTAGGAGACTAATTTGGATTAATTTTCCTCTCCATAGCCACAATATTTACATATTTGATATGTAAGTTTCTTAATTTTCATTACCTGCTTTGTAATGAAATGCATTGTATGCACCTACAACCAGTTTTTTAAATAGTTGTTTTCTGGAGACATGGTGGTATTTAGTAAAAATAGGATCTAGACTTTGGTAAAATACAATTATTTTTAATAAATGTGTAAATGAATTTACAAATTTCAGAATATTTCTTACTTTTTCTTTTTATATCAATAAACAAATTACACTTTCTTCTTTACCATATCTTTGTACATTAAATCCCAAATGCCTTTGAGAGTTACATATAAAAACAATAAATCCAATAGTTCTGCATTGGGAGAAAATACAATGATAAATATTAACTCCATAAAAATTACATTGACTACCTTCCCTCAGCAATTCATTCAAACCCACTACATGCACACTTCCTCATTATTCGTATTCTTAATAAGAAAGATTGCCGATTACAATTATTTTTTATTGCAAAAATACCATGAATCTGCTTTATTGAAGATTATTTTACACAAAATATTAAACTGTCATTCGCTGCCCTATAAAGACTCAAGTTTCTCTGTAAAAATTTTCTCTCGCTTGCTCTCTTCCTCTCTCTTTTAATGTGTAATGATTCTGTGACACTAGAAATTTCAAAAATGCCAGCCATAAACTGTCTTTGGTATACCCAAGACTGTATTTTGGAGGTAAGAATATGCCCTGACCTCTTGCTATCTCTTGTGATAAATTGAGGACTTTGTGTACCATACTGTTATCTTGAACACAACGCTGTTTTCAGACTTTCTAAATCCTGGATTATTTTTAAAGCATCCGGAGGGTCAAAACTCAAAACCTTTGAAATGGTCCTCTGAGGGATAAGTCCTATATTCCTTTAGTGCCTCATACAATAATCTCCCTTCTGTTCTTTGGGCTCACTAGAAATAGAATTATCATCATAATAAAGCCTCTGAGATCAGGAGGCACAGTGTGGGAAGCAGGGCCACGAATGCAGAGCTCGTGGGGCTCACTGACAGCTCTGATAACTCTGTTTCACTGCCCCAAGCCACATGACTTGCAACAGCTGTTTTACCTCTGCTGGAAACACCGAACTCCAGCCTGACTCCCAGGGGCATTTTTTTTTTTTTTTTTAGAGCCCTGTGTGTATGTTTGTGCTTCCTAGTCTGAGCAGAGGGATCATTAAAGCCTACTAGGAGCCAATAACACAAGGTTTCCAAAAGACCAGAATTTCTTCATTGCACATGGAGGGTGAAACATCAGAACAAGAATTTAAAAAGACATGGCCAATCTAAATGGTACTCTTCAAAGCACTTTTGTTGGTCAGTTTCTTCTAAGAGTCATCAGTACATAGGGCTAAGAACTTTGGGCTTAACTTCAAAAGAGCAAGGGATAAACTGACTCAGACTCCAATGACTAGGAAAAATATTTGACACTTTGAAAAGATAATTATAATCCCCAACTGAAAGGTTTGTTGTGCAAATCATAAAAGATAAAAAAACGCTGGCAAAAACAATCTGATTAAAAAATGGGCCAAAGACTTTAACAGACATATCACCAATGAAGATATACAGATGGCAAATGAGCACATGAAAAGATGCTCTACATCATATGTCATCGGAGAAATGCAAATAAAAACAACAATGAGATACCACTGCACTCCATGAGAATGGCCAAATTCCAGAATGTTGGCAACACCAAATGCTGGCAATGATGCGGAGCCACAAGAAGTCTCATTTATTGCTGGTGGAAAGCAAAATGGTACAGCTACCCTGTAAGACAGTTTGGCAGTTTCTTAGAAACTAAACATATTCATACCATAATATCCAGCAGTCACATTCTTTGGTATTTACCCAAGGGAGTCAAAAACTTACATCCACACAAAAATTTGCACGTGGATGTTTACAGCAGCTTTACTCGTAATTACCAAAGCTTGGAAGCAGCCAAGATGTTCTTCAGTAGGTGAATGAAGAAATAAACAGTGGCATATCCAAACAATGAATGGCATATCATTCAGCACTACAAAGAAATGAGCTATCAAGCTGGGAGAAGACATGGGGGAACAATTAATGCATATTTCTAAATGGAAAAAGCCATTCTGAAAAGGCTACATATTGTATGATTCCAACTAGATGACATTCTGGAAAAGGCAAATCTATGGAACCAGTAAAAAGATAAGTGGTTGTCAGGGACTGAGGGGGATGAATAGATACAGCACAGAGGATTTTTTGGACAGTAAAAATAGTTGATGATATATTGATATTATATTATATTTCAGATATTACATGCCTGAAATAAGAATGATGATCATTAAAATATTTTTCCATTCATTGGTACAAAATGTCTGCTTGAAACACTAGGTTTTCAAATATGTTTCTCATCATCAATATAACCTTAAGAAAAGGGTGTTAAGTACCTCCCATGGCAGAAGAGACTGGTATCCAGAGAAAATGACTTTCCAAAGTTCTCGTCTCATTAAGTGGCAGAACTGAACCAAGTCTCTGAATGTACAGTTCCAACTCAGTTATCTAGTAGGTGAGGCACATTGTTGACACAAGATAATGGACATTCTTTGTACAGTTCTGAAGGATACCTCTAAATGGTTCATGAAATGAGACTCGATTCAAGGGATGAAGTCATGTATTTATTTTCACCAACCTGTAGATTTTGATAATAATAATAGGTAGAATGTGGA
>CM053575.1:68266176-68282855 GCA_028646485.1 Cryptoprocta ferox
TGTTGACACAAGATAATGGACATTCTTTGTACAGTTCTGAAGGATACCTCTAAATGGTTCATGAAATGAGACTCGATTCAAGGGATGAAGTCATGTATTTATTTTCACCAACCTGTAGATTTTGATAATAATAATAGGTAGAATGTGGAGTGCTCACTAAGCACTGGGCTGAGCACTTTGTATATACTTTCTCCTTTAATTCTTACAATTCACTCATTCTCTGGTGAAATAAAGTTAATGGGGGAGACAGGGCAATGAGTTTTGCAACAAGTTATTTATTTAGCAAGGGCGAAGTTACAGAAGCGAGATGAGGCAGTTAGTAATTTCTAAGTACTCTAATAGGGAACTACATAAGCTTTTATCAATTATTTATGAAATGTGAGTTTAAGATGAACTTATATACAGTAAGCTTTCTGATATTTTATAAGTTGGCCTATTACAGAGACAGGGCCTGGGCTAACCCTCAGTAGTTATTATCACATTCTCCTGTGCTATTTAGAGGTTGGAGAATGACACCATGATCCATTCTACCCATTAGCTAAAGTTCCATTTCAAACATAAGTTATTCCAATTCTGTGAACAATGACAATAATTTGCCCTGACATCGTTGCTTCTTCCTTCCTTCCATGCTTCCTTCCTTCCATCCTTCCTTCCTGCCTCCCTCCTTTTCCTCCCTCCTCCCTACCTGTCTTCTCCCATCTTTCCTTCTTTTCTTTTCTTTCTTTCTTTCTTTCTTTCTTTCTTTCTTTCTTTCTTTCTCTCTCTCTCTCTCTTTCCTGCCCACTCTCCTTCCCACTCTCTCAGTACCTGCCCTTCCTAGTGAAGGAAATCTGCTTTTTGAATTACACTTCAAGTCTGAGGGAAACAGATTGAAATCTCAACTTTGACTCCCCGTCTTTTCTACCCCCAAACCCCTCTTCTCAAAGTTATAATTGCATCCTGTGTTCTTGGAAGACTGTACTGACAGTAGTTTTATGACCCAGGATTTTTCAATTTCTTATCCAAAGCCAACCTCATCTCAAGTTCCAAAATTTATGGGCATAGGAGATGACATATGGGATTAAACTCTTGATAGATTTTGAACAGCAACCTGCTTTTGGCAGTAGCCAAGGCTTTCTGTCAGGAGGAAATGTGGGGAAAACATGCTCTTCATTGTGCAGTTGGGTATCTTGCTTCCTTTCCAGGCAGTTCTCTTTGATATATCCTGCCCTTCATCCCTCACCACCCCCACCCAAACTACCACCAACCCTGGTGAAGATTCACTCACCATTTTGAATATCCTCAAAATGTTAGAAGTTAGGAAAACATAAAACTCTCATACAGAATTAACAGTGATCAATATAAAATATTTTGGAATATTTTGGAATGCTGAACTTGACTTAAATGCCTATCTGTTCTCCTCATGCTTTCTGGGATCTTTTGTTGTTCTATATATTTTATTGTTCAAAGAAATACCTGTATATACATGTGCACTCCTCAGTATCCTCTCTAGGATGGTCTCCTGTCAAAGATGAATTGTGTTGTTTTTCAAAGTTGGGTTCTCTTGGTTTTATATTGAGATTGCAATAACCTTTTCCCTTTCCATAGTAAAAAAAATCCTCATTTGGTCCACTTCTTATTATTTGTGATTATCTAAACATACTGCTCTGATTTTGTTCAGTTTTCCTGATTAGCTTCAGGAGGGAGAGCTTCACTCTTGAAAGGATGTCAGGAATAGCAAAATCATGTCAACAAATGGTATATACGTAAATGCATTATCTACCATTTAGGAGATTTTTTTCTAATTCACTATTCTATTAAGTAAAAAACAAAATATTTAAGCACTTATTACCTCAGGTCATATATTCAAATTCAGAGAATTTCTGAATCTATCTGCTCACTTAGGATTACAAGGATCAATTCATTATTGTAGGGGCTCAGAGGCACCTAAAATGCTCATTCAATTTTTTCAAAAACATTTTTCCCCTGTAATTATAAATATGGCATACTTTTGAAACAAGTATTAGCCTCATTTATTTCTTTTTGAAGGCAGAAGTACACTATTAATTTATTTTAAGACTTGAGGAATTTCTTTTTAAACTAGAAACTGTTTTCTCTGCTACTGTATCACAGCATTTACCACAGATTCGTGTATTTCATCATTGCTAGCCTAGGATAATTAGAACACCAGAACTATGTCTCAATGCATGTTTACATCCACAAACATTTCCATGGTATGTCTTGGGGGTTGTTTCACATTCAACTTGGCTGGAAATATAAATTTTAGGTCATGCCTTTACCCTCAAACATTATTTTCTTCTATAACACTGCAGAGACAAAGCTTTCCCCCTTTGGTAGGTAAGAAGGCTTTTCTTTTGGTTTTTGTTAAATTGTTCCTTAATTTGTTTTATTTTTGTTGAATGCTTGCAAAATCTCACTTTTTTATAAACCTGGAAATTCAATAATTTCATTTTTGCATATCTAGGTACATGTTGTTTTAGTAAACATTGTATAAGCCTGTTGGATTTACAGATTCAAGTCCTTCTTCAGTTTAGCTAAACTTTCTACCTACAATGTTTTTGTTTGATTTACTTCTTAGTTTCATGCTGGGTGTCAATTTCTAGTTGACTTCTATTTAATCACTTCATTGTCTTTGTTCTCTGAATTCTGTTTTTTAAATGTTTTAAATATCTGAAGTTTTTTTTTAATATTACTGATTTGGCTTTATGTAGTCTAGATTATATTCTTATATTTTAAGTTCTATTGTAGAATAATCTCTTCAATTTTCTTTTTTTTAATTTTTTTACATTTATTCATTTTTGAGAGACAGAGAGACAGAGCACAAGCAGGGAGGGGGGATCTGAAGCAGGCTTCAGGCTCTGAGCTGTCAGGACAGAGCCCGATGCGAGACTTGAAATCACGAACAGAGAGATTATGACCTGAGCCGAAGTTGGAAGCTTAACTGACCTAGCCACCCAGGCACCCCTCTTCAGTTTTCTTCTTAAATTTGATGATTAGGTCATGCAATTATGTTATCATATTGTCCTCTTATTTCTCTAATTTTATCTTTTTAAATTTATTTTTAACTGTGGTGAAAAATAACCAACATAAAATTACCATTTAACCCATTTCTAAGTTTAATAGTATTAAATACAGTTGACCCTTGAACACTGCAGGTCTTAGGTATCCTAACCCCTGTGTGGTCAAAAATCCGTGTATGACTTTTGAGTCTCCAAAAACTTAACTACTAATAGCCTACACATTGACTAGAATCTTTACCAGATACAAAACCAGTCAATTGACATATATTTTGTATACATATTATGTACTATACTCTTGCAATATAGTAAACTAGGGAAAAGAAAATGTTATAAGAAAGTCATAAGGAAGACAAAGTACATTTACGGTGCTGTTCTGTAAGAAATCCACATATAATTAGAACCACACAGTTCAAATCCATGTCATGCAAAGGTCAACTGTTTAATCACATTTTTGTTAAACCAATCTCCAGAACTTTTTATCTTATAAAGCTGAAACTCCAAACCAATTAAACAACAGCTCCCCATTTCCCACTCGCTCCAGTTCCTAACAATTACTACTCTGCATTATGTTTCTATAAATCTGACTACTTTAGATACCTCAGACAAATAGAATCATGCAGTATTTGGCTTTTTGTGACTGGCTTATTTCACTTAGCATAATATCCTCAAGATTCTTCCACGTTGTTGCATGTGTCACACCTTCCTTCCTTTTAAAATATGAATAAAATCCCATGGTGTGCCTATACCACATTTGTTTATCCATTTATCCACGATGGATATTTGGGTTGCTTCCACGTCCTGCCTAATGTGAATAGTGCTGCTATGCACATGGGTGTGCTATTTTCATTTAATTTTCTTGAGAATGAAAATTGCTTTTTCAAACATTTCTGTTTGCTCTGAATTCACATGCAACATTTTTTATTGATCTTTGTTTTCCTCTTCACTTATTTTTGAATAGGATATTATCTAATCTGCTCTCTGACTGGATTTGCAGCAGGTACCTTCCCTATGACATGGAAAGCATCTGTCACTTTCGTTAAAAAAGTAAGCTGGTATATAGGTTTTGTCAGCTGATACAGGTTTGTAGTACCAATTCAGTCACTCAATAGTTGAGTTGTCAGCAAGGAAGCAGAAAACGTTGTCTCTGTGAACTTTTCCTCTTCACTTAAACAATTAAAAGAGAAACTTGTTTTTCATATATTTTTCCCACTTTGCCTCCCTTAAGCATATGATGTAGTTATGTCTATTTTATTCTCCTGTAATTTCTTTCCCTACATTTGGGGGATTGACCTCAACCAATGTATGCAGATATTCTGCAGTTTTAGAAAATGCTGCTTGTATTGAGGTTAAACAAAATCACATCTTATCCACATTGTAATTAATCATGTTCTTCTCCAACTGAACAACACAGTTTAGTTCGGTACAAATTCCATTTTTGAAAAACTATACCTAAATATAGAAGCTAGTTTTAACTGCTTGGGATAAAAATGAAGTTCTTGGCATAAAATAACTTTATTATAGATAAGCTAGAACCTCCAAGCAATTAAGACCTTCTCTAAATAGTTGGAAATCTTGGAAACTGGTAAGAACTGCTTTACAGCTTTAATGTACAAATACTTTATAATTCCTTATTTTTCAACAAATTAAATTAAAATGGTCCCAGTACCCAGATGCCAAATTGAGAGAAGGCCCACTGCCACATGGTGTCACTATTGAATGCTGGTCCACTACCATCTGGCCCGCTGGTTGATAGGAGTTGCAGCCAAGTTTCCCTGGCTTGGTTTCCAGGATGCTCCCAGGACATACTGGCACTGCCCTTTATAGAAGGCTACTCTATAGATACTGCTCCCTGAGTAGTTGCTCACCCAGCTGTCCCTTCTGCCTGCCCCAGGAACTAACCTTTAGTGCCTACCCCTAGTGAAACACACAGCCTTCTCCTCAGTCACTGGGTCAGATTAGCTTGAGTGTCTGCCCTTGAAGAACCTACATGGTTTTCCATATTTCCAGACTTTGAAAACTCAACCAGGATGCAGTTGACTCCTCTCCTTTATAGGCCCAGAAAATTCAAAGAGTTGAAGCTATTTACATCCAAGTCACAATGTTCCACATTCTCCTCTAAGGGAATCTTAGAGGATTGCTTTCCAAATTAACCAATCCCTTTCCTGTAACCCTTCATCACAAAAGTTTAATGCTGTCTCTCACAGAAGAGAGTTGGATTGCCTCCAAAAAGGGTCATTCCCTGGAAAAAAAGTAACTCTTTTTTCCCCTTTTCTTTTATTTTTATGGGTGGGGTTGGTGGTAGAGAATTGCCGGGGTGGGGGGGAATTTTCATGCCTTAAGAGTGATTTTAGCCAAAGTGACCCCCCTGTCACTTTATCAGCTGTAGCAGAGAGAAAGAAAAATACTGTGTGGAAAAACAGCACAATGCTTATATACTTAATATGATCATCCTTATATGTAAACAAAGTACCACATATGCTATTTGAGAAACATGGCAAAATTCTCCTTTCTAAGTTTGTCACTAATTGACTTCCTACAGAATGTTTGTGATTCTCTTACATTAATTAAGGTGGAGTATCTGAAGGAGATCTCCTTTATAATGAAACCACCCCTGTACAAATAGTAGTGGTACCAATGCTAGTAAAACAAAAGTTTGATATTTTCCTTTTGAGACAATATGAATAAATTGTCTCCAGTGAAGCCATGCCCTAGAATCAAGGAAGAATGGTTTAGTACACTAGAATCGATAATGGCACACCTTGCATGCCTCCAAAAGGAGGCCAAGGTATATTACTTTGACCCAGATCATATATATTCCCATAATAGGTGGAATTATATAATGTAGCCATATATACTTTTCATGCATAATCTGATTTAAACATCTCAGTAGTCTTATGGTACAGATAATAGTATACTGATTCACATGTTAGGAAAAGGATATTAAGTCCAAAGACATTAAGTAATTTGCCATGGTTCACACAACTTGTAATTGGTGCAGACGGTGTTCAAATACTGGTCAAACTGATCACCATGCATATGTCTTTCATCATATGCTATACACTGAAACATGAGAAATATTTCTTTTAATTATAATAACTAAAAGTCCTTATTCCTTTATGGTTTATAAATCACTGTCTTACAAATCATTACATTTTCACAGCAACTGTATGAGTTATCTCATAAAGACTTTTATACCCATTTCACAGACTAAGAAAAAAGTTTTGGGGCATCTGGGTGACTCAGTCCATTAAGTATCCAACTCTTGATTTCAGTTCAGGTCATGATCTCATGGCTTTGTGAGTTCGAACCCCACAGTGGGCTCCAAGCTGAGTGTGCAGAGCCCACTTAAGATTCTCTGTCTCCCTCTCTCTCTGCCCCTCCCCCACTTGTGCTGTCTCTCTCTCTCTCTCTCTCAAAATAAATAAATAAACCTAAAAAATTATAAAATTTAAAATTTGTGCTTTCTCTATACCTGTCAAAGTAAATAAATAAACCAAAAATTTTAAAAACAAATTAAAAAGAAATAAAAAAAGAAAATTGTTGAGAAATTAATGAATTTGACTTAATTAGCAGAGCAGAAGACCAAAGTCTACCTGCTTCCATAGCGTTTATATCAGCACGTGGACAGACCAAGACTCACATGGGACTTCTTGAAAGAAGGGTAGCCATGCTAAAGAATTAGGTACTTTAGACATGAGCAATCAGAAGCGGTCAAAGGGTAACTATATGAAATGAAAAAGGTAAGGAATAATTTTGCTCAAAATTTATCTAGTCAATTGTCTACTTCAACTCACCTTTAAAATCTAGACACACTAAAAAATAAAATAAAATAAAATAAAATAAAATAAAATAAAATAAAATAAAAAGATACACGACATGATTAGAATACAAAATCAACTAAAAGAAATGTTTGGAGGCATGAAACAACCATAGTAATTCTGCCAAACAAGAAAAGATAAGACAAAACATGAAATTGACTCTTTAGACTTGTAAAAACATAAAAGAATCATAGCCATAAAATATATCCTGAATTTTTCACAACTTTAATCACAATTGTGGGCCAGCATTTTCATTCATCACTGTTTTAGGGCAGAGACACTGGGAAAACAATGATATTATTTCTGACTCAGTTTTGCACATTAACTAAATGATTCTACAGAATTATTTTGATTTTGTTGTTGTTGTTGTTTTGCGTAGCTAATTTTGTTTTTGTGACCCTGCCATGCCTTCCAAGCAATGACAAGCCATTCAATGACAAGTGCTCAGGATTTCTTTCCTAGTTTAGAGGGCAAGAAAGTTGATTGTTTTTCCTGTAGTCATATAATGGATTCAATTAATTTGGAGAATGGTAGCCACTGTAATACTCCCACTCATCTTTCTGGACAAATAAAGAGAGACAATGAGGCATACACTTTTTTCTATGGTTAAGAAGTAGTTGGACAAATGGACGATCATAGATATCAGACCTACAAAAATCCATTTTACCTTTTATTGACATTAAGTAGACATTTAACAAGCTGTGCCTCTTTTCCAGCCCACCACAACATCCTACACACAAAGAAACAAAAATCAGCATGCGTGTTTTGACAAATACACATGTATTTGAAGGGTTATCAGAAGAGAAAATGTAAAATAGAGATGGTTGATCTTTCAGGATCTATTATCTCAACCAGTGAATGCATTCTGTAACATTTATGAAGCGTCTAAGTTTCCTTTCTGATTTACACTCTTCCTCATTTTAGAGTCAGAAAGAAATTGCTGTGGTGTTAAGACTACTGGCTTCCTCCTCCACAATCCATCCAGTCAGCTCCCCATAGTCCATTCCTGACTTCCAGATTGCCGAGACCAATTAACAGCATCCTGTTTTTCTCTTGCCCTCTTAGCTCCATGCCATTATCCTGGTTTTCCTTCATTCCATCTAATGGTTAATTATCAGCTGGCTTTGCCAGCTCTTCTCACCGCAAATAATAAATACTAGAATTATTCAGGATATATTCATGACCTCAAATTCTCATTTTCAATCCTAACTCTTTTCTCTAGATTTGGAAATCCATTATTTGCATGATTCCAACCAAATTCTACCATTACCCTCCCCCTACTATTGTCTTCTTATTTTGTTCTTCTCAGTAAATGGCAACTGCATCTATCCACTGCTGAATTCCAAAAGTTGGGTGCTTTTCCTAACATATATTCCTCTTTATATCCCCCATCCATTCCATTCTGTGTTTCTTCTTTTAAAATAAAATATATTTATTGATTTATATTGAGAGAGAGCATGTGTGCACATGCACAAGCAGGGGTGGAGCAGAAAGAGAGGGAGAGAGAATCACAAGCAGGCTATACACTGTCAGCACAGAGCCCATTTCAGGACTCTATCCAACTAATCATGAAATCATGACCTGAGCCAAAATCAAGAGTCAGATGCTCAACTGACTGAGCCACCCAGGTACTCCATGTCTCTTCAATTCTGCCTGGAAGATGTTTCTTGAATCCACCTAGTTGTTTTCACTTCCATTGTACCAATACTCTTATATCTCTAGTCTGGACCATTGAAAAAGCCTCCCATTGGTACATACTGCTTAAATTTCTTCTCCATTGAACTACCTGAGTTGTCTTTATAAAATATAATTCATATCATCTTCTCTCACATTACAATGGCCCTGTGTAGTTATTTCCTTTCGCCATTGTTCCACGGATGACTCCAGATCACCTTTCCCTTCTCAGATCAAATCTTACAAATCTTACAAATCTCCAGAAAGAACTTTTCTGGCCTCACAATATAAGCTAAATCTTTCGTATTATAATATTTCATAGAACTTCTCTGAGACATAAATATAATATATAATGATGCTGAATGATACTCTTACCTTGAAATTTTACTGAAGTCAAAGCTGAGAATAGTAGAACTATACCCCTACATCCTAAAGAGAGTTGCAGGACTTACCGAAAGGTGTTCATATTAATTCTTCAAACATCACTTTCATCACCAAACTCTAGGGGTAAGAAAGAAAAGGAATAAAATAAATTTAAAAGGGAAAAAATGACTTTAAGTCTCACTAAGAAGAGATTCCCTTTTTGCTTTATAAAGAAGTAGAATTTCTTCCACAACTCCAAGTCAAATAAGGAATGAAAAGACCATTTGATAACTTCCAAGGTTAATGAGAATTAGCATTCCAAAGACATTAAGTACTGAAGTACAACTGGATTATGAATAAAATATATTTAAAGATACTGCTTTTCTCTTAGAAATAAGACATATTTCTATTGGTAAGCAAATGATACAAACACAAAGAATGTGAGCTGAAATCAGAGTTATAGGGTGGTGATTTAAAAACCAAAGTGCAAGTCTATTTTCATATGAATGCTAGGTTCTGGACAATAAGACTTTAGGTCTCTGAAAGCGAAGGGAGCTAAACCTGATACTTTTGACAGGAGTGGGGAACAGAATGCTTAAGAGGTCCATGTTGGTTCCTGGAAGAGGGAAACAAAATCTTTGGAGAAAAGTATCTTTATAACAGAAGACCCCAAAGGCTCAGTTATAGCAGTCCTAGTCATTGAAGACATTAACCCTCCTCTTCAAATTTTCTCTTCCATAACCCAGACCTGGGAAGACCCAGAGCAGCAAAGTAAATAGAAAAAGACAAGGGTATGCGTAAAGAAGGAGAAATACTATATTGCATATGAGATTGTATGTGAAGTTTTTAATTAGATTTGAGATTTTGACTTTCTTTGTCCAAAATAAAACTATCCTATCTCAAAGAGATGTAAAATTTATGGATCTTCCTGAGATGCTATCAATACTTGCGGAAGAGTGATTTAACTGAATGTATTTAATGTCAGCAGTGGGAGAAGAATGAAACTTTATCCTACTCATGTCCAGCCAAAGTGTGTACATTCCATAAGCTTTTACATCTATTTCTAAGTATTTTCCTTTCATATCCCACTTCCTTGTTAGATTACAAATTCCAAAAAGGGAAAGTTTCACGTTGACACCTTCATCAACAAATATTGTGCTGTTGACCATTTTTTGAATAATGCTTCCAACTCAGGTAAATTTGTCTTAGGAGAACCACCAGGAAAAAAGTATACTTAACTCAAGTTCATATGAAAGTAACCTTTCAAATTTCTACTTCTCTAATCAGTTAAACAAGAATAGGTATGATGAAACAGTGATCCAAGTTAAAGACAAAGTAAATGAGGCCCAGGTTGGTTTCCCTCTTCATCTACAAAATGTAAAGCTGTAATCTCTGCTTACTTGTAGAAGTTAAGTCATTTGACCAGGTTGTAGTTTTAGAATCAAACTAGCTTCAAGATACTGTGACTTAAAGCAACAATTATTTATTAATGCTCATGCTTCTGTGGATTGAAATAAGCTCAGCTGGGTAGTTCTTCTGCTGTTCTGTTTGGGCTCTCAAATGGTTGCAGTCAATGACAGTGGGGGCTGAACATCTTCATGGTTGCTCTATATAACTAGATTTGGGCTTCTTTGTGTGTGAGGGGGTGGCTATTAGAGGGAACAAGTCCCAGTGTTCAAGTGCATATGAAGACTCCGCTTCTGTCCTATTGGTCAAGGAAAATCACAAGAAAAAGCCAGAGGTAGTGTAATTAGGAACGACACTAGGATATGAATATCAGAATGCATGTTCATTGGGGATCTCCAATTAAACATTACACCACAGTTACACAAAAGTCACAGACAGAGCTCAAATTGAACTCAGGTTTGTCTGACTCCAAAGTCACATCACCATGTTACAATGGCATCTCAGTCATTATGTGGTACTTATCCCTTGTAACTTGAAAATCTTGTAACAATAAGAAACAAGAGAAGGATGGAGGGGAGGGGAATCCCTACCCTCTACTCTTTCTTAGTTTCCTATAATTCTGCTTTCTTGACTAGTGGCTTGAACATATTTACTCATACCAAATCTAGCCAAACCAGACTCCAAGGACATCTTTCTTTAAAATGCTAGTGATTGTTTTCTCTTTCACTGTGTTTTTCTTGCTTGTTTCTATTACCCTAAATTCTGATGATAGAACAGATGAGAAGCAATATTTCCCTTGGTGTAGACCCTTCTCATCCACATCCTCTACATCACAGAAAGAATAAAAGAATCTCTCTCCCTCTCTCTCTCCAGTGTTTGGTACCCAAAGAACCATTTTATTAGATAATTTATATATTTTCTGACTCATGGTTATAATATTTCCATGCTATAGAGGCCCTGGAAATGTTATATTTAATGCCTATAATACTACTGCATAAGATTATTTCTAAGATTAGACTTAATTAAAGTAGCCTTACTGAAATGACTTAAATGTATAATGTTAACATTTTTGTAAGGGCTAGCAAATGTTCCCAAAATGGAACAAAGGAATTTAAAGCCACTCATAAAATCACCATCTACATATGAAATAATGAATAAAGGAAATGGTATGGGATGGAATTTAGCAAAAGCCAGCCAATGACATGATATATTCTGACAAACTCAAAGTTTAGAAAATGGGGAAATGAGGCTGAATTCTGGCAAGATCAAGGTAGCATTTGACTTTTTTCAAGTGCCAAATTCATTAAGGGAAGCAAAGTATGGACCAATTTCTAAACTTAGAACTTTGAGCTTTATGAATGTGTCACATTAGAAATAGTATCAACTTTGCTCTTGTTTCTGTGGACAGTCTTAGCATCCCTTGAAACTATAGGAACATAAAGAGTTTTCTCTATTAATTTTCCTTTCTCTAGCATTGATATCCCCTCTGTGTCACTGATTATAATAATTACATAGATTCATAGTTGAATCTATGACCCTTGAATATCAAAGATCAT
Source organism: Cryptoprocta ferox (assembly GCA_028646485.1). Classification (NCBI taxonomy): domain Eukaryota; kingdom Metazoa; phylum Chordata; class Mammalia; order Carnivora; family Eupleridae; genus Cryptoprocta; species Cryptoprocta ferox. The sequence goes on from CM053575.1 coordinate 68,278,015, forward strand.
GCAATAAACTTCTTGAAATAATAATTACATAACATTGAAATCTAACACAACACAGTTAGACTGTATGATAGGTTATTGCTTCTAATAAAGTAATTAACATTATAGCTTCTCCCTCACTACATAACACTGAGTTAACAAAACAATTTACCTAGTCTTCAGTGTTGCAGATATGAAATTCACATTTGTAAACAGAGTAGCTGGGATAACATAGTAATTTCTCTATATCCTCAGCTCTAAGCATACTCTTGACACTTGTTAGGAAGTTAGCAAAATTAGCTGGTCTATTTTTGTTGTTATTCTTGAAGAATTTATTTAATATCCCTGGAAATAATCAGCTCTTTCCTGGGAAACAGACAAAAAACCTCCACATGCCAACATACATGGTCCAGTTATGGTCTATATGACACAGAAAATTCCAATTTTTGATCAAAAGAAGAACCACATGGCCTTTCTTGATTAGACACCACTTGGTTTTGTTGTTGCCAGAAAGAAAACAAGTCTTTGATTACCTTGAAGCCATTTTGTGGATATCCATTAGACAGCTCATTTGATGTCAGATTTTACTGATTATAAATGAAACTGCCTAAGTTGTAATTGTGTAATTTGTCTGTCATCTTCCTTCTAACAGTAAAACTTGGCAAATAAATAAATATGCTACCAGTCTAAATTCCCAAGAAAAAATAACTTGATTAACTGAGAAACTAGTTATAGGCAGAAGGCAATGACTGATTATTATAGAAACAATTGAATCTCTTTAGTTAAGAAATTAAGGAAAAAAAACAAAAATATAAAATCAAAACATAACCAAACCATAACCAAACCAAAAAAAACAAAACCTCACCAGTCACTTCAAAAGAACTTACATATGTCAGTGACAGACAAAAAAGGATCATAAAGGTCAGTCGAACTTATCTACCACTTTACTTATCTTCACAGAAAGTCCATTAAAATGTCCTATATCTGGAACATATAACTTGAGAAAACTAAGAATTTTCCTAAATATATTTAATAAATGAATTAATGAATTAATTAAATCTGCTTCCAGATTTCAAATTGACATTCTGAACTAAAAAGAAAAAGCTTTTTCTCTACATTTGATTTTTTTTCTAACTACTGATAAGTTGATTGGCTTTATACAAACATATCTATTAAGTGTTAACTTTAAAACTGGTTATTTAAAACACTATTTCCTGGAACACTTCTGGAGGGGCAAGTTTCACTGAGGGACTTCTGAACAAGGGAGCTGGCAGGAACTATTATCCTCCCCTACCTCAACATAAATACAATGCGACCTGTGGGAACCAGAGCAAAGCTAGCATTCACTACCTAACTTGCTTACACTACGCCCTGCCCCCTCCAGCTAGACCTGCCTCAGTACCAGCACTGTGAGTCTCTTCTCAAAAAGACCTCAGTACCAGCACTGTGAGTCTCTTCTCAAGACTGTGAGTCTCTTCTCACAATCTTTGTCAACACTCCTGACTAGGCACTTTCTGTGCTTTCCAGGCCTATATCCTGGCAGTGGTGCTGGTCACCTTCTAGGAGGACACATGTATCTTGTTAGAGCAGTGTGCCCCTCCTTTGAGCATGTTGTGGAGCAGCCCCAGCCAGCCAAGTCTCAGCAGTGGCTGCCCATCCCCTGCTGAAGAGGACTGTGCACAAAACTTGTGGGTACTGCACTCCCCACACATGTATGCTTTGTGGATCACCTTGGCCAACCCTGGTCTTGGAAGCAAAAGTACATCTCCCCTGGCAGAGAACCAGCACCACCCTGTTAAAAGTGTGTGCCCCACCTAATATTTTAGATGGAAGACATAACTGACTTTCCTAACACAGAGAAACAGACCCAGAGTTAGACAAAATGAGGAGACAGAGGGATATGTCCTAAATGAAACAAGACAAAGTTACAGCAAGAGACCAAAGCAAAACAGAGAGAAATAATATGCCTGATAGAGAATTTAAAGTAATGCTCATACAGATACTCACTGGACTTCAGAAAAGAGTAAAGGACACTCTTTTCTGAGATGCTTGACAAAGAAATAAAAAAGAACCAGTCAGAGATGAAGAACACAATAATTGAAATTAAAAATACAGTAGATGGGGGTGGGCACCTGGGTGGCTCAGTGGGTTAAGCATCTGACTGGATTTGGCTCAGGTCATGATCTCGCAATTTCATGAGTTTGAGCCCCACATCAGGCTCTGCACTGATGCAGAGCCTGCTTGGGATTTTCCCTCTCTCTCTGACCCTCCCCCAGTCATGTTGTCTCTGTCTCTCTCAAACTAAATAAATTTTAAAAATTAAAAAAAAGAAAAAATACAGTAGATGGAATAATAGCAGACTAGAAGAAGTAAAAGAATGAACCAACAACTTGGAGGACAGAGTAATAGAAAGTAATCAAGCTTGAGCAGGTGAGAAAAAAATATGCAAAATGAGAATAGATGTAGGAAACTCAGTGACTACAACAAGTGTAATAACATTCATCTTCTAGGGTTCCCAAAGAAGAGAGGGAAAAGAGGACAGGAAATTTATTTGAAGATAATAATAACAGAAAACCCAAATCTGATGAAGGGAAGAGAAATTCAGATGTAGGAGGCACAGAGATCTCCCAACAAAATAAACCCAAAGAGGTTCACACCAGGACAATTAGTAATTAAAATAGCAAAAAGCAGTGATATAGAAAATATTTTAAGAGCAGCAAGAGAAAAGAAGACAATTCCATCTTATGGGGACAGAGAAACCCCATAAGTCTGTCCATGAATTTCTCAGCTGAAACCTTAGAAGCCACAAAGAAATAGCATGATGTATACAAAATACTGAGAAAAAAAATCTGCAGCTAAGAATATTCTATGAAGCAAAACCATCATTTAGAACAGAGTTTCCCAGATTAAAAAAAGTAAAAGGACTTCATGACCACTAAACCAGCCCTATGCGAAATGTTAAAGAGGATTCTGCCTGGAAAGGCAAAGTAAAAAGCACAAAGGCAGTAAAAATAAATATATATGTAAAAAATCAGTCAAAGGACTCACAAATTAAAACGATGTAAACTATGACAAGGTATAAAATGTGGGGAGGAGCAGTAAAGAATGGTTTCAAACGTAAGCGACCATCAACTTAATAGAGACAGTCATATGCAGAAATGTTATATACAAATGAAATGGTAACCACAAATCAAAAACCAGTAATAGATAGGCAAAAAATAAAGAGAATGGGACCCAAGTATGCCACTAAAGAAAGCCAACTTACGGTGAGGGAAGAGAGCAAGGGAAGAAAACAAAAACAACCACTAAACAAAAAACAACACGGCAAAAAATACATACCTATCAATAATTACTTTGAATGTAAATGGACTAAATACTCTAGTCAAAAGATATAGGGTGATGTAGTGAATAAGAAAACAAGCCCCATCTATATGCTGCAAATAAGAGACTAACTTCAGACATAAATCCATATGCAGATTTAAAGTGAGGGATGGAGAAATATTCATCATGCAAATGGAGGTGAAAAGAAAGTCAGGGTAGCGGGGGGGGGGGGAGGGGGCGGGCAAGATGGCGGAGAAGCAGGGAGCTCTGTAATCCGCGCACGCCCGTATGGATTAAACTGAGAAGGACTGAAGGGATAAAACTTGGATTTGCAAGTGGGGGAAAGAAGAAACAGACGCCAGAAAGAAGACAACTTCAAAGATGCCTGAGTGAGTGACTGTGATCTGGGAAATTAGGGGACGGGCGGGTCCCGTTGGTGCAGGGGAAGGAGCCCCCGAGCCCAACACAGGGAGAGCGCGCTGTGCCCCGGAGAGACCAGGGGAAGAGAAAGAGAGATGGAAAACGCACCTAGAACCATCTCTAAGGGAGGAAAAACTTGCCCGTCTCCCCATATATAACTGCCGAGCGCCGGGAGAGAAATCCGTCCCATCTGGCCGGCGAATTCTTCCTTGGGCGCAGTGGCAGCGGCATCCACTCCAAGCTGCACCGGGAGCGGCGCGGCGGCGCCAAGAAAGGCGCCTTGAAAAGCGGCAGCGGCGGCAGCAGCGGCGGCGGCGGCTCTGCGAAAAGGGCAGCGCAAGCCGGGCCGGGAGGCCGGCCGCCCGCAGGAACGCATCTCATCCCCGGTGATGGTGTTCATCTGCACGGACTGGGATTTGGAAGTGAGGCGGAGCTTGGAGAGAGTCACAGGGAGATCGGACTCAGAAGGGCGGTTGCAACGCTTGGTTCCTGCAAAGCTTTGAAGCGGCGCCATACTTCTCCCCGCAACCACCAAGGCGGGGCCTCGGAGAGAGCAGCCCCCGAGACCTGACCTGACGCCAGACCACGCCCATCCGCACAGGGGAGTTGTCTTTTTTTTTTCTCTCTCTTTTTTTCTTTCCTTTTTTCTTTGCTTCTCCTTCTTTTCTGCTGCCATCCAGATATATATCCCGTAGCATATTCTTATCTCTCCTCTTGGCTGGTTATATGCTTTTAGACTGCCCTCAGACTTTTGCTGTCTCTGTCTCCACCTTGTTGTTGTTTTTTTTCTTTTTGTTTTTGTTTCTTTTTCTTCTCTCTTTTCTTCTCTTGTTTCTTTTCGTTCCTTTCCTTTTCTTTCCGTTCCTTTCCTTTCCTTTTCTTTACTTCTTTCCCCTTTTGGATTGCTCGTTTGTTTGATTTGTCTGGGCATTTGCGTGCTTTTGTTCCCTGTATGCTAGTCTGTTTCCTTTTCAGGAATACCTCAAAAAACAAGCCAAAGCATACATGGTGTAGAGTCCCTTATAACTGACCAGGGAAATAAAACAATCAGAGGCACAACAAGAGAAACCGAGGGACACCATTAAAAGAACACTTTCTGAAACGACAGGTCCTGGACAGTCAAT
>CM053575.1:68283355-68319447 GCA_028646485.1 Cryptoprocta ferox
AAAAAAAAAAAAAAAGTCAGGGTAGCAATACTTAGAGAAAATAGACTTTAAAACAAAGACTAACAAGAGACAAAGAAGGTCACTATATGACACTAAAGGGGACAATCCAAAGAGAAGACCTAACAATTGTCAATATTTATGCAAGCAACATGGGAGCACCTAAATACACTAACAGTTAATAATGAATATAAAGGAACTAATCAGTAGTAATACAATAGTAATAGGAGTCTTTAACACCCTACTTATATCAATGGATAGATCACCTAAACAGAAAATCAACAGGGAAACAGTAGCTTTAAATGACACACTGGAACAGATGGATTTAATAGATAACTTCAGAATATTCCATCCTAAAACAGCAGAATACACATTTTTTTCAAGTGCACATTGAACTTTCTCCAGAAAGGATCACACATTAGGCCACAAAACAAATCTCAAGAATTTAATAAAGATCAAAATTATATCTTTTCTAACCACAATGCAATTAAATTAGATATCAACAGCAAGAAAAAATTCTGGAAAGAGCTCAAATACATGAAGATTAAATAACATGATACTAAATAATGAATGAATCAACCAAGAAACAAAAGAAGAAATAAAAAATACATGGAGACAAATGAAAACACAATTGTCTGAAATCTTTGGGATGTAGCAAAAGGTCAGTTTATAGCAATACTGGACTATCTCAAGAAGCAAGAAAAATTTCATATAAACAACATAATCTTACACCCAGAAAAAGGAGAACAAACAAAACTGAAATCCAGCAGATGGAAGGAAATATTAAAGATTAGAACAGAAATAAATGATATAGAAACTAAGAAATTATAGAAGAGATCAATGAAAACAAGAGCTCGTTATTTGAAAAGGTCAACAAAATACATAAATCTCTAGCCAGACTCACCGATAGAGAGATAGAGAGAGAGAGAGAGAGAGAAAGAGAGAGAGAGAGAGAGAGAGAGAGAGAGAGGATTCAACTAAACAAAATCAGAAATGAAAGAAGAGAAATAACTGACACCACAGAAATACAAAGGATTATTAAAAATTATTATGAAAACTTCTATGCCAACAAACTGGAAAACCTAGAAGAAATTGATAAATTCCTAGAAACATGAAGATGACACAAAGAAATGGAAAGACATGCCATTTCAAGAAGTGGAAGAACAAACATTGTTAAATGTCTATTTAATGCAATCCCTACCAAAATACCACCAGCATTTTTCACAGAGCTAGAACAAAAATCCAAATCCAAATCTAAAACTTTGTATGGAACCACAAAGGACCCTGAATAGCCAAAGCAACTTCGAAAAAGTAAACCAAAACTGGAGGTATCACAATTCTGGACTTTAAGTCATATTACAAAGCTGTTGTAATGAAAACAGTATGGTAATGGCACAAGAATAGACACACAAGTCGACAGAGCAGAATAGAAAACCCAGAAATGAACCCATGACTAAACAGTCAACTAATCTTTGACAATGCAGGAAAGACTATCCAATGGAAAAAGTCTCTTCAACAAATGGTGTTGGGAAAACTGGACAGCAACATGCAACAGAATGAAACTGGACCACTTTCCTACACCAAACACAAAATAAATTCAAAATGGATTAAATACCTAAACATGAGACCTGAAACCATAAAAATCCTAGAAGAAAATGTGGGCAGTAATTTATCTGACATCAGTCATAATATCTTTCTAATTACATCTCCTGAGGCAAGGGAAACTAAAGCAAAAGTAAACTATTGGGATTACATTAAAATAAAAAGCTTCTGCACAGGGAAGGAAACACCAACAAAACATGAACATACATTTTTTCAAGGAAGAAATACAGATTGCCAACAGACACATGAAATCATGCTCAACATCACTCATAATCAGGAAAATACAAATCAAAACTACAATGAGATATCACCTCACATCTGTCAGAATGGCTAAAATAAAAAAACTCCAGAAACAAGTGTTGGTGAAGATGTGGAGAAAAAGGAACTACTATTGGTGGGAATGGAAACTGGTGCAGCCACTGTGGAAAACAATATGGAGGTTCCTCAAATAATTAAAAATAGAACTACCCTATGATCTAATAATTGCACTACTGAGTATTTACCTAAAAAATACAAAAACACTAATTTGAAGGGATATTTTATTTGCCCCCCTATATTTATTGCAACATTATCATAGCCAAATTAAAGAAGCAGTTTAAGTGTCCATCAATAGTTGAATGGGTAAAGAAGATAGATATAGATATATGTTTAATGGAATATTAATGTATATATGAATATATATGAATGAATGAATTCATATATATATATGAATAAACATATATATGTTTAATGGAATATTATTCAGGCATTAAGTAGAATGAAATCTTGCCATTAGCAACAACATGGATATAATGCTAAGCAAAATAAGTCAGTCATAGAAGGAAAATACCATAGGATGTTACTTATATATGGAATTTAAGAAACAAAACAAGCAAACAAAGGGGAAAATGAAAAAGAGAGAAACAAAAAAAAAGACTCTTAACTATAAAAAATAAACTGATGTTTACCAGAGGGGAGGTGGGTTGGCGGATGGGTGAAATAGGTGATGGGTATTAAGAGTACACTTATCTTGAGCACTGAGTTAACGTATGAAATTGTTGAATTGCAATATTGTACACCTGAAACTAATACAACACTGCATGTTAACTACATTGCAATTAAAATGTAAAAAGAGTAGGTGGAGCCTCACTCTCCCTCTCTCTCTGCCCTAACCCACTCTCTCTCTCTCTCAAAATAAATAAACGATTAAAATATATTTTTAAGAGCCAAGAAATAAAATTAAAAAAATAAATAGTATTTCCTGAATGACTGCTTTAAAAAAAATTCCTTAACATCTCGAGTCTCTCACAAAACCTAGATTTAAAATAGTTTTTAAAATATATTTCATGAGGTGCCTGGGTGGTTTAAGTTGTTTAAGCGATCAACTCTTGATTTCAGCTCAGGTCATGATATCACGTTGTGCACTGACAGTGCGGAGCCTGTTCAGGATTCTCTCTCTCACTCTCTGTCTGCCCCTCTGCTCTTAATTAATTAATTAATTAATAATAAATAAAATTCACTTTTTTACAAACTTCTTACTCCTTTTGACTTCTCAGTTAGGTGTAGCTTAAGGAAATTTTTTATTTTACCTTCTAAATGTATTCTGTTTTGCAACTGTCAGTAAAGACATGCTACCATAATATTTTATCACAGTTCATCCAAAGTGTGTTAACATGGCATTGGGACATTTTGACTTTTAAGCTAAACATTGGTGATAAGATAATTGATGTTCTACAAACACATGCATAAACTCAGTGCAGAACTCTCTTCTTTAACTTCATCCTTTGACCACATTCTTATTCCTTTTTATTTCTCCTCTGGAACTGAAATTTCTAGTTTTCATACTCCAGTGTGTGCTCCTTTAGCATACATTGTCCCTCCTCTTTAGATTTCATCATATCCATTTGAAGTCTACACTTGCTGGTTCACTACAGCCTCCACGCAGACAGATTTGTCAATTGCCTAGGGGAACAGATTTTTTTTTATGTGTTTACTGTCTGTGGCCAACACTGAAGAGAATGGGACAGCAAAATAAAAATTTTCCTTGAGAAACTCTTCTTTTATGCTCTCCTTCCTTTGCATCCCTTTTCAGACAACAGGATATGCAAATTAACAAGGCAGACGTGACATCATCTTGTTGGTTTTCTCTTCATCTAAAAGTCCAGTTCTCTAGTAGGAAGGTGGCTGACAAATGAATTTGACCACCTGACAGGTTAGGATTAATTACACAAAATGCAAAGTTGTTTGTTACTGGCAAACAGGCTTCCTCAGGCAACAATTTATTTTATATTGTTAGAAAAAACTTCATTGTTTAGACTTTTTTAATAACAGATGGTGAACAAAGGGATAATAATTTACTGTACTAAATGAATGGGGAAGTTCCCTGAAAATATTTTCCTAATAGTCTGTTTTCTATGAAATTGTCTTTCTCTAATTGATAACTTGTTGTTTTATAGCTATTATTTATTTTTTAATAAGTAATAATTTTCCATCTCAATAGTAATATGACTTAAATGCTTTGAGGAAACCTCTCTATACTTCATCATCACTGCTATTTTTTAAATCTCAGCCTTTTGTTTGTCTGTTTTGAGAAAAAAAGAGATAGAGAGGGAAAGAGAGTGGGAAAGGGGCAGAGAAAGAGGGAGACAGAATCCCAAGCAGGTTCCTCACTGTCAGCACAGGGCACCTATGTGGGGCAAACCCAGGAATTGTGAGATAATGACCTGAGCAGAAATCAAGCGTTGAACACTTAACTGACTGAGCCACCCAGGTGCCCCTAAATCTCAGACTTCTTAAAAGGATAGTGGTTTAAATAACTTTACCATCTTTTTGGGTAATTTTCTGAACATGCAAATATGATTATCTTTATACGCATCTTCAAACTTCTTTTCAAATGACAGAAATGTTCTTCAATTAGATTATTATACTTCAATTTTAGGAGTATATAATCCATTTTTTATCCAGGTCAGTACTGAGACTTTGAATTCAGATACAGAAAATAACTAGGTTTCTGATTTGCCATCTAAATACATTGAAGAATGCACCAGAGTAGATATGAGAGGAATGCCAGCTTTCCATTCTCTTCCGTTTTTGCTCTGCTCTGGAAGAAAAGCCTCCGGATGTAGGTAGCCAGGAGACTTATAATCTTAGTCATTTGTTTTTGGAGCTCTTCAAAGACCTGCAAGTTATTTCTTTTCTGAGTAGGAGTAACATCAGATTTCCATCATTTCATTTTGCCACTTACAAAAGAAAACAAATACAACTATGTCAAAATAACTGACCAGTGTTCTTCGAAAGTGTCAGTCATGAAAGACATGGAAAGCCTGAGGAACTGCACAGATTAGAGGAAATTGAATGCAAGATGGGATCTATAACAGAAAAAAGATTCTCAGTAGAGATTTTCACTAGGACAAACTAGTGATAGTAAATTCTGTAGATAATAGCATTATACAGATGATAGTTCTTGGTTTTGATCATTGTACAATGGCTGTGTAAATTCTTCACATTAGAAAAAGCTGGGTGAGGGAATACAAGAACTCTGTATGAGAATAAAAAAGCTCTGTCACTTTTGTAAAAGTCTAAAATTTATTCAAATGAAAGGTCAAAAAATTTAAAATAAAGGGCAGGATCTTCTTTGCCAAAATAGATATTTCTCAATCTTATAATAACATATCTATATTTTTAAGGGCAATCAATCTATATTTTTCCAAAATACTAAAAAATTGCTATATAAAAATTATTTTACATAAAATGCTTTATTTACAAGACAGTGTTGGGAAGCCTGGGTGGCTTAGTCAGGTAAGCATCCAACTCTTGATTTTGGCTCAGGTGATGATTATCTGGTCATGAGATGGTGCACCAAGTTGGGCTCCATGATCAGCATGAAGATTAAGATTCTCTCTCTCTGTCCCTCTGCCCCTCCCTCACTCATGTGCATGCTCTCTCCCTCTCTCTCAAAAATATTAAATAAAAATAAAAAATGAAAGAATGTGTTATTCAGATGCGGTCTACATTCAACAAGACAACATAAAGTGATTAGTGATTTCATTATTTTTTAAATTTTAGATATTATTGAAAATCTAATTCTGAACATTCTTATTGAAAATGTGTGTAGCAGGATTCTCACACAACCAGTCATGACACGGAGGCTTTTCTTTCTAAGAAGAACTTTATTTGTGCCAACATAGGCTCAGAGGATTTGTATCTGAAAAACTGAGCCTTGAAAGCAGTGTGCCTTTTATGCACCTTCTACTGCTTTGTCTCCCATATATGAGTAATGTGTAGACATACAATCTGATTGGGTGATCTCATGTCACAGGGTAGTGAGAGTTGTCAGCTATACACATAGTCAGGTTGCCTTCCATCATCTTGAGGTCTTTTCTCACCAGATTCCTTAGGGACGGGACTCTACCATACATGGAATTGTCATTCTTTCTCTGTTGTGGTGGTTTATTTATTTATTCTGAGAGAGAGACAGAGAGAGAGAGAGCGAGCAGGAAGAGAATGAGCCAGAGAGGGGAAGAGAGAGAAAGAGAGGGAAAGAGAGAATCCTAAGCAGGCCTCTGCTGTTAGCGCAGAGCCTGATGTGAGGCTCAATCTCACAAATCGTGAGATCATGACCTGAGCTGAGATCAAGAGTCAGAGGCTTAACTGACTGAGCCACCCAGGTGCCCCTGGAATTGTCATTCTTAAAATTAGTTCATTCATTATAAAACATACTAGAAACTCAGAGAAGAACAATAAAAATGACTTTCTGACTGCCTCTTCAAATTTCTTTCAGTAAGACAGAAGACGGTGGTAACGACCAGTTGACCTACCAGCACTTCTCAAGGAAGAAAGTTGGAAGTCATTTCCTACTGATGGACTATCACTGGGGCTGGGTTGCTAAGAATTCTTATTCTTCAACATGTAGCACTAAGGAAATTACCTAATCTGCCAGAAGGAGAATCAGCACAGACCTGAAGTCCTGAATTTGAGAACTGCTAAGATTTTACAGAAGTAAGATTCTCTATTCAGGAGTTAGCAACCTTTTCTGTAAAGAGACAGTATATATTTTAGGTTTACAGGCTGTAGAAACTCTGTCACAACTACTCATCTACTAAAAATAGCCATGGGGGGGGGGGGGAACCAAATAGGCACAGTTATATTCCAAAAAAACTTTATTTATAAAAGCACGTGGCAGACTAGATTTGGCCCTTTAGCTATAGTTAGCCGACCCTTGCTTCATTTCATATTATTTTTGTAAAAAGATTTACTTACCTAAAACTTCTAAGCTGCAAACCAACAAACATTTTGGAGATGCTTAGGGGCAACCATAACATCTAGAAGTGGTCTAGAGAATACTCTGGACATATTTAGACCAAAGGTCTTGTAAATATTATTTGAGCACTTGTTTGTACATCCTCCATCAGTATGTACCTATGTTACATCATAAATAAAGATAAAGAATAGTTTTGTATAAAAGTAAAAGCACTGAAATTTGAAACAGGCCAATTCTGGCTCCAGTTCTGAGTATCACTTACTAGTTGGAAAAGATCTTAAAATGCTTGAGCTTTATTTCATCTATAAAACAAAAATAAAATATATTCCTTAGAGAGTAAAAAATATGGCAATCTATAAGTAGCTTGCATATAAACTAAACCCCTTCACTTTTTTGGGAATCAACATGAGATAACTTTCAAGGAAGAATATTCTAGCATTTGAAAAGTTATAAAGTAACTTCAATTTTCCATCTGAATCTTTCAGAGAAATTTAAGGAAATCCAGTTCAATATATTCGGCAACTTTTTTTAACTGAAGTATAATTGACATACATTATATTAGTTTCATGTGTACAACATAATGATTTAATATATGTATATATTGCAAAACAATCATCATAAGTCTAGCTAATATCCATAACTATACATAGTCACATAATATTTTTCTGGTGGTAAAAACTTTAAAGAATTACTGTGTTAGCAGCTTTCAGTTACATGACACAACATTACCAAGTATAGTCATCAGGCTGTACATTACATTTCTGTGACATATTTATTTTATATCTAGAAGTTTGTACCTTTTGACTCCATTAACCTATCATGCCTTTACCCTTACCACCTACCTTCACCATCCACTAATCTGTCCTTTGTATTGATGAGTTTGTTTTTGTTCTATTCTTTTTTTTAGATTCCAGATATAAGTGAGATCATACAGCATTTGTTTTTCTTATCTTACTTATTTCACTTAACATAATGCCCTCAAGATCCATCCATGTTGTTGAAAGTGGCAATATTTCATTCTTTTTTATGGCTTAATGATATTTCATCATATATTATATATATATATATATATATATATATATATATATATATCTCACAATTAACCTTTTTGGTCAATAGACATTTAGGCTATTTCTATATCTTAGTATAAATAATGCTGCAATAAACATATGGGTGAATATATCTTTTCAAGTTAGTGGGGTTTTTTTGTTTTGTTTTGTTTTGTTTTTAATTAACACCCAGAATTGGACTTATGGCTCATATGATAGTTCTATTAATAATTTTTTGTGTTTTCCTCAGTGGCTGCACCAATTAACTCTCCCAGCAATAGTGCATGAGGTTTCTTTTTGCCCCATTCTTATCCATGCTTGTGATTTTTTGTCTTTTTGAGAATAGCCATGATAATTGGTGTGAGGTGATAATCTCATTGTTTTTGATGTGCATATACTTGGTGATTAAAGATGAGCATCTTTTCACATACCTGCTGGCTATCTGTATTTTTCCTTGGAAAAATGTCTATTCATACCTTTTGGCCATTTTTTAAATTGGATTGTTTAGTTTTTTTGCTATTGAGTTATATGAGTTCTTTATATATTTTGGATATTAGCCCTTTATCAAATATATGATTCAGATGTATTTTCTCCCCATCAAGCGGTTGCATTTTCATTTTGTTGATGACTTCCTTTGTTGTGCAGAAGATTTTTTAGTTTCATTTAGTTAGTTTTAGTCTCACTTGTTCATTTTTGCTTTTGTTTTCTTTGCTTTTGGTGTCAAATTCAAAACATCATCACTAAGACCTTTGTCAAGAAGCCTACCACCTTCTTCTACATGTTTTGTGATTTCAAGTATTACATTCAAGTCTTTAATTCATTTCCAGTTATTTATTGGGTATGGTGTAAGACAGTGGCCCAATTTCTTTCTTTTGCATATTGCTGTCTAGTTTTCCCAATACCATTTGTTGAAGAGACTGTCCTTTCTTCATTGTATATTCTTGGTTCTTTTGTCATGAATTAATTGATGAGATATGCATGGGTTTATTTCTGGACTCTCTAATCTGTTACATTGATCTATATATCAGTTTTTGTGAGAGTACCATACTGTTTTGATTACTATAGCTTTATAATCTGGCTTGAAATTAGGAAGTATGATGTCTCCAGTTTTTTACTTTTTTCTCAGGATTGCTTTGGCTACTCAGGATCTTTTGTGGTTCCATTCAGATTTTAGAACTGTTTGTTCTAGTTTTGTAAAAATTCCACTGAATTTTTAATAGGGATTTTATTGAGTCTGTAGACTGTTTAGGGCCCTATGAACATTTAACAATATTAATTCTTACAGTCTATGAGTATGGAATATCCTTTGATTTATTTGTGTCTTCTTTAATTTTTCTCATTAGTGTCTTACAGTTTTTAGTGTACAGGTCTTTTACCTCTTTAGTTAAATATACTCCTAGATATTTTATTCTTTTTAATGTAATTATAAATGGGATTATTTTATTATTTCCTCTTTCTGATAGATCATTTTAGTGTGTAAAAATTCAACATATTTCTGTATATTGATTTTGTATCCTGAAACTTTACTGAATTCATTCATTCATTCTAAAAGTTTTTTGGTGGAGTATTCAAGGTTTTCTCTATACAGTATCATGCCATCCAAAAATAGTGACAATTTTACTTCTTCTATTCCAATTGAGATGCTTTGTATTTCCTTTTTTTTTTTTTTTTTTTTTTTTACTAACTCCTCTGGCTAGGACTCCAATACTTTGTTGAATAAAAGTTGTAAGAGTGGGCAGCCTTGTCTCATTCCTGATCCTAGAGGAAAAGCTTTCAACTGAGTATGATGTTAGCTGTGGGTTTGTCATATACGGCCTTTATAATACTGAGATGTATTCACACTGTGCCCACTTTTTTGAAGAGTTTTTATCAAAGACATATGTGAATTTTGTCAAATGTTTTGTCTGCATCTATTGAAATGATCATATAATTTTTATCCTTCATTTTGTTAATATGGTATATCATGTTGATTGATTTGCAGATGTTGAATCATCCTTGCATCTGTAATAAATCCCACTTGATCATGTTGTATGATCCTTTTAATGAACTGTTGAATTCAGTTGGCTAATTTTTGGGAGGTATTTGCATCTGTATTCATCAGGGATACTGGCCCATAATTTTACTTTCTTGAGGTATCCTTGTCTGGTTTTTGTATCAGCGTAATTCTGGCCTCATAAAATAAGTTTGGAAGTATTCTCTTCTCTTATTTTTTATTTTGGAAGATTTTGGGAAGGACTGATATTAAGATGGATATTAGTTCTTTGAATGTTTAGTAGAAATCAAAGCGAAGCTGTCTGGTCCTGGATGTTAGTTTGTAGGTAGTTTTTTTTTTTTTTTAACTGCTGATTTAATCTATTACCAGTAATTAGGAAGATTGCATGTTTCTAGGAATTTATCCATTTCTTCTATGTTGTCCAATTTGTTGGCATATACTTTTTTTTTATAGCAGTCTCTTAGGATTTTTTTTATTTCTGTGATATCAGTTGTAACATCTCTATTTTCTGATTTTTTCCCCTTTTTTTTCTTGGTAAGTCTAGCTAGAGGTTTATCAATTTTTCTTTATCTTTTCAAAGAACCAGCTCTTGGTTTCATTGATCTTTTCTATTATTTTTTCAGTCTCGATTTCATTTATTTCTCCTCTGATCTTTGTTATTTCTTTCCTTCTACTGACTTTGACTTCATATTCTTTTCTAGTTCCTTGTGGTGTAAAGTTAGGCTTGTTTATTTGAGATTTTTCCTGTTTTCTGAGGTAGGCATTTATCCCTATGAAATTGCCTCTTAGAATTATATTTACTACATGTTATTGTAGTATGGTATGTTATATTTCCATTTGGTATGTTATATTTCCATTTTCATTTGTCTCAAGGTATTTTTTTCTTTCACTTTTGATTTATTGTTGACCTACTGGTTGTTCAGTAATATGTTGTTTAGTCTCCACATATTTGTGAATTTTCCAGTTTTCTTATTGTAATTAATTTCTAGTATCATATCACTGTGGTTAAAAAAGAAGCTTGATATGATTTTAACTTTCTTAAATTTGTTCAGATTTACTGTGTGGCCCAACATATGATCTATCCTGGAAAACGTTCCATGTATAGTTGAGAAGACTGTGCATTCTATTGTTTTTGGAAGGCAGCAATGCTCACCATTATATGACACTGCATTCATTCTATTGCTTTTGGATGGAATGTTCAGCAAGTCTTCTTCAGCCTCTTTTCTCTTTTCCACAATCTCTCTCAATAGCTGAAGAGCCTCCCTCATAATAAACCTCCAATTTCCTCCAGACTATTCTTCTCATCCCTCCCTTCTTATCCAAGTCTTTATTAAGGATGTTGATGTAACTTTTCTGCCTTTTGTTTATTATGTCTCTGATATGCATATTATGCATATTATGCACCATAATATACAATTTACTTATTTTTTAAGATTTTATTTTTTATTATTTTAAATTTAATTTTATCCATTTTATCTTAGAGGGAGAAAGAGTGGGGGGCAGGGGCAGAGGGAGAAAGAGAGAATCTTAAGCTGGCTCCATGCTTAGTCTGCAGCCCAATGTAGGGTTCGATCCCAAGACCCTGCGATCATGACCTGAGTCAAAATCAAGAGTTGGACATTCAACAAACTGAACCATCCAGGAACCCCTAAAGATTTTATTTTTAAGTAATCACACCTAATGCTGGGCTTGAACTCACAATCCCAAGATCAAGGGCTGCATGCTCTACCAACTGAGCCAGACAGGTACCCCTACAATTTACTTATTTTCTATGTTAATTGATTAATGTTGGTTTCTCTTTATTGAATAAAAACTCCATGATGGCAGAAATGTTTTCTCATTTGCTCACTTGGTATGTCTCACATGCCCAGAAGAGTGTCTAGCACAGAACATACATTCAATAAATACTTGTTGAATAAATGTTCCACATGCAGTTGAGAAGAATGTGCTTATTCTAATTTTATATTACAGAAGTCCTAGGAACAAATCTGACAAAGATCAGATACGTCCTCTGTTAGAAAAGGAATAGGAAAGAAGAGAAATTGTGATGGAAAATTCAAATTTATTTTGAGGGCAGGGTCACTGAAAAAACTTACATGTTAAGATATGCTGACCTCAGCATTATCATACATTAACCTGACATATAGAAGCCTCATTAAGAAGAAGTTCATGTGAGAATCTACCCAAGAAAGATGAAATTGAGGAGATTAAAGAAAACATTTTCCAGGGGGTGGGGGAGAGGGGATAGTGGGTGATGGGCATTGAGAGGGTACTTGTTGGGATGAGCACTCGGTGTTGTATGGAAGCCAATTTGACAATAAATTATATATAATTTTAAAAAAATAAAAAAAATTTTCCAGAAATCACATATGACTGGTAATAGTGCTCGTTCACACCAGCCGTAGTAGAAAATCACATACTTCATGGGGTTTGGGGTATAGTATTCAGAAGGTTTTACCTCAGCAGTGGTACAAAATTATCCCTAAGTAAATGTTCCTCTAGTTCTCCCTAAAACACTAAAAAGCAGGAGCAAAGATCAAACTATTTCCAAGTAAATATATCCCAGAAAAAAATTTCAAGAATATTATAGGAATACAAAAATACTTAGCATCCTAAAATTTAAAATTTACAATATGTGGCATCAATTAAAAATTACCTGGGGTGCAAAGAAGCATAAAAAACAACCCATAATTAGGAGAAAAATCAATCAAATTCTACACAAAATGACAGGTAGATTAATAGAAAAGGACATTAAGATCGTTATTATGACTGTATTACAATTGTTCAAGAAGCCAAATGAAAGATTGAGACATGGAAATAATACATGTATAGTATTTATATATATAAATATAAATATAAATCAAACTTCAGGAAATATAAACTAAAATGTCTGAGGTAAAAACTACACTAAATGCAATTAAGCAGATTAGACATTACAAAAGGAGAGATTAGTGAACAAAAAGATATAGCAATAAAAATTGCCTAAAGGAAAGACAAAATTAAATTTTTTTTAATGAAAAGAGCATCATTCAGCTGTTGGACAACTTCAAGCATCCTATTATAGATATAATTAGAGTCTCTGAAAGAGAAAAAAAGAAGGGGATAAAAATTATGAAAAGAAATAATAGGTGGAAATTTCTGAATTTATGAAAATTATAAAACCAACACATTCAAGAAATTCAACCAACCCAAAGCACAAGAAATTCCTCGCTGGTAGACTTACACTACAATAGATATTAAAGGAAGTCTTCTGGGCCCCAAAACCAACCTGAAACAGTTCCCAATGGGCAAAGCTAGAACAACTTGAGCAAATAAATAACAGAACTATTGGATTATAGCCTTCTAATAAAGACCCATGAGTCTATATTAATATAAATAGGTAACTGAAGAAAGAAAGAAAGAAAGAAAGAAAGAAAGAAAGAAAGAAAGAAAAAGAAAGAAAAGAAAAAGAGAGAGTTCTTTCTTATAGCAGAATTCCAATTAAAACATGTGGAAGAATGAGGAAAACATCACAGCCACTTGGCAAAGTAAGTGGGCAAGAATTTAAGCAAAAACATGACATTTGCCTAGTTTCAAAGTACCTCTCCCCCAATATTTATTACAAATGGAAAAATAGTAATTATACAATCAAAAAAGCCACCAGATATCACTTTAATCAGTGATCAAGGTCAGCATTACCAGTAATAAATATAGACATCATCTCCCCATGATACGATGCGCAGAGAAGGGCATATCATTTCTGTTTTGTCTTTTCCAATAACACATAACTTTAGGAAAAAACATCAGACAAAACCAAACTGAGACTTTCTTCAAAATAATAGATTACTACTATTCAAAATTATCAAGGTCACAAACAAGGAAAGACTGAAAAACTGTCACACATTGAAGGAGATTAAGGAGACATGACAACTAATGGAAATTGGGATTGTGTATTAAATCCTGAAACAGAAAAAGGACATTACAGGAAAACCCATAAGATTCAAATAAAATCTGTAGTTTAGTAAATGTAACCAATGTCAATGTCTTAGTTTGGATAATTGTTTTATTGTTAAGTA
Source organism: Cryptoprocta ferox (assembly GCA_028646485.1). NCBI lineage: Eukaryota > Metazoa > Chordata > Mammalia > Carnivora > Eupleridae > Cryptoprocta > Cryptoprocta ferox. Next base: position 68,297,291 of record CM053575.1, read on the forward strand.
GGAGGTTAACATAAGGAAAATCTAGGTGACAGTTATACTAAAACTATTATTTGCAATTTTTCTATAAATACAAAATTATCTCAAATTAAAATGATAAATTAAAAATAAATACATGGGAATGCTGAGCACCAAAAAAGTAAAAATAAAATAAAATCTCCCAAGCAGAGGAAAATTTAAACCAGGTCGCAATCTGGATCTGCACACAAGAATCAAGAGCGGCATGAATGGTTAACTACTGGGTAAATATAAAAGACTATTTAAATTTAAATCTCTTTGGGGTCCCCTGAGTGGCTCAGTCTGTTAGTCTGACTTCGGCTCAGGTCATGATCTCACCATCTGTGAGTTCGAACACCACATCAGGCTCTGTGCTGACAGCTCAGAGCCTGGAGCCTGCTTTGGATTCTGTGTCTCCCTCTCTCTCTGCCCCTCTCCAACTCGTGCTCTGTCTCTTTTTCTCAAAAATAAAATAAAAACATAAAAATAAGTTAAATTTAAATCTCTTCAAACAGAACTTCACCAATGCCTTGTTATTCGGGATTCTGCTTTGTAACATTTCTTTATGTTCTTTTCTACCTATCTTTACTCAGAAAATAACTCAATAGTAAAATTTATTCAACCCATATGACTAAAAAAATGTCTAGAAAAATGCTTTGCGGATGCATCATGAAAGCAATTTGTTAGTTTAAATGCCCTGGTTGTTACCCAGCCTGGCTGTTTTCTTTTCAATAAGTACAATTAGCCCATGTTTGTCTTATTAGATTACTTTAGGTTCATGAGTTTCTTCAGATAACAGCTTTGTCTCTACTTGTTTTATTACTACTGGTGCTGATTACACATCCTAAATTAGAAAAACTATGAACCTAATTAACATTCCACTCACTTTCCTCATCCCAGTGATAATTGAGGTGGTCATACTGAATCAGTCAATACTGTCAACTGAAGTCCTTTCTCGGGGCCCCATCTTCACACTGAGGCTCTCCATTTTTCATTATCTTCCTATTTACATCCTGAAGACATTTTTATATCTCTTTGACAGGTTCCACTGAAAGTCAGTTTACATTTTATTTTTAGCATTGTGTTTTGATAAATCAGGAAAAAAAAACCCACAGTATGGAAATAAGACACAAAATCATAGATGAGAGCCGATTTCTAATAAGGCAAACAAGATATTAAGGTCATGGAAATATTTAGACTTCCAGACTCTGAATGACATAAAATAACTTTTTCAAATTGCCTCAGGCATTAAAACTCTGGGGACTGCACACAGTTTGCATTGATCAGCAAAAATAATTGAACAGAGCATTAGCCAAGACCCATATAAAACATTCTTCCAGAGGTATTTTTTACAGAAACTATTTTTGCATGATTTGTATTTATCACTCACTTAACAAAGCATTTTGAGCACCAACTGTGTGTTGATGTTGTTGCTAAACACTACAGATTCAAGCATGAATGGGATATGAATATTGCTATAAAAGAGTACAAAGTCTTTGGAGGAAACTATACAAGTTGGATAATTAAAAGAAATTTGGTAAGTTCTATAAGTGCTACTCCATGCACTCACTGATCTGACAAATATCTACAGTGGTGATTTTGGTTTAATTGTATCTTGCCAAATTGCTTATGTTGAAATCATAACTCCCAGAACCTCAGAATGAGACCTTATTTGGAGAAAGGATCTTTCCAGAAAATATTCAAACTAAATTATGGTCATTAGGGTTAACCTTAATCCAATACCACTGGTGTTTTAACAAAGATGTCTGGGCACAGAAATATGTACAGAGAGAAATTGATATGAAGATATAAGAAAAATACCATGTGAAAAATGAAGATGGCCATTTATAAGCCATTTTTAGATACACTTGGAATAGATTCTTTATAGTCCTTAGAAGGAACCAAATCTGCCAAGTCCTAACTTCAGTATTCCAGCCTCCAGAACTGTGAGACAGTCATTTTTTGTTGTTTGAGCCAACCAGTTTGTCGTACTTTGTTAAGGTAGCCCTAGTAAACTAATACATGTGGGTTATGTACTTGACTATGTGCTAAAGATACCTAAATTGGGAATGTGAGAAGAAGAAAACTTGCCTTTAGGACCTTTAAACCTAATGGATAAAATAGTTGAGAAGTAATCATAATACAGAATAATACCTGTTAAAATAAATCGGCAGAGTGATACTGGACATAGGGTAAACGAAATCATGCTAACACCTAACGTGAAATATAAAGAATCAGTTGCAGTCTGATTCTTTTGTCAAAGAAAATATATAACACATTTCTAAGTTTTTACATAAGTAATCCAGGAACTTGCAGCAAATGAGTTATGTGTGCATATTCATGCAATGTCAACCTATCAGATAATATTACTGATCTACATTATGGTATATTATTTCTAGTAAAAGCTCATGATAGTTTTCTGTGGTCTAATGGTCAACAAATTTATATTTTTATAATATTATATTAAATTAATTTTATTTAAATTAGTAAACATTTTATATGTCGCCCACCCATTTTTTTTTTACCAGAAGTAACATAAAGCTATTTGCTGATAATATTCAAATCTGTTTCAAATATTTTTTAATGACTCATGAAAAGTCTGGATCATTTATCACAATTGGTCCTTCATAAGCAAAGGTAATCTACCATTTCAGAAACAAAATGGAAGAAAATAATATATAATATTATTAGCCAAGTTCAATCTGCAAGAACTATAGTAACTAGGAAGTATACCTCTTATTCCTAAGAAAATAATCTGGGATTTAGTTTGTGAGAGGTTCCAAGTTTTATGACAGAAGATGTTATGCCTAAAGATACATAAAAGAATACTAATATTAGTGTATCAGTCTCCAAAAGAGATCTTTCCATATACATGTATCAGGAGGTCTCTTCCAGAAATATTATTTTTTAATTATTTTTGTTTGATGTAAAACACATGTCAAAGCCAACTGAAAATAAGATTAATAAATATAATCTTGATAAGGTGTCTAGTGAGTATTTGTATTATTGTCATAGAGAAAAAAACTAAAATCAGACTCAGTATAATAAAGATATGCAAGTAAATTGTTGGCTTAGCTGTAATTGATAAAGAAAATCACTGGATGGGGTACCTGGGTGGCTCAGTAGATTAAACCTCAACTTTGGATCAGGTAATGATCTCACAGTTTGTGAGTTCAAGCCCCACATCGGGCTCTGCATTGACAGCTCAGAGCCAGGAGCCCGCTTTGGATTCTGTCTTCCTCTCTCTCTCTTTTGGCCCACCCCCTTATGCTCTCTCTCACAAATTAATTAATTAATTTAAAAAAAGAAAATCAGGGGTGCCTAGGTGGCTCAGTCAGTTAAACATCCGACTTCAACTCAGGTCATGATCTCATGGTCCATGAGTTCGAGACCTGCATCAGGCTCTGTGCTGACAGCTCAGAGCCTGGAGCCTGCTTCAGATTCTGTGTCTTTCTCACTCTCTGCCCCTGCCCTGCTCATGCTATGTCTCTCTCTGTCTCTCAAAAATAATAAATGTTAAAAACAATTAAAAAAAAAAAGAAAATCACTGGAAGTGGTAAAACTAAAAAGGGGAATTTCAGTTTAGGCTTGTTATATGTAAGTTATTACAATAATATTCTATTTTTACTTTGCTATTTTCAAAATGATGGATCACATAGATTGTTTTGTATACTTCCCTTGAATTTATTTGAGAACAAACAGAATTGTAGAATAAGGAAATGGACAGAACTTTGCAAGTCTAAATGTACCCATCAGGACTAGAACTAGGCATTACTCATAGTAGGTACTTATTATTGCTTCTTTTATTGAAACATTTCTACATGCTTTTCTTCGGCAGCCTTTAAGACTACTGCCATCTGAGAGATGCAAACATCTTTAATAAGTGTCCCTAGAGAAGGCACTGAATAGTGTATGTTCATGCTGGACAAGTGCAAGACAAGTTTAGCTTCCCCTGAGGAATATGAATAAGCATTTATTGGATAATGATAATAAGCATTTCTTTGATAAGTAAATTTCTATGTGATTTCCAGAAGTCTCAGATGGTTCCATAAACCTTTACTGAGTGCACTCTGTGTGAGCCACTGAGCCAGGTTCTAGAGATACTGAAGGTAGGAAGCATCCTCCTGGACCTATAGAATTAATTATCTTGTAAGGAAACAAACTAACATAAAACCATAATCGTGGGTATGGAAATCAATAGTGCTTCACTCCATGTACTTTCTAGTTCTACTTGTGGGAGTGAATATGAGAAGGACAAGACAGAGTTGAGCCTGGGGGAATAAGAAAAAAAACTTAAGCAAATATTTAAAGAGTTCTACTATTTGATTATTCAAAACATTCTCAAAGGAACTCTGTTCATTTAGAGGGTTGAGAGTGGAAATGACTAAATTCTAAGAAACTGAACTAAGGGAGACATAATTTACTTTTCCCTTTCCCTTTTTCTCTTATTCTTGATGTAATCATTTTCACTCATGATTAATCCTACTACTATAATTTATATTACAGAATTCATTATGATCCCTTTGTCATTTTAAAGAATAAAATGGGACCAGGATTTTTAACATCATTGCTACATAAGTCATAAAATGGATTTTTGCTTATATTTTATAACAATTATTGCATTTCCATCCATTGGTGAATCTACTGTTCCTTGCAATGATGAGAGTGCCCAAAATCTCTTAATATTAATGAAAAAGAGGGGGATTAGTCTTTCTGTAAACATATCTGAAGTTGTGTCAGTTTGCATTTGAGTAAGTCTGCTTGATTCCAAGCCTGATTTGTATTCATTTGTTATATCAGCTTTTACTGTGTTATACTGTCTCCAGGTCAATCACATCAGGAAAAAATATGAAAAACCAAGTTTCTATCCTAAAATACAAACTTTCAGTGTACAGTGTGCCTATTCTTAATGTCTTGTGGCTTAATTTTTACATAGCCTCAAATGGAGGTCAATCTCATGAACCATGAGAAATGACCCGAGCTGAAATCAAGAGTCAGATGCTTAACCAACTGAGCTTAAGCCCCTTATGTTTGCCCTTCTAATGGCAATATACATTCCTTTAATTTTACATAGCACTATTTTCCTAGTAATTTTCTCCTCCTTGGTCTATTGGACATTTTCTTCAGTTTTAAGTTATACATATAATGCAATTATAAGCATTTTTGCACATTTAAGCATTTCTCCCTTCTCATGTTATTCCCAAAGAAAGATTCTTTTAAAAAGGTATTACCAAGTAAAATAATATTATATATATATTTATATATATATATATATTTTTATTATTTGTGTCATGAGTTGTCAACTTGTTAAAAATACCGTACCAATTTGCAGAGCCACCAGTCATGTAGAAAATTACTCACTCTCAACAGCCCTGTGGATGTTAGGTTTCTGCCAATTAAAGAGATTTTTCTTGTATAAGTCAGATGCTTAACCAACCAACCCAGGTGCCCCAGTCCTTTGCCCATTTTAAATTGTTTTGGTTTTGTTTGATTTTGCTGTTCAGTTGTCTGAGTTCTTCATAAATTTTGGATATTAACCCATTATTAGGGATATGATTTATAAAATTTTTCTCCTATTTAGTAGATTGCCTTTTCATTTTGTTGATTCTTCACTTTGCTATGGAGAAGTCTTTTAGCTTGATGTAGTCTCATTTATTTATTTTTGCCTTGTTGCCTTTGCTTTTCCTGTCAAAGCCAAAAACATCATTGCTAAGATCAATGTCAAGGATTTTACCCCTATGATTTCTTCTAGGAGTTTTATGGTTTCTGATCTTATGTTCAAGTCCTTAGTCCATTTTGAGTTGACTTTTGTTCATTGGTTAAAATAGGGGTACAGCTTTATTTTTTTCTATTACTTTTAAAATGTTCAGGGGTGCCTAGATGGCTCAGTCAGTTGAGCATCTAACTCTTGATTTCGGCTCAGATCACGATCTCACAGTTTGTGAGATGGAGCCCCACATCAGGCTCCATGCTGGCAGCACAGAGCCTACTTGGGATTCTCTCTTTTGTACTCTCTCTCTTTCTACCCATCCCCCCACTCACTCTCTCAATAAATAAATAAATAAATAAACTTTTTTAAAAAAGTACTTTAAATAAAATGTTTAAATCTATATTTAGAATACATTAAAAAACATTAGCTCAGATTTCAGTTGGATATACTTTTTTTTCCATAATGATAACCATATTTTTCTAATGTAATTTACTCAATACTTATTTTAAAATATTTATCAAAAACAAACTGACATGGGTGCCTGGGTGGCTCAGTCAGTTAAACGCAGGACTTCCGCTCAGGTCATGATCTCACAGTTTGTGAGTTCGAGCCCTGCATCAGGCTCTGCTGACAGCTCAGAGCCTGGAGCCTGCCTCAGAATCTGTGTCTCCCTCTCTCTCTGCCCCTTCTCTGCTCATGCTCTGTCTCTCTCGCGCGCTCTCACTCAAAGTAACAGAGATGATGATTAAAAGTTGAATACCTGTATGGTAAAAAAACATGTCTGTTTTGAAGTTTTGAACTAGCTTCACTCCTTGCTAGGGGTGTAACCTTGGATGAGTCACTTAATGTCCGCAAGCCTCATGGATAAAATGGAGAAAATAATAGTATTTGCTAAACAAGACTGTTACAGAATTAGGGGAGATACCCCATACGATGTGATTAGTGCAGTGAGTGTAAGAGTTCAGTAATTGCCAAGGGTTATCTTGGTCTCTGTACCATTAGGTAGAACCTCAACCACGTTCAATAAAGCATTACCTTTTTATATATCTTTCAATTATATTTCTATCATCTTTTATATGTTTTAACATAATATGGACTATTCTATGTAACTAGGTTTTGAAATTCTTTTTCATTTCATTATAATATAAACTTTTTATGTCATTATTTTTAGCAAATCATTTTCATACCTGTGCAATAATTGATCTAGATGCCCAATAAATTGCTTAAGCATTACTCCGCTGGCGAACATTTAAATTGTCCAGTTGTTCACTGCTATGGATAAATCTTCAGTGATACGCTGTGCATACAGAGCCTTGTCTCTATCTCTTATTATTTCCTTTGGATCAATTGCTACAAGGAAAATTACTGAGTTACATCTCCTTACACATGCTGCATTGCTTTCCATAAAAGTTGATCTAATTTATGATAGAAGCAGTTCCTGTCTCACTACAATCTTGCCAACATCAAGCTTATTTTTAAAATCTTTGCTAGCTTGATGATATAAAAATGTGTCTCACTGATGTTTTAATTTGAATTTAACTCCTAGTGAGTATTGACATTCATATATACTTAGCAGCCCTTTGAGTTTCCTCTTTGGCACAGAGTTCCTCTAGGAAACTAAGAGCTTTTTCCTTTTTTATTTATGTAGGAATTTGTCTTCATTATTCTTTTATAACAGTTATTTAAATATAAAAAATATTCTGGAATTTACCTTCAGCTCATTTTATGCCGTTATTAACATACGGATGTTTTCACTTCTAACATGCCCAATCTATCAATGTTTTATCAACTGGTTTATGATTTTAACGTCCTTTAATACCAGAAGTCTTTCAGTTGAGACTTTGCCTATTGGCTACGTTCAATTTTCTGCATTTAAAATTATTTTGGGGCACCTGGGTGGCTCAGTTGGTTAAATGTCGACTTTGGTTCAGGTCACGATCTCACAGTTCGTGAGTTTGAGCCCCACGTTGGGCTCCTTGTTGACAGCTCAGAACCTGGAGCCTGTTTCTGACTCTGTGTCTTTCTCTCTCTGCCCCTCCCCTGCTCACACCCTGTCTGTCTCTTTCACAAAAATAAATAAACATTAAAACTTAAAAAACATACTTTAAGAGGGCACTTTGATTTTGTATATTGTATAATATAGGGATTTAAGTTTTCCCTTGAGCCAACAACTTGTTCTATGGGTTATTGATTGAATGCTTCTTTTTCTACTTTTATTTATTATATTCTCATAATTTAGAAATTTATTTTTGTAACTCTTTCCTGTTAAAAATATATTAATCACAACATGATAATCATAACAATATTGGCAAATACAGTTACGAACAAAGAACAAAATGTAATTATCAGTAACCTTACAAAACCCAGAGACAGTCTTTCTAACAATGCTGGGACATAATTTTCTGAAGATATACATGTACGCATAGACCTCTTTTATTTAGAAATACAATATAATACTGTACATTTTTAAGCTTTTATTCTTTTTTAAAATTTATTTTATTTTTTTTAAAGTTTTTTAATGCTTATTTATTTTTGAGAGAGAGAGAGACAGAGAGTGAGCAGGGGAGGGACAGAGAGAGAGGGAGACACAGAATCCAAAGCAGGCTCCAGGCTCTGAGCTGTCAGCACAGAGTCGGACGTGGAGCTCAAACTCACAAACAGCTGGATGACGACCAGAGCCGAAGTCAGATGCTTAACCTACTGAGCCACCAAGGTGCCCCTTTTAATTTTTATTTTAGAGAAAGACAGCGTAAGCAGGGAAGAGGGGCCAAGAGAGAAAGAGAGAATTTCAAGCAAGTTCCATGCTCAGTGCAGAGCCCAATGTGGGGCTCAATCCCATGATCCTGGGATCATGATCTGAGCCAAAATCAAGAGTCAGATGACTGAACCAGTAACCCCTAAGCTATTCTTTATTGGACAAATATTTACTTTTCCCCTAAACTGTTTCAGGTATTGTGCCAAGTGCTAAGACCACAATAGTGATGTCGATAGAAGCCATTCTCATGTAGCTTATTAGTAAAAATTAATAGTAATAAAAAAAATAGAGGTGCCTGGGTGGATCAATTGGTTGTGTCCAGCTTCAGCTCAGGTCATGATCTCACAGTTCGAGAGTTCCAGTCCCATGTCCAGCTCTATACTGACAGCTCAGAGCCTGGAGCCTACTTTGGATTCTGTGGCTCCCTCTCTCTCTCTGCCCCTCCCTTGATGTGCTCGCTCTTTCTCTCAAAAATAAGTAAATAAATATTTTAAAAAATAATAATAAAATAAAATAAAATAATCACACGAGCAGGTCATTATTACATCTATGATGAAGTGTGACCACGGAGGAAAAGGGAATGCTTCAAGATAATGTAACAGAAGGATGTTAGATTTTCTGAGTATACACAGGAAGGTATCTCCTGTGTTTAAGTCCCAAAGGATGGTTAAAGTTAGAGAAGTCCTTCTGTGTTGTGATGGCTTTTCTAAAACTATAAGGAAAAAGCAATCTCAATTCAAACTTTTTTCAGACCTCTTGCAGGAAGTATTGATCCACTCATTGGGATTCAAGGTGCCAGTGTCATTATTAAATTAGAGATGTACCCCAAAAATCTGTATTCTAGGCTTAGTACATTTGATAAACTACTTGGAAAGACATATTTTATATTACTTAAATTGTGGGAAAGTATTTGCTTTACAAAAACATTTTGAAAAAATATTTCTTTGAAAATAGTTTTATGATCTCTAGAAGCATGTAAAGCAGAATTTGGTATACAAAATATAATTCATTTATAGCTCCCTAGAACCATTTTTCTAATGTAAAATAAGATAAATCTGTGTCAAATAGTTGTAGTAACATCCATTGGCTGTTATCTCATCCCACTGTGTTTGGCATTCTCAATTGTGCTTGTGTTTTAAGGAACACAAACACCAATAAAGTAACCTGCATAGCCAGAACACTGATGTACCAATAAAAATAAAAATGTCCTCCATCAATATGTGGCCAGGATTTATGTGACGGTGGAGAGTGTCATGGCCATGAAATTAAGTGATCCAGGTTTGAGTCTCTGCCTTGCCATTTAGTAGCTAAGTCACCTTAAGGAAGTCATTTTACTTTACTGAATGGATTTCTTCTTCTGTAAATTAGCATACTGGCCTAATTCACAGCATTATTGACTTTTACATGAAATTTGTGAAAGCAATTTGAAAAGCATTCAGACTCTGGGGGCACCTGGGTGGCTCAGTTGGTTAAGCATCTGACTCTTGATTTTGGCTCTGGTTATGATCCCAGGATCGTGGGATTGAGCCCCACATGGGGCGTGGGGACTCAGTATGGACTCTGCTTCAGATTCTCTCTTTCCCTCTCTCTCTCTCCTCTGCCCCTCCATTTGTAATCTTTCTCAAAAAAAAAAAAAAAGGAAAAGAAAAGAAAAGCATTCAGCCCTTTGTATTTTTATGCTCTTCATGGTATATGGATAACTATAACAGCTATACACTTTATAGCAAAATTAAATGTTTTGCCAATTATTTGAGAATTTGATTACTCACTTCAGTGAACTAGATAGCTACAATTGTAAATTCAAGACTTACCTTTATGTGCTACAAATGGAATTCAAGTCACCCTTTGGTAATTTTTAAATGTTAGTGACAACTATATATACAATCTGGGCTCTGCTTCAGTAGAAAGGAGACTCTGAAGGGAATTGAACACAATAGGAATTCCCCCCATGGTCACAATTATAGAAACACCTGGCCAAAAGAAAAAAAGAAAAAGAAACTTTCTGTTGATTCACTATGATAATTCATGAGACTCAAGGGCCCTCCACATATTTCAACCCTTGCCAGAAAGTAGGGTGATGGTCTTCAAGTGACTGCAGAATGAAGCAAGAATGAACTCACTCAAAAAATACCACTTAAAATGATTGTTTAGAAAGAAATTCTGCTTATAGTGAACACCTGTGCCACTTGATGTTACAATAATATTATGTCCCATTAAAACACTTTCTCTAGGAGCTGCAAGGTGGAGCTATGAGCATGCTAGGAAACTCAGAGCAGTTTCTGCTAGATTGCTTTTCTATGGTTCTAGGAAATTCTTTTCTTTATAAGGGCAAATATCGTGATCACATATCACTATGAAAGTCCATGCTCAGATCTGCATGTTTTTATTTAACATAACTTGACTACACAAGGATATAGAGTCTCACAGATTTATCAAAATCCTAAATATGTTTAACCTGACAAATAATATGCCATTACTTTTTGCTTCTTTATATTAGGTTTCTGGATCATAAGAATTATAACCTTCATATAGTACATTACAGTATTTAGACCTCTCAAGTTTTAGGAAAAATGATATTATTAGTTACTCCTATTTGTGGCATTCCTTAAACACAAGATAGAGATCCAACCTCTCAAGAACGCTCTTGAGTGTTTCCAATTCCAATTTGTTTCTAATTCTGCTTACAATGTTAATCACAAATGTTAATTTTTTGGAGCTATTACTATGTATTAGACACTGTTCTGAATTTTTTCATTTAGTGTCTTTTTAATTATTATCACAACCAGGTACAATTAAGATCTTCATTTCACAGATAAAGCATTAGGTTTATGAAAGTTAAATAACTTACTCGAGTTGTGAAAATAGAATTCATATTCAGGTATGACTCAAAATCTGAGCTATACTGTCTAGATTTGAGCCTCCAGGAGAGAAATGAGAAGTAGCAATACAATTTACTAAAGATAGAGAAGAGGCTCTTTAACAGTTACTGGGAATAGTTCTATTTCACAGCAATCATTTTACTGATAAGTAACTAGAGTTTTTCAAAAGGCAGAAGTTATTATTACCAGCTATTATAGAAGATTATGCAGTAGCAATAACTACAGATAAGAAATTGGATTAATCTGAGATTCTCATTCCCAATGAAATTATTATTAGAAAGCACTTAGTTCTGATTAAAATCTATAAGATAGTTTTACCCTGAATTGTATCATGGGGATTTTATCTTAGAAAATGGTACATATCATGAAAGCTGGTAGAAGATCCCAAAATTGTGTTGCCACGAGGATTTTCATTGTCATGGAAGTCACCTAGTGGAGCTTTAGTTTTGCTCTATGAAGGGAACAGAAGAAGACAAAGTCATGGCAAGAGTATGAAGACTGAGATTCCAGCCCTATTTCTGAAGGTTGTTGAAGGATGCCAAGCATTGGGGCAGCTCACACACTCATCTGGTATCTCACCTTGTTGGTGTTGGATAGCACATGGACATGCAGTTCCTCTAGATTTGCCAGATCCCTTCTTTCACCTTCTCCATGTCCTGGGTCAAGTGTGTGTGCAGCTCCATGGCAAAGGTCACCAGTGTTTCTAACAGGTTACTTGCAGCATTGAGACTGGAGATCATGAGGTACAGACACAGGGTGTAGTCTATCTTTGAAAGTACCAATTTGTCCAGAATCTCAAATGCTTTCCTTTCCAACTGGAAGTGGGCTCATCTACACTGACTTCAGGCTTAAGGGGCTATGATCTTCATAGATTGACTTCATGCTTAATATAGGTGGTAAGGTCAAAAGCCTTCATGGACAGCTCCACCAGCTCCCACAATCATATAAAGTCTAACCCCTACAAAAATCCTGTCTATATTACTCATCACAGTAATATAATATAATATAATATAATATAATATAATATATAATATTTTTAAATTTTTTAGATGTTTACTTATTTTGAGGGAGAGAGAGAGAGAATGAGCAGGTAAGGGGCACAGAGAGAGGGAGACACAGAATCCGAAGCAGACTCCAGGCTCCAGCTGTCAGCAAAGAGCCCAACATGGTGCTTGACCTCATGCCCCGAGCTGCAGTTGGATGCTTAAGGGACTGAGCCACCCAGGTGCCCATGAGAAATACTCATAACGTATTTCTACTCAGATCCTGACAGATACATTATTTATTCCATATATTTCTTTAGCCTCTCAAATCATCTGTCGTAAACTGTGGTACATAACCAAAGAACCATGGATGTGGACCACATTATAACTGTCCTCCTGAAATTGTTCCCATGAAGTTATATTTAAGCACAATGTCATTTGTCATTTGATGGAGATCATAAGATGTAGTCCGATAGAACTTGTCATCATGTTTACTATAATATATTAGAATATTACTATTTTATATGCCGTCTTTCTAAAGACAAAGGGGAGAAATTTCTCCTTGAGCTTGGTAATAGGAGTAATTGTACATTTCCTAAACAAATATGTCATTTTTAGTGAACACTGGGCTTCTTATACATAAAGCTCTTTGCCTATTCACATTAACCCCTAGCAAGTTCAGAGCGACATTTGTTGCCCACCTAGAACAAGTTGATGGCCCTTTAATGCAACTATTTTCCTTTTCCATTTTTTCTTATTCATTTTATTTGAACATTTTTCATTTTTAAGCCACCTGAACACTTTTTTAACAGAGCAGGATAAAAATTAAAATTGGAAGTGCCTGAGTCATTCAGAATAGAGGCCTTTAATTTACATGAGTTTTTTAACAATTTCTAATTTTTTTCATTATTCCTACTGAAAGTATATAGAATTAAAGGAAATCCATCAGAAAGTCCTGCTAACTTTTGTTAAGACTGTAAGTTTTTTATTAAATTTCATCTCCTCAATAGCCCTTCAAAATAGATCTTATGTTAAGTAGACCCAGAATTAAGAAATCAAAAAAGGGGCATCTGGGTGGCTCAGTCAGTGGAGCGTCTTACTCTTGATTTTGGTTCAGGTGATGATCACAGGATCGTGGGATTAAGCCCGAGTCAGGCTCTGTGCTGAGTGTGGAGAATCCTCAAGATTCACTCTCTCTCCCTCCCCCCCTCCCCCGCTCTGCTTTAGAAAGAAAGAAAGAAAGAAAGAAAGAAAGAAAGAAAGAAAGAAAGAAAGAAAGAAAGAAAGAAAGAAAGAAAATAAAAAGAAACCAAAAGAATCTAACTCATATTATTGAATACTCACATGTTCCAAGTATTATTCTAAGCATTTATCATGTTTTAGAAGTGAGAATATTCAAGAACAGAGGGGTTATGTCTTCCTAGTACAGAGAAATTTTCTAACTTGCCCAAGGCCAACAGCTAGGAACTGGCACAGCCAAGAACCATGAACCATGATGCTAGTGTCCACACTGCTGGTACTGATGAGACGGGACTATATCAACATGGTCTCATGAATCTTTGCTTTACAGTTTTCACAGATGAATTTCTAGAATAATAATAGCTTTCTATTTATTATATATGTTTATTTACTCGATCTCTTCTTATAAATTTCCCTATTTCTTTTTTTCCAAGAATACATGCTCAAATTATCTTTTTAAAATTTAAACCATATTATTTCTAATTTAAAATCTGTGGATTATTATTTTATTATCTGTTATATTATATTGTTATAGATATGAAATTATATACCACATGTTTTAATATGAATACTATTCCTTTAAATAATTTATTAATATTTAATGATAAATAGATTTTGATTTTTAAAGTCTAGATTTACCAAAAGATTTTGAGAAACATATTTCTAGTATAAAGCAGAGATAATAAACATTTACCTAGAAGGATTTTGATTCAAAGATGTATTTAATTTGGTCAGCATATAGTACTTTTTTCTAATCAATTTTTTGAGGTATAATTTATATCTAATAAAGTATACATATTTATAGTGCAATGAGTCTTCACAAACATTTGCACTCCTGTATCCAGCATCAATTAAGACTTAGAATCTTTCCATGACACCCCCACAAAGTTCCATTATTCCTCTTGACAGCCACTGTATCTTCAGCTTCCTGCCCCAGATAATCACTGATAACATTTATACCACTGTAAACTGGTTTTGCGGGTTCTAGAACTTCATATGAATAGAGTTGCACAAAGAGAATTTTTCTGTTTGGCTTCTTTCACCTATTATCCCTTTGTTGCATCTACCAGCAGTCCGTTCCTCTTCATCTCTGATAATATTCTATTGAATGGTTATAGCGGTTTGTCCATTCACCTGTTGACGGACATGTTAGTTGCTTCCAAGTGTTTGGCTAATATGAATAAATCTTCTATGAACGTTGATGTTCAGTTCTTTGTGTAGACATATGTGTTCCTCATTTCTTGGGAAAATATCTATGAGTTGAAATCTGAGCCATCTAGTAAATACATTAACTTATGCAAGCAGCTGCAAAACTGTTTTTCAAGTGATTGTTTTATTTTCACTGTAACCAGAAATATCTAAGCATTTCCACACTCATGCCAATACTTGATATTGTAAGTAATTTGTTTTGTTTTGTTTTAGTTTAGCCTTTCTAGTGGGTTAAACATTCTTTATATAATCTGGATACAAATCTTTTATTATATATATGTATTATTGGTATTTATTACTACTCTATGGCTTCTATTTTTCATGTTCTTAACAGCATCTTTCAAAGAACAGGAGGTTTTGGGGCACTTGGGTGGCTCAGTTGGTTAAGCATCCAACTTTGGCTCAGGTAATCATTTCATGATTTGTGAGTTCAAGTCCCACGTCCATCGGGCTCTGTGCTAACAACTCAGAGCCTGGAACCAGCTTCAGATTCTGTCTTCCTCTTTCTCTGTCCCTCCCGTACTCATGCTCTGTCTCTCTATCTCTCTCAAAAATAAATAAACATTAAAAAAAACCTGACAATAAAATATAAAGTTAAAAATAAATAAATAAAACAAAATGCATTTAAAAAAAAGTTAAAAAAAGACCAGAAGATTTTAATTTTGATGAAGTCCAATTTATCTTTTTCTACCTATATGATTAGTGCTTTTTGTGCCCTGTATAACAAATTTTGTTTACCGTAAGTTTCTTAAGAACTTTCCAGGGGCACCTGGATGTCTCCGTCAGTTAATTGTCTGACCGGCTCAGGTCATGATCTTGCAGTTTAGAAGTTCAAGCCTGCCTGGGGCTTTGTACTGGCAGCTCAGAGTCTGGAGCCTGCTTCAGATTCTGTGTCTCCCTCTCTCTCTGCTACTCCCCCGCTTGCGTTCTCTCTCTCTCTCTCTCTCTCTCTCTCTCTCTCTCTCTCTCAAATAAATGAACATTTAAAAAAAGAATTTTCTAGGTAAATAATCGTGTCTTCAGTGGCAGTATTACTTCTTTACAATATGAATGATACTTCTTCCCTTTTTTTGCCTTTTTTTAACTAGGATATCAAGTAGAATTTTGAACAAAAATGTTGATACAACATTGATACATCCTTGGTTTTTTTTCCCAGTATTAGGGGAGAAGCAATCAGTTTTTACCATAAAGATGATGTTAACTGTAGCTTCATCATAGATATTCTTTTTCCAGTAATGGAAATTTAGTAATATTTCTAGTTTACTGAGAATATAAAGTTTAAAAAACATTTTCCTATTATCATTTGAATGTCTGTGGAATCTATGGTGATATCCCCTTTTTAATTCTAACATTGATAATTTGTGCTTTCCTCTTTTTTCCAATTAGTCTTGCTAAGCTAATTGATTTTATTAATCCTTTCAAAGTATCAATTTTTGCTTTGTCATTTTCGTCTGCTATTTGTTTTATATTTCATTGATTTTCTGCTAAGGTTAAGATAAAATCTTTCTACTTGCTTTAGTTTAATAACTTTTTTCTAGTGTTTAAGGTGGAAAATTAAATATTAAATTTAACTTTTTTGTTATTAATTTCCACTTTATTTCTGTTGTCAGAGAGTTGACTGTATGATTTTAATGTTTCAGAACTCATTAAAAAATGACCTAAAATATAATATATGTACACTTAATATGTATTTTGAAATTGTTGGATGTAAAGACATGTAATTGTTAGGTATATAAATGGTTGATAGTGCTCAGATCTTCTGTATCCTTACTGTTTCTTTTTCTATTTGATCTATCAATGACTGACAAAAGGTCATTAAAATCCTCAAGTATAACTGAGGATTTATTTCTCCTCTTACTTCTGTCAGCGTTTGCTTTGTGAATTTTGAAGCTCTATTATTAGGTATATAAATATTTGCAATTTTTATAACTTTATGATGAATTTCACCTTGTCCCATGATGAAATGTCCTTCTTTATTTCTTTAATACTTTTTGTTGAGATATTCTTAGTATAAAATATCCATGCCAAGGTTCTTGGTTGGTGGGGAGGGTGGTTTGCATGTATTTGCACATATTTTTCCATGCTTTAAGTTCTAGGTTATTTGTATTTTAAAATTGAAATGCTTCTCTTATTGTAACATATACTGAGACCTTTATTTTTATCTGATAATATGGGCCCTTTAATTACAATGTTTTATAGTTTTTGTAATTACTGTCATGTTTGGATTTAAATCTACCAGCTTCTTAGTTGTTTGCTACTTTGTTACTGTTTAAAAATTATGTTTAGGGGCACCTGAAGTAGCTCAGTCAGTTAAGTGTCCAACTCTTGATTTTGGCTCAGGTCATGATCTCACAGTTCATAGGATTGAGACCCATGTCAGGCTCCGTGCTAACAGCGCAGAGCCTCCTTGGGCTCCTCTCTCTCCCTGTCCCTTCCTCACTCTCTAGCCTCCCCTGCTCGCTTGCTATCTCTCTTAAAATAAATAAATTAAAAAAATAAAAAGAAATAAAAATTGTGTTTAGTGTTTGCTCTAGAATCAAGTGTTCATTCTAAGCCATTTAATTGAAATCAGAACTTAACCATTTCACTTTTCTTACCTCATGTCTCACACTTCACTTTTTGTACTTTCTATTTCCCACACTTCACTTCACACCTGATATTTTAGAGTTCCCAATTCCAACTCCCCACTTCAAAAATATAATAAACTTGTAGAGTAAATTTCCATTTATAAGTTTGCCCTGCAATCCAAGAGTAGAGCTTTAAGATTTGTATGAAAATCTTGGTATGGACATATATTCTCAATCCCCCGGGTAAGTAAGCAAGGAATGGAATGATTGGGTCATTTTTAAAGTATATGTTTAAATATTTAAGGGACTATCAAACTCTTTTCCAAAGATGTTGTATTATTTCATATTTCAACCAGCAGTATGTGAGAATTTCACTTTGTAACACTTGCTTTATAGTCTATTCTGCTAGGTGTGTAGTGGTGCCTTAATGTGGCTTAATTTACATTTTCATGATTACTAATAATGTTAAGCATCTTTTCATGTACTTTTAAAAAATTTTTTTTAATGTTTATTTAGTTTTGAGACAGAGAGACAAGAGTGTGAGTGGGCGAGGGGCAGAGAGAGTGGGAGGCACAGAATCCGAAGCAGGCTCCAGGCTCTGAGCTGTCAGCACAGAGCCCGACACGAGGCTCAAACTCACAAACCATGAGATCGTGACCTGAGCCAAAGTCGGACACCCAACCGTCTGAGCCACCCAGGCGCCCCCATCTTTTCATGTACTTATTGGTTAGCATACATTCTTGTAAAGTGCATGTTCACATCCTTTACCAATTTCTTCATTGGGTTGCATTCTTATTATTGAGTTTAAAGTTATATTTCTGAATGCAAGTTTTTTGTCTGGTATATGTGTTGTGAATGTTTATTCCAATCTGGGGTTTGCTTTTCATTCTCTTAATATTGTCTTTTAATAGTAAATGTTATCTACCTATCATCTAAATTATATACATATATATTGATATATAAATTCAGATATATATTTTCTAAAAATAGGATTTTTTACCTATGTTTTCATGATAGAACTTTTATAGTTTTAAAGTTTACTTTTATGTCTATTGCCCGTTTCAAGTTAGTTTTTGTGTATGTTATGAATTAGGGTTGATACTGAATTTTCGCTGTATGGATGTTCTACTGATCCAGCAGCACTTGCTGTAAAGACATTCTTTTCTTCCACTGAATTACTCTGACATGTTTATTGAAAAATAATAGAGTACACACACACACACACACACACACACACACACATATATTCTTTACATTTTGTGCTGTTTCTTTAAACCTAATGTCTATATTTTTATCCATACCAATTTGTACTGATTTCGGTATCTATATATTAAGTCTTAAAGTTAGGTATGATAATTCCTCACTTTTTTTCTTCCTTTTAAAAATAGTTTAGGGGCGCCTGGGTGGCTCAGAAGAGCGTCCGACTTCAGCTCAGGTCATGATCTCACAGTTCGTGTGTTCGAGCCCCGCGTCGGGCTGTGTGCTCACTGCTTGCTCAGAGCCTGGAGACTGCTTTGGATTTTGTGTCTCCTTCTCTCTCTGCCCCTCCCCCACTCATGCACTGTCTCACTCCATCTCTCAAAAATAAATAAATGTAAAAAAATTTTTTTAAATAGTTTAGATTATTGTGTAGTACTTTTTTCATACAAATTTTAGAATAAACTTCTACAAAAAGCCCGATGAAATATTAATTGGAATTGCCTTGAATGAGTTTGATTCTATAGATTCATTTGGGATAGTTTTCATCTTAATGATAATATGACTCTTCAAATTTATAAATATAACATATCACTTCATTTATTTAGATGATTTTAATTATTCTCATCAATATTTTCCTATTTTCCACATAGAAGTCTTAAATTCATTTGTTAGATATATTCCTAGGTTTTATTTTGGAGAGGACACTACTCTCCAAATTTGTAAATTTCATTGTTTGATTATTCCATGCTAGTATATAAGAACATAATGAATGTTTTTATTAAAATTTAACCTATGACTTTAATACATTTATTTGTTTAGTTGTAATTATTATTTTAAATACCCCCTGGAATTTTCCAGGTAAACAATCATCTGACCTCCAAATAGGGTATATTTTGTATTTTCTCTGTAAACTTTATGACTTTATTTCTTTTTCTTGCATTTATTGCAATGGTTGCTCCAGTATAATCCTGAATATAAATGGTGAAAACAGGCAACCTTATTTGTTCCTGATGTCAGGGATAAACAATTTCCAGAATTAAAGAAGATCTCAGCTATAGATTTTTCATAGATGGCCTTTGTCTGTATGAACAAATTTGTTGCTATTCCTAATTTAGTGAGTTTTTTTATACATGGGTGTGGAATTTTGTCAAATGACTTCTCTGCATCTACTGAAATAGTTATGTGGATTTTCTATTGTCCTAGGTGAATTACAGTTTTTGATTATCTAATGTTAAATAAACCTTAAATTCCTGCAGTATCCCTACTTATCTTATTATATTATCCTTTGTTTATATTTTGTATTGAATTTACAACTTTTCTTGGAAATGTAAATGTATATCTAAGTCCAGCTGCTACTATGCTGAGAATATCTGTATCTATATTCATGAGGAGTATTGATCTCTAATTTTATTTTTAATGTGTTTTTGTAATATCTTTATCAGAATTGGTACTAGTGCTATCTTAGCCTTTGAAATTCAATTGGATGATGAGCCCTCCTTTTTTTTTTTTTTATAAAAACATTTGTATAGGATTGAATGTTATATCTTATTATATAATTGATGGACTTCATTGAGGAAAATATTTCAGCCTAGGGTTTTCTTTTGGAGAATATTTTAAAATTTTTAATGTTTATTTATTTTTTTTGAGAGACACAGAGTGCAAGCAGGGGAGGGGCAGAGAGAGAAAGAGACACAGAATCTGAAGCAGGCTCCAGGCTCTGAGCTGTAGCACAGAGCCGGACAGGGGCTCGAACTCATGAACTGTAAGATCATGACCTGAGCTCGGATGCTCAACTGACTGAGCCACCCAGGCGCCCCTTGGAGAATATTTTAGTTAATAAATACAGTGTCTTTAATAGGTAAAAGGATATTCTGATTTCTGCTTCTTCTTGTTTCTATTTGGTAAGCTGTATTTTCAAAAAACATGTTTATTTCACCTAACTTAACACATTTGTTAGTAGAAAGTTTTTCGTAGTATTTGCTAAGCTTTCTTTTAATATCGATATGAATCTGAAGTTATAATGCCTATTTTTTCTTGATATTGATGGTTTATGTTCTTTCCTTTTTTTTTTCTTCTTGATACATCTATTTGGAGGATTGTCACTTTTGTTCAGCTTTTCACAGACCAAGTTTTTTTTATTATTAATTTTCTGTATTTACTGCTCTGCTTTTATTATTATTTTGTCCCTTTCTATCTACTTCAGGTATTCCTTTTTTCTCTTTATTCCAACTTCATAAGATAGAAACTTATATCATTAATTTCACATATTCTTCTTTTCTAATATTAGCATTTAAAGGGATATCCTTCCTTACAAGCATTGCTTTATGACATCGCACAAATTTTGATAAGTTTAATTTTTAATGTCATTCGGTTTAACATATTTTCTATTTTCTTTTGTGATTTTATCTTTGATTCATTAATTATTTAGAAATGTGATGTTTTTAAGTATGTGGAGTTTTCCCACATATCTCATAATGATTGCTTTCTAATTGCATTCCACTTTGTTAAGAAAATACATTCTTTATAATTTTGATTCTTTTGAACTTACAAGGACTTGACATTCCTAGGATAGAGTCTACCCTGGTGAATATACCCTATGCACAAATGAAAAGAATATTTATTCTGTAGTTGTTGCATGTAGAGTTCAGTAAATACTAATTATTTCAAAAGGTTGATTGTGCTATTCATAGATTTTATGTTTCTATAATTTTGTTGTCTAGTTCTCTCAAGCAGTTGCTGTGAGAAATGTACTAAAATCTTCTAATATGATTGTAGAATTATCTATTTCTTCCTTTTAATCTTTTTGCTTTATGTATTTTGAACTTCTATTAATTGATTAATACACATTTATAATTTTTATATCTTCCTGATGAACTTTCCCTTTTATCATTAGGAAACGTCTCTTTATCTCTAGTAACACCCTGATATGAAGTCAACTTTATCTGCTATTAACATAGCAATGTCACCCTTGCCATGCTTACTATTCATATATTATAATTTTCTCCCTTGTAATAGGCTTACTTGTACCTCACTCTCATCCATATGTTGAAGTCCTAACCCCAGCAACTTAAAATGTGACCTTATTTAGGGAATAGATCATTGGGGATACAATTAAGAAGTCGTATTGAATTGGAGTATTGTGGATCCCTAATCCAATATGACTGATGTCCTTACAAAGGGAGGAAATTGGGATTCAAGCATGCATACAAGGAGAACGCCATTTGAACATCAAGATGGCCATCTACAATCAAAGAAAGAGGAGATGTAACAGATATTGTCCTCACAGCTCAAGATGGCAATCAGTAAGCCAAGGAAAGTAGGAGGTAAAACAGATATTCTCTTCATAGCTTTTGAAAGGTACTGACACTGACAACACCTTAATTTTGGATGTCTAGCCTCTAACATTATGAGATAATAAATTTCAGGTGTGTAAGCCACCGAGTTTGTGTTGCTTACAGCAGCCCTGGCAAACTAGTATAGTCCTTTTAACTTTCAAAGTATGTGTGACTTTATATTTAAAGCAGGTCTCTTTTCTTTCTCTCTCTCTCTCTCTCTACTTTTTTGTATTCTACTCTCAATTCTTTAAATATCCTCCCCATTTTTTTAGTTGTATGTTTTTTT
>CM053575.1:68319947-68484776 GCA_028646485.1 Cryptoprocta ferox
TCCTGAAAACAAACTGAGGGGGGAAGGGGAAGGAGAAAAGGTAAAGCGGGGTGATGGTCTTGGTGGAGGTCACTTGTGGGGAAGAGCACTGGGTGTTATATGGAAACTAACCTGACAATAAACTATAAAGTTAAAAAATAAAATAAAATAAATTTAACATAACTGTTGATATAGTTTAGGCCTAACATATTTTTTCTATTTGCACCCTTTGGTTTTTCTTTTTCTGTTCCCAACTTGTCTTGTTTTGTATCATTTGGACATTTTTAATATTCCATTTTAACTTTTGGCTTTTAAGTTAGATCTATTTGTATTATTTAATTAGCATTGTCCTGTGGATTTCAATATATATTGCTAATTACCCACAGTCTACTTAAAGTTAATACTGCACTGCACCATTTTCTCTAAAATGAAGAAATCTTGCAAACATTATAGGTCCCTTTGCACTGCATGCTGATCTTCATGTTATCTTCATTCTGTCTTAACACATCTACAGTCACTGACACTTGACCAGAAAAATGTTTCCATTTTTGCTTAAATAATCATGCGTATTGTTTTCATTTTTTTCAGTATGGTTAGTGTACACCTTAATCCCCATCCCTTATTTCCCTCATCCCCACCCCCCATATATCCTCTGGTAACCAGAGGGGATATAATTCTCTATAATTAAAAGTCTGTTTCCCAGTTTATTTCACTTTCTTTCTTTTTTTTTCTTTACTCATGTTTTGTTTCCTAAATTCTACATATGAGTGAGCTCATATGGTATTTGTCTTTCTCTGTCTGACTTATTTTGCTTGGCATAATACTCTCTAGCTCCATGCATGTTGTTGCAAATGGCAAGATTGCATTCCTTTATATGGCTTAATAATATTCCATTGTATATACATACATACATACATATATATAATATATACACACATATATATTATATATATAATATATATACACACACATATATAGCACATCTTCTTTATCCATTCATTTTTTGTTCATCACTTAGGTTGCTTACTTAATTTGGCTATTATAAATAATAATAATAAATAATGCTGCAATAAACAGGGGTATGTGTATCACTTTGAATAGTGTCTTTGTATTTTGGGGGTACATATCCAGAAGTGCAATTGCTGGGTCAAATGGTATTTAAGTTTTTTGAGGAAGCTCCAAACTGTTTTCCAGAGTGGTTGTACCAATTTGAGTTCTCACCAACAGTAAAGGAGGGCTTTTTTTTCCTCCACATCTCACCAACACGTCGTTTCTTATGTTTTTGGTTTTAGCCATTCTGATAGGTATGAGGTGACATCTCATTGCAGAGTTTTGATTTATATTTCCCTGATGATGAGTGATGTTGAGCACCTTTTCATGTGCTTGTTGGCCATCTGTGTGTCTTCTTTGGAAGAAATGTCTGTTCATGTACTCTGCCCATTTTTTAATTGAATTATTTGTTTTTGGGGGGTATTAAGTTGTGTCAGCTCTTTATATATTTTGCATACTAACTCTTTATAAGATATGTCGTTTGCAAATCCCTTCTCCCATTCAGTAGGTGACCTTTTAGTTTTGATGATTGTTTCTTTCACTGTACAGAAACTTTTTTTAAAAAGTAATCCCAAAAGTTTATTATTGCTTTTATTTCCCTTGCCTCAGGAGACATATCTAGAAAAATGTGGCTATGGCCTATGTCAGAGAGATTACTGCCTGTGCTGACTTCAAAGCCTTTTATGGTTTCAGGTCTTAAATTTAGGTCTCTAATTCATTTTGAGTTTATTTTTGTGTATGATGAAAGCAAGTGGTCCAGTTTCATTCTTTTTCATGTAGCTGATCAGTTTTCCCAGTACCATTTGCTAAAGAGGGTTCTTTTCTCCCATTGTATATTCATTCCTCCTTTGTTGAAGATTAACTGACCATATAATTGTGGGTTTATTTCTAGGTTTCTGTTCTATTCTATTGATCTATGTGTCTATTTATATCCCAGTACCATACTGTTTTAATTACTACCACTTTATAATCTTGTAAATTGAAATCTGGAATTATAATACCTCCAGTTTATTTTTCTTTTTCAAGATGCTTTAGCTATTTGAAGTCTTCTGTGGTTTCATACAAATTTTAGGATTATTTGTTCTAATTCTGTGAAAAATACTGTTGTCATTTTGATAGAGATTGTATTAAATTTGTAGATTGTTTTGAGTAGTATAGACATTTTAACAATAGTTGTTCTTCAAACCCATAGAATGTCTTTCCGTTTCTTTGCGTCATTTTGAATTTCTTTCATCAGTGTTTTAGTTTTCAGAGCACAGGTCTTTCACCTCTTTGGTAAAGTTTTTTCTCAGATATTTTATTGCTTTTTGTGCAATTGTAAATGTAATAGTTTTCTTAATTTAACTTTCTGCTGCTTCATTATAAGTGTATAGGAATGTAACAGATATCTGTACATTGATTCTGTGTCCTGTAACTTTGCTGAATTCATTTATCAGTTCTAGTAGTTTTTTGGTGGAGTCTTTAGAGTTTTCTATAAATAGTATCATGCCATCTGAACATAGTGTGAGTTTTACTTCTTCATTACCAATTGGGATGCCTTTTATTTCTTTATGTTGTCTGACTGCTGTGGCTAAGACTTCTAGTCCTACATTTAATAAAATTGGTTAGAGTGGACATCCTTTTCTTATTCCTGACCTTAGGGGAAAAGCTCTTGTTTTTCACCACTGAGTGTGATGTTGGCTGTGGTTTTTTTCATATAACCTTTATTATGTTGAGATACGTTCCCTCTAGACCTACTTTGCAGAGGATTTTTATCATGAATTGATGCTGTACAGTACATTGTCAAATGATTTCTCTGTATCTACTGAAATGATCATATAGTTTTTATCCTTTCTCTGATTGATATGAGGTATCACATTGATTGTTTTGCAAATATTGAACCACCCTTGCATCCAGGGAATAAATGCCATTTCATCATGGTATACGATTTTTTTAAGTATATTGTTAGATTTGGTTTGCTGGTATTTTGTTGGCGATTTTTGTATCAATATCCATGAGAGATCCTGGCATGTATTTCTCTTTCTCTTTTTTTGTGGTGTCTTTATCTGGTTTTGATATCACGATGACACTGGCCTCATAGAATGAATTTGGAAGTTTTTCTTCCTCTTGTGTGTTTTGGAATAGTTTGAGAAGAATAGATATTAACTCTTTAAATGTTTGGTAGAATTTGCCTGTGAAGCCATCTGGTCCTGGACTTTTGGTTTTTAGGAGATTCAATGTCAGTGCTGATAACTGACCTATTCAAATTTTCTATTTCTTCCTGGTTTAGTTTTGTAATAATCGAGCATATTTTTATTCTCTTTAGTTTATTTATTTTGAGAGAGAGCATGAGCAGGTGAGGGACAGAGCAGGGCGGCAGGGGGCGGGGGAGAAAATCCCAAGCAGGCTCTGTGTTGATAGCATGGAGCTCAGTGCAGGACTCAAGCCCATGAACCATGAAATCATGACCTGAGATGAAATGAAAAGTTGGGCACTAAACCAACTGAACCACGCAGGTGGCCCTCATGCATATTTTAAGGTAAGAGGATAAAGAGTCTTTTGTATTAACCCATTTACCATCTCTATCTTTCTTCCTTAACTGAAGAAAACCCATGTCTCCTTCTGGTATCACTGCTTGTCAGCCTGAACAACTTCCTGTAGTATTTCTTGCAGAACAGGTCTGCTAGCAACAGTTTCTCTTGATTTTCTTCACTTGAGAATGTCTTTATTTTGATTTCAAGCATGAATATTCTCTTCTCTTGTGTAGACTTTCAGACTGACAGTTATTTTCCTTCAGTATTTTAAAGATATTCTCTATAATTTCTATCTTGTGTATAGGTTGTTTTTCTATAGGACTTTTGAATATTTTTCCTTTTGATATTCAGTACTTTGTTTATAATATATATAGACATAGTTTTCTTTGAATGTATCCTATGTGGTGTTTTCTGAGATTCTTGAGCTGTAAATTTATGTTTTCCACCAAATTGGAGATTTTTTGTCCATTATTTTTTTAAATATCATTTTGCCCCAATCTTATTTCTTCATTGGTGACTCCCATTGTTCATATTTAAAACTTTTGATATTATCCCATAGATTCCTGATGATTCCTTAATTTTCTCTCTGTTCTTCAGAAAAAATAATTTCTTTTTTTCTATCTTCAAGATCACTAATTTTTTCCTCTGTGATCTCTATCTTCCTATTGGCTCCATTCATTGAGTTTTTAATCTCATATGTATTATTTTTCAGCTCTAAACTTTTATTTGTTTCTCTATATAAATGATATGCACAAAGGTGTTGAGTACAGTCATGATTCTCTGAAGAATGTTAATGTTGCCGTTTTCATAGGAAAACAACTCAATTCAATTCAGACGGTAAGCTGTGTCTCAGTTCATAAATTAATCTGTGCTGGCTGCCACACAAAATACCATGGCCTGAGTAAACAGAAACTTATTCCTCATTAAGCTGGGAAATCTAAGGTCAAAGTGCAGGGCAATTTGGTCTCTGGTGTCATCTATCTTCCTGGTTGGCAGAGAGCTGCCTTCTTACTGTATCTTCACATAACTTTTCCTCAGCACCAGCAAAAGGGGTGAGAGTGAGCACAAGCTCTCTGATGTCTGTTATTATAAGAGCATGAATTCCATCTTGAGGGTCACTATTTCATGACCTTACTTGACCCTAATTATTTTCCAAAACTCCCATCTCCAAATCTCATTGAAGGTTAGGTCTTCAACACATGAATTTGAAGGTTATTCAAACATTCAGTCCACAATATTCCATTCCCGGTTCCCCCAAATTTATATCCTTTTCACATGTAAAATACGTTCACTCCATTCCAACCATCCCCAAATTTTTAATTAATTTCAATGTGAACTCTAAAGTCTAAGGTCCAAAATCTCATCAAAATGCCATCTATATCTGGTATGGGGGAACCTTGAGGTACAATTCATCCTGAGGCCCATAGTAAACATGTGGAACATTTTCTTATTAATTCTCAATAAGTTTTAATTTCATTGACAAAAAGTATAAATGTGTTAGATAAAACTGTCCTAGAAATCTCTTTAATTATTAAAAATTTTAATTGAAATTGCTATTTGAATTAGGTAACATGGACATTCTTAATTTGATCATGAGTATATAAATCAGAATAAACACTTTGTGAAACTTCTATAAGCTATATATCTAAATACATATTTATGATGCATATATGTATATTTATGAATTTAACAATGTATATCTAAGCATATATGTGAATAATGTATAATTAATAACTATATAAAGTAAATAGTATAAATTATGTAAATATATAAAAATAGTATGAAATAAAAGATCAGTGTAGCCCCAGCAAACAGCTTAACTGTACCCTCATTCAAGTGTTTAACCAAGAACCACCCAGTTAAGCTATTTTCAGATTTGTAACCCACAGTAACTGTGAGATTTCAGATGCTTATTGTTTTAAGCCGAGAAGTCTGCCAAAATTTGTTACCTGGGACTAGATAACTCGATTTCCCCTACTTCATAAGGGCATCTACGAAAAGCACACAGTTAATAGCATACTTAATGGTGAAATAGTGAATTCTTTCTCCCCACCCCTCCCCCCATATGAAGAACAAAAGAAGTATGACTGCCCTCACCATTTCTATTCAACTTGAGCTTACAGTCTGTGCCAAAAGGTACAAAAACATAATAAAAACATCCAGATTATAAAGGAAAAAGTCAAACTGTATCTGCAGTTTTTATTTTCTGTATAGAAAATGCTGTGGAATCTACCAATAGGACAGTAGACTTAAGAAGTGAGTTTAACAAGACTGCAATATACAAAATCAATCTATAAAAGTAAACTATAGTTCTTTGACTAGAAATGAACAATCAAAAGTTGGCATTTTAAAAGTATCATTTACGAGGCGCCTGGGTGGCTCAATCAGTTAAGCTTCGGACTTCGGCTACAGGTCATGATCTCGCAGCCTGTGGGTTCTAGCACCAAATCTGGCTCTGTGCTGACAGCTCAGAGCCTGGAGCTCGCTTCAGATTCTGTTTCTCCCTCTCCCTCTGCCCTTCCCCCACTTGCACTCTGTCTCTCTCTCTCTCAAAAATAAACATTAAATTTAATAAACATTATTAAATTTAATAAACATTTAATAAACATTAAAATTTTTTAAAGTATCATTTACAAGATCATCAACAATCTAAAATATTTAGGGATAAATATGACACAATGTATGCATACTAGTATCCTGGAAACTACAAAATATTATTGAAATTAAAGAATACTTAAATAAGTGGAAGGATATACAGTGTTCATGGACTGAAAGACCTAATATTGTGAAAATACCAATTCTATCAATTGATAAATTGATATCAATTTATCAATATAAACTGATCTATAAATGCAATGGTTTCCCAGTCAAAATCCCAGTAGATCTTCTTTTTTTTTAATAGAAATTGAAAGGCTGACTCTAAAATTCATAGAAAAATGTAAAGGACCTAGAACATCCAAAACAACTTTGTAAAAGAGTAATAAGGCTGGAGGATTGCACTACCCAATTACAAGACTAATCAAGAACTACAAAAGTCCAAACAATGTGGCATCGTCATGAAGATAGAAAGTATATTTTTAAAAAAAAATTTTTTTAATTTTTTTACCATTTTTATTTATAAATAAAATAATTTATTTTATATATTCTTGAGAGACAGAGCAAAGATGCAAAACCAAATCTGTGGAAAATACTCTTTCAAACAAATAGTGTCCGAATTGCTGGATATCTGTATGCAAAACAGGAACCTAAATTCATACCTCATAGTATACACAAAATTAAGTCAAAATGTTTGATTAAAAACCAATATGTAAATTCTAAAGCTCAAAATCTTCTAGGGGCACTTGCGTGGCTCATTTGGTTAAGCATTCAACTTTGGCTTAGGTCATTATTTCACAGTTCATGGGTTTGAGGCCCACATTGGGCTTCACACTGTCAGTGCTTGAGATTCTTTCTCTTTCCTTCTCTCTCTACCCCTACTCCACTCACAATTTCTGTCTCAAAAATAAATAAACTTAAGAAAAAAACTTCTGAAGTAAAACATAAGAGAAAAACTTTGTGACCATGAGTTAGGCAATGATTTCTTAAATAAGACATCATAAACATGATCCACATAAAAAATAAATTATGAGTTAAATTTCAACAGAGCACCTGGGTGACTCGGTTGGTTAAGTGTCTGACTTCAGCTCAGGTCATGATCTCACAGTTCAGGGGTTTGATCCCTGGAGCCTGCTTCAGATTCTATGTCTCCCTCTCTCTCTTGCCTCTCCCCCATGCACACTCTGTCTCTCTCCCTCTTTCAAAAACAAATAAACTTCATATATATATATATATATATATATATATATATATATTTTCAGATTCGTAACCCACAGTAACCCACATATATATATATGTTTAATTTGAATATATATATATGTTGAATTTTATTAAAATCAGGAACTTCTGCTCTTTAGCAGAGACTGTTAAGAGAATGAAAAGACAAGCTACAAATAAGGAAACAAATATTGCAAACCTCATATTTGATAAAATTTTTATATCCTATTTACAGAACTATTGAAACTTATTAATAAGGAGATAAACAACCCTATAAAGGATAGCCAAAATATTTCCACAGACACTTTGCTCAAGAAAATATACAGATGGCCAATATGCACATAAACATATTCTCAATAGCTTTAAGCATTAAGGAAATTAAAATTAAAACCTTAATGAGAGAATTCTACAAACCTATCAGAATATCTAAAATTAATAAGATTGACAAGACCAAGTGTTGGTAGAAATATAGGGAACTTCAAATTTTCAGACACTGTTAACTGAAATATATAGGTCACAAACACTTGGGAAAACAGTTTATCTGTTTCTTAACTATTGAAACAACACCTACTATATGATACACATACACCTACCAATGCCACGTGTAGATATGCATACAGTAGAAAAATATACAAAAGGAATGTATAATGTTCATAGCAGCATAATTCATAAGAGCCAAGAAACTGAACCAATTCAAATGTCAAGCAACAAGATAATTTACGTTAATTATTTAGTAATAAAATAAAGTGACAAATAACAAATGCAACACATAGATGATTCTCACAACCATGATGTTGAGGAAAATGAAGTAGATAAAAATGCATATGTTGTATAATTCCATTTACACACATTTCAAATATAGACATACCTAATACGTGGAGTTAAAAATTGAGATCTAGCTACCCTTGATGACATGGGGAATGATAGTGGCTAGAAAAAGGCATGATGGGGGCTTCTCTGGCAGAAGAAATAATATGTGTTACATCTAGTTGTGCATTATGCAAATCCTGTTTATTTTAATACAAAATAACTTTACTGAAGTGTAATTGGCATATGATAAATGCAAATATTTAAAGTGTACAATTAGATAAGTTCTGACATATGAATGACCAATGATACCATCACAATCAAGTTATACAACATATTCCTTCTTGTTTTTCCCTTCCACATGCCAAATCAGCAGTACTGCTTTCTATCACTATGAAAATTAATTCACATTTTCTAGGGTATCACAGAAACATAATCATTCAGTATGCTCTTTTTGGTCCTTTTTTAAAAGTTTACTTATTTATTTCTGAGAGAAAGAGAGATGGAGCAGGTGAGGGCACAGAGAGAGAAAGACAAAGAGAGAATCACAGCAGGCTCTTGGGCACCAAGTAGTACCAGCAGTGCTGAGCCCGCTGTGGGCTCAAACAGTGAGATCAGGACCTGAGCCTAAACCAAGAGTTGGATGCTTAACTGACTGAGCCACACAGGCACCCCTCTTTTTTGTCTTTTTATACTCAGTGTAATTATTCTCAGTTTTATTCATTTTGTTGCATGCATCAATAAATACTTTATTGTTTTTATTTATGAATAGTGTTCTCTTGTATGAATATATCACTATTTGTTTACACTGTTATCTGTCGATGGACCTCTGAATAGTTCCCACTTTGTGGCTGTCACAGATAAAGCTGCTATGAACATTTGCATACACATCTTTTTATGGATGTACATTTCCCTTGCTCTTGGGTAATTCACATTTTGAAAGCTCAACTTGCTAATGCACTTAAAATTTGTGCCATTCTGAGTATGTTATATTTTAATTAAAGGTTTATATTTAAAAACAATTTCATGAGAAAAAAAATCAGAATATTTAGCACAGAGGTAGTAATGAGGACACCCTTTACAAACATTTTTAGAATTAGAAAGAAAATTAAAACAAAAATATCTGAGGATAAAAATTGAAGCTATTATATTTCAATAGAAATATATGCTCTTGTTTTTTAAAAGAGTAGCAAAATATTTGAATTGCTATAGAATAGAAAGAATATTCTATAGTTGTTGTTCAAAATACACACACACACATGCACAAAACACACTGGAGAAGCCACAGTTCGTGCTTTGTTAGATAATCCCAGTTGAGTCTAGCCTTCCAGTCATCACTGCCATGATGCCTGACATGTGACGGAAGCCATCTTGAATTCTCCAGACCAGCCCATCTGCCCATAGAATAACACCAAGCCATCTCTGAAATGCTATGTATAATAAAGACTCTCACTGAACCCTGCCCAAATCCCTAACCCACAGCATCCTAAGATAGAATACAATGATGACTGCTTTAAGATGCTAAGTTTTGCTATAGCTGATTCCAGTAAGGAACTGAAAAAAAAAAACAATTGGATTGAATTTACGTGATGAATAAGAGAAGAAGGACATAAAAAGAAGAGAGTAGAAAGGAGTACAGCACTGTTGTTGACCTCAGCAGAACATTGGAATCACTTGAGGAGGTTTTGTTGCTGTGTTCTTTGTTTTTTTTAATGTGGATGCCAAGCTTCCACTTTCAAGTTCTGATTAAATTGGTATAGAATGTAGCCTGAGTATTTGGATTTTTAAAAGTGTGTGATGTGATTCTACTAATCAGTCTAGGCTTACGACCACTAGTATGGAGTATGTTAATTCCTCCTTTTTGAAGAGGAATGAAAATGTACATTTTACTGCTTTATTTTGATAATCAGAGAATATAGATTATATGATATCTTGGAAATTTAAAACTAACTCAATATATTGAAACATCACAAAATATACAAAGAAAGCATACTTCTTATAGAAAGTAGTAAAAAATATAAAAGGAAACATCATAAATATGTAACTAAACTAAAATTAAATATATGCATTAAAACAAAATATTCTCATAAGATGTTTTTGTTCAACCACAAGTATTCTCAAAATAAATGATGAAGAGCAAAATACATCAAAGAAATATGCAGCATGTGTTTTTCTCAGGCAAATGTAGATAAACAAAAAAGTCAACATTAATTTTTAACAATATTAAAAATTCACTAACTAGCAAGAAGAGGATTATTTATAATAAATAAAAGTGAAAAAAAACACAATGAAATATTGTCCCCCGAAATAACAAAAAGTAAAAAATAAGAGATTTGAAGGCATCCCTTTGATTTTGCCCTAAGAAGTAGACAAAAATTAGATAAGAATGAAGAATTTAAATATTAGTGCTAATAAATTTAAATTTGCATGCAACACATTAAATTTTATATCCAAATGAATTCAATTTGCTCCACATGCTATTGACCACTAAGTATAGTGAATCTACAATGCTAGCATCTCTCTAATGTACCTGCTTCTGTCCACTTCACAATTATGAGCCACTATTACCCACACCACCCTATGCTCTTCATTTATCACTTACTTCCTTTGTTTCTCCTCTCTGGGCCCTCCACATTTTGACTTGCTCTTTGCCAAAGTATTCTCTGCATTGAAGCCAAAGTATTTTAAAATATGCTGTCATTTCACTGCCATTTTCCTGTGATGTAGTAAAAGACAGAAACATGCTTATATGTGAGATGTTTGTGTTTTTTCTTCAAGTAAAAAAAATGGCTGCATGGATTTTCACCCCATTTTCAAAAAATTTTTTTGATCTCTAACTTGAAAACTAAGCTCCAGGATATATACAAAAATCACTGTTGGGAAGCCCCTGAGGGAAACTCAAACACATAAGGAGTTATGCTCCACAGCAGCCTGGAGCACTGATCTGCTGTTGAACGCACGCTGAACACTATCTGTGGATACACAAGTCTAGCGTCTGAAGCAACAGGTCCATGATTCCACCCAGCAGCATTGCATGTCTGTAAAATACAAATCATATGGTGTGGATGGGTGAAACTATCTTCTACCAAAACAAGTGAATAAATATTGATGTTTGATGTTGATGTTTGATGAATAAATATTGATGTTGGAGCTATAGCATTTAT
This sequence comes from Cryptoprocta ferox, assembly GCA_028646485.1. Taxonomy (NCBI): domain Eukaryota; kingdom Metazoa; phylum Chordata; class Mammalia; order Carnivora; family Eupleridae; genus Cryptoprocta; species Cryptoprocta ferox. The sequence goes on from CM053575.1 coordinate 68,331,274, forward strand.
TCATATTACATATACATATATACACACATACATATATATGTGCATATACATATATGCATAAACCTACATACACAATAAATTCATTAAATATTCCAAAAGCCATGCTATGGTTAACAAGACAGATTAATTCTTGCCTTCATGGGATGTAAAATCTAGGGTTGCAGGTTAATTATATACAAATAATTGTATGTATGTTTTATTAAATTACAACTGCCAGGCAGGATCTATATTTAAATCTTGATTCTCAGTTATATTTTCTTCTAATGAAATCACTATATGAGAAACTTTTACATGACTATTACTGTTTTTGTTGGTAATGGCTAGGTGGGGCCAAAGGATTCTGGACTTTTGCAAAAAGAAGATATCATTATCCCTTCCCAAGACCTATTATAACTGTTTTATCTCTACATTTGATCCTGTGGTAATGTATATCATGGTATCATTATAATAAAAAAGATACTTAAGAGTACAATTACCCCCCTGAAAAAGCCTCATTTCAATTCTTTCCAAAGAAAATTACAGAGAAGTTTACAACTAGAAGGAACATGAACAAACTATCTTTTCTTCCTCTCACAAAGGAAATGAAGCCCAAAGAAGTGAAATAGTTTGCCCAAGATCACTCGGCTGTTCTATAACAGTGTCTCTTGAGTCCGTGACACCAAAATAAAAATCATGTGATGTTACTTTTAGCGGGTACACGTATGGAAATAAGATAACTACTTCTAAAATGAATCTGTAAACTAATCTTAATTCTTTAGTCCATTTAAGCAATACATATTTACTGTATTAGCGCCTGCCAAGCAGGGTTCTATGAAGACTGAAAGCTGATCAAGGCCTGTTCTGTGCCCTGAAGGAGTTTGCAATGTAGTGGAAAGGAGAAATCAAGTAAACAAGCCATTTTAACAAACTGGGGATTGGATAATAAACACATTTTATTACAAGTGTGCACATGGGTTCTTTTCTATTCAGTGGAGGTATGAGAATTAAATGAGATAAAGTATTCAAAAGTGCTTGAGGTAGTAGGCAATTATCAAATGTTTGTCTTTAAAGTTACTAATTGCTATAAGATCATTAAAAGATAAAAAACAACAACAAAGTCTTGGGGAAAATCGTACATCAAAGAAGTAGGTACCTGTACATTTTAAATGAAATGCAGAGTCGAGCTTGTTCTCCAGATAATTAAGTAGGGCAACATATAAATCTATGTGATCTGGTCCATTTCCCTGTCTTTGAGGCAGCCGTTCCCCTGCAGAATGGAGTCTCAGAATCCCAACATTCGCTGTTTACTGATTCGGCTGATGGACGGGGGCTGAGCTTCCACAGTAATACACTGATTGCTATTTGCTCTAGAAATAAATGTGGCTTAACTGGGCTTTATTTATTGATTAGCTGGAATGGGCCCAGACTGCCAATAAAGTCCGCAGGATGAAACCAAGGAGGCCTGATTTTGATGCTGAAACAAATTTTTCAATGCCAGGAATGCCTTGGGATGCCCCTTTCATTTTTGTTTAAACCAGACTATAGGGTTGTGACAAGTAGAGAGCAAATAGTACTTGATGCCACACAAATGCGTTCAGCAAACTCTCCCACAACTTTGGAGGCAGGGGGGATGTTGCCGCAGATGCTAAATTGCCTGACATGTATACAAGCTGACAAGGGTTCCAACCACCAATGACTCAGAATCATTTTCTCTTTAATGCAGGATTCCCACCCCAGAACTTCACTTTAGATTATTCTTTGCTGTAGGGCGACTGTCAGCTTCAGGGCAGGACTGTTTATGAGACTGCAGTGAGCCATTTAGCCAGAGAGGTTTTCAAAACAAGAAGATAAAATAAAAGTGAGGAATAACCAGCACTTGTTCAGGCAAAAGCTGTGGGTGAGCTCAAGAGGGAGAACAGTCCAGTGTCAGGAAGTATTACTAGTATCTGTCCTCAGTGAACTCTCCTGAGTGGACAGCAGAAAAAACAATAACAATAGTAACGCTAATACCTAATACAACCAAGAGTTTTCTAAAGGTGAAAACTTTATATCAATTATCTCTCATCTTTATTTAACTCAGTGAGATAGATAGGGTTATTTCCATTTCATAAAAGAGAAAACTGAGGGCTCAGCAAAGTGGCTGGTCCCCAACTAATAAGTGGTTGATCCTAGAAATAAATACAACCTGTGTTGTTCCAAAGCTAATGCTTCTTTCAAAACATCATATTATTATAAACATTTCTCCTATCTCAAAGAACATCAAATTCAGTGTAGTGACTAGCTCTGGATAAGAGGGCAGAACGATAGAGGAAGCTTCAACTACAATCTATCCATCGTGTTTTACTTCTTTTTTTTTTTTAAGTTTATTTATTTTAAGAGGGAGAAGAGAGTGAGAGAGAGAGAGAGCATAAGCAGGGGAGGGGCAGAGAGACATAATTCCAAGCAGGCTCTATGCCATCAGCACACAGCCTGATGCGGGACTCAAACTCCTGAACCCATGAGATCATGACCTGAGCCAAGATAAGGGTCTGACACTTAACCAACTGTGCCACCCAGGTACCCCATCATGTTTTACTTCTTAAAGTGTAATGTATTAGACAAAATACAGCACAGCGTTAGTATTTAAGATAGTTATTTGTTGTACTGTTTTCTATAGTTTTCTATGGGCTCAACATATTTAAAAAATGTTTCTACATGGGCAACTGGGTGGCTCAGTTGGTTAAGCATCTGACTTCGGCTCAGGTCATGATCTCACAGTTCATGAGTTCGAGCCCTACGTTGGGCTCTGTGCTGACAGCTTGGAGCCTGAAGGCTGCTTCCGATTCTGTGTCTCCCTCTCTTTCTGCCCGTTCCCTGCTCCCACTCTGTCTCTCTCTCAAAAATAAACATATTTTTTTAACGTTTCTACTAATAAATGGCAAATCTATGCTTCCTTCTTTGCTAATGGAATTATCTCAGGAATCCAAATCATTACTCATAAAATGAAGATAGAATGGCTCTGATAAGATAGGAAACCCTTTCTGTCCTCTTCCTAAGATAGACAGTAATGACTGTCATGAATACAGTCAGTGCCCTTCACAAAGGATAAAAATTATCTTTGACAATAATTATTTAATCCTAGGCAATTCTCATTTTGTATAATAATAAAAGACCATAAAAGAAACCATGCAAGCTGAAACCATGTAAAATAGTCATTTTGTTTGTGTGTATTTTTAAAAATTTATTTACTTAAATTTAGTTAACATACAGTGTAGTACTGGTTTCAGGAGTAGAACTCAGTGATTCATCATTTACATACAACACCCAGTGCTCATCCCAGCCAGTGCCCCCCCTTAATGCCCATCACACATTTAGCCCATTCCTCCTCACCTCCCCCCATGTAAAACAGTCTTAATAATCAATGGGAAAAATTATAATTGCTTTCTGACCCTTAAAAGTTACGGCAAAACACTTAAAACTCTCCTAGTGTGGATTATAAATATATAGAAAATGTTTAAATAAAATTATAGTTATTTACTACATTATATTTTGAAATATTAAAAACATTGAGAATTAATTCCTAATAGTAGGAATATCGGGGAAATTCCTCAAACAGATAGAAAGCATCCTCAAAAATCCTTACGTTAGCATCTTACCTATTTATAAAAACCTAAATGCTTCCCCCTTCAATCAAGAACAAAGCAAAGATGTCCACTCTCACCACAGCTATTCAACATAGTAATGAAAGTACTAGCCAGCATAATAAGTCAAGAGAAGAAAATAAAAGACATACAGAGCAGGAAGAAAGAAATAAAACAGCCCTGATCTGCAGATGATATAAATATCTATACGAACACCACAAAAAATGTACAATAAAACTACAAAATGTTACTATAAATCCCAGCCAGATTCATAAGACAACTAAAAAGAAATGAAATGTATATTACTTGGAAATAAAGAAACAAAATGATCTTTATTTTCATAAAATATAATTTCTACAAAAAATGTTGAGGAAATACTTAGTAAAATTTAGAACATTCACCAGTCTTTCTGGTGAAAGTTCACTTTTCAAATAATGATAGCATTCTTATTAGTTCATAATAGCCAATGGAATAATAATAATTCCTGTTTACCAAATAACAGTACTATGAGATTCTTTGAAGAAATCTATTGAAAGATGTGAAGATTTTAGTCAAGACATGAACAAATGGAGATATATACCATGGTCATTGAAGAGAGGATTTAATGTCATGATGAGGGAAATGTCTCCAAGTTAACATATAAAATGAACATATCATAGGTTTTTCTACTTTTTTGTATAGCCCCAATCACAAACTTATATAGATAGTGAAAAGAAAGATAAAGTATAAATTAGAAGAACAACCAGGCATAGGATTATCCTTACTAAATATCATTTTATAATAATGAACCCTGAAAGAGCAACACCTGTATATCAATTTACTTTAGGACAGTAGTAGCATGAAAAGTCAATAGTGGGCTGGGACTTCTAGGTGGCTCAGTTGGTTAAGCATCAGACTTCAGCTCAGGTCGTGATCTAATGGTTCAGTTCATGAGTTCCAGCCTTCTGTGTGTGTGTTTCTCTCTCTGCCCTTCCCACACTTGCACTCTGTCTCTCTCTCGAAAAATAAACTTTTTTTTAAAAAAGTCAATCATGGGGTGCCTGAGTGCTTCTGCTGGTTAAGTGTCCATCTCTAGATTTCAGCTCAGGTCACCATCTCAGATGTTGTAAGCTTGAGACCCACATCAGGTTCCACCCTGGCAGTGTGAAGCTTGCTTGGGATTCTCTCTCTTTCTCTCCCTCTCTCCCCTCCTCAGCTCACTCTCTCCCTCTCTTCCAAAGTAAATAAGTAAACTTTAAAAATAACAATAATAATAAAATAAATGTCAGTAGGAAATTATAGATTACTCAGTTATATTGTTATCATTGTGGGGGAAAAAAAACCATACATTTAACATAAAGTATTTCAGATGGGTTTAAATATTTACTTTAAAATTTAATGTTTATATTTAAAATTTTAATAAATAAGGTAACAATATTTTTATGACCTTAAGAAGGGGAAGTAGTTTTTAAAGAATTCATGAATGGCAGGCCATACAAAGGGAAATAATAAGTGTGAGCACATTAAAAATTCTGTGAATAAGGGATAAAACAAAATTACTGAAGAGCAAGAATGAACAACATTTAAAAATTTTTTTCTATCTTTTATTTTATTTTTGAGAGACAGAGACAGAGAGTGAGTGGGGGAGGGGCAGAGAGAGAGGGAGACACAGAATCTGAAGCAGGCTCCTGGCTCTGAGCTGTCAGCACAGAGCCGGACACGAGGCTTGAACCCACAGACTGTGAGATCATGACCTGAGCTGAAGGTCAGGCTTAACCAACTGAGCCACCCAGGTGCCCCACCAACATTTTAAATACTTTACAAATCTTAATGAAAAAGATAGACAATTCTGGGGAAAATTAGCAAGTACTGTGAAAAGGCAATTAATAGAAAAGGAAACAAAAATAGTCAGTCCATAAAAATATTTTAATTCCACTGATATTCAGGAAAAGCAAGTTCAACAAGGTGAACATTTCTAATATCCAGCATGCTGAGGAAATTTAAAACTCTGAACTTTTCAGTTAAGGGTGAAGATACGGAGAACTGGGATATCATATACATTACTGGCAGGATTGTAAATTAACATTATTTCTTTAGAAAGCAGTGGTCCGGGAAAATGGAAGAGTGTGTATGACCAGACTCTGCACCTGTGTATGTATAGAGAAACCCTAGCACACTTCTCCATGGAGATATAAACAAGAATATTCATGTGGTTAATAACTTAAAAATGGAAACAACTTAGGGTCACCTGGGTGGCTCAGTGGTTGAGCGACCTACTCTGATTTCGGCTCAGGTCATGATCCCAGGGTCATAGGATCAAGCTCAGCGTGGAGCCTGCTTAAGATTCCTTCTCTCTCTCCCTCTGTCCCTCACCCCCACTCATGCTGTCTCTTTCTCTGTAAAATAAAGTTAAAAATGGAAATAATTTAAACCCTCATTAAAAAGAGAATGAATATATAGACAATATTTATCTGTACAGATAATTCCCCATAACATTATTTAAAATAAAAAACTGGTATCAGTTCTACAAACTTTGCAAACATTCATTCAAAAACAGCTATGAATATGCAACATGGAATATTGTATATTTTTGTGGATGTATGGGTATGTAGAAATTATATGTGGTCATAAACATTGTCTCTTCCTTTCCATGATGAACCACAAAATGATTTAAGATATTAAATTTCTGTGAGAAAAACAGGAAACGATCATGGAGGGCATCTTGGGAGTTTCACTTTGATCTGTAGCTATTTTGCTTCTTAAATGAATCTGAAGTAAATATGGTGAATGTTAATGTCTGAGAGAACTGAATGACAGAAATGTGAGTTTTTGATATATTATACTCAATTCTGTATGTTTTATATAATAAAAATCTATTAATAAAGAGAAAATAATAATTTCAATCTAACACATTTCTTTAAAATGTTTTGCCACATACACCATCCCCTTTCTTCCTCCTGTAAAAGTCCACTATGATTAGGAAGTGTGAGACTAATGCTGAAAAGCAAAATTTTGTTTTTTTCTGGAGGTGATTAAATTTAACACCTGGCCTCCTGTTAATCAAAGCATGGAGCTCATTTATTCTCTCCACAGATCTTTCTTCTTCTCCTGGTTTCCCATTTCACACAGCAGGGAATCAGGTTTGCAGAAATCCACAACTAGCTTCCAGAACATAACAGAACTATTTGATGAAAAATCACACATAACCACTTTTTCTAACCCATGACAAAAGAAGAACAAAAAACCTTTCACTCTGGCATTACTGCAAAGATACATATGAACCAGGTACTTCTGCAAATTGTGATAAGCAAACACTTTTATTAAACAAAATAAACATGTATCTCAGCTCTAGGCTTAAACTTTTTAGCACTGCACATTTCAGTGACCCCAACACTAACCATGTTTTTTTTTTTAATATGAAAAATTGCATTTGTAAATTTATAAAATTAGGCTGGAACCATTGGTGTAATTTCTGATTTTTCTCCCTCCTTTATCCCTCTGCTTTCTGTCACAAAGCCCAACAGTGAGGACTTTCTTCAACAAGTTATCACAGACTTGACCAGTCTCAAGCCAGAAGGAAACTTAGCAAGTATTATAATATAGGCATGTTGTCTTGAAACATCAGGAGCTTCCCAGGTGAAATCAGCCCCCAATGAGAGATAGAAGAGACAGGCCACTACAGAGTGGGAGGTGGCAGGTATGGTAAGGAGGGCAGTTTATGAGACTTGTCTTGAGCAGCCTGCAAGGTGAGTAGATCTCTGTCCCAGCCAACGAGAATCTTAAAAGTTTATACTGAGGTCTTAACTGGGCTCAGTTACATGTACCATCCGTTCTCAGCAAAACATTACTCTCTTGAGGCTGTATCCTTAAATGGTCCCAGCTGGGGGAACAGTGGGCAGAATGCACATTCTACTGACAGGGAAGGGAGTGAGGAGCCTCTGACTGCCCAGATTCAGTTAATGGGCCAACCAGCAGCAACTTGATGACCTCCTCCAACAAGACATTATTTTGAAGATGAACTAAGCCTTTGAGAAAACAAATGGCTTGCTTTAGGACACACTATAAGCACAGAGTAGAGCCAGAGCTAGAACACAAATAAATTATCTGCTCCCAAGAATTGCTTATCCCCTAACATCTCATACACTCATTTTTTTTTTCATACTCACAGCCATCACCTTAAAGCATAATGAATCCTTTAACCCCACTTTTAAATTTCCAGAAGGCCTGCCCAACAGCAGGTAATTCTTCCCTCTGCTTATTTTTTCTCCTTTTTATTCTATCTCTTTCTTACTACAGAATAGGCTCCTCTGTTAAACTCTCAAGGTCCTCTATAATCTTGCCCCAAACTTATTTCCCTCTATCCCCTAGTTTCCTCCACCTTGTGTTACATGTTCTCTCTAGACAGAATAATATCATGAGTGATTTTATACTATATTGAATATCCCTCCTCCTAAATTCTGAAAGCCCTACCCATCCTTGTAGGCACATATTAATTTCTATCCACTCTATGAAATATTCTCAGATTATACTCACTCATAATTCTACTATCATTTAACTATCATACTTATATCTGTGCTGCAGAAATGAGTTATCTGTTTCCTGATTATCTCAAATGCATTATTGATTCCTTCCTCAACTCTTTCCCTTAAACCTGGTAATATGTCTTATAATTGTGTTGCAAGCTTTCCTGAGTCTAAGACAGTGATGATCTATATAAGTGCTCAAAAACTACTTGCCAATTAATTGGTTAAACTTAATTTAGAAAATCAAATCACAGAAGTTGACTAGTAAATGAAGTAGACAGTAGATGCCTAAATTATTTGGATTAGCTCTCTGTAACAAACCAGAGCATGAGTGCCAATTTTCTTGTCCCACATAGTTCCAGAAAGATGCAACACAAGTGAGCACACATCACTGAATACAATTGGTTAGATCTGAATTTAACCAAGGCTAGACAATTTATTGGCACAGTGGATTCTTCTTGAGAAACTGAACTAAAAGACAGAGCTTATATGCATGGTAGTATATTATTCTATAGTTAAATCCATGTAGTGTTGTGACCAAAATTTATGCCAAGACAAATCATAGCCACATTCCAGCTATAAGTATGGGGGAAATGACACAAAGATTAAGCAGAAAGCCTGCCTTCCAGGAAGGAGAATGTAACAGACAAACTGGTAGAAAAGGAGGGAAGGAAGGAAGGAAAGAAGGAAGGAAGGAAGGAAGGAAGGAAGGAAGGAAGGAAGGAAGGAAGGAAAGAAGGAAGGAAGGAGGGGCTTCCTATTATGTCATAAAAGGAAGGAAGGGAGAGCATGGTGTGTGTGTATGTGTGTGTGTACATGTGTGTGTGTGTGTGTGTGGAGAGTGAGAGAGAGAGATTAGTTCCTGACAATCTAGTTCCATTCCCATGAGGCCCAGATATACTTTGCTCCTTGTTATTAATATCAGTGAAATTGTTTGTCATGTTTATATAATAACCCAAATCTCCCCTCATCCAGAGCTGAACAAATTTTATTGGGTTTATTTTCCTTACAACTCAAATCCCCTCATCTATATGCCTCTCTGTGCAAAACTAAATCCAAGGCTTAAGATTATCTGTCTTATTTTCCCAGCTAATTCTGATATTTAGGTGGATGTCTACTCCAATCACCCACAATATTTCTTGGATGTATATTTCTTTATAGCTAGTCCATTACTCCATCTATCCTCTATTATACCCTACCTCTATATAGTTAATAAACAAGAAAATAGCAAGCAAATAAAAATTAAGTTATGCAGCTTGGCATCAATTTAAGTTTCTGATGAAAAAAATTTTATATTAGGCAAATTATTTAAATTTCAATCACTGAAATAATTTTATTAAAATAATTGAGAAGAACTATTTCCAATTCAGGTCTTTTGTCAAAGTATCCTAAAACAGCAGGTTTAATTGCCATGAACTCATGCCTTTAGAAACAGCATCCGCTACATTGCACGTTAGTCATTCCTGATGTTTCTTTATGAATAGTGTCAGTAATATAATGACATCAGTTTCCAGAGTAATGTTAACACACCATGGCCCAAATTAATAGGCCTGTGTCATTTGGAAAGAAAAAAAATTCACAGGAAGAGTGTATGAGAGACTGTCTTGCAGATAAGATATTAGTCTGTGAGCAAGTCATATTCATAGATGTAGACATATTTGCATACATCTACATGTGTATGTATGCATGTATAATGTGGGAGATTACACATGTACACATACTCACACACAAACATACACAGAACCTCATTGGCTTTTATGACTCCTTACTCATATTATTTCAAAAGGCCAGACTCCATTCACAACTAAGGACATACGCAGAAACTCAAAATATACTCTTTGATTGAAGTTTTGCTGGAAGAAATAGAGTTATTAGTGAGACAGTCAGTCCCTCTTCTCCCAGCTTTCAGATACCAACAGAAACCATCTATCTACTTTTCAGTTCATACGGATATGTCAAGGTAGTATCAAGTCATTTTCTCTTGACAGCAGCTATGTTCAGGATTTTTGCTCACAGAGAAGCTGTCTTTCCTTACCAATAAATTGATCATATGTAAGAGAATTCTCTCTGCCTTAAACCAAAGCACATATCCTTTGTTTCCTTCATTATCATTATAGTCATCACTATTATTGCTATCATCACCCTTATTATCATAATCACATGTATGGGTATAGCTGTTTATTCTTTTTTCTTTTCTTTTCTTTTTAATATCTTTATTTTTAAGTAATCCCTACACCCAATGTGAGGTCAGAACTCACAACCCTAAGATCAAGAGTCACATCCTCTACTGACTGAGCCAGCTAGGAGCCCCAATATAGCTCTTTATTCTTTGAAAAGTGTTTCATCTACTTTTTTCAACTTGTTTTGGAAGTTGAAGTAAAGGTATAAAGTGGTTCATATTTTTTTTCTTGGAAGAGCAGTATATTAATGGAGTTATATGAAGCAAGTTCATGAAGCAAAAAGAGTGAATGCATTTTTTTCACAACATCCTCAAATCACAAACTCAAATTTCGATGACGAACAGACTTGCAACTGTACTTTGAATTATTCTGGGACTTTGAGATCTGTCATATGTCTAGGAAACAGATTACACACAAAGTAAGAACAAAATAAATATTGATAGTGAACAACTTAAGCCTCATAAAAAGGGAGTTTAAAACGGATCTTGCTTTTTCAATGCCCTTGCCATTGAGTATGCTATTCCTTGTCTCTTGTCTGGCTGGAACATTTGTTCAGTCACTCATCATTTATTCTATAAAAAATTCATAGAGTCCATTTCTAGACTCAACCTTTCCTGTCCCCAGACAATTAGAGCCTCCATTCAATGATCACAGTACATGGCAAAGATGTACTTTCTATAGTACATATGACATTCTATTTTCTATCAATTCATTTATTTAACTGTCTCCTTTGTTAGTCACCAGGCTTCTTGAGGGAAGGGACCATATCTTTTTAATCTCTGAATCCTCAGACATAAAACATAGAAAAATGGTACATGGTAAGTAACTATTAATGTTAATTGTCATTCCTCTTATTACTTTCCAATTGAATTCTTAAAAGACATGCCAATGATCTGAAAAGTGATTCTACCTCCTGGAAGCATCCAGGAAAGCTCAACCAAGGGGAAATGTTACATGGATATTGCAGCAAGAATTGTGATATAACACTGTTTCTCAGCTTATATATGGCATTCTGGCTACCTCAGCAGTGTTACTCAAAATGCTTGTGATTAGACATTCTAACCAGGTAAAGCTCACAGGATAGAAAAAGGCTATGGATCCACATCTATGTCCCGAGTCTTCAGGGCTTTTGAACCTGGATGTTGACTCCTTCACCTCCCTGTTAAAGTATTCTCATCTCTTATGAAACACAAGGGCAATCCATAAAATGAAGATTTATAAGGCAAATGTAGCACTGACCTGGGAGTCAGTAAACTTGGTAACCATTCCTGGCTCCACTATTAACTACCTTCATGACCCAAGGAAACTCACTTAACCTTTTTGCAACATCATTTTCCCTGTCAGAATTACAAAGATTGTGACCACATACATCATCTCTGAAGATCCTTCCAGCTCTAACATTCTGCAGGGGTCTATAAAGCCAGCGAGGCTAGTCAGAACAAAAAAAGGCCTGAGGAGGTAGCTCATACTGGTATAGATGATACAGAAGCAACAGCACAACGTAGATGAACAACAGACATTGTTTTGGACTTAACCTGACTTCTACAACTGCAAGCTTTGCAAATCTCTACAGATTTAATCCCCTATTGCTAGTATTAAAAGACTTCACAGAAATTACTTTGTCTTTGGGGTTGAAGACATCATTACCCTACTCTTAATATTTGTTTTCACAATGATAAGGCCAGCCTTACTGACCAAGATTTTGCCTCTTACTTTTAGATGTTAACTCTTCTTCACTCAAAACTTTAAGGTTAATATTGTTGCATAAAATACAAATGAATAATATGAAATACACCATTTATTTCCTGCTTGGATCTACTATCATGATTATGCAAATACAGACTAGGAAAAATATTGAATCTCAAATTTTCTTCATTATTTATTTATATGTAAATAATATATGCACATGGTACGAAACTTAAAACTGAGTCTATTACCCAAAAAAATCTTTTCAACACCCTATTATGTCCTCCTTCTCAAAATAGCATTGTTATTATCCATTTTTATACTTCATCCCACAGATCCATACATACAGTGGTTTTTGTTTATCCCAAATTATAGCATACTATATACACTGTTGTGTATCTTGCATTGTTTTACTGAATAATATATTTTGAAGACCAGTATATACAGATATATCTTTGTAACAGGTGAATAGTATTGCACTAAGCACTACTGGATATAAAACAAGGTTGTTTCTAATGTTTACCATTAAAAGCATGCAGTGATGATTCTTCTTCATTATACTTCATTTCAGACATAAGCAAGTGTGTCTGTTAAATGTTATGAAAATAAAATTTGCTAGATGAAAGTATGTGTGCCATGCAAATTTTGATAGATTTAGTAAAGTGCCCCCCATAAAAGTCATATTAATCTATAACTCAACATGAAAATGTAGCTGTTTCCTCCATCCCCATCGCATACTCCTAGCAAACTTTTCAATCTATGTGATTTAATTTGTAATTCTTACATTTATAAGAGATTATTATGAAAAATTATATGACAAAAAATTGGACATTCTGGAAGAAATGAATAAATTCCTAGGAACATGTAAACTACCAAAACTGAAACAGGAAGAAATAGAAAACTTGAACAGACCAATAACCAGTAATGAAATTGAATCAGTAATCAAAAATCTCCCAACAAACAAAAGTCCAAGGCCAGATGTTTCACAGGGGAATTCTCCCAAACATTTAAAGAAGAGTTAATACATATTCTTCTCAAACTATTCCAAATAGGGAAGGAAAACTTCCAAACTCATTCTATGAGGCCAGAATTACTCTGATTCCAAAACCAGACAAAGACTCTACTAGCATAAAGAATTTCTGGTGAATATCCCTGATGAACATGGATGCAAAAATTCTTAACAACATATTAGCAAATTGAATCCAACAGTACATTAAAAGAATCATTCACCACGATCAAGTGGGATTTAGTTCTGGGCTGAAAAGGTGGTTCAGTATTTGCAAATCAATCAATGTAATACACCACATCAAAAAAAGAAAGGATAAGAACCTTACGATCCTTTTAAAAGATGCCAAAAAATCATTTGACAAAGTACAATGTCCATTCCTGAAAAAAAATTCTGAAAATAGTAGGAAGAAAGGGAACATTCCTCAACATCATAAAGGCCATACATGAAAATCCCACAGCTGACATCGTCCTTGATGGGCAAAACCTGAGACATTTTCCTCTATAGTTAGGAATATCCACTCTCATCACTGTTATTTAACATTGAACTGAAAGTCCTAGCCTCAGCAAGCAAACAACAAAAATAAATAAACAACAACCAAATTGGCAAGGAAGAAGTCAAACTTTCACTATTTGTAGATGACATGATACTCTATATAGGAAACTCAAAAGACTCCACCAAAAAATTCCTAGAACCAATACATTAATTCAGTAAAGTTGCAGTATAAAAAATCAACATAGAGAATTTTGTTTCATTTCTACACACCAACAATGAAGCAGCAGGAAAAGAAATCAAGGAATTGATCCCAATTATAATCACACCAAAAACCATAAGATACGTAAGATAAACCTAACTAAAGAAGTAAAATATCCGTACTCTGAAAACTATAAAACACTTATGAGAGAAACTGAAGATGACAGAAAGAAATGGAAAACCATTACATGCTCATGGATTGGAAAAAAATATATATTGTTAAAATATCTGGACTACCCAAAGCAATCTACACATTTAATGCAATCCCCATCAAAATACCACCAACATTTTTCACAGAGCTAGGAAAACAATCCTAAAATTTGTTTGGAGCCACAAAAGACCCTAAATAGCCAAAGCAATACTGAAAAAAGAACAAAATAAAAGCAAAGCTGGAGGCATCACTGTTCTGGACTTCAAGTTATATTACAATTCTGTAATCATCAAGACAGTATGGTACTGTCACAAAAACAGACAAATTGATCAATGGAACAGGTTAGAAAATCCAGAAATGAACCCATAACTATATGGTCAACTAAATTTCAACAAAGCAGGAAAAAATATCCAATGGAAAAAAGACAGTCTCTACAACAAATGGTGTTGGGAAAACTGGACAGCAACATGAAAAAGAATGAAACTGGACCACTTTATTACACCATACACAAAAATAAATTCAAAGTGGATGAAAGACCTAAATGTGAGACAGGAAGCCATCAAAATCCTAGAGAACTAGGCAGTAACCTTTCTGACCTTGGCCATAACAACTTCTTAGTAAATATTATTTAATTTGTAAATATCTTATTATTAGTAAACCTAACCTTTTTACATATTCAAGAGATCCATTTGTATTTCCACTTTTGTGAATTATTTCTATGCATCATTTGTTCTTTTTTAATTGGAAAAATCATTTTTATACTGATATGAAAAAGCTCTTTATAAATTTAAAGAAGGTTAATGTGATAAAAATGCAATGCTACATTGTCTATACCATTTTCTTTTTTTGAAATTTTTTAATGTTTATTTATTTTTGAGAGAGAGAGAGAGAGAGAGAGAGACAAAGTAAAAGCAGGGGAGAGCAGTGAGAGAGGGAGACACAGAATCCAAAACAGGCTCCAGGCTTTGAGTTGTATGAACAGAGCCCAATGCAGGGCTAGAATTCATAAACCATGAGATCATGACCTGAGCAAACACAGACACTTAACCAAATGAGCCACCCAGGTGCACTTATACTGTTTTCTTGATCTGCTAGTCAATGTGCCAGTACCACATTATTTTAATTTGGTTTTATAATCTGGTTTTATAATCTGGTTAAATTTCTAGAAAGGTCAATTTTTCTCAGCTTTATTTTTTTATATATTCATCTTTTTTATGTAAGACTCTCCATTTGTTTGAGTCTTCTTTAAATTCACTTAGTAGAATCCAGTTGTACATACATTGCATTTCTTTTTGAAAAAAATTTTGGGAAAAAATGGTTTGAGGGGGCATGATGGCAGAGCAGCATGGAAGTTGTTTGCCTCTCTCCTCCCTGAAATGCAATTAGAACAACAACAAACCATTTTGCACACCTAAAAAATTGATCTGAGGATTAACACAATGATCTGCATAACTTGAGCCACAGAACTCGGCAGGTACATGGCATGGAAAGGTGAACTGGGGAGAGAGAAGCTTTGGAGGGTAAGATGTTTTTGTTTGTGGAGAGAGGACAAAGACAGAGGGGAAAGTACAGGAAAAGCACTCTCCCCAAAAGCAGCTGGAGAGAAAGAGAAAGAGAGAAAGCACCCACAGGGTCTGAACAAGAAAGGGAGAAAAGAGAAAGGAGATGGTTTCAAAACCATTAGGACTCTATGAACAGGGGAGTGCAGAGTTGGAAATTTCACAGCTCAATATCTAGTGGTGCTCTGGGGGGAAGGGAGAATCCCTAGGAAAAGACAGCAAAGTCCAAGGGGTCCTCAGGCCACATGGGGAGAGGTGGGTCCCCTGCTGGAAGGACATTTGGTAGAGGCCGTGTAGTCTCCTCACAAGAGGAGGTCCCAGCAGACCCCAGAAAACAGCAATGTTTGCTGGTGTTGGAACAAGGACCCTAGGGTTCAGTGAAATCTGATGCCAGTTGTGTGTTGTGATTTGCCATAGTCCCCTAAACTACTGCTGCTAAACAATCGCACAAACTTTTTTCTGGGGCACGCTGGCACCCAGACATAGTCTCTGGGGCTCTGAAGCAGCGCAGTCACATGAGCATTCCTGGAGCAAGCCAGCACCCTGCCATTGCTCAGTGAGATACTCCCCCAGAGGGTCAGAACAGCCCCAAGCCACAGGGCCCTCAGAAGTTAAGGGTTTGAAAACAAGGCCCATCTGTGATAAAAGATGGGAGAGAGGTGACGCCTGGCAGGCTGATGTCTTGATCACAGTGTAGAAGCGAGGAGTGGATGGAAGCTGGAGACAAAGGTGGGGGGTGGGGGGAGTGTCTGATGGCCAGTCTGTGAGAGTAACAGATTTCTAATGTTAAAGACTGGGAAGCTAAGTGATGTCATTTCACCTCTCTTGCACCTTAGCATAGGCATGCACACATGCCACACCTATCCATCCCAATAAGCTGAACAGTGCCACCTAGTGGAAATTGGAGCCATTACACCAAGCCCCATCCAACAGCACCAACCAAGGCCTAGAAGATGACCGCAAGTCTCTCCCACTGCTTAGTGTAGAGATCATAAAATGTTTTATAGTTTGACTTCAAGGGGAAACTGGATGTAATTTCATTTGGAATTGATTCTGTTTGCTGGTCTATTAATTTTTTTCTCTTCTTACTCTTGGATACAGAAAGAGAAAAAATATTTTATTTTCCATTTTATAATTTTTAAAAATTTTCACTGTATTTTTAATTTTTTATAAAGCATTTATTGTATTTTATTTTCTTCATTTCATTTTGTTCTATTTTATTGTATATATATAAATATATATATATATAATTTTTAAACTCTGTCTTTTTTTCTCTCCTTTTTTTCTCTATTCTATCAAGCTTCTTTCAACAACTAGACCCAAACACACATAGGACCTAGTTTCCTTTCTTTGATGTTTTGTTTTTAATTATTTAATTTTTATTTTTTATTTTATTGATTCTTGTTCTTTTCCAAAATGATAAAAAGAAGAATTTTACCCTAAAAGAAAGAACGTGAAGAAATGACACACAGAAACCTAATCAACACAGATATAAGGAACAGGTCTGAACTAGAATTTAGAATCACAATAATAAAATACTAACTGGGGTTGAAAAAAGTCAGAATCTCTGTGGATATAAAAGAAGTAAAATCTAGTCAGAATGAAATAAAAAATGCTATAACTGAGATGCAATTTTGAATGGATGCCATGGGAGCAAGGATGAATGAAGCAGAGCAGTGATCAGAGATGTAGAAGACAAAATTATGGAGAATAATGAAGCAGAAAAAAAAGAGGAAACTAAGACAAAAGAGCACAATATAAGAATTAAAGAACACAATGATTCATTAAAAAGGAATAACATCTGAATCATAGGAGTCCCAGAAGATGAAGAGAGAGAAAAAGAGGGAGAGGCTTACGTGAGCAAATCATACTGGAAAACTTTACAAACCTGAGGAAAGACACATACATCAAAATCTAGGAAGCACAGAGAACTTCCATTAGAATCAACAAAAACTGACCATCAACAGGCATATTATAGTAAAATTCACAAAATACTCAGGCAAGGAAAGAATCATGAAAGCAGAAAGGGGAAAAAAGTCCTAAACCTATAAGGGAAGACAGATCAGGTTCACAGCAGACTTATCTACAAAAACTTAGCAGGCCAGAAAGGAGTGGCAGGATATATTCAATGTGCTTAATTGGAAAAATAGGCAGCCAAGAATTTTTTATACAGCAAGGCTGTCATTCAAAATAGAAGAAGAGATCAAAAAGTTTCCCAAACAAAACTAAAGGAGTTAGTGACCACTAAACAAGGCCTGCAAGAAATTTTAAGGTGGACTCTCTGAGAGGAGAAGAGACGAAACAAAACCAAAAAGACCAAAAGCAACAAAGACTAGGAAGGACCAGAGAATATCACCAGGAACTCCATCTCTACAGGCAACACAATGGAAATAAATTCATATCTTTCAGTACTCATTCTAAATGTCGATAGACTAAATGCTTCAATCAAAAGACATAGGGTAACAGAATCTATAAGAAAACAAGGTATATCTATACACTGTTTACAAGAGACCCATTTTAGACCTGAAGACACCTTCAGATTGAAAGTAAGGGAATGGAGAACCATCTATCATTCTAATGGTTGCCAAAAGAAAGTTGGAGTAGGCATACTTACATCAGGCAATCTAGATTTTAAAATAAAGATTGTAACAAGAGGGGAAGGAGGGTATTATATCATAATTAAGGGGTCTATCTACCAAGAAAATATAACAATTGTAAGCAGGTATGCTCCAAATGTGTGAGCACCCAAATATATAAATCAATTAATCACGAACATAAAGAAACTCATTGACAATAATACCATAATAGTAGGGGACTTCTAAATCCCACTTACAGCAATGGACAGATCATCTAAGCAGAAAATCAACAAGGAAACAATGCCTTTGAATGACACACTGGACCAGATGGACTTAACAGATATATTCAAACATTTCATCCTAAAGCAGGAGAATACACATTCTTCTCCAGTGCACATGGAACATTCAGCAGATTATCACATACTGGGACACAAATCAGCCCTCAACAAGTACAAAAAGATCAAGATCATACCTTGCATATTTTCAGACCACAACGCTATGACTCAAAAACAACCACAGGAAAACATTTGGAAAGACCATGAATACTTGGAGATTAAAGAATATTCTACTAAAGAATGAATGGGTTAACCAAGAAATTAAAGAAAAAATTTAAAAGTACATCAAAGCCAATGAAAATGAGAATATTATAGCCCAAAACCTCTGGGATGCAGCAAAAGTGATCATAAGAGGAAAGTATATACCAATCCAGGCCTTCCTAAAAAAAGAAGAAAGATCTCAGATACACAACCTAACCTTACACCTGAAAGAGCTGGAAAAAGAATAAGAAATAAAATAACAAATCAGTAGAAGACAGGAAATAATAAGGATTAGAGCAGAAGTCAATGCTATTGAAACAAAAAAAACAGTAGAACAGATCAATGAAACCAGGAGCTGGTTCATTGAAAGAATTAAAAAAATGGTAAACCCCTAGTCAGTTTGATCAAAAAGAAAAAGCAAAGAACCCAAATAAATAAAATCAAAAATGAAAGAGGAGAGATCACAACCAACACAGCAGAAATACAAACAACAATAAGAGAATATTACAAGCAATTATATGCCAATAAAATGAGCAATCTGGAAGAAATGGACAAATTCCTAGAAACATATAAACTACCAAAACTGAAACAAGAAGAAATAGAAAATTTGAACAGACCCATAACCAGTAAAGAAATCGAATTCATAATTAAAAATCTCCTGAAAAACAAGAGTACGGGGCCAGATGGCTTACCAGAGGAATTCTACCAAACAGTTACAGAAGAGTTAACACCTATTCTCTTGAAGCTATTCCAAAAAATAGAAATGGAAGGAAAACTTCCAAACTCTTTCTATGAAGCCAGCATTACCTTGATTCTAAAATCAAAGAAAGATCCCACTAAAAAGGTGAACTATAGACCAATTTCCCTGATGAACATGGATGCAAAAATTCTCAACAAGATACTAGCCAACAGGATCCAACAATATATTAAAAGAATTATTCACCAAGACCAACCTGGGATGCAGGGCTGATTCAATATCCACAAAACAATCAATGTGATACATCACATCAATAAAAGAAAGGACAAGAACCATATGATCCTCCCAATAGATGCAGAGAAAGCATCTGACAAAATACAGCATCCTTTCTTGATAAAAACCCTCAAGAAAGTAGGAATAGAGGATTATATCTCAAGATCATAAAAGCCATATGTGAAAGACCCACCGCTAATATCATCCTCAATGGGGAAAAACTGAGAGCTTTCCCCCTAAGGTCAGGAACACAATAGGGATGTCTTCTCTTGCCACTGTTATTCAACATGGTATTAGAAGTCCTTGCCTCAGCAATCAGACAACACAAAGAAATAAAAGGCATCCAATCAGCAAGGAGGAAGTCAAACTTTCACTCCTCAAAGATGACATGATACTCTATATAGGAAACCCATAAGATTCCACCAAAAACTTTGAGAATTGATCCATGAATTCAGCAAAGTCGCATGATATAAAAATCAAGGCACAGAAATTGATTGCATTCCTATACACCAATACTGAAGCAGCGAAAAGAGAAATCAAGGAATCAATCCCATTTACAATTGCACCAAAAATCATAAAAAACCTAGGAATAAACCTAACCAAAAAGGTGAAAAATCTATACACTGAAAACTATAAAAAGCTTATGAATGAAATTGAAGAAGACATTAAAAAAAAGGAAAAATATTCCATGCTCATTGATTGGAAGAACAAATAATGTTAAAATGTTGATACTACTGAATACATTCTACAAATTCAATGCAATCTCTATCAAAATAACACCAGCATGCTTCGCAGAGCTAGAACAAACAATCCTAAAATTTGCATAGAACCAGAAAAGACCCCAAATAGCCAAAGTAATACTGAAAAAGAAAACCAAAGCTGAGGGCATCACAATCCCAAACTTCAGGATGTATTACAAAGCTGTAATCATCAAGACAGTATGGTACTGGCACAAAAACAGACACTTACATCAATGGAAGAGAACATATAACCCAGAAATGCACCCACAAATATATGGCCAACTAATCTTTGACAAAGCAGGATAGAATATCCAATGGAATAAACACAGTCTCTTCAGCAAATGGTGCTGGAAAAACTGGACAGTGACATGCAGAAAAGTGCACCTGGACCACTTTCTTACACCATACACAAAAAGAAACTCAAACTGGATGAAAGACCTAAATGTAAGACAGAAAGCCATCAAAATCCTGGAGGAGAAAGCAGGAAAAAATCTCTTTGCCCTTGGACACAGCAGCTTCTTACTCAACATCTATCTGGAGGCAAGGGAAACAAAAGCCAAAATGAACTATTGGGACCTCATCAAAATAAAAAGCTTCTGTACATCGAGGAAACAATCAACAAAACTAAAAGGCAACCAACAGAATGGGAGAAGATATTTGCAAATGACCTATCAGATAAAGGGTTAGTATCCAAAATCTATAAAGAACTTATCAAGCTCAACACCCCAAAACAAATAATCCAGTGAAGAAATGGGCAAAAGACATGAATAGACAATTTTCCAAAGAAGACAACCAAGTAGCGAACAGACACATGAAAAAATGCTCAAATCACTCATCATCGGGGAATTACAAATCAAAACCATAATGAGATATCACCTCACACCTGTCAGAATGGCTAAAATTAACAACTCAGGTAACAACAGATGTTGGCGAAGATGAGGAGAAAGAGGAACCCTTTTGCACTCCTGGTGGGAATGCAAACTGGTACAGTCACTCTGGAAAACAGTATGGAGGTTCCTCAAAAAATTAAAAATAGAACTACTCTATGACCCAGCAATTGCACTAATAGGTATTTATCCAAAGGATACAGGTATACTGTTTTGAAAGGGCACATGCACCCCAATGTGTATAGCAGCCCTGTCAACAATAGCCAAAATATGGAAAGAGCCCAAATACCCATTGAGAGATGAGCAGATAGAGAAAATGTGGTAATATATGTACAATGGAGTATTACTTGGCAATCAAAATGAATGAAATCTTGTGATTTGCAAAAACATGGATGGTACTAGAGTGTATTATGCTAAGTAAAATTGGTCAGTCAGAGAAAGACAAATATCATATGACTTCACTCATACATGGAATTTAAGATACAAAACAGATGAACATAAGGGAAGGGAAGCAAAAGTAATATAAAAACAGGAAGGAGGACAAAACGTAAGAGCTCTTGATAACAGAGAACAAACTGAGGGTTTCTAGATGGGTTGTGAGTGGAGGGATGGGCTAAATGGGCAAGGGCATCAAGGAAAACACTTGCTGGGATGAGCAGTGGGTGTTATATGTAAGGGATGAATCACTGGATTCTACTCCTGAAATCATGACTGCACTATATGCTAACTAACCTGGATTTAAATTAAAAAAAAAATTAAAAATGGTTCTTATACCAAGAAAATATCAAAGCACATGTACACATTTTTATATATGCTATACTTGATGAACCCATATTAAAACATTATTATTAAGTCCATACTTTATTCAGATTTTTCTTATTCTAACCTAGTATTCTCTTTCTCTCTCTGGATCCCATCCAGAATCCCATATTACACTTCATTGTCATGTCTCTCTGGGCTCCTTTTAATCTTAAAGTTCCTCAGCCTTCCCTTGTGTTTGGGAGTTTCCAAAAGTACCACTTGGGTATTTTGTAAATGCATCAGTTGGAATTTGTCTGTTTTTTTCCTCATGATTAGATGGGGCTATGAGTTTTGGATGGAAGATCACAGAGGTAAAGTGCCATTTCATCACATTATATCAAGTGTACATAATATGAGCATGACTTATCACTCTTCACATTGACCTTGATCATTTGGTTGAGGTAGTGTTTGTCACAATTAACCAATATAAAGTTAGTCTTATTTAAAAAAATCACTTGCCATATTATATTCTGTGGAGGGAACCCAATATGGGCACTTACAGTGTGAGATATTATGCCCCACCTCCTTGAGATAGGAATATCAAAATAAATTATTTGGAATTTTTAGCATGGGAGATTTGTCTCCTCTCCCTCACGTATTTACTTATTCAATATTTTATTTATGTGAGTATGGATTCATTGATATATACTTTATACTTTGAGTTGAAATATATCACTACTTTATTTTGTTGTTCAAATTGTTCAGAGCTCTTTCAGTTGGGTCTTGTGTTCTTTTGACATATCTCCATCATTATTGCTTTTATTTATTTATATTTTTACCCCCAGTACTTTCTTACTTTCACCCATGTCTTTTCATGGCTTGATAGCTCATTTAGTTTTATTAGCGAATAATATTCAATTGTATGCATATACTGTAGACTATTTATCCATTCTTTTACTGAAGGACATCTTGATTGCTTTCAGTTTTCGGTAATTGTGAATAAAACTGCTATAAACATTTGCAGGCAGGTTTAAGTTTTCAAGTCAGTAAATATCTTGAAATGTGATTCCTGGAGCACACAGCTTTTTACCTTAAATCTTTAATATTTATTATAAAAGTAATGACTGTTATCATAATTGTAATAATAGAATATTGCATAAAGTAAGAAGTAGAAATCTGCAAACTAGTACCCATAATACCCATGATGGAACTGTTGTTACCAACTTTTTATTTTCATGTAAATCAGGATCATCATAACATACTGTTCTATAATCTGCTTTTTGTTTTTTCACTTACCAACAGGTCATATATTTGTCGCCAAGTCAGTTTACATAGTTTTATGTGATTCTCTCTAAAGATTAGAAAGTATTCAATTAATAGTATTCAATTAATAGCTGAACCATTAAATTGCCAAGTCCATTTAATACATCCTGTTTAAATTTGGCCCTTTATACTTTGTATTTTAAATAATTCTTCAATCTTAAATATATAGCTCTATGCTTATAGGTGTCTCTATGCTAAATTCTTCATATCAGAATTTCTAATAAAATGCACATTGACAAAGTTGATATATGCTGTCCAATTAACTTCCCTCCCCAAACTGTGTCAATCTACACTGAGATTTTTAAGTATATAAAGTTACTATGGTAAAACAGGTATATATTAAAGTATATATTGAGTCTTGAGAGGCTAATGGTAATAAAAATAGATAAACTGAGATTACATTTTGCCTATTATATGTAGATGTTAAGATGAAATTTTTGTTTAGAAAAATGTTTATAAGTAATGAAGAATTTTACTTGTTGCAGAGAAACCAGAGAAGAGTCTAATAGAATAAGACCATGGAATAAAAAGGCAAAAATTATATTTCAATTAGATTTTATAATGTATATAAAGCTGTTACAGGCATCCACCATAGTATAAGTAGGTAGGATGTTTAGGCAAAATGGAACAATGCTTGTTAGCTACAGCTATTGATTTCTGCAGGATACTGCAGCATCTTTCTAAGAACTTTTAGAAAAACAAATTGACACATTATCAGCATTCAGAGAAGGCTTAAACCTGCACTGATTGACAGAATACTATACCAAGTTGACCTCCAGCATGCTTAGTCCCTTCTGGCCTTTACCACTAAGCAGAGCTGGGTCTGGGTACTTAATGGATGAGATGCTTAAATGACAGGAATAAAGCAGCTGACTTTACAAGATCCCTTGAAGCCTGAGGTTTCCACTTATCCACTTATGGGGGCCGGGAGGGAGGGTTCCTGCATGCTCAAAAGAGAGACAAAGATAACTGCCTTTTAAATTGAGTTCTAAACCCTAGAGTTATGGCAAAAGGGGGTGACCGTAAGACTTTGCAAAATACACAGATTAGGTTATTAATGCAGCAAAATGAATTAAGAAGTGGCACAGGACTCAGTGCAATGGTCTGTGTCTCACAGAATGTGAATTTCCTGCCTCATGAAAGACCTAGAGCCTCTATGACTTCTACATATTTGCACTCATTGTAGAACTTTCCAGGTCTTTGATGAGAGTAATAGGCGATCTCTGAAAATTCAGCTTTTTAACTAAGGGGCTACAACTCACAGTTCATTTTAATTTCCTCTTTGAGGATGCTTCTGTCTCTTACCCCCTCCAATCATCCAGCAGTTCAGGAATCAGTACAGGAAGAGAAAAGAAGTACTTATGAAGTATACTTCTCAGAGATTGATGGGTGGAAAATTTGTTGTGTACTTGTGCTATACTCAGAAGCAGATCATTTAATCCTCCCACTAACTTAACCTGTGAGTGAAGTGAGAATCAGAGAGTTTTCATGACTCTACCAAAGTCACACAAAATAATGAGGAACAATGCTAAGATATGTGTTCCCAAATTTGTTAAAACACAAAGCCCCTCATATCTCACCACATTGCCAGCTATCAGAAGTGCCATCACTGAGTGGTGCTGACTCAACATTCCCAAGAAAAGAAGATTAAATTAGAATCCATCTAAGGGCACCTGGGTGGCTCAGTCAGTTAAGCACCCGACTCAGTTTCAGATCAGGTCATGATCTCAAGGTTTCAGGAGTTCGAGCGCTGCATTGGGCTCTGCACGTACAGTGTGGAGCCTACTTGGAATTCTCTCTCTCTCTCTCTCTCTCTCTCTCTCTCTCTTTCTCTCTCTCTCTTTCTCTGCTCTTCCCCTGCTCATGCTGTCTCTGTCTCTCTTAAAATAAATAAATAAACTTTAAAAATTAAAAACAAAATTAGAACTCATTCAAACCTGCTAAAAGGAGTGCAACAAATCACCACTTAGTTAAATAGGCACATGAACCTTTTCATCAAAAAAAGATGTTTATGACAGAATATCAATACTCACAAAATATGTACCTGTCATTGTCTAATTCAGAAATTCGTTTTGAACATGAGCCACTGTGTTGATGTGCAGGCAGTAACATTCTTCTGAGTAATTAAATATATCTTACGCGAGATCACAGTCTTTGATTTTTATAATGATTTGATTTCAAGGACGCATTCATGAGCTTCGCTCCTATGTATTTTGGGAACAGAAATGGGTTATCTTTGGCAAGCCAAAATGAACAGAGCTCTATTATTACCTCCACTCTAGGAAGTCACTCTCAAGTCATAGAAATGGTGCAAAAAAGCACTAGGTACCCAAGTGAAGGCTGAGTTTCCACCTCCAACAAACATGTCACTTAAAGATTTGTATGATTCAGCCTGAAAAATTAGGTCAGTGCTGCTATTCTCTGGCTTTCTCTTACAGCTAGATATAGATCGTACTTAAAACAGGTCTTTTTTTTTTTTTTTTAAGTAATCTGTACACCCAACATGAGGGTTGAACTCATGACCCCAAAATGAAAAGTTGGATGCTTTACCAACTAAGCCAGCCTGGTGCCTCAGGTCTTTTTAGTTAGATTTAAAAAGACTAAGTATGTGGTAAGAAATCAGAATCTGAGAAGTAAAGCAAAATCATTTTAAGAAAATCACAGAGATTAATTAAATTGGTGTGGTTGAATAGTACTCTCTGATTTGCTATCAGAGAAGTGTGTCTGTGCATAGGTAGTGTAATAGTCAAACAAAGATTCCAAATAATGATAACATGACAGTTACTGCTACCTTTTATTGGGCACCTAGTCTCTGAAGAACATGTACTCTGGGTAAGTCAGATCTGGCTTGAAAATTAATTGTACAGCTGTGTGACTTAGAACAAATTTCTGAATCACTCTGAGATTTAATTGCTCTTTCTTAACACAGGCACAGTTATGCCCTTTTGAATGGTTCTTGGAAGATAAGTGAGATAATGCATGCAGGTAATGTATGTCTAATAGTATACAGTACATAGAAGGTGCTCACTTTTTGCTAATTTGTATTGACCCTTCTCTGGTCCCTTGTTATTCTATTATTCTTATTTGTATTCTTTTTTTGCTTCCTGATAGGCTCTAAGTTTTCATAGGCAAAGACTATGTCTTTTAAATGCATTTTTAAGTGCCTGGTGTATACTTATTGAAAGAAAATGGAGGCACCTGAGTGGCTCAGTTGGTTAAGCTTCCAACTCTGGATTTCGGCTCAGGTCATGATCTTGTGGTTCATGGGATTGAGCCCAACATTGGGCTCTGCCTTGACAGTATGGAGCCTACTTGGGATTCTCTCCCTCCCTCTCTCTCTCTGCACCTCTGCCCCCCCCAAAACTAAATAAATTTTTTTAAAAACAAAAGAAAATGAAAGAGGCAAAATTCTCCAATGTCACAGCCACTACTAAAGAACATTATAAAGTGACAATGGGCTCCTAATACTAAGCAATTTCCCATGCTGTATGAAATTTAAAGTTCCACCAAGTACACTAGAAAGCATGGATATTAAGTAGACTTCATAAATATCCTGTTTTCATATATGTGATTAAGATAACATGCAATGATGTTTACAAAACACTTATCTCAGTGTTTGGCACATCACAGGTTCTTAACAAGCAGGTAAATTTTTGTCCCTTTCTTAAGAAGTCTCCATGCCCATCTCCACATTGGTGCCTTTACTTATATTTTTCCATGTGAACTAAACACCATTCCCTCTTCCCAAAGTAGCTCTTGTTCTGAAGAAGCTTTGTGGTAAGCTGTTTATTTTCTGAAAGCCCACATCATTTATCACCAGTGTATGGGCTGAGGCATATCTGTGGCAAAAGGTTGATGCTTAAATCTCTGTCCAGCTTATTTGCTCTGAAACTCTGGATAAATCTTTCTGTCTCTCTGTGTCTCAATTAGTTTCCTTCTGCCTTTTAATATGGTCTAAAATCATACAAGTCTCATGGTATTGGTGTTATTCATTGTTTCATGCATGCAAATTTTGTTTCTTGATTATACGCTGGGTCATGTTTACTTAAACGTATCCTTCACAATGCCAAGCTGATTGATACTTAGAAAGTACCTGCTGATAGACTCGAGCAAGAAGAAAAAAAGAAAAAAGGAGCAGCTTTAACCAAATTTGGCTTTACGGGGAATACAATACCTCCTCTGGTGGTCCTGGCATTAGAGGAGTCAGTCCCAACATCATGAAAAAACATGAAGATGTGGATTATGGAGCTCAGAAAAACTCAGGTATGAATAGTGAAGTATTCTCATTCTAGGGCTTCTAGGGAAAATGAGAAATGTAAGGAGATGTCTTCTGAATCCTCTGGTAACTGGAATCCAAGGAAAGCTTTGCCTCTGATTTTCACTAGCTTCATGACCTGGATCAAAACAGATCGCTTCCCTGAAGCCTGGGTTCCACACACATAAAATGGCATAATTACATGTGTTTTTGTTTGGCAATGGACAAAAAAGAAAATGTGCAGAAAACATATACTGAAACTGTAAATCACAATATAAACTTAAGTATTATATGATTTCTCAGCCAAAGTTTAGTATTTATGTAGAATGTAGGTACTGAAGAAATACTGTAACTTTAGTAATGATGTAGATATTAATGTTCCAAGATAAAAAATTAACTTTGCCAAAGCACTTAATAAAACATGTATATTATATCATAAATATCTTAGGGTGAAAATAATTTAGCATACTTTTTTAAAGGGAGAAACACTGTAACATGCTTAATAGTTTGCAGCTGACATTGTGAAATTGGAATTCAGAGTTAGGTAATGGTAATTATGAGAAAAATAACCAAATTAACTGTGTTATACATTTCCATGCTTGAGAGAAAGTCACAAGGACATTATTTATTTCTCTTCAAAGTCAAGGTTTCCTGGGACCTAAATGAACACATTCATATGCACATGAACAAGTACACACACACACACACACACAAACACACACACATACACACACAGAGCGAAGGACCGAAAGCAGACAACTTCAGGAATTATAGACTCTCTAACCTTGCAGATAAGAATGTAGTTGAACTTTTGAAAGCTGCCACCTCAAAAACTGTCTGCTGATGGGAGGGGTGAGGGACAGTTTTAAGTAGAAATTGAATGAAGTTTAGCACCTGGAAATTATCTAGGTTGCCAAAGAATAGTTCGGCATTGCTCACTGGGTGAGAAAGTGGATTGCATGTTTTTGTCATTCCTTATGGAGAGGAAGTATAGTCAAGGCAGCAGAGCAAGTATCAGAATCTGCTAGGCCCAAATTTAGGCAGAAAGATAGTTTCAGGTGGTCAGTCTATTTACATTTATTCTATTCAAAAATATTTATTAAGTGCCTATAATGGATAAAATAGTGAGGTAAAAAAAAAAAGACATGGAGAGTACAGTCCAGTGTAGGAGAAATGAACATTAATCACATAATCACACATATAAGTGTATAAATGCAAAACTGGAAAACTATTATGAATGGAAGTTAAGTAATCCCGTGACAATTTATGTTTGTGTGCGGTGGATGTGGGAGGGAGAGGTGGCAAGTCAGGAAAGACTTCCCTGAGGAAGAGATTCCTAAGCTAAAGTCCTCAATTAATAAGAGTGAAAACAGGATGGCAATTATAACCTCATGTATCAGTGGCTAAACTTACATAAGGTCAGTATAGATATGCCCAGTCAGGAAACTTTATTACTGAGCATAGGTTCTTCAAACAACAGCTCAGGCACCCAGGCTTCTGGTATCTAAGACTTCAGCTGCCTTCAATATGTGTCACCTATGATAGGGAAAGAAAGAGAGCATGCAAATGGCACGTACATTGTGACTTGCCTCAGCCAAGTGACACATTAACTTCCACTCACTTTCTGTTGGGGACAATTAGACGGTTCCACCCTAAATGTAGAAAGATGGGAAAATAAATTTTAGCTCTGTGCCCAAGAAGAAGAAACTGATTTCAATGGCATCTTTCCAATTCTGTCCTACACATCTGAAGGATGAGTTAATTCACTATTGGTTGTTTGGGAGAAGGAAGGCAGAGGAAAGCATTTGGAACACCAGTCACAGCATATGTGAAGATTCTATGGCAGAAGGAAATAGGCAATGTTTAGGTAAAATAAAAATTATTGTGGCTAAAACACAAAGGGCACCACTGGTGAGACTTGAGTTAAGACTATACAGGGAAGTAGTGTCCAGATTATTCAAGACCTCTGTGCTATTGTGATTTATAATAAAAAATATATATTTGGTCTTTCACCCCCTTTGCTGCTGGCACAAAGGTTCTAAAACCCTAGGAATTTCCTAAGTGATGAGAGTTCTAAAATTGTTCTTCGTTGTTAACAAGGTGACATTTGGATTCCCCCTAAGGATGGGGGCTGCTTGTCCAAGGAGACCACCATTTGATTAGAGGATTGAAATTTTCATTCCCACCTTCTGATCTCTAGGGAGGGGACGGGGGTCATTGCCAATGGCCAATGATATAATTAGTTATGTTTATGTAATGAAGCTTCTATAAAAACTTAAAAGGGTGTGTTCAGAAAACTTCCAGGCTGGTGAACATGTAGAGATTCGGGGAGAGTGGTGTACCTGGAGAAGACAAGCTAGCTCCACACACTTTCCCCACACCTTGCCCTATGATCTCTTCTCTCTGGCTGTTTCTGGTTATACCCTTTTGTAGTAAACTGGCAAGCTAGTGAGTAAGCAAGTTCCTAGAGTTCTGTAAATCACTCTAGCAAATTAATCAAACCCAAAGAGGAGGTCATGAGAACCTCCAATCTGTAGCAGGTTGCTCAGAGGAACAGATAACAAACAACCTGAGCATGCGATTGGCATCTGAAGTGGTCAGGGGACAGTCTTACAGGAATGAACCCTTAACCTGGGGCATCTGACCCTATCTCTGAGTAGATAGTGTCAGAACTGAGTTGAATTTTAAGATACCCAGCTGGTATCCAGAGAATTGCTTGCTGGTGGTGTGGGAACCTCCCCACACTTTGGGATTGGTGGCAGAACTTTTAACCTCATAAACCATTATAAAGATTGTGTCCATTATTTTAACTTCAGCGGCAAGTTGCTGAAAGGCTGTGAGGGAATGACAAACGTATTGATAGACTTGTGCTCATTATCATACATTGTAGAAACGGATTGAAGACTTGAAGTGGGAAGTTCAACAATGAGGCTATTACACTTGTCTGAGTGGGAAAGGATTATAGCTAGCACCAGGGCAGTGGCAATGGAGTTGGACAAAGTGGACAGACTCAATAGAAATTGATAACTGGCCACAAGTAAATGGTTATTGAAAGACGAGGTCATCAGTTCCCAAATACAGGAGCCCACAAAGGGATAAGTGAAAATTATTGTCCCAGTTAATCAAATTAAAGTTCTAGGATTAACTTAGCCACCTAGCAGAAAAGTTAAGGTAAAACAGAGAAACCAAAACAGAAGTCCATAGAATGGGCCAACCTGGTGAGGAGAAAGAATAGGTCTGTGAAAACGATGAAGTTACAATGTGACACAAAGAATGACACAACACATCTGCTTCACATGATATCTAAATTTTTGGCAGGAAGACCTATATAATTGCAATTCTTTCTAGAAAGCTGGATGAAGCCTGTCAGTAAACAATGTATGGCTCTTCCAGGGGCACCTGGGTGGCTCAGTTGGTTGAACATCCAAGTCTTGATTTCAGCTCAAGTCATGATCTCATGATTTATGTGATTGAGCTCTGCACTGACAGCGTGGAGTTTGATTGGGCTCCTCTCTCTCCCTCTCTCTCTGTCCCAACCCTGCTCGCACTCTCTCTCTCTCTCTCTCTCTCTCTCTCTCTCTCTTTCAAAATAAATAAATACACCTAAAACAAAAACAAACAAACAACAATGACAACAACAACAAAAAACAATGCACTGGCTCTTCCAGGGCATAAACCTTGCCTTTTTCATCCTTTTGTCTTTAAACACTACTATATTTGCTACCATGTAATATCACTCATTATGAGTTTATTAAATGATAGGCTCCATATCCTTATCCTTATTCAGTAAATAAAGAGCTATGTAACTATATTACCTTGGGTAAGCGATGGTAAGGCCAGACTCGGATTGAGAGAAAAACTGGGAAACCCCCTTGCACTGCTGGTGGGAAGACAAACTGGTGCAGCCACTCTATAAAACAGTACAGAGTGTCTTCAAAAAGTTAAAAATACTACTCCCTATGATCCAGCACTTGCACTACTAGGTATTTACCCAGAGAATACAAAAATATTGATTTGAAAGGATACATGCATCCCAATGTTTATAGAAGCATTATCCACAATAGCCAAATTATGGAAATGGCCCAAATGTCCATCAATTGATAAATGGATAAAGAACTGGTGTATATATATTGGTGTATTGGTGTATATATATATTCATATAAATATATATGAAATATTACTCAGCCATAAAAAAGAATGAAGCCTTGCCATTTGCAACAACATGGATGGAGCTAGAGTATTATACTAAGTAAAATAAGTCAGAGAAAAACAAATACCATATGATTTTACTCATACGTGGAATTTAAGAAAGAAAACAAATGAGCGTAGGGAGAAAAAATGAAAAATAAAAGTAAACCAAGAAACAGACTTTTAACTATAAGAGAACAGACTGAAGGTTACCAGAGGGGAGGTAGATGGGGGGCAGGATGAGTGAAACATGTGCTGAGCACAGGTGTTATATTTAAGTGTTGAGTCACTAAATTGGACACTAGACACCAGAAACTAATATTGCACTGTATGCTAACTAACTGGAATTTAAATAGAGCCTTAAAATAATTGTAATAACATTTTTATGAAGAAGAAAAAAAGAGAGAGAAACTGGAAAGAGTTTATAGTTTTGTTACTCACTGCTCCTTGGGGAGGAAACAACACAGAATGCAGGCTACTAAGACAATGCAAGAAGACAGCCACTAGGCAGAGGGAGAACATAAAACTGGGCAAAATACCTTTATTGTGCTTTCCACAAAAAGAAATGGACAAGGCAGAGTAAGTGGATGTAGGATTGACTAGCTATGTTTGGAGGTGCTGCCCTGTAAAAACCAGGCTCACTATTACTGTTAGCACATGTGGTTTGGAGTTACCTAAAGTCTGCAGAAGTTTTGGGGTGGGCCAGAGTTTATTTGAGAATAGCTAGTGGCCATTTTACAGATGCTAAAATTTCTTTATACAGAAACCAAAAGTACGGTTAATACAAAATGATAATTCCCAGAGTCATCTATCCAACACTGAACATTTCACTTGCTCTAGATTCATGTATGAACATTTCTTCTTGAATATATAATAGGTATTAGTAAAATTAAATGTCCAAAAGTAACTCTTGATTCTTATCTATCTACCCCAATCTATTCTTTTCCTATTCTATTCATTGCAGTATATGGTATCCTCATACAACCCTTGCTTTAACCTAAATCCTAAGCATTATGTTTGATTTCTCTCTTTTTATCATCCACCATAGTTAATCCATCAGCAAGTGGCATCAGTTCTATTCAAAATATATCTCAAGTGCCTCTACTCTTTTCTATGCCCAAATTCTTCTTGGCCATTGCTCTAGTTCATACCGCTGGCACAAACCATATCTCTTCTTTGCTTCACATTACATCTGAAATTAAATTCAAACTCTTTGGGGTGCCTAGGTGACTCATTCAGTTGAGCGTCCACCTTTGGCTCAGGTCATGATCTCATAGTTCTTGAATTCAAGACCTGCAACTGGCTTTGCGCTGACAGCTCAGAGCCTGGAGCTTGCTTTGAATTCTGTGTCTCCCTTTCTCTCTGCCCCACCCGCTCTCATGCTCTGTCTGTCTGTCTGTCTGTCTCTCTCAAAAAAAAAAAAAAATTAGTTTTTTTTACTTCAAACTCCTTAATACCATCTATGAAGCCCTACAAAAACTCTGGTGCTTGCCTTGTTCTTCCTCTTCATCTTCCTTATCGGTTCAGGACACACTAGCTTCTTTGGTATTTCTTTAAATCTGTGCTTTAAACATTCCAATGTTTCCCCCTTCAAGGTCCTTGCATTTGCTGTGCTCTCTGACTGGCATGCTCTTTTTCCCCACTCATCATATGGCATGGTATTTCTATTGTTTAATCACAGCTCATAAGTACCTGCCTCAGAAAGTCTCCCTAGAACTAATCTGTCAGTGGTAACCTTCACTCCCACCATCATCCCATCATCACTGTGCTTGATCTCTTTATCATTTGAGTGCTCCCTAGGGAAAGCCCAAGACAATTACTTGCAATCAGGCAGTTTATTTGGAAGTTATATATTTTTAAAAAACGGAATAAGGGAACCAAAGAAAGATATAGAAAAGAAGGAAAAGTCAATACAAGGTGTTTTACTGAGCTGATAGCATCTGTGGTGGATGGAGCTCAAATCCTCTAGCAACCTCCTTGAGAAACAATATAGAATGAGCCTTAGAATTTTCCCTCAAAGGAAAGGAGGTTTGGACATTTATCACATACTTCCATTCACCAATGGTTGGGGGCTGTCTTACTGGTGTTAATTCGCTTTTTTCTTCCTGGCACCCACTAAGAGAGCTCCCAGATTTTAGAGAAAACCTTGAGAAAGAAAAGCAGAGAGACAAAGAAGGCACATAAAGAGCATGTTATCATTCTATATGAGAAATGTTCCATCAAAACCTGAAGCCAAATTCAGAGGTAAACAGAGGGAATATGATGTAAAGCACCAAAAGTGTTGGCCACACTGTCACAAACTACCTTTATTTATTTATTTTTTTTGTACATCCAAAAGGAAGTCCAGAAAATGTAAAGGAGATGAGTGACATCTGATTTTTTTAAAAACTGGCTCTCAAGGACATTGATTTAGATTAACCACATTTTTGGTTCATAACATAATCTTATGATTTCCGTTTCTTCCATGTCCCCCTTTCGTTAGTTAATTTACTTATTTATATTATTATAAGTAACCACGAAACCATTATCTAAAAGAAGAGTTAGAAGTTCACATAACCATACAATCTATCATCAATTTATCTCCTATGCTGTCAGCCCAACCACTGACACCCACCCCATGAATTGAATGCTTTTCACTCATCACTTTTCTTTTTTTTATTTTTATTTTTCATATCTATGTCTTTCTAAAAAGTAGGTATATACTTTATATTTGTTATTTGTACCTTTATAGAAATTATTTCATGATGTATGAAATACTTAGAAATCTGCATCTTAATTTAATATTAGAGTGTTAAAAGTCATCTATGTCACTATAAGCCATTTGTTCTTATTTGTTCTTAAGAGAAAATGTGCACGCAAGTGGGATAGGGACAGAGGAAGAGGGAGAGAGAGAATCTTTTTTAATATAATTTTTAAATTTATTTTTTAATTTACATACAAGTTAGGAGAGAAAGAATCATAAGCAGACTCCACACCCAGCTTGGAGCTTGACACGGGGCTCAATCTCACAACCATAAGATCATGACTTGAGACAAAATCAAGAGTCTGATGTTTAACTGACTGAGCCAGGCGCCCCATGACAGCTATAAAATATTCTGCTGTGTGGTTATGATATTCACTCTTCTGTTGAGGGTTATTTGGTTATTAAAAAAAAAAAACAGTTTTCCTGTTGTATGTGGTTCTGCAACAAACATCCTTGTATTCATATCTCCTATCACATATACAGAAGAGTTCCTTTTGAGAATATGCCTAGGAGTAAAACTGCTGAGTCACAACAAATGTAATTGCTCATTTTTGAAAGATAGTTTTCCAGTGTAGTTGTGCCAACTTATACTTCTAACAGGAACATTTAAGAAATTCTATGTCTTCTCTAACTCTTGTTATCTCTAGATGAATAGGAGTTCGTAATTTACAAACAAAAATGCTTCATCAATGATTTTTAATCTTATTTCAAAACTGTTTTTAACCAAAGTTCTGAAATGTATATATCTACAATTTCTAAATTTATAAAAATTTTGTGTGTGATATTTAAGTCCTTTGTACATCTGGAGTTTGTCTTTATAAGTATGCAGAGTTTATTAAGTAGTAACTAAGTAGCTAAGATATAATTTTACCTTTTTGTTTATATTCATAATCATTTTTTGTTTAATTTATTGAACAGTACTTCCTTTCTATATTGATTTTCCATGCCACCTTTCTCTTACACAAAACTGCTTGACATGTAATTTGATTCTGGACTCTTTTCCTCTGGGCATTTTTTTCTATTCCTCTGCCTATCTTCAGAAATGTCCTAGGTAGTCTTTACCTTTATTCTCCATATAAATTTTAGTATAATCTTGTCAAGTTCTATGAAAACTCCAGTTGAGATTTTTACTAGACTCAGTCTATAAATCAATTTGGGAAAAGTTGACACCTTTATGCTATTAAGTTTTCCATTCAATGAACATGGTATATTTCTTCATTTATTTAGGTATCTTTTAATATCTCCTAATAAAAGCTTATGTATTTTTCTGGAGAAATCTTAAGTATCTTTTGTTAAATTTATTCTTATGTATTTGGCATTCAAAGAATATGTTGACACCTGTTTATTTTATATATACATATTCAATTCTGTAGTAATATTAACACATTTTTCTTTTCCTTTGTTCTATATATCTTTTAAGACAATGATAAATTTTACTCAGGCATTTGATCATTTTTATTCCATATGCCTTTTCATATATCCTGGATTTTTTTGTTACTTTTTTTTTAAAGAACTTCATTCCAAAATGTTTCCATGTAGATCTTTGTCCAGCAGAACAACTGAGACCTATATGCCTAATATATTTTATTATGCCTTCATATTATAAGCTTAATTTCCTTATATTCAATAATTTGTACAGTTAGGGAGACTATTCTTTTCTATTCTCATATAAATTGTTTCTTTAAAAAAATCTAAATCAATATCTATGTTAATTATAATGAGCTCTGGGGATAGGACTAGAGGGTCATCAATGAGTTTTGGAGTATAGAGATCCAGAAACCAGAAAATCACAATCAATCACTCCACACTTCATAAAACATTTCCTTAGGTCAAACTTTCACTCTCTGTCCTCTAGTAAGAAATATCATTAGAACAAGGTGCTATTTGAATTGTAATTCTCCAGGTATAAGAATTTGGAAAGAATGAATTAGAGAAGAAATTGCCCAGATCAATTATTTGCCAGCAGTTTTTCTCAGCTCCTCACCATAGCACTCTGAGTTACCCTGATTTTACTCTTGGGGACACTTGGACAAGAGGTCTGAGTCAGCAGGTGTGGAGGCAGGCATTGCTTATTACAAGGGAAATTGGTGAGGGGGTTGGGGAAGGTTGGAGACAGGAGCAAACAGAATTCCAGCATTTCCCCTGCCCTAGCCTAGCGGGACTGCTCTTTGTTCCAGAACAAAGATATTGCCTTTCCCTCCACCATCACTCCCTACCACAGACACACACCAATTCCTCACAAATCTCTCTCCACAAGTCTTGTTTTAAAAAATGAAACAAAAGAAAAAGACAAAACTCACTGTTTCTATTTTTTGTCTCCAGTTCTCTAGACTTAATATGGATTCAGCATCTTGATTGTAATTGGAATCAGGTGATCCGACTTGATATTTTTAAATGCTTACCATGGCTCCTATGGGAAGAATTTATTGTGACCTGGGGCTGAGAGAAGATAGTAACTGGGGTGAGGATAATAGCAGTGGGGCAGAGAGAAGCGGATGTGATGCATTTTGGAAGTTATTTTATTGATTCAGACAAGGTAACAACACTAAACCAAACCACTGTAATGTGTTCACGAATGCTAGGCTAGAGTGCTTTTTCAATAGGATGACAAGGATGGCATTTTTGAAGAAGTGACATTTAAGCTGAGACCTCATTGTTGAGAAGATATGACTTAGTGTTCTGGAGAAAGCAAATTCCAAAAAGAGGGAATAGTGAATGTAAATGACCGGGAGTAGAAAAAGCTTGAGGGTATCTTTAATTAGGGTGGTCATTATGAAATTGTAGAAAAATGTAGATTCAGGATATATTTGGAAAATAGTATCAACATGACTTACTGCTGAATCTAAGCTGAGGAAAAAGAGAAAAGGAACAATCATGAATAACTATAGATTTTTGTTCTAGGAAACACTGATTTGTCTGATGTTTCATATTTAGTTATTTATGAACTCATTTACTATTATTTATCTACTT
Organism: Cryptoprocta ferox; assembly: GCA_028646485.1. Taxonomy (NCBI): domain Eukaryota; kingdom Metazoa; phylum Chordata; class Mammalia; order Carnivora; family Eupleridae; genus Cryptoprocta; species Cryptoprocta ferox. The sequence goes on from CM053575.1 coordinate 68,368,639, forward strand.
TTTTTAGAAGAAAGAAAACTTTTCAAGAACAAATTCCCTAATGTGCTTTTCACTGTTCTACCCTTAACCCCCAAAGTACTTGAAATACAGAAAGAGCTTAATTCATATTTGTTGAATGAATGAATGAATGAATGATGCTACCATCCCCTGAAAGTCTTCCCAGATAACACATTTAGATTATATCTGCCCTCTTAGCACAGTTTCTATTTAATTATCTCACATCACATTTGCTAATTCTATTGATTGTTGAAAATATATTGTTCACTAGATTGTAAATTTATTTGTCAAAGTGTCAAGTATTAGTCATCCTTAACACCATAGCACCTATTCATTCATTCTTTTATTTAATAAATATTTCCTGGTCACCTATGATGTACCAGACAATTTTCATGGTGAAAGGATGTGAAAGTGAAGAGGTCTGATGATAATCCCATTCTTCAATGGGAGAAGACAGACAAATAAGCAGGAAGTTATAAAAGCTACAATAAAGATATGTGTCTTATCTCATTCATCTCACTTACAGAGACCTGAATACAAGTTTGTCAAACTGCTAAACTCTAAAAAAGTGGGAAAATGAGTAATTGATGGAAGCAATGGATGATATTTAATGAATCTCAGTCCAATATTTATAGTGGCCATCAGTTGACCAGTTAAAGACAAAGGAAGGTGAGATAGTCAAGGACCAGGATTTTCTAAGAAATAAGGATAAAATCGAAGATAAATAAAAACCTTAGCCAAAATGTATAATAGAATGTGATCCTTTCAGAGGACCCAGCAAAGGCAAAGTGCAAAGTGTAAAGAGGTTAGGAAAACAACCTGGCTTTAAAGCAGAGGTTTGGCCATTAAAATTAGATAAAGGAGTAAGTCAAACAGTAAAGTCTAGACAGAAGACAAGGTTGGATGCCCTGAACCTGGGGAAGATAACTCTAGAAGACAGGGAAAATAAATACATAGAACATAAAGGCAGATAGAACAAAATATATGGAGCTGGGAGCAGCATGAGTAGGCAATATAAATCTGTCATTTTGAGAATTCTGGTGGAGACTCAAATGAAGGATAAATGTGGTTTCAGTAACTTTTCTGAGGATGGCATCTTGAAAATATTGCATAAGGACAAAAAGAAAGCAAGTAAAATATGGTTAATTGGCATAAAAGATTGCAGCAGGGTAAATTTCCAGTCTGTCGTTGATTTTTCACAGGACTCTGATAATCAAGATCTTGTTAATTTAGAAATCCTATCACCCAAATCCAACAATCATTATTACCACTATGCATTGTGAAAAGTTTTGTCCAGTCTATAAATGATTATTTGTCAGTTCAATATGTTTTTTCATTTATCGGTGACTATTTCTGTATCCTTTACCCACTTGGAAAAATGTATCAGGGTTTTACATTGAATATAATTTATAACAAATCAAATAATTAAAATGAAATTAAAATCAAAAGTATGTAATTAGAGGAAACAAGAAAGAACATTAGATCATAAATCTTAGACTAAGAGAACAATTGTAGAATTTGGGACATATACATCAGTATATTGCCACTATGTCCATTGTATATGACCTAATCATGTGAGTCCCTATCTGAGCCTTCCTGATAATTCTTGGTTACCTTGCATGGTTAATTTTAATTTTTTTGAAGTTCTAATCATTCTTTTTTTTTTCAAAACTATATATCCTTGAAACTCTTAGACATTTTCCCTCTTTTTCCTTTTATCAAATAATTTGCAAAACTGACAAGTGGAACAAATTTTACCAGACCCAAAAATGGTGAAGAAGGGAATAGGTATAATAAAAGAAGAATTTAAATTTAAGGAAATAAATAGGAAAATATACAGAAGCATGAAGTCTATGGCACATTGAAGAAATTATCAGTACAGTGATATATATAACCATATCAATTCCTTGATGTAGAGATACATGTTCTCTGGTTCTATTGAGAGTTTAGCATTCAATCACAAAGATCCTTCTGATCCAATGAAATAGATGTTAGAATTAACTGATTATTTTTGCAAATAATCTTCAACTTTATTCAATACCAGGAGAGCAATTAAAATATGTGCCAAACATACACTGCATCCTGTTAAACAACAAAATGTCTGCTTGACATAATCTCTTAAAATGTCCTTATTATTTAAATAAAAGAGAATCAAGAAAACAAAAATAAGAAAGGAATGAGCTGAAGAGTTATAAGAGCTGTTATTGTAAATTCCTTACCTATCATTCACCTTCAGTGCTCTTTAGTTCTATTTAGATCAAATGATAAATTGGCAAAATCAAAGCTCTGTTTAATTAGGGTTCCCCACCAAATCTGGTTTTAATTTCAGCTAAAAATTTAACAACATTTAATTGCTTATTATACTTAGTCATTGAAGTCTCGGTGAATCACCAAAGGTAATGTAGAAGTATGAAAACCTAATTCGAAGAGCCATGAATAGCTTGGCCACTTTTCCTCTCTCAGTAGGTGAGTTTGGAACCAGAGAGTGACTCACAAATCAATTATATCTTAAATATGTTCTGCTAGTGCTACTCAAGAAACACTGTAACTCCTTCAGTAATTACTTAAACATCATTCACCAGAAAAAGAAACCATCTCAGTCCTTCCATAAAAATCCTTTTGATAAAGACAAAACAGTAAACTACAAGCTGTTTATCTTCCTGATTAAATCATGACATGTTTTGCATTTTCTTCCTTAAGGTGCATAGTGGGTATCACTTGCCAATGTATCTGTCGGTGAAAGATTTTTACTAGCTCTCACCTTTATCTCAAAAATCTCTTCCCCTTAATCTGTGTCATAGTTTCTGCTTTCTTGTAGGATATACATTCCCTGAACCATCTGATGTTCTAGCTGACTTTTTAGTGTATGGTACCTCCAACAGTCATATATTTTCATTGATCATATGTTTAAACATCTGTTCCCATTTTTATTCAGGTGCCATTGTTTTAAATTCTTGTTTTGATTTTAGCTGTTAAAATTCATAATAAAAAATAACTTGGAACAACCGAAATGAAACAGAATAAACCGTCTCTACTCATTCCCTCAGAACTCCTAACTCAGAAAATTTACATGGTCTATTAAAGAAATGCTCCTGAATTTAAAAATCAATAGTAACAACAAAATTTCAAAACATTTTAAAATTCTTTGGGAATGAGTACACATATACGTTTTAAAAAGAGAGTAGCTTTTCTTGATAGAGATTTCTAAAATCTTAGTAAATTAATTCAAGTTATTGTGGAGTTATGCTAGATATTTTTTAGATAGAATACAGAAGCGTATGTACAGCATATACTAGGGTGAACCTGAACTGCAAGTCACCTGTTACCAAAGCCAACATATTTTGTAAAACCCTAACATTGACTCTTGGTTTAATGAACTTCATATTTTCTCTCTGCTTTCTGGGTATACACCATCTAGAGATATATTTTGTTAAATCAGCTTAGTGTTTTGTTGAGTAAGTTACAAATAATTCTCTATCAAGAGATTTTGCATAAAAATCAGAATTTTAAATATCTTGACAATCAGAAAATTTAAGTACACTGATTCTGCATTCCTATGTGGCAATAATTATAGGCTTTAAGGGGCATCTGTTCCCTTTAGTAAGGTCAAGTGCTGTCCAGAACTTGCCCTACCACAAACCTGATACATTCACCTACTTGACATGTCACCACAGGCATTCACATGTGGCACTGTAATAAGACTTTTAGTCCACGCAAGGATACACAATGCTTTCCTTTCTCTCTCCAGGTTGGCAGAGATGTGGCTTTGGGAAAACCCTGCCTGCCTTTAGAAAGAACTGGCATGGGCAGATTAAGGACAACTTTTTAATAGTTTCTAGGGATATAGTTTCTCTCTCTCTCTCTCTCTCTCTCTCTCTCTCTCTCTCTCTCACGTGCAGGCACATCACACCATGCATTTTATAAGGTTTACCTTTAGTTGCCATTGAAATCAGAAATAGGTGTAGACTTAGGGAAAACGAAGTTTAGGCACAAGGGCCGCCAAATTGGTTCAGTGTAATTCATACTAGGTTTTGGGAAGTTATAGTCTTCAAGTTATAAAGAATATGCTTGTTCTGGCCTTGATATCCACATGGGTAGATCTCCTCCAGGATGGTATATGTGTGATGTCAGAACAAAATTCATAATTTATGTCCAAGCCAAATAGCATTCCCTCAATGCAATTTTCAGTCTACCAATTTATATAGATATGTGCCTGTAATAATCCTATGTGTCACCTATGGTAATAATTAAGAATTGTTTATTAGTAGTATCCACTGTGTCACAATTATGAAGCTCTATAGTTGAGAATAGACCTTGAAGAAGAGACCTTGTTCTGTCAATCTTTCTGAAGAGAATAGTAAGTTGGTATGCAAATACCATAGTACTGAGTAGAATAAAACAGCATTTTCATCTGAGACAATAAACAAGAAACCAAGATTTATACTAAAACAAAAAAAAGGAGGAGTAAGAAATTCCTAGGACAGAAGTTCTGAGAAAGTGATAAGAAAAAATTAACTTCAAGAAGGGAAGAGAATTAGCATATTATGTGCTAGACACTTTACATGGGACATCTCAATCACAATACCACATCAAAGAGGAGAGTACAGACCCCATTGTAAAGATGCACAGAAAGATGAAGTGATTGAACCATGGTCATGCAGTCTGAAAATAGAATATAAACATGATTCTTTGACTCTTGACTGTATTCTTTTCCCATTATACTATGATGGAGTAATTAAGCAACATTAACAAAAGAGGAATTTTCATGAAATGAGTGACCTTAGGAATTGCTTCAGGTGAATGACTCACTTTACCTAATTATTCTCTACTTTATGTGACAATGGACATTATTTTTGGTTTTACAAATTAGCTGAATACACTGAGAAAATGCTTATATACTCTAATACTCTTCAATTTACAGATGAGGTCAATGCTTACCAAACATTCAGAAAAGACCAGTACAACATTAAAAGTAGTATAGAAATGGGAATTTAAGTTCTCAGATTTGCTTTGAAAAGTACTTCCCATTAAACTGTTATCTTCAAAATCATGAGCATATATTATATCTTGATTAGAAATTATGTGCCATCAGTATACTACATTATTAGCCCTGGGCATCAGTTTTCTCATCTCTTAAGTGGGAATCCATAAGATGGAAGTGAGGATTAAATGAAATAATTCATGGAAAGGGCTTGACAAAGTGACTGGCATGATGTAAGCACTCAATAAAGGTCAGTTGTTACTATCATTGTCATCTATAATAAGCCCAAGGTGTGGGGGCAGAAAAGCTATACCATAAAGACCAGACTACACGTAGTTAGAATTAAAGACCGTTCCAAAAAAGGAATTTTTACAAAGACTCAAAACTCCCACTTGTAACTTAATATATAAACATTAGAATAATTTATTATTTTGCTTGTTTCATATTAGAACTCTGAACAGTTTTATCCCTTAGGAAGAATTTATGTGAAATCTACTTATTTGAAATCCAAACTTCTTTGAAATATTTCATCTAAAATATGTAATTTTTTGGTAGCGAAAGATTATTAATTGGAACCTGTATTATTGACCTAAGTTGTAGGTATAATTCACTAGAACCAAACAAAATATGCTTAAAACCAGGAGAAAAAAATTAAACAATGGAATAAATGTAGAGGTTGGGAAAGAGAGGATGGGAAGGATTACCGAGACGCTTAATGAATATCAGCTCCAGGTTCCAGGGAATAAAGGGTAAGATAAATCTAATTCATCGATGTATCTTTGTCCTTTTTTTTTTTAAACTTATGGAATGTATCCACATCCTCTTTCCATTTGTGTGACTCAACTACCCTGTAATCCTCTCAGAAGCCTGATCTTTTAAATATATCCCTCTTTCTATCTCAGACGAAATCATGAATGGGAATGGGAAAATGTAGCCTGGTATGTGCCAATGTTGAATTAAAGAAAGTAGACTTTTTGGTGTCACCTCAAATTTGAAAGAAGCTCAAAATTAAGCTATTATAAAGGATATAAATACCGTAATGTGGGTAAGAGAAAAACAAGTGGCCGGAAGTTAAATTCCACACTGTTAAATCTGCCTGATGCTTTCAAAGATAAAATACAAATCAAAGAAGGGAGAGGAAAGCTCCCACCCAAAGTAGAAAATAAACTTGATACTTTTCCTTTTTTCTTCCATCATTTAGACATAAATGTTCTTTCCTTTCTCAAAGCAGCAATGAAAACAGTGGGAGGAGATGATGGCTGTGCCATTTAAAAAATTAGCTAAAATATAGAAACAAAGCAAAAATATTACAATTGTGCCTTTTTGATGACAGTATAGAAAATATAATGTTACTTGATATACTATTTTCTATTTATTAAGGTCCCCGTTCTATAGAATAAATGGTTAACTTTTAGAATAAAATTATCAATACTTTTATATGATACCGATATAAATGATTTTTGTCTAATATAGAGATAACCCAAAATTTTTAACTTGTTGTTCTGGGGGATATTGACAAGTCTTAGATTAAAGGTTCTCATAGTGAAAATGTCCTCAATTTTCTTCAAGTATCATCCTCTTCTGGACACTCATGTGAAAAAAATCAAAATCCTATCTTATTTCAGAGTGTGGAAACAAAGTTAGTACCAGAATTACTTGTTTGTTCAGAGAAATGAAGGGAAGGCAGGTTAAGTTATCATGAAAATGTTTGGTGTAGTTGTGGTCAGAAAGACAACCCAGGACCAAGTTCTAAAAAAAGGCTTTGTAGGTTATGGTAAAGCATTTGAATGATGAAGCTTATAAAGACTACAACAACACACTGTGAATAGGTCTTTATTCGAGAATGTTCACTCTGACAGCCCAGACATGGGGATAAAGTATGAGAGGGAAGCAAGACCAGAGGCAGAGAGACCAAGCAGGAGATGACCATAGTAATTCAAGAGAAGTAAAGGAGACTGACCTGGAAGACTGTGGACTGTGGACAGTTGCTTTAGAAACAACAATTTTTAGAGAAATGAAAGGAACTAGGAACTGACCCATGGACTTCTGTGGATAGAGGCACATTATCGAGTTAGAAAAAGCACAAGGAAGAGAATGCCTGGTATATTTCTTTTCTTTTTTTTTTTTTATTAAAAAAATCTTTCTTTAATGTTAATTTATTTTTGAGAAAAAGAGTGACAGAGTGAGAGCAGAGGAGGGGGAGAGAGACACACACATACAGAAATGTGAAACAGGATACAGGCTCTGAGCTGTCAGCACAGTGCCTGATGTGGGGCTCACACTCATGAGCTGTGAGGTCATGACCTGAGGCGAAGTCGGATGCTCAACTGACTGAGCCACCCAGGTGCCCCGATGCCTGGTATATTAATTTTCAATTGCTGTGTAACAGTTTAGCACAATTTAATACTACACACAACACAAATATATTCTCTCATGGTTTCCATGGAGCAGGAGTCATGGAGACCCTACTTTAGCTGGGTCCCCTGCTCAGGATCTCACAAGGCTGAAATTAAAGTGCTAGCTATATCCTCGTCTTGAGACTTGTCCAGGAAAAAATCCACCTGCAAGTTCCCACAGGTGACAGGTGGTTGGCACAATTCATTTTCTTGTGGCCATATGATTGAGGTCTCTGTTTTCTTGCTAGCTGTAAGTTAGAGGATGCTCTCAGTTTCTAGAGTGGTTTATTCCTTCAAAGCCTGCAGCAGGATGTCTGCTGCAGGCTTTGAATTTCTCACTTCTTTTAAAATACGATTATGTCAGGCTCATGTGGAATAGTTTCCTTTGGATAAACTCAACTGATTAGGGTACTTAGTTATACCAGCAAGATCCCTTCTACCACACAAAGTAACATGATTACAGCATTGATAACTCATAATAGTTACATGTTCTTCTCACCTTGAAGAAAAGAGAATCATGTAGGGTGAGTACAGCAGAAGGAAGAAATCTTGGAGAGCATCTTAGAGTTCAGACCATCAAACCAGAAAGGAAAATTATGAATGGGAATCAAAGCCTCATCAGATTAAGTTTCCCAGGAAGATAGGAAATAAGATACATAGACAGGATTGAACATAGAGATAGAAAAATTGATTAGTCAGAGACCTAATGTAATCAGTCCTAAGGCACACACACAATGTTGAGTATTCATTGTCTAAAATTTACATCCATAGATAACTCCTAAATTTTTAATTCCGTACAACTCTATAAAATATGCAAGTAGCAAGGAAGATGTCTAACAGAGACAATATAAAAAAATAGAGTGATTTTTCCATTTCAAATTGCACTACCTCGTGTTCTCTTCTCTTTTGAAAGAAACTCTTGCTAACATTCTTATCATTGTTTCTACATTCTGCTGGAGCTGCTCCAAACTTCCCACATTTAGCTGAAGTTGTGAGACCCTCAACTGTCATAACAGTACAATAAAAGGCTGATGGCTGCTAAGTGTAGAGAACTGTCTCACAGTTTTTACAGACAGTGCTCCTATTTATACAGCCTGGAATCTCAACCTCATTTTAAACAGTACCAAACTGCATTTTTTAACCTGCCCCAACTGCTTTTCTAAACATTTCTTCATTGTTATTTTTATAATAATGTCTTTATTTCAATCAGCATTTCAGTCATTGAAAACATTTACTGAGCCAGTAGGTCTCTGAAGTTATACTTCATATAGATCAATTCAGTATGGGATCATCAGAATAAAATAGATCACAAAGAGGTCACATAGATCATCTTCTTGTTTTAGACCAACTCCAAAAAAGAACGTTTCTACTCCAGAAATATCTCCTCAAAAGGAAATTCCACTGTCATTCCTCCATCAACTTATTCCTGAATCTAATTAGTCTTAGAGTTAGCCACTTCTTATTCTAGCCTCTCTGGACATGTAGGACTGCTGGTAACCACACTCCTTATAGTAGCTGTTTATAAATATGAAAACTTTCCCAAAGTTATTTTGATCATCTCTCTCCCAGACCAACAGAATTCTATGCTTAGTCAATTTCATGTATCTTCAGTATTCAATGAACAGGATTTTAGCAAATTTTTAAGTGATGCCAAATTTCCAAATACCTTGTACATTGGGGGGAAAAAAGCAAATTTAAAAGAAACTAAGATGGCCCTAATACCATGCAAACCAGTTGTTTGGCTACTCATCTATCTTTCGAGTAGCTCAAGTAGAAAAGGTCATATTCACAAACAATGGAAAGAAAGCAATAACTGTGTTACTTTACTGTTCTCATGGTCTCCTCATCCTATATGATAACTCTATTCCTTCTCTTTTAGAGTCATCCTTTCTTTCTGCAAAGGATGTGGGTTACAGACAAATATGGTCAGCGTGACAGTGGGACTTGGTAATCTTCCTGTTCTCCTTTTAGTTCTCTGAACAAGTAATCAATAAGTTGAAATGCAGTGCCTTCATTCCAGTATCATATCAATCTGATCTTGAAAATATATTTAAGAATCCCTAAACTTTCATATCACTTCTCTGTACAATATCAAGTTCCATCATTTTTTATGTTCTTTATTTTGTCAATATTGTAACATTTTCCACACAATATCCATTATAGACTATTATACCTGCTCTCCATAGATGCTATTAAATAGCCACATCTGAGTCTGACTTCTTAAATACTATTTTTTGGCTGGTTATCAACACTGTCCAATTGATTTTTTTTCTTTATACTACTTCTGAATAAGACAATGAACTATTGAAATTCAGTCTTCTTATTTATGTAATCACACGGTGACTATTCTCATCAATATTGAGAAAAAGAAAAAAGTTTATTGAAAACAATATTGTGTTTTAATACAGGCACTGGATTGTGTTCAAAATTACAAGTTTCAAATCCTCCTTTGAGAAAAGAAAGTTGTATATTTTGAAGAAATACATAAATACTAGAGGAATATTGTTTTTATTTGTGCTCTTTTTTTTACATTAATTTTTATGTTCCTGAATATTAGCGTGTGTTAGCAGTGAATATATTATATATATTCATCTAGTTTTACTCCCTTTAATTTTACTCTACTTTGAATTGTCTATTCAAAACTTAGTTAATTCCAAATTCATTCTATGAGGCCAATATCATCCTGATACCAAAAGGAAGTAAAGACACTACTAAAAAAAAGTACAGGCCAATATCCCTGATGAACCTGGATGCAACCATTCTCAATAAAAACTAGCAAAAAAATCATTCACCATAATCAAATAGGATTTATTCTTGAGTTGTAAAAGTGGTTCAATCTTCACAAATCAATCACTATAATACAAAATATCAATAAGACGAAGGATAAAGAACTATATGATCATTTCAATAGAGACAAAAAAAAAAGCATTTGACAAAGTACATCTATTCATGATAAAAACCCTCACAGAATAGGTTTAGAGGGAACATTCCTAAAAATAATAAAGGCTATCTATGAAAAACCCACTGCTAACATCATCATACCCAATGGTAAAAAAAAAAAAAAAAAAACAACCAGAGATTTTTTTTTTCCCCAAGGTGAGGAAAGACAAGAATATCCACTCTCAACACTTTTACTCAACATAGTACTAAGTCCTAGCCATAGCAATCAGACAACAAAAAGAAACAAAAGGCAACCAAATTGGTAAGGAAGAAGCAAAGCTTTCACACACACAATTGAATGTTTTTTTCACCCATAAAAGGAATAAAATCTTGCCATTTGCAATAACATGGATATATCTACAGAGTACAATCCTACGCAGAATAAGTGAGTCAGAGAAACACAAATACCATATGATTTTACTTTTACGTGGAATATGAGAAACAAAACAAATGAACAAAGGAAAGAGAGAGAGAAACCAAAAAACAGACTAACTATAGAGAACAAAATGATGGTTACCAGAGGGGAGGTAGGTGAGGGGATTAGTGAAATAGGTGAAGGGGATTAAGAGTATACGTATCGTGTGCACTGGGAATATGTGGAATTGTTGAATCACTATTTCACACCTGAAATGAATACAACACTATATTTTAACTACATTGGAATTAAAACAAAACAAAATAAACAACCTTAGTCCATTTTCTTGTTACTGCTCATCTTACTAATTTGTTAGAGCTTTATGTGCCATCTGTATTACAAGTATGGTTTATAAACTCTCAATTGTCTCAATTTTGTCGATAATATCTTTTGCCATACAAACTTTCAATTTTGTACCATCAAATATGAGAATTTTTATTAAAGATTTTGAATGTATTATTTGGTGAAGAAAGGCACTGCCATCAATACGTGGTCCATGGAGTCCCTTAAATTTTCTTCTTAGTCATTATTTATATGGTATATACATACTATATTCACTCTATATACATATACTATGTACATAATGACTATGTTAGAAGAAAATATATAATCTATTTATAATTTAGCTTTGTGCATGTAGTGAAACAGGGATATAATATTATTTTCACAATTGATAATCATTTCTTAAATGATTCGTAATTTTTCTAGATCCATAATTTTCCTATTCATTGAAATATTATCTCAATCAGCCACTAAATACTCAAATATATCAGATATATTTCTGGAGTCCATCGTGTTGCATTATTTTATATATATTTTTTGTATTGTTGCCATTGTTGCTTTGCTGATTCTCAGAACAATATATTATTAATTTGACTATGGTACATTTATACTTTTACGTGGAATTTTCCTATACTAGGCAAAGCAAATTTCCTCCCATTTCTCTTCCTCCTTTTTGCAATTTTCTTTGTTTTTCTGGAGAATTTATTTTTCCACATAAATAGTAAATCATTTTATCCATTTCAAAGAAAATAAATGTTTCCCAGAAAACCTGCCATTTTCTAATTGGCAGATAACAAAATTTTTACATTAATTTTGGAGATTATTGGATTTTAAATATTCTCATTCAAAAACATGAAGCACTGTTTTATTATTTTTCAAGAAAATTACTTAATTTCCTTCCTGTATTTTCCTTATTTAATTTATTCTTAAATTTGTATAGTTTTTGTTACTATTGCAAATAGGTTTTTTCTATGTCTATTTTTTTCTTGGTTTTACCTAATTGAAAATAGCTTTCATTTTTACATATTCCTCAGGTGCCCAGTCACATTGGAAATGCCTTAATTAATTCGAATAACTTTATACTAGAATCACTTGGATATCTTAAGTAGAAAATAAATCAGTAAAAATAGATCACTTTACTTTTTTTCAGTTTTTCCTTCCTTAAAATGGTGATAATGATAGTATCTACTTTATAAGATCTCTATGAGGAATAAATGAATTAAAATACATAAATCATTTTAAAAGGTGTCTCACATACCAGTCCCTAATACATGTTATCAATTAATGATAATAATAGGCATTAGTGGGGAGGGGCCAAGATGGCATAACAGCGTGGAAGTTTTTCTTGTGTCTTGCATCTGTGAAATGCAGCCAGATCAACACTAAACCATCCTGCACACCTAGAAAACTGTGACAATTAACACAACAATCTGCACAACCTGAACCACAGAACTCAGCAGGTACATGCAGTGGAGAGGTAAACTAGGGGAGAGAAGCAATGGAGGGCAGGGAGCTGTTTTTGCTTGAGGAGAGAGGATGGAGATGGCTGGGGAGGTTGGGAGAGTACGGGGAAAGCACCCCCACCAAAAAAAAAAACAGCCATAGAGAAAGTGGAAAAGTGGAAACAGCCACAGGGATTGAACAAAAAAGAAAGAAGCAGAAAGGAGAGGGTTTAAATTCCATTAAAACTCTAAAAACAGGGGGGGAATGCACAGTCTGAAACTTTGCAGCTCAATACCTAGTGGTGCTCTGGTGGAAAGGGCAAATCCCCAGGAGCAGAGTGAAGTCTGGGTGTCCATGGGCCACAAGGGGAGAAGCGGTTCCCTTGCTGGGAGGACATTTGGTAGAGGCTGTGTGGCGCCCCCACAGAAAAGGTTCTATCAGACCCCAGAAAACAACTGCATTCGCTGGTTTAGTCGCTGGAACAAGGACTTTAAGGGGGATGCCTGGTGCCAGATGTGTGTTGTGATTTTCCATAATCCCTGAAACGCTGCTACACGATTATATGAACTTTTTCTGGGGTGGGCTGGCACCCAGCTGCAGTCTCTGGGTATCAGCAGCAGCACAGTCCTGCTAAGATTCCTGGGGGCAGGTGGGCACCTGGCCATTGCTCGGTGATAGCCTCTCTCAGAGGGTCAGAACAAGTCAAAGCCACAGTCCCTCAGAAGTGAGGGGTTGGGAAACACAGCCACCTCTGAGATAAAATTCAGGAGAGAGGTGCTCCTTGGCAACCTGACGGCTTGGTCATGGACAGTGTAAAAGCAGTGAGTGGACAGAAGCTGGAGACAAAGGACAGGTGCGTGATTGCTGATCTGGGAGAACAGAGTTCTGATACTAGAGACTAGGCAGCTAGGTGATGCCATTTTTGCCCCTCCCACGCATGTGCATACACACCTACAACCTCCACAACAATCTGCCCTTGTAAGCTAAGCAGTGCCATCTAGTGGAGAACAGAGCCTTTACACTAAACCCCACCCAACTGGGCCAACCTTGCTCTTCAGGAAAACCACAAGTCTCTCTGCCTGCTTAGTTTACAAACTATAAAGTGCTTCACAGTTTGACTTCTAGGGGAAACTGATGTAATTTTAATCATATTTCAGTCTGTTCACTAGTCCATCTATTCAGTTTTTTTTCCTTTTCTTTTCTTTTCTTTTCTTATTCTTGAATATAGAAAGAGAACAAATTTATTTTTATTTTCCATTTTTATTAAAAATATTCTTTATTTTTTCTACCATATTTTTTACATTTTTGTAAATTTTTCAAACTCGATTTTATTTCCATTATTTCATTTTATTGTATTTCAATGTGTTCATATTTTCAAACATTTTCCTTTCTTTTTCTTTCTTTTTTTTTCTTTTTCTTTTCTTACTCTTCCCTTTTCTCTCTAATCTCTCGAGCTCCTTTCAACAACCAGTCCAAAACACACCTAGGATCTAGCATCATTTATTAATTTTGTGTGTGTGTGTGTTGTTTTAAATTTTTTAATTTTAATTTTTTACCATATTAATTGCTTTTCTTCCTTCAAAATGATGAAACAAAGGAATTCACCCCAAAAGAAAGAACAAGAAGAAATGAGAGCCAGGGACTTAATCAACACAGATACAAGCAAGATGTCTGAACCAGAATTTAGAATCATGATAATAAGAATACTGGCTGGGTTGAAAATAGATTAGAATCCCTTTCTGTGGAGACAAAAGAAGTAAAAGCTAGTCAGGATGAAATAAAAACTGCTATAACTGAGCTGCAATCTCGGATGGATGCATGTGGCAAGGGTGGATAAGGCAGAGCAGCAAATGATGATATACAGGACAAACTGATGGAGAATAATGAAGCAGTAAAAAAGAGGGAGACTAAGGCAAAAGAACACAATTTAAGAATTATAGAAATCAGTGACTCCTTAAACAGGAACAACATCAGAATCATAGGGGTCCCAGAAGATGAAAAGGGGGAAAAGGGGGTAGAAGGGTTATGTGAGCAAATCATAGCAGAAAATTTTCCTAACCTTGGAAAATACACAGACAGCAAAATCCAGGAAGCACAGAGGACTCCCATTAGATTCAACAAAAATGATCCGTCAACAAGGCATATCATAGTAAAATACACAAAATACTCTGGCAAGGAAAGAATCATGAAAGCAACATGGGGGGGAAAAGTCCTTAACTTACAAGGGAAGACAGATAAGGTTTGCAGCAGACCTATCCACAGAAACTTGGCAGCCCAAAAAGGAGAGGCAGGATATATTCAATGTAGTGAATTGGAAAAGTATGCACCCAAGAACTCTTTATCCAGCAAGGCTGTCATTCAAAATAGAAGGAGACATAAAAAGTTTCCCAGACAAAAATTAAAAGAATCCATGACCACTAAACCAGCCCTGCAAGAAATTTTAAGGGGAACTCTGAAGGGAGAAAAGATGAAAATAAATAAATATATATATATATATATACCAAAAGCAACAAGGACTAGAAAGGAGCAGAGAACACCACCAGAAACTCCAACTCTACAGGCAACATAATGGCAACAAATTCGTATCTTTCAGTACTCACTCTAAACATCAATGGACTAAATGCTCCAATCGAAAGACATAGGGTAACAGAATGGATAAGAACACAAGATAAATCAATATGCTGTTTACAAGAGACCCGCTTTAGACTTAAAGTCACCATCAGATTGAAAGTAAGGGGATGGAGAACCATCTATCATGCTAATGATCACCAAAAGAAAGATGGAGTAGCCATACTGATATCAGACAATCTAGACTTTACAATAAAGACTGTAACAAGAGATGAAGAAGGGCATTATATCAAAATTAAGGGGTCTATCCACCAAGAAGTTCTAACAATTGTAAACATTTATGCTCCAAATGTGAAAACAACCAAATATATAAATCTATTAATCAAAAACATAAAGAAACTCATTGACAATAATACCATAACAGTAGGGGTCTTCAATACCCCACTTACTGCAATGGACAGATCATCTAAACTGAAAATCAACAAGGAAACAATGGCTTTGAATGACACATTGGACCACATGGAATTAACAGATAACATGTGAAAGACCCAATGCTAACATCATCTTCAATGGAGAAAAACTGAGAGCTTTCCCCCTAAGGTCAGGAACACAACAGGGATGTCCACTCTCGCCACTATTATTCAACATAATATTAGAAGTCTTAGCCTCAGCAATCAGACAACACAAAGAAATAAAAAGCATAGATACAGGCCAGGAGGAGGTCTTTCACTCTTCGCATTTGACATGATACGCTATACGGAAAACCCCAAAGATTCCACCAAAAAACTTCTAGAATTGATCCACGAATTCAGCAAAGTCACAGGATATAAAATGAATGTACAGAAGTCGGTTGAGTTCACTGATAATGAAGCAACACCAATAATGAGGCAACAGAAAGAGAAATCAAGGAATTGATGTCATTTACAATTGCACCAAAAACCTAGGTGCAAATCCAACCAAAGGAATAAATCCTAGGAAAAAATCCAACCAAAGCAGTGAAAAATCTATATACTGAAAACTATAGAAAGCTTATCAAAGAAATTAATGAACGCACAAAAAAATGGAAAAAATATTCCATGCTCCTTGATAGGAAGAACAAATATTGTTATAAACTGTCAACACTACCCAAAGCAATCTACATATTCAATGCAATACCTATCAGAATAACACCAGCATGCTTCACAGAGCTAGAGCAAACAATCCTAAACTTTGCATGGAACCAGAAAAGATCCCAAATAGCCAAAGCAATCCTGAAAAAGAAAACCAAAGCTGGAAGCATCACAATCCCGAACTTCAGGATGTATTACAAAGCTGTAATCATCAAGACAGTATGGTACTGGCACAAACACAGACACTCAGATCAATGGAACAGAATAGAGGACCTAGAAATGGACCCACAAACATATGGCCAACTAATCTTTGACAAAGCAGGAAAGAATATCTTGGAATAAAGACAGTCTCTTCAGCAAGTGATGCTGGGAAACTAGACAGCGACATGCAGAAAAATGAACCTGGACCACTTTCTTACACCATACACAAAACTAAACTCAAAATGGATGGAAGAACTAAATATAAGACAGTAAGCTATCAAAATCCTCAAAGAGAAAGCAGGCAAAAATCTCTCTGACCTTGGCTGCAGCAAATTCTTACTCAACACATCTCTGGAGGCAAGAGAAACAAAAGCAAAAATGAACTATTGGGACCTCATCAAAATAAAAAGCTTCTGCACAGCAAAGGAAACAATCGGCAAGACTAAAAGGCAACTGACAGAATGGGAGAGGATATTTGCAAATGACTTATCAGATAAAGGGTTAGTATCCAAAATCTATAAAAAACTTATCAAACTGAACACCCCAAAAACAATCTAGTGAAGAGATAGGCAAAATACATAAATAGAAACTTCTCCAAAGAAGACATCCAGATAGCCAATGGACACATAAAAAAATGTTCAACATCACTCATCATCAGGGATATACAAATCAAAATCACAATGAGATACTACCTCACACCTGTCTGAATGGCTAACATTAACAACCAGGCAAAAGCTGATGTTGGTAAGGATGCAGAAGAATAAAATCTCTTTTGCACTGCTAGTGGGAGTGTAGACTGGTGCAGCCTCTCTGGAAAACAGTATGGAGTTTCCTCAAAAGATTAAAAGTAGAACTACCTTACGACCTAGCAATTGCACTACTAGGTGTTTATCCAAGGGATATATGTGTGCTGTTTCAAAGGGGCACATGCACCCCAATGTTTATAGTAGCAGTATCAACAATAGCCAAAATATAGAAATAGCCAAACCATACAATGGAGTATTACTCAGCATCAAAAAGAATGAAATCTTGCCATTGCAACTACATGGATGGAACTAGAGGGTATTATGCTAAGCGAAATTAAATATCATATGACGACTCATATGAGGACTTTAAGATACAAAACAGGTGAACATAAGGAAAGCAAAAATAATATAAAAACAGGGAGGGGGACAAAACATAGGAGACAAATTAGAGAACAAACAGAGGGTTGTCAGAGGGTGTGTGAGGGGGGGATGGTCTAAATGGGTAAGGGGCATTAAGGAATCTACTCTCGACATCATTTTTGTACTATATGCTAACTAACTTGGATGTAAATTAAAAAATAAATGAATTATAACATAATAATAGGCATTTCTGTCTAGTTCCTCATTTTAGTTAAAATGGCTTACATGTATATCTGTATACAAGGATATCTCTTTTTATTACGTTTAGTTATTTGTTTTTGACAGGGAGAGAGAGAGTGTGTGTGCAGGGGAGGGGCAGAGAGAGAGAGGGACACTGAGAATCTGAAGCAGGCTCTGAACTGTCAACACAGAGCCTGATGCAGGGCTCAAACCCCCGAACCATGAGATCATAACCTGAGCTGAAGTTGGATGGACACTTAACTAATAGGGGCACCCAGGCACTCCTATGAGGATATGTCTAATGCCAGTTCCTTTTCTCCTTGGCTAGATGCAGAAAGCTGATACATTTTCTTTTAAGCTTGTTTTGAATGTCAATGTCCTTAAAAAAAGAAAGGAAAAAGGTCATCCAGAGCCAATGCAATATAGTTTCAAATCATAATTTAATATCCATTGAGTTTTTGGCATGCTACTTAAGCTCTAAACTTGAAGCTTTTCTTTCATATATACAAAATGGGGCTAATTGTACCTCCGAGTCCTGGATCTTGTGAGGGTTAAAGGAGATTATGATCACAAAGTGCTGAGTACCACTCCTGGTAGAAAGTAGATGTTTAGTGCATGCTAATACTTTTTCTCCCTCATTTTCACATTTCCACCATCTAGGAAGGCCTTCTATACATGGTCTTCAAATGATCCAGAGAAATACTACATTGTCTTTTCTTACCAGCACTTAATTATCACTATCAGTCTTTATCTGATTAAAAACAAACAAGACCCCTGTATTTTATTACCTAAATACATCCCAATAGATGGTTCCCACAATAGAAAATAGATCAAATATACTTATAAGATTCTGTGCTTAATGGCAGTCCACAGAAATGTAAACAGGGCTTTCGACAGATCATTTAAAATGAGAAATATCCATTGAAAAATATATTAGAGTCTAGCATTGATGGTAGTACCAATCTTAGTAATCGAATGATTCTAGCATTTAATAATTCAATTTTCCAAAATCCTATGTTTGCACATTTAGGATGTATGTTTACATAATTCATTATTTTAAAATCATGTATATACACACAAAATTTTTCACTCATCACAAGCACAAAAGCAACTCAAAACCATAGTGCCAGAGTTGGCATTTTAAAATAAGCATCTCTATCCTATACATTGAGGGTAGAATTACAATCACTAAATCATCCTGTCTCTGGGAACACATATGAACCACAAACTAATGAGGTAAGTAAATTTGGTTAATTAGAATCAATGGTATCATCCTTTAATTAAACTATATTGATTGCATTATACTGAGGGCAGCCTTTTGAAATAATATGCTCTTATGTAATAAGTCTTTGCCTTGGAAAAATATGTCTGGGGACAAGTTGACTTTGACATGGGCTATTGCCTTTTTACTCTTGCCAATATAATGGGATTTTACATTTATAAAGTCAGAACTGGAGGGATATCCAAACACCAATTATATGACTTCTGATGCCACAATATGTGAGCTTGGAGCTTCTTTTAAACTGACACAGAAGCCTATTTGTGGGAAAGGATAGATATAATTGCCTGGTCATGAAGAGCTTCATTTCTGCAACAACTGAAAAATATAATGAAGACTTAGTCAATTATTACATAATTTAATATTCTTAAAAAAGACTTTTTCTTTCAATTATCTCAAATTTTATGAAAGTGTATTGTTTCCATCTGAAGATCTCACTATACTGTAAGCTCTATGCTGGCAGGGATTATGTCTACATGCTCACCATGATTTACCTTTTGCTGAACACACACTT
The DNA here is from genome assembly GCA_028646485.1 of Cryptoprocta ferox. Taxonomy (NCBI): domain Eukaryota; kingdom Metazoa; phylum Chordata; class Mammalia; order Carnivora; family Eupleridae; genus Cryptoprocta; species Cryptoprocta ferox. The sequence continues at coordinate 68,388,110 of CM053575.1, forward strand.
GATACAAAGTAGACATGCAAGAAATATTAGTGAGTTATCAAGTTTTTTTTTCTTCAAAGTCCCATCTTATGTATGTGGACAGCCACTGATGCCAGGAATCACGGGGCCAACAGAAATGTTTATTGTCATGTTGCCCATGCCCACGACTTATTTGATTACATGGAATTTATAACAGTCACTCATGTCACGAAGGACTAACACCATGACCCTCAGGGACCAGTTTACTTTTTTACTCTTCTCACTTTCAGGAAATCTTTTCTTATATATAATATAATTGTCTCATGGTGTAGATATTAAATCTATTTCCTTTTGTTCTGTCAGCAATGGAAACAGAGAATAGCTGGGCACTAAACTTATATCTATATGAAGACTATTAACATAAACCCATCTTAGAAAGAAGAAGTTTGTTATGAAACTGTCTTAATGTTATATTTTTTGAAGTAAATGAGAAATTGTGAGTATATAAAGAGAACTAAACAAATATGAGCATATTTTAAGAGCACACATTCTTTATAATGAAGGAAATTATTCCAGATCATTTATCATTTTCCCATTGGTTTTATGTTGCAATTGTTTGAAATCAGTCTTCAATAAATGCAATGCAATTGATTATAATTGAATGCCAGTTTTTAATTGGCTCTGGTTCATGTATGGTGAGAAAATCCAAAGAAATAGAAGTAGCAAAATCTTGCAGTTACAGGCAGGGACTTTAGAGTCTGAGACTAACACCAAAGTCCTAACAAGGTTTGCTACTTGCAAAGCATATGACTTTGGGCAAGATACTTGATTTCACCAATATTCAAAATTTTCATTTATAAAGTGAAGATAATAATAGCATATACTTCATTGGAGTGTTGTAAGGATTAATTGAAGTATTATACTAAAAGTACTTAGCACGATGGTTAGTATGTTGCAAATCTTAGCTACATTTATTAGCCATGTTTTTTCTCCTTGAAAAGCTTATTCGAGAACAGACCATGGTCTACTGCTCCACAGATCATTGGTGTTGCTATCACACCTCTCAGGGTGTTATAGAGCCACTCATTCTAATCTATTTCATAAACCTACTGTATCAGCAATTCTTTTGGACTATAGCTTATCACACATTAGCAGGGAAACATACGTGAATGCAATTTGTGCCATGATAAGATAAAGTGAGCGGTTCATTACCAAAATAAGTGGCATGGAGCAGGGCATTTTGACTGGCCGACCTAGAGCTTTGAATTCTAGGTAAGCAGATGGTTAATGAATGCAGCACAAGCAAAACTCCCAGCCAAGGGGTGTGGCCCATCAGCCAGCTTCAGAGAGCAAGAGGCACAGGGAGCAATAACCCAAGATCTCCTTTACCCTCAACTTTTACAAATGAGGCATAAAAGCTTATAAACTGTTTCTTTAAAAAAAAAGTTTATTTATTTTTGAGAGACAGAGCATGAGCAGGGGAAGGGCAGAGAGAGAAGGAGACACAGATCCCGAAGCAGGCTCCAAAACAAGCTCCAGGCTCTGAGCTGTCAACACAGAGCCTGACACGGGGCTCGAACTCACGAACCCCGAGATCATGACCTGAGACAAAGTCGGCCGCTTAACCGACTGAGCCACCCAGGCGTCCCTATAAACGGTTCCTTAACAGTGAAATAGTTTGGTAAGTAAGCATGACAGCGTCCAGAAAGTGAAGAGGTCATAGCTCCTTTCAAGTTACTACCAAACACCTTGCTAAGTAATATCTTTGCTGGAATGAGGCCTACTGAACCAGGTTCCCACATTCCAAGATCTTGAAGTGCCATTAATTGTATCTGCTACTTTGGAGGAAAGAGATTGTGTTTTGGATTGTATTTTGGTACTCTCAATATCAAGTGTGGGGGGGGGAATCTACACTAAGCGTGCTTTTTGTAAATGAGGGACACTGTCTTATATAACTCATTGTAACATCTGCAATGTCTTTGTGGATCAAGGAAATGAAATGAGCACATTATTTTTATGATTAGATTAGAAGTGTTCCATTCAGAGAATAAAGTATGTATGTATGCATCTATATGTGGAGATAATTGAAGCATAATATGTAATTATAGCATTTTTTATCTGGGAAGAAAACACACCATTTGTTCACTGGCCACCTTCTCTAAGCTTTAATTCCTTTTCTCTTTATAGCTTACTAGAGGATTCCTGCAAAAATGTTATTTATCTCTGACTTCGGACAAACTTTTCTCACATTGCAAATTAATCTCAATAGGAGATTGAGTTTCAATATCATTCACCATGTTTTGAGCATCAACAAACAGGCTGGTGGGCTCAAAACAATATATAGACATTCAGGTTTTTTTTAATTTTTTAACATTTATTTATTTTTGAGAGACAGAGAGAGACAGATCAAGAGCAGGGACGGGCAGAGAGAGAGGGAGACACAGAATCTGAAGCAGGCTCCAGGCTCTGAGCTGCTAGCACAGAGCCCGACGTCGGGCTTGAACCCACGAACTGTGAGATCATGACCTGAGCTGAAGTCGGATGCTCAACTGACTGAGCCACCCAGGCGCCCCTTTTCAGGTTGTTTTTTTTTTTAAGTTTATTTATTTACTTTGACAGAGAGAGAGCACATGAGCAGGGGTGGGGGTGGGGGCAGAGGGAGAGAGAGAGAGAAAGAGAGAACCTGAAGCATGTGCCATGCTGTTAGCAGAGCCTGATGTGGGGCTCAAATTCATGAGCCATGAGATAATGCCCTGAGCTAATGACCCAAGTGTCAGACACTGATCCAACTAAGCCACCCAGGCGCCCCAGATATTCAGTCTTAACATTTTGAAAATTTCATAATAATATTAAAAACATATATAAAAGAAGCCTGAGGCTCAATGGGTATTTCTCACTTATTATATTTGTCACAATTACACTGTAATTTTCATGTTGTTGTTATGACCATATTCCAAACTACTTCGTAAGGCTCTTCAGGGAAGGAAGCACTTCTTATAGATTTATGTGTGCATTTAAATTCTGAGTCAACTTTAAAGTCTAACATTCCAGGCAAATAAGAACGATTAACAACTCTGTTTCCATTAATTGCATAGGTATTCTTATTTTCATTTAGAGTGCATGCATTGATTAAATCTGCTGGTGGCTAACAGCGACTTAAAATGTTTGGATTTCTATAAGTTTTTCTATTTGTATTTCATTTGGCACAAACCCAACAATGTAGTTTGCTTTCTTGTTTTTTGTTTGTTTGTTTTGGTGGGGTTGGGTTTTTTTTTTTTTTTTCCTTTGGTCTGGAACATATAACTGAAGCACAAGGCCCTTTATAATAAATGCAAAATCAGAATCATGCTTAAACTAATAATCATCCTTTCTTGAAATAGACAACTGGAATTCAGTATTCGCCTAGACTCTTCTACGTGTTGTATAATTACTGAGAGTCTACAATGGGCAAATCACTGTTGCCAGAGATGTGGGTGATTAAACACTGAGTGAGAGAGACAGTTCACAACTTCTGGGAGTTTGACCATCTAACAAATTACACAGATGAATGCTTACGTGTTTTTTGGTCAGGGGTAAATTTTAAGGTTGGGTCCTTATTCTAAAAGTGAGGGGAAGGAGTTCATCAGTTTCTATCTGACATCTAGTTGGTGATTTGGTTGTTTAAAGTATTTAAAATGTGCTATTTATAGGGTCCCTGGGTGGCTCAGTTAGTTAAGCATCTGACTTCCGCTCAGGTCATGATCTTACAGTTTATGAGTACAAGCCCCATATTGGGCTCTGTGCTGACAGCTCGGAGCCTGGAACCGGCTTTGGATTCTGTGTCTCCCTCTCTCTGCCCCTCCCCCACTGATGCTCTGCCTCTCTCTCAAATAAACATTAAAAATTAAAAAAAATAATAAAATGTGCTATTTACTATAAAATTAAATTCCCAATTACCCTCTTCCAATTTTGTCCTCTTTTCCTCTTGTTCTCACTGGACTCAACTGTCATTCACACAATGGCAAGACTAAGAAGACACTCACTGAGTATGAATATTAATATAGAGAGAAAGTGCCACCAGTTAAGGTGCCTCAGGGGAAAGTGATTGAAGAGGTGAAAAAACAAGAGACGCATGTGATGTGGAAGCATTTTGTCTAACTCTTCATTTTCTGTTACTTTCTTTGTTTCTGAATACTCTTACTGAGTAATTTTTTCCCCTCATTGTGCGAAGCTAAAGGAATTTTCTGAGCAAGTCGAGCAATGGCTTTACTAAAATGTGTGCAACTTTTATTAAAAGTTTTAGAATACTTCCTAATTTCAGAAAATGAGTCAATTTTACAGTTTTAAGAAAGAATTTGGTAAATGAATGAACATGCATTCAGTTTCACAACAACTGTCCATGGAAGAAGTGCTTATAAATTAATCCGATGATTCTCCTTTGGTTTCATTTTGTGATCACTCTCTTGAAAACAAAGACTTTTTTTTATTATTACTCCATAACTTCATTATACATTTCTCTACCTCACCTCCCTCTATCTCCATCATAAAAAGTAATTGTGGAATTTTTAGCATTAGGAAACTATGGATATCATCCATTCTCAAAATTTATACTTTCTCCACTAAGAACTCCTTTTAATATTTTCATCTATGAATGCCATTTCTAAAAGTATTCTGCCCACCAAACAATGGATTAATAATAATATTCAGATTTTTATTAAAGATATCTGACATGAATCACAAGCATAATATATGCAGGAATAAATTAAATACTTTAGGTTTAGTTTGTATAGCATCAACAGGGTTGATACACAATTTCATAGGTTTTTCAAAACACTGTTAGTGTTTTGTATTCCTTCATTAATTCTTCCAAAGGAAATCTTGGTATATAAAAATCTCAGCTATGGAATTCCCAATCCAGCTACCCAGCTTATCTGTGTATAAGTCAGAAGTTAAATATAATCTGGCAACTCAAATAAATGACACATATTAGAGAATGCTCTTGTAAGACAAAGTATTATTATATTTTAAAATTATTTAAGTATAACACAAATTCAGAAAATTACACAAAACAGAAAGATGTATCAGTGAACTGAAACAGAATGAACATCTTTGTAACACCAACAATTATCAAAAAATAATATTTCTAGTATTCCATTTGTGCCCATTCCAATCATTCTTTGTCCCAGGAGCAAAAGGCATGTATAATCTCAACTTTAGTAGATAACACTAAACTCTTTTCCAAACACACTACACCCAATTAAACTCCCACAAACAGAATATGACGATTATCCATGAGATTATCAAATCTCTCATGAATAGTACTTTGGGTCTTTTTAATTTTAGTATTGAATGAGAGTTCATCATGATTTAATTTTTATTTCTCTCAATACAAATAAAATTTATAACTTTCCATACTTTCAGTGGATTTTTTTGAAGTTCTACTACTAGATATATTCCCCATAAAAATACATTCACCTGCGCAAAAAGATCATATACACAAATGTTAATAGGGATATTATTAGCCAAATACTGGAAATTACCCAAATAATCATCAAAATTAGAGTGGATAAATTATGGAGAATTCATAGAACATTATAGAGAAACAAAATGAATTCATTGAATTTAGCAAAAGAAGATGGTTCCTCATTTGGGTATTGGGTTAGCTCTTTTCCTTATTGATTTGTGAGTATTCTTTATGTAGTTTGAACATGACCCTTTGCCCATTCACATGTTGTGAATATTTTTTCTTATTGTGTGACTTTCCTCTGCACTTATTAATGACATCTTTTGATGGACATAAACTCTGATCTTAACGTAGTCCAACCGATCCTTCTTTTCACTGCAGTTATAGCATCTTAGGTCTAATTTTAGAACTCTCCCTATCCCTAGATCTCCTATACTCTCTCAGAGTTTTATTATTTTGCCCCATTTTGCCAACTTGCTTTCCTTAGCTTTCTATAGCAAAGTTACTCACAGCTTCCAACTTCAAAGTCGAGGCTACCATACTGCTACTCTAATGCTGACAAATGCAAGAAATACATTCAGAGCCTCTGCATTATCTTTCAGATGATTTAGAATTGTCACCTGCTAACCCTAGAAACAGATGCATCTATCATAAATCCTTCTCTTACATTGTACCCTATTCCCTGGCAGCAGCACTGGACTAATATCATTTTTTCTTAAACCTTTGCACATGCTATTTCCTCTACTTAGAATTTTTTGTTCTCTGTTATTCAATTAAAAACCTTAATATTTCTGAGCCTGGGTGGCTCAGTTGGTTAAGCATCCAACTCTTGTTTTCAGCTCAGGTAGTGATCCCAAGGTCAAGGGATCAAGCCCCATGTCAGGCTCTGCACAGAGTATGGAGCCTGCTTAGGATTTTCTCTCTCTCCTTCTGCCCCTCTCACCTGCTCATACTTTCTCACTCTCTAAAAAGCAAAAACAAAACAAAAAATTTAGTATTTCTTAGTGTTAAGCTCCCTCCATGTTGCTAGTCCAGTGGTCAGATTCCATGTGACTTAAATAGATTTTTGCTCGGTCCGCAAATATTATACCACCATATTCTATATTTTATATCCAGGGTGGTATTTTAAAATTGTGTCACTGCTCTGCCAAAAACCTCTCAATAATTTCTTGTTACCATTAAGGAAAACTCTAGAACACTGGTACAATTTACAATGCTCTTCATGATCTGATCCAGGACTACTTCATCAGCTTAAGGTTTTGTACCCTTCCCTTTGTTATATCTACTCTAGCTATACTTGGCTTTTTTTCTATTCTTTAAATATGCTAAATGCACTCTCCTATCCTGGTTATTGAACATGCACTTTCTTCTGTCTGGAATGTTTCCTCAATCCAACCTAACCCCATTTGCTTCATTATAAATTATCTTGAAGTCAATTCCTTCTGGAATCTTCCATGACCATGCCAGTGTTATCTTCCAAAGACTACCTACAATAGATCCCCCATGATGCCTTCTCACAATATCCTGTACTTCCACTTTTATTACACTCCTTATTTTTGTTCCCTGTTATTAAATATCCATGTTCCCTGATTATCTGAACCTTATTGAGTTGTGGTAGTAATATCAGTATTAGTAAAGTAATGTCATGAGTATATTGTATTATAACAAAATACATGTTCTGAGAATATTCTCTATTGCTAGCTACATCAAGTTCTTGAGAAAGGGAATATCTTATGTCTTCATTTTATACCTCCCAGTGCTTAAAGTGGTAGATACTCAGTAAGAAATTATTAATGGACTGGCTGATTTTTCAAATGGCAATTTTAAAACAATTAACTGTCTGAAAAGTCTCAAAATGGAATAAACATCCTCCATTCTATTCCATACTATCCATTAGAAAGAAGGAAGGAAGCAAGCAAGCAAGCAAAGTGGGAAGGAAGGAAGGAGGGAGGGAGTAAGGAAGGAAGGAAGGAGGGAAACATTGAGATGACAGACTGCTAGCTTTTTCAGTCACTTGTTGCAGATTTCACAAGATCCAGGCAAAAACAAAAAACAAACTTCTGAATAAATAATGCTATTTTCTAATTAACCTTTATTAAAATAGATGGCCTGATCTTACTATACCTATGCCTCCATTAACACTCAAGAAGTCCATGTATTTCATTGATAATTTAATATATGTATATATTCTGTGATCATAATTTTGGGTTTCTACTGCTTTATCCACACACTGATTTGTCTTAATACTATTTAATTATTTCTACAAAAGCATGAAAATTAGTACTCCTAAATTCAATAGATACTACCAAAATAACTTAAAAATAAATTCAAAAGTAAATATTTTTCAAGCATTCAGAAGAAAACAAAGATTGGTAATAATATAGCTAATGCTGGGATGCCTGGATGGCTCAGTTGGTTGAGTGTCCAACTCTTGATTTTGACTCAGATCATGATCTCATGGTTCCTAAGATTAAGCCTTGCATCAGGCTCTGCACTGATAATGTCAAGCCTGCTTAGGATTCTCTCTTTCCCTTTCTCTCTGCCCATAACCCCCACCCTGCCCCACTCATACACACACACACACACACTCTCTCAGAATAAACAAGACATTTAAAATATATATATAGCTAATGTTTATTGAGTACCTGGTTATGGTTCTAAGTAACTGAGATGTATTATCTCCTTGAATACTTTTAACCCTCTGATACAAGCCCCACTTTGCAGATGAGGAAACTCCGGCACTAGGATTCAACAATTTCACCTAAGTCACAAGGAATAAGTGATGGAACAGGAATATAAACCCACACCAAAGTATTTACCCTTTCCCCTGGTAAACTTCCACACAACCCCCCAAAAAAACTTTTATCCAGTTGCAGAACACACAACGAGCATTAAGTTCATGGACATATGAAGAATTCTTTTTTAAGAGCTTTAGTAAGTTGTGACATTTCTAAAGCCTACAAGACTATGCCTCACAGAGGTACAGCATAAGGTCAGTCCTTTGTTACTTCAAGTTTATCAGATTTATTATTCATGGTTCTTTTTTCTTCCAGGCTCACAATTTCTCCTAATGAGAAAGAGAGACAAGAAAATCAAACTGCGGGCTCCATACTAAGAGAAAAAATTGTTTTGGAATAAGTAAGTTTAAAGAGGTAATTTTGGTCCACTTTAGCCTCTACAAAAGTATATCAAAGCCAATAATGCCTACATCCTAGGGTTACGAGTATTCAGGCTCAGGACTCATAGTAAAGAAAGCCATGTAAACAACAGCCATGTTGACAACAGACAACAGACAACAACATAGAGAAAGAACAAGCATTGGGCATTGAGTATATGGCACTAGTTAAATTCATCTCAATTTCCCATCATGAAAAGTTGAGATAAGGTCTACCTTATACACCTACCCAGTTGTTATGAAGATCAAGTTAATTAAAGTACTATGTAAACATAAAGATGAAAGTAGTAGTATTTGAAAGGTCAAAACTATAGACAAATGAAAAATGAGACTCAGATTCATCTGAAACAATTATGGACCAAACAAAATAAGATCACAATATATTCAGATTGTTAATGTAAACTAAGCCAACTGTTCTCCACTATCACAGATAAGTGTTTCACACAGCTTCCTGAGTAGAAGGACTAGATACAACTTTGCACCTCAGTAAATCTCTGCCATTCCCCCTTAATTTCTTTATTTCTCTTCCACATACATCATTAGCAGTCATGGCTGGACAGGGTCAGAGATGGGGAAAGCTGCCAACATAAGGCCAACATTAATACTCCGTAAGTAAAAATTAAAGGAGTGGTGGAGGACAGAAATAAGATGCCAGAAATCGGAGCATTTAATTCCAAATGAATTCCACTTATATTACAGAATCATTCTGTGTGTAAGGTGTCACGTTTCATGCAAAGTCTAGCTCTCTGATATCTATTTTTCCTCTCTTCTCCTGGTTTTAGGTCTCTATAGAAAAACAAACCGCACGCATTGCAACGTTTAAACTTCCTGATCTCCCCCAGCAGCAGGGATGGCGGTAGTGATGGCAGCAGCAGCAAAAGAATGTCATTCATCTGGATGAAGAGAGGAGAAGCACCATGCCCATGTTTTAATTTCCCCAGTGTTTGCTGGCTGCCAATTTATTTCCTTGCCTAAGGGAACATTAGCTAAATGGAGAGCTTGAAATTATTTTCACCATCCCAAAGATGTAAGTACTGCTAAATGTTTTCATGCCATCTTCAGGATCTCCCAGAGATCCAAGGTTCATTCAAGATCATTCATACCTTCTTTTTGGAACCCAGGCTGGTGGGTCCCTAAGGAAACAAATCATTTTCATGAGACTAACTCTCTTCCTGGACAATAAAATCCCCTCATAAAGGAGAAATATTTTTCTTAACAATTTTCATTTCCTTTACATTTGTAAAACTGGTTAACTTTGTTTCTTACTCCTTGTTTCTTGCTTTCACTGGCTTTTCTAACCTTAAAGAGGGCTAGGTATTGGTTAGTTGGGAACACAACATCTCATTGGGTACCACATGTGCATGTAGGCTGAGATGGCCCAAGCCCTGCAGAGTGGAGCAATGCTACTAAACATATCCCATTCAATATCAGATTGTGGGACCTACTGCTTTTGTAGCTCTAGATATAACTAGAAGATTGTGAGTATTTCCCACTGGGTAAGAATATCCAGAGGAATACGGAAATTCAAGGACAGGACATCAAAGAACTCCATGTACTATCAAAGGAAAACCCAGATGGGAGTAAAACCCGAAGTTGGGTGCAAAGAACATTATCAGTCTAGAGTTAGAACACTATTATTTCAGCCATTCTGACAGGCATAATGTGATACTTCGTTGTGCTTATAAAATTTCCATTTTCTTAATGGCTGATGATGTCTAACACATTTTCCTGTGCTTAGTTGTCACTGTATTTCCTCTTTGACAAAATGCCATCCCATGCCTTGCTCATTTTCTAAAGGGATACTCTTAGGTTTTTTTTGTTGAGTTTTGAAAATACTTTATATATTCTAGATATGAATTCTTTGTTGGCTATGTAGTTTGAAAATATTTTATGCCACTCTTTAGCTTGTCTACTTTAATTTATCAAGTTTTCCTTTTGAGGATGGTGCTTTTGGTGTCACATCTAAGCACTCCTTCTCTAGCCCTAGATTCCCCAAATTTTCTTTTTTTAAGGACTTTTATTTTTATATTTTACATTTAAGCCCATAAACCATTTTGAAATAATTTTTGTATAAGGTGTGAAAATTAGATTGAAGTTCATTTTTCCCCTTTATGGATGCCCAATTGCTCTAGTATCACTTGTTGAAGAGATTATCTTTCCTCCATTAAATTGCTTTTTCATTGTCAACAATCCACTGGGCACATTTGTATGTTTTCTCCATTCTGTTCCATTGATCTATGCATGTGTCCTCCCACTGAGAACACACTCTTAATTATTGCAGCTATATAACAAATATTTAAGTTAGGTAGGCTGATTCTTCCTATTTTTCTTCTTTTTTAAACTTGTTTTAATTCTAGTTCCTTTGCCTTTCTATATAAATTTAGATTAATTTTATGTATATCTATAAAAACTTTTTAGAGTTTAAATACAAATTATGTTAAACTTTCATATCAATTTGGGGAGAATACACATCTTGACATCTTTATCACACTTAGTCTTCTAATTCATGCTCATAGAATAGAATGTCTATTTACATTTTATTTGATTTATTTATTTTTTTAATTTATATCCAAGTTAGTTAGGATATAGTGCAATAATGATTTCAGGAGTAGAATCCAGTGATTTATCACCTACATATAACACCCAGTATTCATCCCAACAAGTGTCCTTCTCAGTGCCCCTTGTTCATTTAGCCCATCACCCCACTCAAAACCCCTCCCGCAACCCTCAGTTTGTTCTCTGTATTTAAGAGTCTCTTATGTTTTGTCCCCCTCCCTGTTGTTATTTTTTGTTTCCCTTCCCTTATGTTCATCTGTTTTGTATCTTAAATTCCACATGTTGGTGAAGTCATTCATCTTATTTTATTTCTTTCATCAGAATTGCGTCCTATATACACAAGTCCTAAAAATGCATTTTTAGACTTATATTTAAGCATTTATTAGCAACTTTAAATGATAATATATTTCTAAAATTGGTGTTCATGTGTTTTTGTAAGTATATGGAAATACAATTGATTCTTGTGTTTTTATCTTGTATCCTGCAAACTTGCTGAACCCACTTACTAGTTAGTTTTAGGATTGTTTTCCTTTTCCTTTTTTTTTTTTTTTTTTTGGTAGTTTCTCTGGGATTTCCCACATAGACAATTACATCATCTACAAGTAGGGAAAATTTTTTTTCTTCCTTGTCTGTCAACATTCCCTTTATTTTCTGTCTTTATTATTATATTGCCTAGAACTTCCAACACTATTTTGAATAAGAATAATGAAAATAAACATCCTTGTCTTGCTCTCAATCTTAGGCAAGCTCATTCAGTTTCTAACCACTAAGCATAATGTTAGATTTTTAAAAAGATGTTCTTTATTAAGTTGAGAAAGTTACCACTCTATTCCTATTTTTCTAAAAGTTCTTATAAGTCAGTGATAAATTTTGTAAAATGCTTTCTCTGCACTGATTAACATAATCACATGATTTATTTTTCTTCATCCTGTTAATATGGCGAATAACATTAATTGATTTTGAATATTGAACTAGATGTGCATCATTTGAATAAATGTCACTTGTACATTTTGTATAATTCTTTATATGTATTTCTAAATTCCATTTGCTAATATTTTGTTAAGAATTTTACATCTAGGGGTGCCTGGGTGGCTTGGTCGGTTGAGCATCCATCTTTGGTTCAGGTCATGGTCTCACAGTTTGTGAGTTCAAGCCCTGCATTGGGCTCTGTGCTGACAGTTCAGAGGCCTGGAGCCTGCTTCTGATTCTGTATGTCCCTCTCTCTCTGCCCCTCCCCAGCTCATGCTCTCTTTCACTCTCTCAAAAGTAAATAAAAATTTTTTTTAAATTAAAAATAAGAATGTTACATCTATTTTCATAGTTTACTATAGTCTATAGACTAATTTTCTTATTTTGTACTGTCTTTGATTTTTATATGAAGATAATACTAATTTCATAAAATCATTTGGGCACTATCTCTTCTATTTTCTGGAAGAAACTGTATAAAACTCCTGTTTATTCTTTCTTAAATGCATGATATACTTCCTTATAGAAACCATCTACACATGAAGATTTCTTTTGGGGGGAGTGTTATAATCATGAATTCAATGTCCTTAATAGATATAAGGCAATGTAAATGATACAGTGGTTGAGTTCTGGTAGTTTCTGATTTACTTATTTTCTTTTTTAGGAATTGGACCATTTTCTATAAATTGACAAATTTATTTGTATAGTTTTTCATAGTATTTCCTACCCTTTTGATGTCTGCAGTATCTATGGTAATATCTCATATTTTATTTTGGATATTGTTAATTTGTGCCCTCTCTCCTTTATTGTTGTATCATTTTTTAAAATCCACTCCTCCATTCTTTGTCTTATGATTGGTCTATTTAGAAAATTTACATTTAACATAATCATTGCTATGTTTGGGTTTGAGTATGGCATTTTATTTATATATTTATTTTTTGCTTTCTGTTTCTTCTCTCTGTTTTTTTGTTTCTCTTCCTTTGGAATACCTGAATATATTTTACAATTTGATTTTGATTTGTCAATGGTGCTTTGAGTGTAACACATTGCACAATGTCTTTATCAATTACTTAAGGTATTACATTATACATTAAATATCATATGATATCATGCCATATTGTATATCATATCATATCATTATTAACAGTCTACTGGTGTCGTCATTTTACCAGTTCAAGTGAAATATAGAAACTTTACATACCTTTATATTTCATTAGTCTCTTTCATTTCTATTACAATTTTGTTAGATATTTCTTCTACATACATAGACACAGATCAGACTGTGTAACAATTTTTGCTTCAACAAACAAAATTTAGAAAACTCAAGAGGAGAAGAAAAGCCTATTTTATTCACCCATATTTTTTGGTATCATGCCATTTCTTCTTTCCTGATGTTCTGAAGTTTATACTTCTTTTGTTTCCTTCTTGTTTAGAGAACTTTCTTTAGCCATTCTTTCATAGTAGAACTTCCAGCAGCAAATTCCTCATCTGAAAATGTCTTGATATCCCATCACTCCTGAAATATATTTTCAATGTGTACAAAAATTGAGTTGACAGTTCTTTTCTTTTAGCCACTTCTTTCTGGCCTCCAGTTTCTGATGAGAAATTCAGTGTCCCTTGAATATTGTCCCTTATAAATAAGATGTATTTTTCTCTGGTTGGTCTCAATTTTTTTTTCTGTTTTAAGTATTTACAAGTTTAATTATGATATGTCTTGGCATGGATATCTTTAGGTTTATATTGTTTGGGGCACACTCAAATTTCATATTTATTCTTTAATGTATACAATGTGATAATATAATGTTTATATACATTGTGGAATTATCACCAAAATCAAATTAATTAACACATTCCTCACCTCACATAGTTACCATTTTGTGTGTGTGTGATGAGAATATTTAAGATCTACTCTTAGCAAACTTCAAATATATAATTGAATATATTCAAATATATAATATAGCATTACTAACTAGAATCAGCAAGTTGTACATTTATTCATCTTATAACTGACAGTTTGTACCCTTTGACTAACATCTCTCCATTTCTGCCTCCAACCCAGTCTCTGGCAAGGACCACTCTAATCTCTGGTTCTATGAGTTCAACATTTTTAGATTCGACATTTAAGCAAGAACATACAGTATTTATGTTTCTCTGGCTTATTTTACTCAATTTCTTGAATCTGTAGGTTTGTATGTCTTTCCAAATTTGGCTTTGTAGTCTTTAGACACTTTCTTTTTCAAACCTAGCCTTTTTTCTTTTCTCCTTCTGGGATTCTGATTACATGGGTGCTTGATTTTTTGTTATAGTCCCAGAGGTTTTGTTCAGTTTTCCCCCTTCTATTTTCTCTCTTGTTCAGACTGTATCAGCTTCTAGTTCATTGATTCTTTCCCCTGCCTCCTCCATTATGCTATAAGCACATTTGCTGAGCCTTTTATTTTGGTTATTGTATTTTCCAGTTCCAAAATATCCACTCGTTCTTCTTTATATGTTTGTTTGTTTGTTTGTTTGTTCGTTTTGCTAAGATTTTTCTATTTCTTTTCTAAAGCTTTTCAGTCTTTCGTTTCACCTTGTTGGTAATCGCTCATCGAAGCTCTTTTGTCATGAATGCCTTAAATTCTTTGCCAGATAATTCTAACATTTCTGTCATTTCCATATTGGCAGCTACTGTCTTTTTTCATTAAACTGGAGATCTTCCTGTTCTTGATAAAAGTGATTTTTAATTGAAACGTGAACACTTTCATATCACGTTAAGAAACTCTACATTTTCTTTAAATGTTGTGCTTTAACTGCGCTCTCCGATACTGTTCAACCAGAAGGGTGAGTGCAGTCTTGTCAGTGCCAGATGAAAGCAGAAATGCAGGATTCCCAGTCAGCTTCCACTGACACTTGCACACGTACGTGCGTGCGCGCGCGCGCGCGTGCGTGTGTGTGTGTGTGTGTGTGTGTGTGTATGGGGGTAGGGGGCAGCAGGCCAAATGCTGGCCCCTGTTACCTCTGGGCTGGGTGGAAGTTCTGATTCCCCTTGTGATCTCCACTAACATTGCACTGGGGGCGGCCTCATTATTTCTGGGTAATGTTGAAAATTCTGACTCCCACTAGACCCTGACACCACCCCAGCAGGGAGGAGAAGAGATGCCTCATTACTGCGAGGTAGGGGTTAAAATCCACCATGTGAACTCCACAAACACTGTGGGGAAAAGGGGGCTTGTTACTGGCTGGCAGGGATGAAAGTCCTGTGTCTCTATTTGGTTTTCTCTGACGACATCTGGCAAAGTTGATTAGCATTTTATAACAACCACATGAGGGTAGATGTCTAGGTTTCTCATTGTCTTTGCTGACATAGGCAGGGTGGAACCACAGTTTTTCTGTGGTGTTTAGCTACAGTTGGGCAGTTGTGATCTAAATGCTTTCTATCTTGCTAGGTTTCCCCTTTCCTGATCATTTCACTAAAATGAACAAGCTTTTGTTGGGCTTTTTAAATTTGCACTTATTAGCACTTTTCACATCCCTGGCTTCTTCAGCTCTGATCATGGGACATAGGAGGGAAAAAGAAAACTCAGGAACACCATGTGTCAGTCTCTGGGTCCATAGATTTGGTGGTCTGCCTTCTTTTTTCCACTTTTCAGGCTCTTCCCATGATTGTTTTATGTATAATATCCAAGGTTTTTAGTTGTACTTAACAGGCAGAATAGGGAAAAGTATGTCAACTCAATCTTTCCAGAGGCAGAATTTCTCTCTTTATTTACAATGACATTTTATGAATAGCTAAACTTATTAGTATTTGAAATTCCTTATCCATCTTTATTTCCATTTGTACTTTAGTAGTAGTATTTAATAATACAATTTAATACAGTTAATATAGTTTGATAATATTGTTTGGTCTTCATTATATGCCCTTGGATTTCTCTATATGGTTACCATTTCTTTCTAGCAAAAATACAAGTTTTTAATTAATGAGAGTATTTTAATGGGAGTTATTAATTTAAAAACAATAAAAAGGAAATTTTTTTAGGAAAAATATTAGATGTAAATGTACTGTATGAGGTTATAGCAAAAATTATGAAGCTATAACTCAAGTTATATATTTAAAAAACACTGGATTCTTTGAAGATCCTTCCTTCTCCCTGTACATAACAGGGGTGTAGGTGGGGTGTCAGTAGATATATAGTGTGACTTGAGCTTTTTTCCCGTGTTCCAGGTCTCAGTCTGTGAATTCTTAGCTCTGCCAATTCAGTCTCGACACACAGAGACCTATCATGCCGGAATCTCTGTGGTTGCTGGATATCCCAGGATCAATGGAAAAATGTTTTTCATTTCATTGATGGACATGCCAGGACATGCTGTGTCCCCTGATAATATTTTGTGCAGTTTCTGATTTTCACTCTCCAGGGGTGTCTGTAGTTCTGAAACAATTAAGTTCAACCTGGCACATAAACTGAAACATGTCTCACAAACTTGAAGCACATGTGGTGATCCCAGTAAAACTACACATTGATTTCTGACCTAAGGCTCTCCAAGGAGTGTCCCTAATCTCCCAAGGGTAAAGTTTTGTGAGGGAATCGTTGATTAAACTGTAAGATTAAAGAAAATTTAAGTGGCTGGACAGCTCCCTATTCGCTGCATGCTTGAGACGTCTTGAGAACATGTGTTATTCTTTTCAAAGTTGGTTGTAAATCAAACTCTCTAAATTGCTTCCAGATCAGTCTTTCCAGGCAAACCATTAAAATGATGGTTCTATCACCCAAAACGCTAATTTTTGCTCAGATCACACATACTATTATAAATTCACTTTACCTAATACAGAAGAGGGAGATGCCAATCTAGCCAGTCATCCTTTCTCTAGGTCAGCAGATGTGCTGTCTGGATTAGAAGCTTCTGACAGCAACTTGGTCACACAATTTAGGTCAGGTTTTTTAAAGAAATCAGTTGTATGTCTCTGAAAAGAAACTGGCATAAATTCCAAAAATATTCTTCAGAACAATGAATATAATATCAAACGCAAGTGGAATATTTAAGTTGAACAAAAGTAGCCTTTCTGACAAGAAAATGTTTTATAGTTAAGATTTTGAAAAATAAAGTGTTTTGATTATCCTATTTCAAATATATAGAATATTAATTCTTGAGTCTTCTTCAGCTTTTTCTAGCCAAACTTTAATTGTAACTGGACTGTAATGACTGACTACTTAAAAGTAATGAGTATACTGATAATAACAGAAATTCTTAACTGGTTTCTACAAATGAGTTCTAATCCATCTGTGAAGCCCCTACATTATGCACTTTTGTTCCTGAATAATGGGTGGGTAGCTTATATTAGATTTTCAAAGATGTATATTAATTCAAATTTTACCTCTAAATAATTTCTCTCATTAAAATATCTAAAGAAAGACAAACATTAAACATGGACCAACATTTATTACATATATACATACATCCTCAAATTTAAAAAGAGAGAAAAAAATTATAATTTACAACTAAAATTATAAATAGATTAATATTACTAAGTAAAATGAGATTTTTTTTAATTTTGGAGAATTTATTATTTGTTCCATTTAGGAACTATTTAAGATAATACAAAATGAATTTTATAGCTTCCAAAATATCAATAGGTAACTTTTAATTTGTCTCACTCAATGTCCTTTGACATTCTACTAACAGGTGGCATCAGTGATTCTACATAAACATGCCTGTCATGAAAACTTCTCCATAGTTCCCCACAGGAGAAATATAGACCGGATAAGTGATAACAAATATTAGTAAATAGCATATGAGTTTTCGGTCTTGGGTAAAATGGAGTACAAACACTTGACTCTGTCTTTGTCACTGAATACAGTTATAAAACCAGGATATAATGCACAGAGCAGATCTTTGAGGCCTCTAGAAAGTCGGTAACAGCAGGCAGCTAGAATTCAAAGCACCACCAAACCAGTGATGAGATTACCTTTTTTTTTTTTTTTTTACCAGAATGCCCTTTACGTATGCAAGACTCAGATGTAGTGCAGCATAGAACTTAGAGTTGGCCAGAGGATGCAGCCAGAGAGAGCTCTAGAAGACTCCTTTAGTTCTGACTTGAGGAGCAGGAAAAAGAACACCTGATGTTTAGATAGACTGCAGAAACTGCCTTTTTTGGGGGGGTGCCTGGATGGCTCAGTCAGTTAAGCCTCCAACTATGGATTTTGGTTCCAGTCATGATCTCACGGTTTGTGAGTTCGAGTCCCACATTGGGCTCCACACTGACAATGTGTGGAGCCTGCTTAGAATTCCCTCTCTCTGTCTCTATCTATCTTTCCCTCTCGATCTCTCTCTCTCCTTCCCTGCCCTCCCCCTCAAAATAAATAAATAAACTTAAAAAAAAAAGAAAAAGAAATTTCCTTTTGTATTTCTTTTTTTTCTCCATTCTCCTGCACTTCAGCCCCCAGACAATACTTCAGAGAGGCCAACAGGTGTGGTAATAGAAACCCACTGGAGGCAAATCTCAGAAAGTGGTTAACCTTCCTCCAGCCTCATCAGTGGAGCTCTATTCCCAAGATGGTGGGTGATCCTCTGTTGCTTTCCCCCGACTTTGTCCTATATCTGCTTTGTACTAGAGGTGGGTGTGTTTGTGAAAGAGCACAGGAGAGGGGACTAATGAAAGCCCTAGCTTTCTGTCCATGTGACCCAAAAGGGGAGCCCCAGAGAAACAGAAACTTCAGAGAGGTTGCTAAGAAGGAGGAGCTTGGGAAAGCAGTATCATAGAATGATTTATGAATTTCTGAGCTCACTCTTGAGCTGTGTACATGTGGATCTGATAGTAACAAAAGTACCAAATGGTTTGAGAAGTGAACTAACAGACTAACCCCCGCCCCTGCCAAGAGAGACAGATCCTAATAGTACTGCAAAGTCTTTGAAAACTGAAACAATAGAATCACAGCTGATAGAAGATGGGTTAGAACTTGCAGTCTCAACATAACTAAGAGAACACAAATAAGTTCTCCATAGGTTTTAAATTTATACACTTATAATATAATATTCAAAATATCCAGGATACAATTCAAAGTTACTCGGAGCACAAAAAAGTCTCAGCTTTCATGGGAAAAGCTAATCAACAGATAACAGGACCAAAGTGATACAGAATATGGAATTATCTGAGAAATATTTTTGAGTAGCTATCATAAAATTACTCCAACAACCAATCATAAGCATCACTGAAATAAATAGAAAAATAAGTAGCAGCAGCAACAACAGGAG
This sequence comes from Cryptoprocta ferox, assembly GCA_028646485.1. Taxonomy (NCBI): domain Eukaryota; kingdom Metazoa; phylum Chordata; class Mammalia; order Carnivora; family Eupleridae; genus Cryptoprocta; species Cryptoprocta ferox. The sequence goes on from CM053575.1 coordinate 68,407,432, forward strand.
GAGGAGGAGGAGGAGGAGGAGGAGGAGGAGAAGAAGAAGAAGAAGAAGAAAGAATGAAAGAAAGAAAGAAAGAAAGAAAGAATAAACCAAACAGAGATTTTAAAATTGTAAAATTGCAATTTTTAAAGCATATAATGGCTACACTAGGAAGGAGTCAATGAGCTTGAAGATATATTAGTAGAAATTATTCAATCTGAAAAACACAGAGGAAACAATGAAATAAATTAATAAAACCTCTAAGAGCCATGGAACAACAAAACATCTAATATTTTTGAAAACAGTTCTAAACTTATGGCAAAAAATATTAACCTACAGATTCAAGAAGTTTAGTAAACATCAAACAGAATAAACCCCAAAATGTTCACATCTAGACATAACAAACTGCTGGAAACAAAAGGCAATAAAAATAATTTGAAAGCAGCTAGAAGGAAAAAAAATCATTTTCTATGCAGGGAAAATAATTTGAGTTTTCACAGACTTCTCATCAGAAACTGTGGAGGCCAGAAGTAAGTGACACAACAATTTTTAAATGCTGAAATAAAAAGTTGTCAATTCACTATTCCATGTCCAATGTAAATATCTTACAGGAATGAAGGTAAAATGAAGAATTCTAACACATGACAATAAGAGCACAATCCATGAAGGGAAAAAAGTGACAAATTGAAATTCATTCAAATTAAATGCAAAATAAAACCACAATGAAATACCACCAGCCGCCCTATTAAAATACGTGAAGTTTAAAAATCAAAAACTGAGTGCTGGCAAAGGTCGAAAGCAACTAGAACGTGCATGCTTTGCCATGGTAATTCAACATGGCACTGCCTCTCTGGAAAATCATTTTTCAGTGTTGTAAAATGTTGAACACGTATTTACCTTGTGATTCATCCACCTCTCTTTAAACTACTACCTTAGGGGGGCACCTGGGTGGCTCAGTTGGTTAAGTGTCCGACTTCAGCTCAGGTCATGATCTCATGGTTCATGAGTTTGAGCCCCCGCAAAGGGCTCTGTGCTAACAGCTCAGAGCCTGGAGCCTGCTTCAGATTCTGTCTCCCTCTCTCTCTCTGTCCCTTCCCTGCTCATTCTCTCTCTCTCTCTCAAAAATAAATAAATATTTAAAATATTGAAAAATAAACTACTACCTTAGAGAAATAAAAACTTGTGTTCACCCCAAAACTGTACAAGAATATTTATATCAGTTCTATTCATCATATCCAAAAACTGAAAATGACCTGAGGGTCTATCAACAGGTGAGTAAATAAGGAAGCTGGTACATTCAGGCAAAAGAATCTTACTCAACAATAAAAAAAGAACAATCTATTGGTATGCACAAGCATTTGAGTGACTCTCAAATGCATTTTACTGAATACAACAGCTAGTCTCAAAAGTTTGCATACGCAGTGATTCAATTTAAATGACATTTACAAACCATGAAAACTGGTAATGGAGAATCCATCAGTGGTTGCTAAGGGTTAAGAGATAGGGAGAATATAATTGTGGCACCAGGCTGTTTTTTGAGGGTGATAAATTGTTCTGTATCGTCACTATGCTAGTGGTTAAACTAATCCACACACATTAAAATTTGTTGAACTATATATGAAAAAGGGCTATCTTTATTATACAACAATAAAAAATAATATTTTAAAAATTGTGCATAAAAATTTGACAAAGAAGAAAATAAATAGATACAAATTGTTTAATTAAAAAGTACTAGTGTCCGGTACCATGTATTTGGTGCTTCCAGGGTAGTTTGTTTTATTTGTGATTTAATCAAGATTAATTCTCATGCCATACAGGGTATGCTATGCCTGTTTGATGATCTACCAAGCTGCTAAGACTCAGCAAACACAATGGTTCCTCACTGCAGCTTCACATGAATCTTCTCGCTGATTCTCAGGTAAATTTGCCCAACCCTTCCTTTCAGTCACCTCTTTGCCCTGTGTCTACTTCTATCACAGCTTTTATAGCAGTATTTCTCTATTAAGCTATAAATCCCATGAAGGAAGGAACAAGTCTCTTTTCAGCATCATTTCCCAGCAAAAAATTTGGCATACAGCAGACACAGAATAAATGTTGAATGGATGAATTATCTAGAGCTGTACAGTCTTTAAGTTGAAACCTACCAGGCAGTATTTTAGCTCTTTTATGTTAAGGTTGCAATCTACAACCATTCCTTTTTATTCAGACCAGAAAAAAAAATCACCTTGATGAATATCAAACCACTGACCCTGGATAAATTACTGGTATAAGTCAGCTCCTCTATATTTTGTTATGCATGTATGAAATTCATTTATGTCCTGTGCTCCAATACTATACTAATGAAAAATCCTTTCTTTAAATTTCTTGGATTAGTATTCAAGAGCAACTTTAGAGAGGTCAGTAGGGTATCAGAACCCCTATCTCATTATTCTGACAAGGAGACTGTGGAAACATTTGCTTTGTGGGAACATAGAATATGTTACGTTTACTACAATGGAACCACTATGTGTGAAGTTTGAAATATTCTTACTATGTAACATGTAAGGGGAAAGTGCAATCTGGACATGGATGGACATGAGGGCTATCACAATGGTTCTAAGAATATATACTGATGTGTAGCCTACATCGATTGACACTAATTGTCTTTTCCCCTGATTGGAATAGAAAGTTACAGGAAAAGTAAATGGGGCTAAGCTTTGGAATCAATAATCTGTGATTTAATAATAGAAGTTAATCTGCACTAGAACAAGAGCTCATCAGCCATCCCGACAAGCCCATCAACTATCTGGAGGTGGGTGGGTTTGTATAAACATTCTAAATGTGACAGAGCCCTCTGACACTGAACATCATCAAAGCCAAAAAGGTGGAAATTCATGTTCAGGGTATGATTTCCTGGACCTATTGTGGACATCTAAGGGCCTTATCTCACCCAGAATCAGGGAAAACCCTGCCTGTTTTCTAAACAATAAAGATACTCAAGTTTTCATCTGTGAGAGGTAAAATGATTATGGATGAGGAGAGAAAGAAAGAAGCAACTGAAAAAGGGAACTAAAGAGCAAGAGTCCCTGATACTTTTAAGAAGACTTTATTGAAAGAAGGCACTGGGGACGTAAACTGAACTGCAGTAAGTAAACTGAAAACAAGAGAGTTATGGTGCATTACAACAGAAGAGAACGTTGGTTGTTCCTGGCATTAAGATAATACACAAGGCAGGGATACCTGGGCTGAGGTCATGCAAGAGTATCTGGAGCTTGTGCCTACTCTGCCCCTACTCATGACCTGGGTGTAAAGACAAGATATGAAAATCCTAAATGACAGCTCTGTTCTGCTCTATGAGAATGTGGCAAACAGAGTTGGATGATTTCCAAAATGTTAACCAGGCCATTTCTAATGATGTCCTTATACAGATATTTCGGAGACCCGAATGTGATTTCTAGTTCTGTGTCTACTCTTAGAAGTGCTAAGAGGACAGATGATCCCATGGGTTATTAAGCAAAACCCTGTTACTTCAAAGATTAATGTGAATTTGGCAATTGAGCTTGGGGATTTTTTCCCCTCTATTTCTACTAACCTCCCATTATGTGAATTGTCTCTCACTGGCATCTGGCTTATTTGTATAAATGAATAAAGACCTCTCCTTTAGAGTTCTTTATATGTCTTTTTAAAAGAGGACAATGCCTTGCACATAATAAGTACCCAGATATTTGAATGAATGAATAGATTTGGTCTTAAGATCATGTGCCATGGAAGACAAACCAAGAGGAGCCAAGTCAGAGAGAACATAAAGAGCTGCAACATACCAAGGAAGGACATGCCCTTGGGGGTCGTTTACAATAACTTCCTCATTATGCAGTTGTGGAATAAAAGCTGAGATAGGATTAGTTTTCTGTCCAGCAGCCCAGGACTACTGAGTGATAGAAACCAAGGCTTGAAGGTGGACTCCTATTCCTTCCATATCTACAGTTACACTCACACACTCAGAAGACCTTGTACAATGCTTCACGGCTTCGCTGCTTTTCTAGCAGGAGAGAAACCCAACCATTCAAACTAAAGGTATTTCCTCTCCTGGTCAGCACTGTAGCCAGAAGATGACTGCCTAAAATGAAAGGAATTTTGTTCTCTAGAAAGAACGTATACTTAGAATACTTTCTAAGGAATGGAAAAGCAAATAGAAAAGGAAAGGCAAGATTTCCTGCATTTGCCTTTCTGTTCTGAATGATGCCTCAAATACTTGGAAATATCTAAGAGTGGGAAAATAGATGCTGACATTGAAATGCCAACCACTTTGTGGTAAACATGTGCATCTTCACCTTAAGCTCACCTTCCCTATGTTGTCCATGCATTTCATCCTTCCAGTAGCCCACCCCTGGGCTTTGCCCAAACTCTATCCCACCTAACAAGTTCTCAAGGCCACCTGTCGTAATAAGTTGAAGAATCCTAAAAGTTCAATAACACTAGTTTAATTTTTCTTCCAGCAGGAAAAACTAGAGCCAGAAAAGATTTTTGCTTTGCTTAAGCTTATCTCACAAATGATCATTTCAGTATGAAGCGACTCCCTTGGCAGATGTCCCCTTTGTTGAAGAGCTAGAAACTCCATTACAGGCTGGAAAAACACATTGGAGAAATAAAAACCTGGGGCTCAAAGGCAGTTTCAACTTGAGAAGAGTGTGATTCATGGGGTGCCCAGGTGACTCAGTTGGTTAAGTGACTTTTTTTTTAATGTTTTTCAATGTTTATTTATTTTTGAGAGAGAGAGTGCTAGTGGGGAAGGGGCAGAGAGAGGGAGGCAGAGAATCCAAAGCAGGCCCTGTGCTATCAGTGCAAAGCCTGATGTGGGGCTGCAACTCACTAACCATGAAATTATGACCTGAGCCCCAGTCGGTCGTTCAACACACTGAGCCACCCAGGTGCCCTGCAACTGACTCTTGATTTAGGCTCAGGACATGATCTTGCATGGGTTCGAGTGCAGGGTTCCAATATGGCATCCAGCTCTGTACTGACAGGGCAGATCCTGCTTGGGATTCTCTCCCTCTCTCTCTCTGCCCCTCTCCCACTCTCTCTCTCTCTCAAAATAAATAAATAAACTTAAAAAAAATACAGAAAAGGGTGTGATTTGTGACCATGTCTGATGAAGTTGACCTAGTGGTAGGAGGGGGAATGACAAAACTTGACTGTAATGACCACTCTGTACTTTGGAAAGAATGAAACAGAGAGTGGGGAGGAAGCATAGCATAAATAAACCAATACAATCTTCTGGAAGGAGCAAAAGCCAACTGATACACAGAATGCTACTTCTCACCCCAGGGAAACTTTAATGGTAAAAACAGTATATACATATGTGATAAAGCACAGCTCAGGTAGGACTTCAAATGCAAACCCTATTCCAACAACTCTATTAGAGTTTCCATTTGTTACCGTGAAAAAGAAAAATGTGGTCAGTAAATACCAAACCTGAAAGATGTGCATTGCTTAAAATATCCTCAACCAAGGCACTGTCACCTTCTTACAATAAAACAGCCTTGATGAAAAAAAAATGGATTCATCTTATTGATGACTATGTCAAACCATTAGCAGCTATTAATTGAGCACCTACTAAATATAAGTTTCTTGCCTACTGGTACCTGAAAGTTGAGTGCTTTATAGGAATGTCAATAGAATTTGTTATGGATTGGCAAAACATGATTCATAATTTGTTCTTCCAGTAGGCTATAATTCAGTGTGTATACACAGTGAATATTCCAGCAGCGTGGATTCAGCTACTCTTAGCAAGGATTGGGTAGCATTTAATTGCCAGGCTAAGTGATGGAGCTGGGAATCTCCAAGTGACATAATTTTCCCGTGAAGAATTCTTGATAAATCACAAATAATCTATATAGTCTGGAGGAAATGTTACAGGAAATAGTAACTTTATCATGTAGTAAGACTTTAATTTCAGTGCCTGCCATGTGCTAGAACACATTTATTCATTCAATGTCTTTTAAAGACACAACAAACAGCTTATTAAACACTTTAAAAGGTTATGTAATGACCTTTTATATGCATGCAACCTATTAACAGAGCTAGTCTAGACATTCTGAGTAAATATAGTAATAGTAGAGGTCTTCAATAGAGATCAGCTTTGTCCTCAATGGGGACTCTAGTATGTTAGGGTTTGGCTAGCCAGCTAAGAAAGCCCTCTAAGAATTGATTTCTAGATGTGCTTGGCAAAGGACTGATCAAAGGAGAAGGGTTTTCAAAGAGAGCACCACAATGATCTCAGGTGCCTGAGCTGCTCCAGATGTCTGCTGTTAGTAAGCCTTGGGAATGGAGCTACAAACAGAAAAGAGCAGTCCTCAAGCAACAATTTCTATGGAGATGTTGGAAATACTATCATTATGGTTGCATTACCAATGAAGTGCATACTTAAGAGGTCATCTTAAGTGTGTTGAGAGATGAGGAATACAAATAGGTACAGAAATGTTTACTAGAGATCAAGAACTTGAGCCCCATGTGTTGAATTTATCTTAGATGCCTGTTTTGTGTTTCACTCTCTACTGCAGAGTTCTAAAAGGATGCTGAATGCCTTCAGAGTTCTGAATGCCTTCAGAAAGAAGTTGCATGTCCTTTCTGGTTTGCCCCAGTCCTCCTTTCTTCCTATTGTCTTATACCTAGCCTGGTGCCTTCATTTATGTTACCTACTAGTCCCTGGATAGTCATTTCAATCTTTCAGGAAATTGTGACCTCTGGTTTAGAGAAATTAATGAATGACCCAGTTTTAATGGATAAAGCCAGAGATCAGAAGAAATCTGTGACCACAACTCTCCCAGCCTCTCCCTTCTTGACATTCCATGTTTATCTGCTTTGACTCTGCTTATATTTCCACCACCCCCACACACCCAACATACAACTATTTCTCCAGCTGCAGTCATGATGTCAGTCAACACTACCCCAACCATGCTCAGTGCTTTTATTGCTGTGGTTCTCCTGAGTGAGCAATGAAAAACTATTCTCTTTTTCCCTTAGGCCAGCAGGAAATAAGCAGTAACTTTTCAATAAAATTTACTAGAAAGTAGATCATAGAATAAAGAGAAAGATACAAAACAATAAAAATGGTAGCAACAAAGAGCAAATTCTCCACCCTAAAATATTTCCTTATTAAATAATTTGTCCATTCTATATCCGTTGTTAAACAATAACCCTTGCTCAGCACTATGTGTTATCCTGGGAGTTTTTAGAATAGCTGAGGAAGAGGATATGTAAATAATTTTGCTACAGTGTCATCTTCAAGAGGAGATCACTAGTCTAGGTATAGTTCGCCTTGAGTGCCCAGCTTAGCCCCTATATAGTCACCAATTCTACCTTAGCATCAACTCTGAAGAATCCATTCAAAAGCCCTTTCACCTACCCCCCACTCCCTTCTTCCTGCAGAGGCTGAGTCTATCATAATTAGGTTCCCCTATAAGGTGAACTATAGGTAGTGGATGGGAAAAGAGAAGAAGTACTATACTTCTTATAAGTTAGGAGCAAAAAACTAAACACACAGAAGGTATTTGGGCTAAACACACAGAAGGTATTTGGTTTCCCACCCACACCAATGTAACTCTGAGGACAAAGTGTTTTATCTCATGGTAGTTTCTAAGAGAAGTTGTAGGAGACCAAAGTGCATTCTAAATTCTGAACATTTATTTTCTTTATTTGGTGACATGCCACCTACTATCTGGCTGGCACTTGACAGAGAAATGAAAGAGAATTCCCAACCCTTAAGATTATTACAATTTGATATCTCAAATGAGCAAACCAACAAGTGTTATTATAAACATAGTTATTCAACTTCTATAAGAACTCAAAAGAGGGGTGCCTGACCCACACTGGAGGAAAATAAATGGGTTATTGGAAGAGTGGCATCTGATCTTTGTCTTAGAGAATGATTCAGATTAACAAGATGCAGATGTAACTGTTCCCATGTTGCCAATGTTAGAAACAAGAGTACAAGGCTATACTTTTTAGGTATGCCAAGTTAAGCAATCAGTGTTAAAAGCAGTTTAATATACCATTAAATCTCTGTCTACCAAACAATCAGCTCCCACAGGTCAACCCTCTCAAGATAAATGGCACATCTGAAACCTAAACATTGGCAGATTTTAGCCGGCCTACATTCATCCAAAAAGCTGTATCTAATTAAAAACAAAAACAAACAAACAAACAAAGAAAACCAACCTTTTAATCTTGTTTGGGACTTGGAGCACCACCAGGGACACACTTCCCACTCAGAGGCAGCTACATCAGTGTTAGCAAAAGGTATACAAAATATCTGTTCAAATATACATGTATCTCCCTTACATAGGATTGTTGATGAGAGAGATTTTAAGGGGTTATTTCCAAAGCTTAAGAATACAGCCATGGCCAAGACGGTTTGACTAAATGAGAACCCTTTCCTCTGATTTCTGTGTATAACTTCACCTTAGAATCAATGGGGGGAAAACCCAAAACTGTGTATCTGAGAGAATTCGCTAACCGGACAACTGGTTCTGCCGGTTCTGCTGCTAGCAGATGAACTGATTACAATGCAAAGCATTAATCTAATAAAAATAGCCCTGTGGTCAAAATGAATGAAGCAAACATTAATAACAATGAGGATAAACTCTGAGGGTGATTTTCATAAAATTTCCAGGAGAGATGTTCAGTGAGATGGTTGGTCTGTCCATCATTCAGCACATGATTTTGAATGCCTGTCCTTGTTTCAGTGCTGTGGTGGATAAAAAGATGTATCAGTCATAGATCTTGCCTCAAGGAGCTTTCAGGCTAGAATGGGAGACATGATATATCTACACATATATATGTGTGCGTGTGTTGAATTTACATGTGTTGTTTATAATTTAAATATATAGTAGGTGGCGGTAGCCGCTACAGGGCAGTACGTATAAACTACTATGGGTGTTGCGAGAAATAAAAGATTATGTCTAGTTCAAAAATCTAGAAAGATTCTTTTATGGAAGTGATTCTGCTGTGTTCTAGACTTGTGCATCCAACTGGTTTCTAATCATTTCTACTTATAAACCCCAGTATGCTCAAAGCAAAATTTCACATCTTTTCCCCAAAATGTGTTCTTCCTTTTCAACTCTATAGCTCACTGAATGACACCATCCATCCAGGCAACCAGGCTAGTGTCCTGGGAGTAATTTTGGACCCCCCACCTCACATGACAGCCATATTTCATCAGTTACCTAGTCCTGTACCTACATTTCATCAGTTACCTAGTCCTGTACATACCATGTGATTCATTGAAGTAAGAGGATGTTAAAGTGCCCTACTATCATTGTACTATTATCGATTAGTTCCTTTTGGGATCAGCTCTTTCTATAGATACATGCAATGGTCTCCCTACATTTTATTAAAAATTTAATTTATATATAATTATATATAATTATATAAATTATATAATATAATTTAATTATGTAATTGCTCTGCTTAAAACCCTACAATAACTGTAGCTTTCAAGATAAAGTTCAAACTCCTTAGATCCTTTATAATCCAAGGCTTCACAGAATGCTTGTCACATAGTAGATCCTCACTAAGTATTTTTTTGAATTAATGATGGGATAAATGGATTTTTTGTAGATTTGTCACTTTTGAGCTATATCTAGAAATAAGAGGACATTTTGGACATACTGATAAAGGGAATTCCAACCAGAAGTAATGTGCTCAGGAGCCCTGACCTTGGGAACTATGTGGAAGAACTGGGGACTCTAAGTCTATGGAGGCTTACTGTCCTTAATAACCTATTTCTTATAAGAGCAGAATAGCTTCAAAAATATCACTGTGCTCTCTCCAAGAGACACAAATTGAATATTGAGATGTCAAGCCACTTATAGTCATGAAGAAAAATAATGGTAGAGACACTTGCTTAATCCATAGTCCTACTTGCTTAAGCAGAAAGATAGAGAACGAGGGAGGCAGGAAAGGAAGGAAACATTATTTTTCATCAGATTTTCTTCCGCTTTTCAGATTACTGACACATTCCAAAAATATAGACTGAAATTTGTTCAGCCTAATGCTAAAATGTACTTAAAACTCTATTTGATTTTTCATGAAAAACCATCACAGATAAATAAAATTTTAAAAATCTTATCTTACATTTTTATACAAAGATACAATTAAAAATGACCTTTAAAATAATCTAAAAATAACCTGCATTCATATACTTGCACACATAATATGATGAATTAAAAAAAACAGGCTAGTGGGGCACCTAGGCAGCACAGTGGGTTAAGTGTCTGACTCTTGATTTTGGCTCAGGTCATGATCTCATAGTTCATGAATTTGAGCCCCAGTGGGGCTCTGTGCTGTGTCAACATGGAACCTGCTTGGAATTCTCTCTCCTTCTCTCTCTCTGTCCCTCCTGACTGGTGTGCTTTCTCTCTCTCCCCCTAACCCCTGTTCTCTCTCACACACAATAAATAAATAAACTTTAATTTAAAAAAATAGGCTAGTGTTTTTATTTGGGAATCTGTGTTTTGTTTCTTCTTTTTTTTAATTTTTTGTAATGTTTTATTTTTGAGAGAGAGAGACAGAGTACAAGTGGGGGAGGGCCAGAGAGAGAGAGGGAGACAGAATCCACAAAGCAGGCTCCAGGCTCTGAGCTGTCAGCACAGAGCCCAAAGTGGGGTTCAAACTTACAAACCGTGAGATCATGACCTGAGCCAAAGTCAGATGCTTAACCACCGAAACCACCCAGGAGCCCCTGTACTATATCTTTTATATAGATTTGTGTCTCCAGCAGTTCTAGAGTGTTAAGTTCAACAGTTAGGAGTAATTCTTTAAATCAGCCAGTTTTATACTCTGCTATTTGAAGTCAGGCAGTGGTGCAATGGGGAAATATGGGTCTATCTGCTCCCACACTTGGGTCCTGGCTCAGAAGAGCTGCCATCTTGATCATTTTGCATGTTGAGACTATGCAAAATATTTCACCTCTAGAAAAACTTCACTGCACAAAACAAAAAAATGTTTGAAAAATCACTGCTAAACAGATCAATTTTCCCTTGTTCTTCCTTTTTTCTGAAAACTTCAAGACAGAGGAAGAGATATCTCTAATACGAACATACACATAATACTAAAAACTTTGAAATACACATTATTCATAGAAGCATTAAAAAGACTGTGTCAGATAATTAATGTAAATTTGTTGGTCTCCCCCAAATAATGGTAATTTATCTCTACTTGTGAGGTGAACATTGGAACCCTTTCATTTCCATTACTTTCTATAGTAGAGAAGACTCGAGATATTGTTGCCCATCCTACAGACATTCTGATGGCCTTTCAAATGACTTTACCCCTGATGATGAGAAAATAGAGCTTTCCCCATGAGGCCATTTGTCTTCCAAAAATTTGTACATTAAAATTACAAAGATGTCTTTTCTACCAGGGACATTTACTTACTTACTTATCTAATTCAGTGTGTCAGCAGAAACTAAAAAATGTTGACATATTTTGTGGTTAAGTTTTGGGTATACTATATTGTGGTTGTTGTAATTGATGTTGTTGCCTGCCTTTTTAACCTTTACCACTTTTATTCTTGTCAAAATAATACATTTTCACATTTATACAATCATGTTGTCCTGAGAGGCTCATAATGAAAAACAGCAGTCCTCTGATATCACCCTGGCCCCCTTCAAGAAGGATAGAGCTCACTGGTGGAAATTGTTTAGGCTCTACTACTGGCATTTACCTTCCCTTTTCTTTTCTTTCTTCCTTTTTTAATGTTTATTTATCTTTGAGAGAGAGAGGCAGAGAGAAGGGGGGACAGAGAATTCAAAGCAGGCTCCGTGCTGACAGCAGAGAAGCCCAATGTGTGTCTTAAACTCACAAACTGAGATCATGACCAGAATCAAAGTCGGATGTCAACCAGCTGAGCCAGGTGCCCCTAAGTTTCCGTTTTCTAAGTAATGCACTCATTTCTTGATTTTTCTTAATTTCAGAAATTTTTAGTAACCCCCATTATAAAATACAAGGATTTAAAATCTTACATGCCATACACCCAATATAGTTAGATGACTATTTTTATTTTTATTTTTTTAAGTTTATTTATTTTGAAGGAGATGGGGGGAGGAGGGAAGGGCAGAAAGGGGGGGGGGAGAGAGAGAGAGAGAGCGAGAGCGAGAGCAAGAAAGAGAGAGAGAGAGAGAGAGAGAGAGAGAGAACACCAAGTAGGCTCCACACAGGGCAGAGGCCAACGCAGGCTTGATCTCACGAACTGTGAGATCGTGACCTGAGCCAAAATCAAGAGTTCGAGGCTTAACTAACTGAGCCACCCAGATGCCCTGATGACTATTTTTAGAGTGATCAACAGTCAGTGTTTATACCAAGATTATTATAAAGTGTTATTTGCAGGAATGCCAAGTGATTATAAATGTCTAGATAAATAACTTTAATTTTATCCTATGGGCTATCGGATACCATTAGCCTCTATCTTGACCTCTTTTTGAAACCAGATCTTCCATTATATCAAGCTATTTGTTGTGTCTCCTTTTCCTCTTTAAAGACTTTTCCCAGAGCTTTGAATCTACCTGCTCGCTAGGCCTGCTGGGGGCTGCCTTGCAGAGACTGCTGTTTACCTCTCTCCTGAGATGCTTCTACTGTTTCTCAGACATCATACTTTTCTGTGCTCTTCAGTTTACTTGCTATTTTTGCTGAAGGATGACTAAGAAAAGGTGCATGAAAACTGAACTTTCTGTGACCTTTCATGAATATGACATCATTTAATGCTTATACCTGGCCAAGGTTTTTTTTTTGTTTGTTTTTGTTTTAGTATAAAATCCTAGGGTGAATATAGTTTTCTCTCAGAATCTTGAAGATATGTTGTCTTTATCTTCTGTTCTTTTTATAAATCAGATATTAATACGTTATTGAATTTTTTGGGTAAATCTTCTAAGACTATTGTGTTTGTCTTCTATTTTCTCCAGCACTTTTCTTTGCATTTAGGCTCTAAGTGATCTCTTTGTTTTCATCTTCCAATCCCCCATTGACTTTTTTTTTTTACAATTGTATTATTAATTTCCAAGAGCTATTTTCTTTTTCCTTTGCATGTTCTTTTCTGTATGTTTCTTTGTTTTCTTTGTTTGTTTAATGCATGCAATCATTTCTTCTGTCTCTCTTGGAATACCTATTAGAGGAGGGATTTTAACTGGTGAGCTTGAGGGCATCCTGAAGAGGGGAAGGCCATTTTCTTTTTTAAAAAAGTCTTAAATAACTAAATGTGGAGATATTTTCCCCAGCACTGTTTAGTTTCTCCAGAAAAGCAAATCCCATTCTTATCCAAGGATTCATCACCTAGCTGACTATGTTTTGTACACAGATTGGGGAAAGCAGACTTTCCAACTACTATCCCTGTCGAGCTCACATGCTCCCACCTGGTAAAAGGAGCCCTGACTGCTGGTGACAGGGGCACTATACTGTTCAATGCTGTGACTTTATCTCAGTGCCCATGTTTGTTTTCATCTTGTGTCTCATCCTCACCCTTCCCCATGTGTTCTACTTGTCTACATATTTTACTGCACATAGTGCAGTTTTCAGCTTCATCACACTGCCTTCTATCTTCCTTCTGCTTTTTTATCCTCCAAAATTTGTGGATATTTTTATTTACCCTATTTCCTATCTTCTCTTTGTTCTTATGGAGTAATATAAAGATAGGTATAGGGAATACAGATGCAGATTTAGATATAATCATTTCAGTTTCCCCTTAGAGAAAGACGAGATCATTGTGTATAGTCTCCCTATAACCTAAAGTTCCTTGGCTGTGTTTCAAGTTTAAGAAAAATATTTTCTAAGTTTTAAAAGACTACTAATATCTCTTTTAGCTCAATTTCATAACTGTTCTAACTCAATAAAACACAAGAAGAAAATTTTTCTGACAGATATTTACCTTTTTCTCCTACTGAGAATAAAATTTATTTTCATTGCCTATTTTTAGTGTTTTTGAACTCTATTTCATTATAAATTAAAAATTAAAAATTCCCCTTTCAATACACAAGGCAAATACATTACCTTAAATGAGGAAAGGGTTCTAGCAATTTACAAAGATAAACCAGACAGCATCTGTCTTGTTGGGTATTTCTGACACAATCCCAACTGAGGGCTTGGTGACCCCACTTTGTGTGAGAATTTCTTTGGATACTAAAATGTTCCCTAAATTAGTACAGTTTATAATGTTTCATACAATAAAATCAGAGTGCCAAAATCTGACTTTAGAATCTACTACTATGTTTGAAGTATACAAATGTGATAGGCTTTAAACTATTTTTTGTGCCTCAATAGCCTAGCCCTTCCTTATATATACCCAGCTTGCTCTATTAATAGAAATGACCTAATAGACATCTTTTCAGGAGAGTCTGAGGCAATAGGGTAAACACACAGTCCATGCTGTTTATATTATCCCTGCTGAAGCCCTCCAAGAAAATTGGTTCTTTCCTGATCACACAAGGAAGTGCCCACCTTCTTTGGGAACCAAAGCTACCTGAACAAATCCATCTCCCTCTTCTCTGTTATCAGCATACATTTCATCCTGCTGTAAAGAAACAATAGGACTTTACTCTTCTCTTGGCTGAGGTCATTCTCTTTTTTTCCCCATTGTGTTTAGTAAGCATAGCATGTAACATTAAAAACTTATTTTAGTTTTATTCACTCTATCAGTAGCTTAGGAAAGCAGGGACCAAAGCAGCCACTTTAATTAACAACAAAATCATAATATAGGGAATTGTTTAAATAAGTATTGAAGGGCTAAAAGGAAACATTGAGGTAACATGGAAATAGTAACTAGAGGAAACTGCTAGAGCTAGTGAAAAAAAAACAGCAGAGGTTACTAGGATTTAGAAACCTGAAGAAGTCCTGTTGAACTGGGACTCAGATCTCTAAGGAGGAAAAACATCACAGTTGGTTTTGATACTCTTGGGTGTACCCCTCCCCCAAGCCAGGACTTGATCTTCTGAGGAGGGGGTGCTGCCTGGCTGCTGGTATCTATGAGATGACTTGTTTAAGGTGTTTTGACAGAATGTGTGTAGGAGGCTGACCTGAAAATTGGACTCAACTGCTGCTCCTGGAGTCTATAGTTACTAACCAGAGTGGAGGATGATGGAGTAATGCAGACAGGAATAAGAATCAACAAAAAAGAAGTCCACTCTTCTCCATCTTGTCTTCCAGTCTTCCATTGGTATTCCCATCAGTGCAGCCCAATAGGAGGCAAGCGGGCCTCAGAGAAATGTGATCTACAGGGTCTCAGTATCACAAAGCAGGTACAGAAAGGTAAGCTTCCAGCAGAGAGGCAAGAGTTTAATAATCATCGTATCCAAACCTATGTATAAACACTTAGCACTTCAGGAGAAAGAGAACTGACATCTAGTGCAACATTAAAATGAGAAGATGCGTCCTGAATCAGATTAATACATAATTCCACTCTTACACTGAATGTTACTGTGAGATAATAGAATGTGTATCTATTTGTCTCTGCAGTTCCTGGCACAAATCTCCTAAAACCCTTATAATTTCCTAAGTGATTAAGACCACCAGGAGCACCTTCTGTTCTAACATTTGGTCTTTGACTCTGGTTTTTGACACTGAGCTCTTAAATCTGTTGGAATTTCTGGAGTAACAGAAACATCTTTTGTCCTAAGGAAGAGACTCTGGATGGGTTCCTGGATGGGTGTTGGTCACCAGAGGGGAAAGGAGGGCAGTCTTGTGGGAGCCCAGAGCCCTTAACCTGTGGAATCTGATGCCATCTCCAGTAGGTAGTGTCAGAATTGAGTTAAATTTTAGGACACCCAGATGGTATCACGGAGAAGTGCTTGTTGGGGGAAAATCCCACACATTTGGTGACCGAAAATGTCAGAAGTGAAAACACACAGCAGGAAAGACTGGGTGTTTTGTTGTTTTTTTTTTAAAGTTTTTTTAATATTTATATTTTGAGAGAGAGAGAGAGAGAGAGAGAGAGAGAGAGTGAGACAGTGTGTGAACGGGGAGGGGCAGAGAGAGAGGGAGACACAGAATCAGAAGCAGGCTCCAGGCTCTCAGCTGTCAGCACAGAGCCCGACACTGGGCTTGAATCCAAGAACTGCAAGATTGTGACCTGAGCTGAAGTTGGACACTCAACCAACTGAGCCACCAAGGTGCCCCAACACTGGGTGCTTTTTAAATTCAGCTACAAACACTACACTCACGCCCACACCCACCCACCCCCAGTTTAGGAAACACAGATACTCTCTTTTACTCATTAACAAAACAAACATCCAAGATAAGGCTACAAATGATTTCAATGTCTCCATTATCAGGCTTATTAGTGAATAATGATTATGGTCTCCTCCCTTCCTTTTTAGGTACTAGAGCCAGAGTTCTAGTTCATCAAGCTCCACTCAATTGCTACAGATCCATTGCTATAAGGGAGGAAAAATAATTGTCCCTTCAGCTTTCTAGGTTCTTGACTGAGAGACCTCCTGTAATAAAAGATTAACAAGAGAAAAACAGAAGTTTAATAATGGGTATACTTTCTGTATACATAAAAGAGACCCAGGGAAACTGAGAAGCTCTCCAAAATGGCCCAAGTCATCACTTTAAATACTATCTCCAGCTAAAGATAAAAGATGTGGGTGTGGGGGGTGGGGGAATGGAAGTCCAGTTATGGGAGGTTATCAGGAAAGATGCAATAAACTAGGGAAAGGTTGTTATGCAGATTTAAGTTGCTTTCTTCTCCACTGATAAGATTTCTAGAGATTTGGTTGTCTTCCTCTTCCCAGTACAGAGAGGGAGACACCCTTACAAATGAGAATTTCCTTTATGTATGCAAATGTATCTTACAAAATGGTAACCTCTACTAAGTTTCAGAGCTCCTCCTGTGTCTGCTGTTTCTTACAAATGATCAGCCTAAAATAATGTTTATGCCAAAGAAGCATATTTCAGGGTAACAAATTCTGCTCCTCTTCATTGCAAACTTACTTCACTCTGGACCAAATTTCTTCCATCATAGGTATTCTCAAAGCATTACCTGAGATGTTCAGAGAGAAATTTTTAGTTTCTTTCTGAGAGCTGAAGGAAAAACCACTTCACTTTCTGCTTCATTTGGCTCGAGTTTTTCTTACACATGAAGAAATTTGCATTTGCCTACCAATATCTACTTTTTCCTACTGCTTTAATGACAGAATCCCAATTTTGTTCAAGATGGTGATGTGTCAAGGTAAAAAACAAACAAAAAAACACCCATATTTCTTGGCCTTTTTTTCCAACTAGTGATGTGTGGGTGTTAAATGGGAGCTGAATATGATTCCAAAATATGCCCCTTTGGCATAAAGATTATTTTAAGTTGATTATTTTTAAGAGATTGCATAGGAAAAGCTCTCAAAACTAAGTAGAAATTACCCTTTTGGGGCACATGCGTGGCTCAATCATTTAAGCATCTGACTTGGGGCTCAGGTCATGATCTCAAGGCTCCTAAGATTGAGCTCTCAGCATGGAGCCTGCTTCAGATCCTCTCTCTCTCTCTCTCTCTCTCTCTCTCTCTCTCTGTCAGCACCTCCTCTACTAGTCCTTGCTCTCCCTCTCTCAAAAATAAGTAAACATTAAAAAAGAGATTACCCTTTTGTAAGAGTCATTTACATTTACAAAGGAAATCTCCATTTGCAAGGATGTCCCACTCTCTGTGCTATCTAGAGAGGAATGACCCTGCCATCAATGGAGAAAGCAATGACTTAAATCTGCATAACAACCCTTACCCTGCTTTTCCTGTTCACCTTCCATAACTGACCTCGACTCCACCCTTTCTAACATCTTCTTTTGGCTTTAGCTGGAATTGTTGTTTAAGGTGGTAGCTTGGACCATTTAGGGGAGTTACTCAGTTTTTCTGGGTATCTTTTTTCATGGGATCTCCTCCAAAAACCTAGAAAGATAGAAGAAAACTTATTTTTCTCTCCCCACAGTGTCACAGTTCAAGCAAATGAGATAAAAGTAGAAATTCACTTTTCTGCAGAAAAGCAGAAAATCCCAAGAGGGGCTTTCTTAATTTTCTCTTTGTTAGGTTGCTTTCTGGAACATAAATGGGAAATTGGAGATGGAACAGCCATCTTTCAATGGTGACATGATTGTGACAAAGAAAATAGCATAGAAAGAATGAAGACATAGCAATAAAGAAGGCATCTCTGCCTTGGTCTGCATATCCTAGATGTCTTGTGAAAGAAAAATTGTCTTTTCTACTTCTTTCATAAGGAAACTTAAACTTTCATAATTGATACACCATTAAAAATATTGCTGCAATATCATTCTGTTTTAATTCAACCAGGTTCAATGGAACTGGTATTATGTGAAAAGCACTATAAAGAATAATTGAGAGAATCGCTTCTCGGCCTTTTGGCTAAGATCAAGTGAAGAATAATTGAGAGAATATGCTGACCTTACGTACCATGGAATATGGTGGAAGAAACAGACATTATGTACTTGGTTAAGATAAAAGGTCTTTCAGTAGCATTTATTACCAAAATAGCCACATCTTTTTGTAGCTTTGGCTCCCAGAGCTTCTGAGTAATCACAGACTATAGCAGGTCCCAGATGCCTAGGAAATTTTAATGATGTCACGCTGCCTACCAAACCTGGAGAGGGGCACACATTTTTCTGTGGCCAACCCTATTCCAGAAATATTCAACAAAGGAAGTATGTAAAATCTCATTCCAATTTATCTGAGTTGACACAGCACAAAACCATCACAACCAGTTAATAATAGATCTGGGATTCAGACCCAGGAAATCTTGTCCGAATCTGTACTTCTAACTACACCACACTGCTTCTCACGGATGCCCTCCAAGAAGGGACTCTTGCTCTGACTTGGAGGTTAATAGGACATCTCATTTTTCATGTGAACTCTCGGTGTTCTATGTGTAGCTGCTCATGAACATGGCAGCGTTCGCAAATGGAAAAGCATTTATTCTGTTTTTGCTCCTAGGATATAATAGGTTCACTCACATGTTCAACATGAGCAGATCAAATGAATGGCAAATCTACAAAACCCCCAACTTATTGATGGGGGAAAGATGAAGGCAAAATGTTTTAAGATAAATGGGAGCACAGATTATCACCCTGATAAATAGATAATGAAATAGAAGATTATAGAGAGCTGATACAAGGCTTAATGCTAAAAGACTAAAATATGAAACAAACCCTGATTGACTTCAAACACTTCATCATAATTTCCAGAGTAGTTCCCCAAACTCTGACTGAAGTCTCCCTCAACACAAAATGGAAATTAAATGCTTGCTATAATCAAGATATAAGCTGTGGGCATGGAAGAGAGAGTAATTTATCCCAAATGCGAGGTCAGCTTCAAGGAGAGAAAGGCATTTGAGTCCAGCCTTTGCCTACTGATAAGGTTTAATATAGAAAAGACAGGTGCAGCAAGGCAGTCCAAAAGACACAATGACAATGAGGCATTCTGTATATTATTTAGATTTTTCCATGTGCCATGCACTGTGCTAGGAATGAGATGAGTATTGCAGAAAAGTCAAGACAGTTTCATAAAACAGATGATATTTGGATGTATCTAAAATGAAGGGTGGGTCATATGAAATAGAAACAGATGAGTTTGGAAAGGTAGAATGAGAACAGATTATGGTTAATGGAATTTCTATTCAAAGTAAACATTTTCCCTTTTGTGGATGGAATTCAAAAGATACAATGTATAAAGATTTTTGAAAGTTCACAATAAGCAAAGTAACACTGTATCACAGAAGAAAATTGCCACAGCCCAGCTCTTTCTCTCTTTAGAAATGTATTTGAATGCAGGAATGCATTTATAATATAAACCATTTCTATTCCCTTCAAGATGATGAGGGAAGAGCCACCTTTTATGAAATGTGTGGAGTTTAAAATTCAATAAGCACAATGTTTACAATGTTACACATTCTTTCTTAGCCAAAAAGCAAGGCTATTCAAAGTGTTCTCTGCAAGATTGACTTATATTTTATTTATTGGAAAACACATTGACTTCCTCTATTCCCAAACTTCAGCGATGCTTGAATACTATTCAATTCATGGTTTAATCTTTCTGAAGCCTTTCCTGTTTTATTTTTTCTAAGCATTTCGTTTACTCATGGAATTTAACTTTTACAAAATTATAGTAAAGATTTCTGGTTGACTGCATTTTCAACTTTCGGGTTACATTTCAAGGGTCCTTGTGCCACGGTCCACATACTCTATGATTTCTTGTTGCTCTTAGAACCCAGTTCTAATTGTGTTCTGTGAGCCCTGGACTGAGGTACGGCTCACAGAAGGAAATAACCAAAAATGTGTGACCAAAGGCATTTGAGAGAAACACTTAGCAATATCAATTGCGGACTTCACTTGCCAGTCTCACCAATACAAAGAGAGCAGCAGGGTTTCAGAAAGAAATACTGGTTAAGATGTCTATTTTATTTCAGTCTTTTTTTGGCCCAAAATTATAGAAGACAAAGAAAGCATGCAGGGGTTCAGAAGGGGGAATGAGACAGAAAACGTACAAGCTTCTCAGACATGCCATAATAAATATAGTTCTATAAATTAGCAGACATATCATGTCAGTGGAAAATCTCATCTTTAGAGCTATTCTTTTGAGCAAAAACAATATGCGTAGCATGCAAATATGTTATACAGTAGGGTTGCACTTATACTTGTTTTGTTAGAGCATATTCCATTAGTTAATTTTAGTGCAAGAAGGGGGACTTTAGAAGAAGACAAATATCAAAGAAGTTTTGATTGGGACATGGGAGATATAGTAGTGGGATATGTATGTTCAGAATGTGGGGTCCAAATGTAAAGGGGCCAAAGTTGAGATCCTTGGGTAAACAGAACCTATGGGATTTTTTGGAACCTCAGTAAGGTCAGATAAATAAATGTGGAGGTAATGTTTCCCTATTTATTCTCTAGTCTGTTGGTGTAATGGTAAATGACACATTTGTGTGACAGGCCCTATGATGTCTACTTCCTGGTAACCATATCTTGTGCAAATCCCCTCCATTTAAGTGTAGGAGGGAATTGTGGCTTGCTTCTTAATCCATATAATAAAGATAATAGGATATCACCTCTGTTATAATATTTCATATGATTGCAACCCATCTTGCTAGGAGAATACATCTTCCTTCCTAGTTTTGAGGATGCAAGTGGTCATGTTCAGAGGGCCCATTTGGCAAAGAATTGAGGGTGGACTCCAGCTGACACCAGCAAGAAATTGAGTCCCTCAGTCCACCTACCCATAAGGAAATGAATGCTGACACTACACAGCCCTATAGTCAACACTTTGATTCCAGCCTGGTGAGAATCTGACACAGAGGCTCCATGAAGTCATGCCCTAACTTTTGACCCATAGAAACTGTAAGAGAATAAATGTATGTGGTGTTCAGCTGCTGAATCTGTGCTAATACTGTGATTTGCAGTCTTAGAAAACTGGGCTTGGGACATGTTACTTTACATCTCTAAGCCTAAATATATATATTTATAATTTATATATTATATATTATATAATGATATTTGTTATTAAATTATTAGTTAAATATTTCTATTAAATATTAAATGTAATTAAGTATAATTATATTTAATATAAATATTTAATATATTTATGTAAAGAAATAAAATATATTATATATATATTTTTTTATCTCTTCTATATACTGTCCCTCATAGGCTAACTGCATAATGTCAAAGTAAGTTCCATTAAAATAAAATTCTACAGAGCGCCAGCATCATGAGGTATTGTTCTCTAATGAAGCTCTCTGGAAGCTTCATAAAGAAAACTGTGTATTGCATTCAGAGCATCATTTCTCCAAGCATTCCTCAGAATACTAATTTTACTACTGGACATTAGTAAATGTGACATGCAAAGTGTGTCCAGTGAAAAATCTGAGAAAAGAGAGTAAATAAAGTTAATCCAATTGCTTTATTTCAGCTCTTCAGATGTTCTCATGTTCTTCGTGAATCTCTGAAAAGGGAATAAGACTAAGAAGCTTGACCAAGTCTGAGGAAGTACACAAGGAAAATATGAGAATTTCCTAGAAAAACCATTTGGAATCTTCTTTGAAAGAAAGACAACTAGTTGACCTAGGTCCTTGAGGCCTATAACAAGGAACATGCCTACAGAAATTTCAGCCAGGAAATTCTTACCAAATGATTCTTACCAAATATCGATCTTGGCAATTATAACAAATTAATAATTTGCCAGACATCATATTTTAAGGTGCTCAGGATCATATACACATTTCCCCCCACAAATTTCTAAATTTCCCACTTAGAGAATTTGGGTAGAAAAGTTAAAGTATGGCTTCAGGATGCTTTCAGCTAATGCCTTGGGTATTTGGCTATCATGTGCTGTCTAACTCAGCAAGGAGCTAAGAGGTGAGGACAGAAGGCTGGGGTGTGGCAGTGGAGCCCTGGGGGCGGGGCACTAGAGAAGCAGGGGAGAGGGCCAGTAGGAGGATTCCTGTAATTCACCATCTAACCAGCATGCAAATAGGCATCAAACTAGATCCCAGTTAGCTCTCACTGCCTCTAGCAAAATACGAAAGGCCAGAAGGATGTTTTCTAAAAATGGTAAGCTTTAGAAGGAATTGCAACTTTTAAAGAAAGCATGCAAAGGAGAATGCCAGCTTCCAGGCACAACACACCACTTTCTAGTAGAGAAATTATAGCTGCCAGAGAGATACTGTCTACACTTAGAAAAGCAGAATGCCTGCTTGAAAAGACACTTTCCCCCAGCCCCTAAAAATCTTTTCATCTCCAAAATAGACCTATTCTGAACATTGAAATGCTCTATTTATTTTTACTTTTTGGATGCATATATGCACCAAGAAGATCCAAGCAATTATGCCAGCCTACTCAAATCACCTTTTACCAGAAAACTTAAGATAATAGGAAGCAAAAAGAGGTGCTTTGGTTTTATTTTGCTTCAGTCATCAGGATAACTACTTTTACTCCAAGCTTTATTAGAAAGAATGAGAGAACAGAATCACTAAGTTTAAAATTTGTCTGTGAATCTGACAACTCATATTCAAGGAAATTCTTTGAAGAAAGAGTATGAGTCTCTCTTTGATTTTTAAAAGGAGGTTAATGATGATGATTTCATCATCATGGTACAGAAAACACCAGCTCTCCTTGACACATCATTAGCCCTTTAATTGAAAATTGATTTGTATCCAACCAATAGTTTTAAGTTTAGTTTGTGTCCCTGTTGACTTCTCAAGGATATAGGCCATTAAAGATAGGGCACAGGTCTTCTGAACTATCAGAGTACCAAGTGGATACTAACACAGTGCCAAAATGGACCAAAATATCTTTAATTGGTCTATTTTTTCCCTAAAAAGAGAACTTAATTTTTATAGTTTTTCTCAAAAATTTCCTATTAAACAAAGTTAATGTGATATATAAAATATATACTCATATATAAGTTATATATATGCATAACTATAGATATTCATAGAAACTTGAATAAAGTTCATATGTAGAAAATACTCCCTCATAAATGTATTTATAATTTGAAGATTAAGGAGGACAAGCAGCTTGACCAAATTTCCATAGTATAGAAATGGCATTGAAAATCAGATCTGTCTGGCGTGCCTGGGTGTCTCAGTCAGTTAAGTGTCCAGCTCTTGATATCAGCTCAGGTCATGATCTCATGTTTTCGTGGGTTCAAGCCCCACGTTGAGCTCTATGTGTGGTACAGCGTGGAGCCTGCTTGGGATTCTCTGTCTCCCTCTCTCCCTGCCTCTCCCCTCCTCATGCGCTCTCTCTCTCTCTCTCTTTCTCTGCCTCTCTCTCTCTCAAAATAAAAAAAATGAATAAATAAATAACCAAATCTGTCCTACTCCCTAGTTTATACTTTTAAATATTACCTTATGAACAGTTATAAACAAGGGTACAAGCATCAAACACCTCTCTTCTTTTCCCTCCTTATTCTTTGAAATCTCCTCAATAGGCTAGTTCTTATCTTACCCTCAGATGAAATCTCAGACTAATTCTTTAGTCTTTGCAGTCATAAATATTAAACATTTCCCAAGACCCTTCAGGTCCCAAGAATTGCCTTATGTCATTAATTTTAAATGTCTGCTGTTTGATGATTAATTAAACATTGATCCATGGCTAGCTCCTTCCCTTGTCACCCACCCCTGATCTGTGAGACCCAGGAACCTGGGCCAGGTCCTCAGGTGAAAGACAGTTGGCTCTGGGATGCCATCTCTCTTCTTTTCACTGCCAGAGAGAGGTCCAGCCATAGCCAACGGCCTGTGAGTTTCACAGATAATGGTCAAACACCAGTCTCTTACGTACCTCCAAACTTCATGGGACAAATACTGAGCTCATTAATTATTTCACTTATTCACTCAACATGTATTTAGTGCCCATTTGCCATTTGAGAACCATTTTTCTTGAACCATGAACAAGACATATTTGTTTTTATGAACAGATTAATCAAACCAGGACATTTTTTAAAGTGAGAGTAAGAATAGCAATGAAAGAGAATGCTCTTCATAATTACGTTGTGATGTCAGGCATAAACTCATTCCATCTCAGGTGGACCAGGACACATGGTCACCCTCAGGGAAGTGGACCACACAGTGTGTGATTAGTGTTATAAGAAAAAATAGTATAGAGTCAAGTTGAGTCTAGAGCTTATAATTTTAAATATAGTGTCCCGGGAAGTTTCATTGTGAAGGTGATGTCTAAGCAAACACTAAGGAGGGGAGGGAGGGAGCCACAGAGAAAAAGGAGGTAAGAGCCTTGAGACAGAGGATGCAGTAAATAACAGGCCCGTTGTGGAAGGGTACTTCTATAAGCTAAGAGAACTAAATAGCTAAAGTACTAGAGTGAGCAAGGGAGGAGCAGGGGACAGGATCGGTGAGGCAAAGGAAGGAGAGAACATTTAGGGCTCCATATGTCTTTGTGGAGATTTTTGGCTTCTGCTCTAAGTTGGAAGCCATGAGAATTTTGAGCAGAATATGACATATTCTGACACTTTTTAACAAGATTGAACTGGCCTTTGCATTGTTGAAAACCATAAGGGCAAGTGTGGAGTCAGAGAACTCAGAGACTTGCAATATCACAGGTGAGAAATGATGATGACATGTCCTAGGGAGGCAGTGGGGATGGGGACACATGTCCATATCCTGGATATGTTTTGAATATATTGACATCGATGTTTCCCGATGGACTGCATGCAGGACATACAAGGGAGAGTGGAGTTGAATTTAATGTCAAGGTCTTTTTGGTTTGAGCAATTGGAAGGATATTGTTGATTGGTTTTCTCAAAGTTGCTCTCAGGTCCCCTGAGGTGAGGAGGCAGCACCCTTGCCCCCACCTCATCCTCACAAGGTTTCAGAGACGGTTTTAGAGAGGAAAGGGAAGTGTTGGTATACTCTAGCAATTTGTCCAAATAAATTTCCTCTCAGTCTCTTTAATCTCAACCATTTGATATGCTGCAAGAAATCATAATATTGACATTTTCAGTCCTATATTGATGGAGTGGAAACTTACTTTGGAATACTGAGATATTTATCTTATATGATTTGATTATTGCCTTTTTGATGACTGAGCTAAACAGAGAGAGAAATAATCCCATTTTGAGATCCTTTTTTTTTTAAGTTAGCTTTACACCCAAGACGGGGCTTAAACTCACAACCCTAAGATCAAGAGCTACATGCTCTACCACACTGAGCCAGACAGGAGCCCTCCCATTTTAAGATATTGTTTAGATAGACAAATACATGTGCATTCACACACATACATACAACAAAGTCAGGGTCATATCATGGCTCTAAAAATGTTAATGTCTTTTTCATTCATACTCCTCACTGTTAAATAGCTTTTGAAAGCTATGAGCTTTTTCACTGTTGCATTATTATATCATATGGCTGACTCATTTATTTAATCATTTTCCTTTTATTAAACATTTAGGATTTTAATGAACTTTCATCATTCTATATATTGCTATAATAAACTTCCCTATATATTATTCTCTGTAATCATCTCTAAATATTCTCCTAAAGTAATCTCCTAGACATAGTATTAACAGATCAATACTAAACATTATTAAAATGTTTAATATTGATACAGTTTACATATTAATGTGTAGAAAAGTTGTCTCAATTCAAATTCTCATCAGCAATACATTAATGGTTTATTTCAGTGTAATCTCAGTATTACTAAGTATTATCTCTTTTTATAAGTGAAAGTTTGCTTGTAATTTCTTTTTTCAAATTTGTAATTTTTCATTGAGGTATAACAATTAAAACCTATGGCTATCTGGTATGTTAATCTAAGCTAAAATACATACATATTAAGCAGAACTAATATGTATATAAAACTTTAAATATGTATGGATGTAGCAATGCAAAAATATAGGTATGATGTATAAATCACTTTTAATGTCTTTTCCAGGCTTAAAATTCCATGCCCCATGATCTGTTAAAGAAAAAGTATAAATTGTTTATATGTGATAAATACCTATGCAACATTAAATCTTGACAAAGCCCAAGATTTAAGTGTAGCCAGGCACAGTCAGATGGTTAATTTTAAAGAAAGATGAACTCTCCATGAAGAAAGGTGATTCCTGAGCAGACCTTAATGGATTTAGTTTTATTTATCTTCCTCAGAGGAAAACACCACTTCAAATATTGGCAGAAATCAGATGGAGTGAGGAAATAGCCACATGCATCCATGAAGGAACTGTTAAAGGGAGCTGAAGAATTTGGAATTTTACCCATCCAGGCTAGAAAAATAAGGGTATTGGAAAAAGAAAATATTTTCTTGGAGAATTCATTTTAAAAACTCCCATAGTATATTATTGTTATTACTATTATCACAAGTCCTCAAAACCTCACCAATTCTCATCCTTTCTAGTGTTGAGACTTCATCAAATCAATAGCTATTGTAAACTGTCATTCACACTGCAACTACTTTTAACTGATGATTAGATGAATCTTATATTTTCTTGCTTCCAGAGGACTCATTCACAAAAATCAACATACATCCACATCCAAACAGCATCCGTTACTGCACCAAAGCCCACATTCCCATATTTTTTACAGTTGGTTTTGAAAAGCTATTGTTTAATGAGAAACTATAATGTGATGAATATATTTAAAAAGTTAATTAAATGCATGATCAGAAATAGTTTGCTGTAGGTATTATCCCCATTTTATACACAAGTCATCTGAGAGTTGAATAAAGGCATTATGGGGGAGCCTGCATTGGCTCAGTTGTTTGAGTGTCTGACTTTGGTTTATGTCATGATCTCATGGTTTGTGAGTTTGAGACTTGCATCAAGCTCTCTGCTGTCAGCTCAGAGCCTGCTTACTTGCTTCAGATCCTCTGTCCCCTTCTCTCTCTGCTCCTCCCCAATTCACACACTCTCTCTTTAAAATAAACATTTAAAAAATCTTAAAAAAATAAATTAAGTAAAATCTTTAAAAAATTCCTTCAGCTTAAGATATTTAATATGTCAAAGTGCCATATTTCAGGGTAGCACATCCTGGCCCCCATCAGCATCCTGTTACCATTTATTCGGGTGAACGGATTATTCTGACCTTACAAAATAAATTCAAGAGATTATAGACAGGGAGGCACCTGGGTGGCTCAGTTCGTTAAGTGCTTGACTCTGGCTCAGGTCATGATCTAATGGTTTGTGAGTTCGAGCTCCGGGTCTGACTCTGTGATGACAGTTTGGAGCTTGGAGCCTGCTTTAGATTCTGTGTCTCCCTCTCTCTCTGCCCTTCCCCTGTTCATGCTCTGTCTGTCTCTCTCTCAAAAAAATAAAACATTAAATTTTTTAAAAAAAGAATAAAGGAATTATGTATGAGTTTTAATAAATTGAGACGGTAAGATGGTGTCATAACATAGAAGTTAAATTATGTGTTCTTGGTCACACAGCTAGCAGAGTCATATAGCCAATCCCAGCTCTTTCTGGTGACCCCACACTTAGTATTGATTTTCACAAGCACACAAAGTCTCTCAGAAGCAGTGACTGTCTGGTACTTCTCTCTTCTACTCTGCTTAGCACTAGTTTATAGTTAAGCACATGATCCACTTAACCCATTGCAGGGCTAAAGGTTTAACTACACAGTACAAAGAATCTCCCACTAAACTATCTGTTCTTTAAGTTCTAACGTGTATGGGATTTCAAATTTGGCATTTCAAATCATAAAATTTAGAAATTATTTTAAGGAAAAGCAACTTTTCAGAACTTTCTGCCTACTGGAACAAAATAAAAAAGCTAATTTGGAATGGGAGTGTGTGGGGGGGTGGTGTCTGAATTGAATTTTGTTACTGTCAAGTTTTATATTTGTTTATTTTTATGTTTTGAATTTGAATAAAATACCTAGTTATCCAAAAATATGTAAATTCATGAATCCTTAATTAAGGCACATCATGCATTCAAAAGTCTATCCCAGAATATTTATTAAACAATCTGTAAATGCGGGGCACCTGTGTGGCTCAGTCATTTAAGAGTCTGACTCTGGGTTTTGATTCAGGTCATGATCTCATGTTTCGTGAGTTCAAGCCCCACCTCAGGCTCTGCACTGAGAGCACAAAGCCTGCTTGGAATTCTCTCTCTCCCTCTCTTTCTCTGCCCCTCTCCTGCTTGCATACATGTGCGTGTGCACCCATGTGCACTCTCTCTCAAAATAAATAAATAAACTTAAAAGCAATCTGTAAATGCAATTTTATGTAAGACAAAGTGCCAGGTGCTTTGGAAATTACAAAGATAAAAAACACAAACTCTGGCATCAATATACTGGTGGAGATAAAACCTATAGAAAATTATAAGATTAAAAACTATATATATATATGCATATATATATATATACATAAACAAGATTAAAAACTATATATGTAAAAATATATATTTTTTACATGTATAAAATAAAAATTGATAGTTAAGAAGAGTTATGGTTTCCAATAAATAGATGGGGGTGGAGAGAAGGTGTGGAAGGCAGACCAATTGAATGGAGAAGGAAAAAAGAAAAACAACTTCTTTTGACCATCTGAAACACACCAGGAATTATGCTGAATGTTTAAACATTTTGAAAAAATGTAATCCTATAGAAATTCTTTCAAGTGTATAATACAAGACTCATTATACAAAGGGAGACAGGGAGGGGGCAGAACATGGAAAGCCTTGATGCTGTGGAGATGCTGTCAATCCTTAGCATTATCCCTTAGGCACTATAATTTCTGACTGTCCTGATGACTTCCAATTGCCAGCATATGTATCTCTGTTCCTGGTGGCTTTCCCTGAAACTACTGATGGCCTCTCTGCCCTAGACTATGACAGATTGGAAATACCTAGAAACTAGTACCTCTGAGAAATAGCCCTCACCCAGGGAGTTGGTCTATACTCCACTTGCTTACCTTTTGTTTAATATCAATACAAACTTTATTCCTAGCAAACACTTTCCAGTAACATTCTCTATCAGAACACTTAAAATTATGGATAAATATGACACATTTCCTTTTAAATGAATTGTTGTTTGAAAACAAAAGAAGACCTCAGACACCAAAAATGAATCAGGGTCTTGTATATAGAGTGGTCAGAAAGTAATAAGACTGGTGGCCAGGACTTCTGAGTATTGGGATATAATAGCCAAAGTAAATTCAAAAGAAAAGGACTTTGATCCATACAAGGTGGGAAACTATAACAGAGAACCACACACAAAGCTTGGATCTATGAAAGATTACACCCTCACTGGAAGAGTGACTGGAAAAAATTCCACCCCATCTTTCCCATCCACCCAATAATATAGATGGCAAAGAAATCCATCTAACCTAGCTCTGGTTTCAAGGTGAGGGGAAAAAGTAATCTTTCAAATCTATAGGTTGACATTCAAGGACATTTTAGTTTCAAGATCACACCAACTGAGAAGTCTAGAGAACCACAGTCATACAAATTAAATTAATTTGTAATTTGCTTTGGCAGAAACAAAATGAAGTCCTCCTGTAGGGGGAAAAATCCTCTATACAGACCTCCTTAGTTTTGCACATGTAATGTCAGAAAAATATAATGTCATTTTCAAAATTCATAACTCCATCAGCAGGAAAAGCCAACACAAATAAGATCAAAACTAAAAAAAAAAGGAGGTTTAAACATGAAAAAATATACACTTCAATATTGGACATTACCTCAAATATTGGAAATGCTGGGTACAAAATATAAAATAAATATTTTAGTATAACTCCAGAAATATAAAAGAAAATTGAGATTATCTGCCAAACAAGATAATATAAAATTATTCATGATTACTTGAGAAAGTCACAAATGTGCATGCAAGAGTGAAAAATATAATTACTGAAATTAAAATCTAAATGTAAGACCAGCCCTAGGTATTCACATGAGAGGAATGGAAATTATGTCCACCAACAGATTTGTATATGAATGTTCATGACTGTCCATTTCCATCAACAGGAGAATCACTAAACAAATTGTGGTAGATCAAAATATGGGATACTGTTCAGGAAAATAAAGTGTGGGATGCCGATACATGTAACAATATGGGCAAAGCTCAAAAGAATTGGGTTGAGACAAAGCCAGACACAAAAGTGTGCATGTTATGTAATTCCATTTAGAGGAAGTCCTAAAACAGGCAAAATATTTTATCACTTTGGGGAAACACAATTGGAACAGTATGAAGGAACTTCCTTGGGGCTCTCCTTTCTATATTTAAATTATGGTGGTGCTTACATGGATGTTTATAATTGTCAATTCTTTCCAATCTGTTTGTTTTATTATATGTAAATCATGCCTCAAAAAACCATTTGGGAGCAATGTCTTAAAATTTTTTTCATGTTTATTTATTTTCTTTGAGAGAAACACAGTATGAGCAGGGGAAAGGCAGAAAGAGAAGGAAAGAGAAAATCTCAAGCAGGCTCCGCATTATTAGTGCAGAGCCTGACACAGGGCTTGAGCTCACAAACTTGGAGATCATGACCTGAGCCAAAATCAAGAGCTGGACACTCAACTGACTAAGCCCCCAAGGCACCTCTAGAAGCATTTTTTTTTAGCACAGCTAAAAAGATAAAAAGTGAATTTCTAATAAGAGCTAAGATTTATTGAGTGCTGAGCATGACTCTATTTTTACATAAACTCTGTTAACCCAAAGAGGCACGCCCAATTTTTTTAATGAGGAAACTGAAACACATAAAAATTAAGTATCTCTTTGCACAAATTCTCATAGCTCATAAGTAAATGAGTTAGGATTCTAACCTAAGAAACTGGACCCCCTAACCTGAAGATGCATGAAATACTGATTCCAGGCCAGCCATCCTCTGACTAAATAAACCAGAAACTCTGAGGTTAGGTCTGAGTCAGCAATGAAAATTACTGCCCTGGGCAAACTTAAAGATTTGCACCCTGGAATAGTTACGAGAATGTTCATAGCATATTCATTTGTGTTAGCATATAACCAGAAGCAACTAGAAACAAGAAAGATGAATAATATTGGATTCCATTTATATAATGTAAGATTATTTAGCAGTGAAAATAAATGCTCTCCGGTAGTCTCATGTATGTGGATATCACAAAAAATAATACAGAATGAAAATAGCAACTTGCAGAAAGTTATGTGCCATACGATGTCATTAATATTAATTTCACAAACATTTAAACTAGTTAATATATTGAATAGGTTGGATAACCCCTCCCCCCCACAAAAAGTTAGAGCATTATAAATATAAAATTCAAAACAGTGGATCCTTTAGGCAATGGGAGCACAGAAATAAAGAGGATAAGTACACAAGGAATTTCACCTATACTAAGAATATTCTATTGCCTAAATAAGTGAGAAGTATAGGTATGTTCTTTACATTATTCTTATACCCACATGATTTTATTGTTATGAAATATTTACATAAAAAATAAAAGGTAAGAAATGTAACAACTGTACTAACAGAAATGACTATTTTTTGTAAAACTGAGCTTATGCTATATGTGCAGACTTTAAACAACAGATAAGACATTACAAAACATAGGTTCTAGACTAAATTTTATGTAACTAAAAAACTGAGGAGTGCCTGGGTGGCTCGGTTGGTTAGCGTCTGACTATTGATTTTGGCTCCAGTCATGATCTTATGTTTCACGAGATTGTGCCCTGCATGGGGCTCAGTGCTGAGCATGCAGTCTGCTTGGTATTCTCTCTCCTTCTGCCCCTCTCCTCTGCTTATGCTCTCTCTCTCTCTCAAATAAATAAATAAACATTAAAACATTTTACATATGCTACTCACTTATTCATTATTTCTAGTTTAAAATGAAGGGCATTGAAAAATAGTTTTAAAGAGTTAATATTTGTACTCAAGTTTCTTAGAATTAATATTGCCTTTATGTTGCTCCATTCAGCACCAGTTTGTGGAGGTTTAAAAATATAACTCTTTGGGGTACCTGGGTGGCTCAGTCAGTTAAGCAGCTGACTCTTGGTTTTGGTTCAAATCATGATCTCACTGTTCATGGATCAGTGGGTAGGACTGAGACCCACATCAGGCTCTGCACTGAGCTGACAGCAAAGAGCCTGCTTCGGATTCTCTCTCTCCATCTCTCTCTGCCCCTCCCCTGCTTGTGCTCACTCTCGATCTCTCTCTCTCAAAACACACAAATAAATAAATACTATCTTTGTCAATTATTGTTGGAAGCATATGATCAATCATTAGCAACAGCTGAAATAATAATTAATACTTGCACAAAGCTTACCATCTGCCAAGCACTATTCTATGTTCTTTGCATACATTAACATATATATAATCTTAGGATATTCCTATATCATATGATTCCTATGTCATATGCAGAGGCATAGCTAAGGGACAGAGAGTTTACATAACTTGTCCAAGGTAGCGTGTCTGGTTGGAAACAGAGCTAAGATTTAACCCAGTTCTCTGGCTTCATACTTGGATACTTGGTCTCCAAGCAATACTACCTGAGTCCCTAATAAAGACAGCAGGGTATCCCCACCAGGCCTCCAAAGGAACAGGAACAAAGCAAACACATCAGTTGTTTTATGTTATCAACACGAAGAGATTCCATCTGCATTGAGTGACGAGGGCCAAGCACAAATAATAAATGTCCTAGTGTCAGGAAAGCAGAGGAAATGACAGCAGAAAGGAGATCCCTAGAATGCGCAGTCTTTATATCTTTGGGCAGGAGGGACTTCACTGAGCAGAGGAAAAGACCGAGTAGTATATTTTTGAGATCCTGAAAATCTGAGACTTTATCTCTCCTTAACAAAAGAAAAATAGTTTGGAATAAAGTTATGGAGTCTCTTTTATTCTCTTCCACCCAATTCTGTAGAGACTCTTCTAACATTTGCTCTTGCAAAGGAGACATCTGAGTCAAACTTTTCTTTTCTTTTCTTTTTTCCTTTTTGATATTGGTTTCCCTTTTGTAAACATATTTTGAAAATCTTTACAAGATAAGTCTAGGTATGCTTTCTTTACACTGACTTAGGAAGGGGTGCATGCAGGTTTGCATATTTATGTTTCTTTCCAGTTCTGAAAGATTTCTTTAGCTACATCTTTGTTGATTGTTTTACTTCCGATTATTCTGACTATAACCTCAGAAAATATACAATTCTTAAATTGAATCCTGTGCACTTTGCTTTACATCTCACTATTGGGCTTTTTTTTTTTTTCCATCTCTGCATTCTTTGCAAGTTTCTCAAGTTCATCTTCTACATCATTAATTCAGTTTTCCAAGGTAACTGTCTTCTTCATTACCTCCACTGAAAATTTTATTTCTGCTATTACATCTTTAGTTTCCTTATAAAACCTCATTATCTTGCCCATTTTCCTGTTTTTAATCTCAGTGGTTCCCTTTTTATGGTTTTCTGAACATGTTTCAAAGGAGTCGTATATTATGATCATTGAGAATACTAAACATTTTTGGAAAATTTTTCTTGCTTCAGATAAGTTGCAAAGATCTCCTTCTTTGAACATTCAGTATGATAATGCTATTTCCTTGTTTTCTAATGTTTTCATATAGAATCTTTCCTTGGGTGGGGTGGGTGGGAATAATCTATTCTACAGAAGCTTAGCTCAAAGTTCCTGTCCATTCAGTCTGATTCAAACTGTAAGCTGTCTTGCAAGTCAGTTTGCATAGTTACTGGTGAAATTCCCAAAGTCTCATGAGCTCTTGTTGACTTTAGGTCTGTGGCATAAAAATAGTCCAGTTCTCTTTTACTTAGAATACAATAAATGGATGGAAAGATAAAATCCCTGTGATGCATAGCTAACAGGGCTCTGAGCCTGCCTTTTGATATTTTAATTATAGGAACCACACCTCTTAAGATGAATGTACAACCATGGAGACCACCACCCAGTACTATCCCAATCCAGCCAATAAACATAAAAAGAGACACTTTTGTTTGAGAGAAGAGAACAATGCTCTAGGTCCTTCAAAGAGCAGCTACCAATCAATACAGGTGCTCCTGAACACAGAATCCAGGAGGCAGACAATAGAAAAAGAACAAAAGGTCTTACTGCATACTGTGAGGCAGGTAGACTCATTTTATGCTTATAAATCATAATTTTTAAACTGGATCCATAGTTCTTATAGTGAGTGGACATTTCTTCCAGATTTTGAGGATGAGTTAATTGTCTAGGTAACAGTTAAATTTTAAGTTTTCATCTGAGTTCGTCCATGTATATATTTTAGTGTAAAATTTGAAAGTATTGTGCCTAGAGTCATTATTCAAATAGTATTGAATTCTTGCTGGTCCCATTATTATGGGATTTATATGACTCAGGATTCCCTGTGCCTATCTACCTCATATCCATATTATTTATTTGGATGGTAGATTACAGTGTGCCTGTCTTTTCAAATCTGCCAATAACTGAAGAAAGATGGTAGTGTATTATTGTCATTGATATTGCTGTTTTTTCACAGTGTTATAGAATTGAGATTTGACTGTTACTAGTCAGGATTATTTAAAAATACATACATAGAGACATTAAAGTGTCACTTTATGTCTTTGTTTTCAACGGATCTTATTTTCAGAGAAAACCTTAACCAAGAGTGGAATATAGAAAAACATCCCTTACATGCTCTAAGTAAATATCAATTTCCTTTCCTTTCACCTCTTGGGTGCTTGTCTAAGCTAATGGGCTTTGGGGTTATTATAAAGACTCTTTAGTGCCATTTTTACAACCTGGACATTTCATGAATAGAAATTCATATCACAGATTTAATTGGTCATGACTGTGTTCCTTTTTAAAATAAAAGTCTGCTTGGGATAGTTCATTGATTTCCTTCTGTCATTAATAATGGATGCAACTCACCTCAGTGGATGTATTCTATTAGATAGCTTGGAGCAGAGAACCAAGGCAGTCATGTTGAGACTGAGTCATGGACTCAGTCATGACCATTCCAATGAGAAAGGGAGAAAAGGGCCAGGGAGAATAGAGGTCAGCACCCCAGAAGAGAATGTTACTACCAATTACTGCTTAGCATGGAAAGGAACCTAGCAGTCCTAAGGGGAAGCAAGGAAAACTGTTAACAGAACCACACGTTTGCTTAGGGCAACTCTCATGTCACCTAAACCATCAAAGAGCTTTAAGAACAGAGGTCCCGTGATCCTATCATACACCTCACCTTCACAAGGTTTTCTTCTCTCATTAAGGTAGAGCTCCCATGTTAAAAATCTATGCCCATATTTCTTCTTTTCTAACCTTGAGTTGAGATAAACAGCAAGTTTTCAACACCCATAAAATAAGATGTTATGTTCTCCTGGACAGGAGGCAGGGGTCACAGAATCATAGAGAATGGTCTCAGTCTAACAGTCCAGTAGGGGGGAAGTGGAGAAACATCTCAGGCCAGTAAAGTCTATGCATCAGTTCATGTTCTGGCTCAGGTCAGAGCCCCTGATGAAATGTGCCCTGATGGCGGAGACATGGCTGACATAGAAAAGGGTGAACCAGCTCTCACCATTTTGAAGAACTGTGTATGAAATCTCTGAAAGGACATGTAAGCCTGCTGTCTGTCTTGACTTCTTGCTTTGACCTGTACTGTGTTTCACACTCTCTAAGGCAAAGCCATTTTTAAAAAGTTGTTTTTTTCGTGAGCTTGTTATTAGCTGCCTAAGTTTGTGCCTAAGAACAAACGTGGCCTCCTGTAAAGTTAAGATGTTTCACTGAGCACACTCAGCTTCTAAGAAAATTGGATGATTCTGAGCAGTTCAAGATTTCTGAAGTGAATGTTTCTGAATCTGAAATCATCTCTTGGTTGACTAAGAAAACAGCCAATTTTTTTAAGGGGACAAACTTCCAACTAGTAGATAAATTGTCCTGAAGATCTAATGTACAGCATAGTGATTATAAGTAACAATTCTGGATCATAGATTTCAAAGGTACCAAGACACTAGATCTTAATTGCTCTTACATCAAAAAATAAATAATAATTATTTGCCACAATAGAGGTGGTAGCTACCATTACGATGCTAATCATGTTGTATCAAAACATACTGTATACTTTAAAACTATATAATGTTATATGTGAATTATGCATCAGTAAAAGATAAAATAACCCCCCCCACACACACACACATGCCAACTTTCACAGAGTAATTGCCAAGCTTGAAAATAAGAAACTTTTCCATTTCAGCTGACCAACCCATTTCAGACATTACCAGGATATGCTATTTAGCCAAAAGCTTTATAGGAAAACAACAAAAATTGAAAGCAATGTGTGATTTAAAATTAAAATTTCTGTAAAAAGAATACAAATTTTCAACTCACATATTGTAGAAAAAAGTCCCAGTGGTACTTGAAAGCTCTGCGTTAAACCCTGGCATCCCTAGTTGGAACTTCAAGAAACATTCCTAAGTTTATGAAAAACTGCACCACCAATTTTCTTTGGAGAATTCCAAATATAAAGTATGAATTACACTGTAAACACTGTGAACAAGAGTTCACTCTGAAGTAGTATTCTATTTTTGCACTGGGGAGCCTGGGTGGCTCAGTCAGTTAACCGTCCAACTCTTGATTTCAGCTCCAGTCATGATCTCGTGGTTTATGGGTTGGAGCCCTGTGTTGGGCTCTGGTTGAGATTCTTCCTCTCTCTCTGCCCCTCCCCTGCTTGCACTCTCTGTTTTTCTCAAAAATAAATAATAAATAATGAACTTTCAAAAAAATAAGAAATGCATCACCTAAGGCATTGGGAAAAAATTATTGTTAATCCAAATTTGGAGTTGGACCTATCTCTGCTTCATTTTTCACCTATGGGAACTTATAGTGGGGATAAATATAAGGTCATTAAATAAATATATACAATGAACTATGTGTGCTAGCCATGGTTCTAGGGATTAGAAATATAGCATTGAGCAAGATCAATAAAGATACCACTCTCACAGAATTCACATCCTATGGAAAAAGAGTGAGAACAGTTTAGATGGTAATGTACTATGAAGAAACAGAAATAGGGCAGCAAGACAGAGAGTGACTGAAGACTTCTTTATGGTGGATGGTCCCTGAGGGTGTTGTGTTTCACTGTGGATCTGAAGAGAAGGAAGAAACCATGTACAGACAAAGGAGAAGATTACTCCAGATAGGACCAGCACATACAAAGGATAAGAGGCCAAGGCCGATGCAGCATCTTGGGGACAAGACAGACCTATTACCGGACTCAGTGAGGAGAGTGAGAGAGGTATTTGCAAGGTCAGAGAGGGGGCAGGTGTGTGCCATATTATGCAGGGCCCCAGTGGTGATATGGAGGGTTTTTAGCACTCACCAGTTTTCAAGTTTCCTAATGTAAATACTCCCCCCATGAATGATATCATACTATCTGAAGTTTTGGACCTAGCTTACAAAATTCTTCAAAATTTAACAATCTGATGTGAGCCAATCCAGTAGAGTAAGAACACTGTGTTGCATTTATTTGTGGAAAAACTCAAATAGGGTTCACCCCTCTGGTTTCCACTGAAGGGAGAGAGGGAGAATATCCATCCTAATTGTCTGCAGATAAAAGTATGTCGGAGTGACTCGCCTGATTGGTGGATTTGGGAACAGGAAGTGGACATGCCAGGCGGTGACCCTTTGCAGGAATTCTCTTTGTTAAGTCAGTTCTACCACAGCCAGAAAGCATGCTGACCCACTAACACATGCAGGAAAACATTTGGAGGTGGCTTTGCCTGGGTAGGGAGAAGTCTGCACTTGTAAAGAATGAGTATAATTCAAGAAGTCACAGGTCCATTTTGGCCTCATGACTAAGACACGTATCCAATCAGCATTACCACAGAGGGTGACACTTGCACCTCCATCTCTCTGATCCTATGTGGACTTCTCAGCTCTAAACTCAGTGGAGAAAGTAATGGGACTCATTGCTTTTGCCCTTAAGGATCAACCTTATTATAAGAACAAAATGGATATTAGCATGAGAATCATCTGATTTATGTTTTACATAAACAGGATACTGTGTCAAAGAATGACAGATGGAATATATTGTTATAATTTAACAAGGAGAAAAAATCAGCATCAAAAAGATCAGGACAAGATTTCTCTGGCAAAGAACAAAGAATCTGTGGTGGGAAATAGCTTGGTAAACTCTAGAAACTGACAGGAGCTAACGTGCCTGGAATACAACTCGTGAGGGAGAGATTGGTACCTAATGAGGTAAGAGTGAGGTAGGGCCAGGCCTTGCAGGACCTTGTCAGGGCTGTGTGAGCACATTTGGCACCTCTGTACAAATTGGGAAAATGGACCTCCTCAGAGCAGATAAATTAGAAAAAAATGCTCTCTATGGGCAGGAAAATTAGAACAAGGTGCTCCATCCTCTCTGTTGATATAACCCGAAGCCCTTGGACAGAGCTTGAGTAGCAACAAGCTGGTGGAAGAAATCCAAGCTGTACAACCAACCATATGGGAAGGAGTGGTATTTTATTATAGGTACTGGAGAAAGCAACTGAGGAGTTTGACCGAGTGATTGAAACAGCAGAGCGTACAAGTTAAGGACACCAAGATGCTTGAGTTTCACTATTGGCTCCTCTTTGACTAGAGATTAACCTTCTGTGTGCTTGCATTTCCCTAACTATAAAACAGGAATTATAATAGGGCCAACTCCATGGGGTTGCTATTAACAAGAAATGAGTAATCTATGTAAAGTGCTTAGAAAGGTACCCGACACAAAGTCTATGTTTCATAAATATTTGCTAAGATTATTATCTGAATGGCGTATTTAAAAGATCATCTGGCTGATGCACTGAGGACAAACTTTAGGGGACAAAGAGCAGAAATGGGAAGACCAATGAGAAATCCACTCTATTTTTACCAGAGGAAGACTGTGGTCTTTGGACAAGCGGTATTAATAGAGATTTGATTATGTCATATGCAATACTCAGATCTGGTAGCAGACATTGCCTGATGTGGAGAACAAAGACAAAAGAAAATGTAGACAAAATTACTTTAAAACTTGCAGCCCACTGACAAATACTTGAGACAGGCAGGGTATGACATTCCTCCAGGAACTCCTGTCACACTGTTAATGCCTTGCTGGAGGGAATAACAACCTTAGCTTGACAATAACTAGGCCTCCAGGATCTGTAAGTCTTCTTTCAGATACGAAAATTCTTTTGGAAATTTTCTTTGTCTCTATCCCTCCCAACTTAAAAGTATAAAATCAGCCCCTCCTCACAATCCCAGGGCAGCTCTTTCTGTCCAGGGGTCCTGTCCCCAGGCTTTAATAAAACCACTTTTTTTGCACTGAAAACATCTCAAGAATTCTTTCTTGACCATTTGCTCTCAGACCCCGTATCAAATTACATCATCACCTATATCAATTTATCCATGACTCTTTCATATGTACCTCAAAAAGATAAAAAATCCAGGGGCACATATGTGGTTCAGTCGGTTGAGCATCCGACTTCGGCTCAGGTCATGATCTCATGGTTCATGGGTTCGAGCCGCGCAACAGGCTCCCTGCTGACAGCTCAGAGCCTGGAGCCTGCTTTCAATTCTGTCTTCTTCTCTCTCTTCTCCTCCCCTCCTTTCACTCTGTCTCTCTCTCTCTCTCTCTCTTTAAAATAAATAAACATTAAACAAATTTAAAAAAAGATAAGAAATCCTTCTTAAACATATATATAATACAATTACCCAATCTTGAAATATTAATAATAATTCTTCACTGTCATCAAATATCAAGCCATCAAATATTCTACACTGGCTCATAATTTTTACAGTTAGTTCAACTACAGATGAAGATAAAATTCATTTATTGCAGTTACTTGATGTCTCCTAAGTTTCTTTTTATCTCTAGATTACCCCCAGCCAAATGCTCTCTCTCTCTCTCTCTCTCTCTCTCTCTCTCTCTCTCTCTCTCTTTCTCTTCCTCTTTGTCTTTCTGTATGTATCTATCTCTTCTCTTATTTTATTTGGTGAAGAGCACAAAGGATACACCTTTACAGTGTCCTTCAGTCTGAATTTTGCTATTGCCTCTTCATACTGTCATTCAATATGTATCTCTTTCCCATATTTTCCTCTATATCAGTACTTTCAGCTATAGTTTTTACCAATTTGGGTTCAATTTTTTTCACTAATGTGTCATAGGAAGTGTGTAT
This sequence comes from Cryptoprocta ferox, assembly GCA_028646485.1. Classification (NCBI taxonomy): domain Eukaryota; kingdom Metazoa; phylum Chordata; class Mammalia; order Carnivora; family Eupleridae; genus Cryptoprocta; species Cryptoprocta ferox. The sequence continues at coordinate 68,447,949 of CM053575.1, forward strand.
TTCCATCAGAAGATGCACACACATACACATATATAGAGACTCCTATAATTTTTCATGGTACTACTGGTTTTATTTGCTCTGTAGTAGATTCCTCAGGAAACTCTTGTGACAATTTTATTTCCTGAACTATTAAATGTTCATGGTACATTTTTTGGAGCCTTTAAATGGGAAGGTTAGTTTGGAATGATATAAAATTCTAAGCTCTTATTTTCTTTCTTTATTTAAATTTATCTTTTGGCATAAACTATTGCTTTTAAGAAGCCTGATGACAATTTAATTTCTTTCCTTTATAAATGACTTATTTTTCCCCAGATACAAAGAGATTTCTTTTCATTTTTTATTACATTTTTAAGCTACAGTTTTAATGGACTATGTCTTTTTTAAAGATTTTTTAAGTTTTATTTTATTTTGAGAGAGACGGAGACAGTGCGAGTGGAGGAGGGGCAGAGCAAGGGAGAGAGAGAATCCTAAGCAGGCTCTGTACCAGTCGCAGAGCCCAATGCAGGGCTCAAACTCACAAAACTGTGAGATCATGACCTGAGCCAAAACCAAATCAGATGCTTAACCGACTGAGCCACCCAGGTGCCCCTAGACTATATCTTGATATTACCTGTTGCAGTTAGATTTTTCCCAGCTATGTGGTATGCCATTTTAATATGTGCATTTAGATCTCTACTTCTAGAAAGCATTCTTGATTATAATATTTGGCTTTTTTTCCCTCTCACTGCTTCATTTTTCTTCTTTGGGGACAGCTACCATGTATATAGCGAGTCTTTGCTCATCTTCTCTATCACTTCCTCTTGAGAACATTTTATTTCTCTCCTACCTTTTAGGTTTTAAGATCTTTTCTCCCTTCTTTCTTTTATCTCTCTTAAGGCATTTTTCAGAAGTGTTCCTCTGTTGTCTGTTAGTTTAAACTTCATCTCAAAAGTGGCATTTCTCTTATTTCTAATTCTATCCCAAGTTCTGAAGTTCTGTATCCAGTCATCTCATATTCACGAAGTTCTATTTATTGTTGTTATGCTGCTCACTCATGGTTTCTATGACTTTAATTTCATTGTAGTGGAATACCAGGTCACAGTGTTTCACAGTGTTTGCCTATTCTGTGGCCATGATTCCTGAAATGCCTCCACTGTGTGTGCAGGTGTCATTCCCCTTCTCTCTCTCTCTCTCTCTCTCTCATTTCCACTGACTTGCTTTCTCTTAATAAAATCTCACTTATGGAATTCTTCTGCCTTCCTTTTCTGGTTCTGATGTTCTGTGAGATGAGTTTTCTCGGACTCTTAACAGGAGCATATTAGCTACGTTATCATCCTTAGTCTCACAGCTCCAGAGCCCCATCCTGTCCTGCTCATTAGTTGTTGAAAAGCATGGCCTTCCCTTTCTGAAATCTGTGTCTCCTGCTCCCTCCCCTGCTTTTGTCTCGTTCTTCTCTTTTTCTTCTCCCCTGTTCTCTTCAATCCAGGCTCTACTTCCTATAGTTCCTCTCTTGTTTGTAATTCTGTCCTGGAATTTGCTTTGGCTTGTTCCTACGGCTGAGACTCTCCAGTGCTGGGTAACTCTCACTCTCCCCATTGCATCTTTTTATTTTTTAAGTTTATTTATTTATTTTGTGAGGAGAGAGGGGGGCAGAGAGAGAGGGAGAGAGAATACCAAGCAGGGTCCATACTGTCAGTGTGAAGCCCAGTGAGGGGCACAAACCCATGAATTGTGAGATCATGACCTGAGCTGAAATCAAAAGAATCAGACATGCAACCCACTGAGCTATCCAGGCACCCGGTCTCCCCAGTTCATCTGAAGCATCAAGGCTCTTTCCTAGGTTTGGCTGCTGTTAGCAGATCGGTCCACACTTTTCAATGAGAATCTGGAAAATTCGGGGGTTCTCTGGCTTTTGGTGTCATCAGAATCTTTTCATTTTCCATCTGTTACTGCACACAGAGTTACTATAACTTAGTTTTCATTGTTGTGAGTGGTTCTCATACCTCCACTTGCTGATTGATCTTTGGAGGGATTTAGAGATAGCTTCTATGTAGATTTGGGAGAGATTTAACAACTACGCCACAATCCTACCCTCTCTCTGTAGTCATTTCTAATCACCACAATCATTCGTAAAAGCTGGAAGGAAGCTGTATTAAACCCATTGTATATATGGAGAAACTGAGGCTTGGAAAAATTAAGAAACTTAAACAAATATTCAAAAATAGAAGGGGCAAAAGCATGATATGAATTCAGGTACATCTGACTTCCAAACTCGTGTTCTTTCCACTATAATTATTTCTCCTCTTTTCATTTAGAGCAGAACTGTACCTAATTCCTCCATGTTTTGACATAAAGAGAAGTGAGGATGGCTAAAAAAAAAACCATATGCTGGGCAAGGAGGCAGAAGTGCGCCATCAGACAAGGTTGTAAATGCTGTGGGTCTTCCCCAAGTCACCATGGCTGAACTAAACATTTTTGGATGCAAAGGGACTCTAGACACAAGCCTTTACTGTCCAGCTGAAAACGAACATTGAAAACGGTGAAAAAAATGTATTGAGCTTATGCAGTAATTAAGATAGATCTCTACCCGGAATGGTTTGCACATGGTCTTGAGCAGAGCTGGAGTTGCATTGCATGATTTCTTAATGTCTCTTATAGGATTGGAATTCTAGAATTGAGTAGACTCACTACTTCTGTATGCATTCCAGTCCTTTGAGTGTAGGCTGAGTGGGGTCTGGGTTTAAGGAGAAATAGACAATGTTCTGAATTGTTTTTAAGAAAGAAATGAATATCCGACTGGATCCCAAACTTATCCAAGGAAAGTCACATGAGTCCTACATGAGAGAACTACATATTATTTTTCCCTTGTTCTAAAGTGAAATAGCTGTTCAGAATATGACCTACTTAGGTGTTACAGTTGTTACTTAGGTGAACAGCTAAGTCATGTGGCAATTAGAGGTGAAGGCCTTGGTCCACGGAGCTGCTTCCTGAATCAGGAGGGAATTCAGTTTACACAGAAGTACAAAACACCAGCCAGGGGATTCTCTCTGGAAGGCAGATTAAGCACAGGGAGTCCACCAAGTTGTACGCTGTAAGTATTCTAAGTACCCTTCTGTATTATTTTGCTCAATTTCATTTTAGTTAAAAAAAAAAAGATCCTGGAACATTAATCCATTTCCATTAATATTAGCTTAATTATTTATGTTTAATTTGTTAGAAGTTCAATGTTTAATTTTAAAAACCCAATGCATTTTAATAAATAATATCTAATGACTATAAAAGATCACTCAAAATATACAAGTGATTTAATTTCATTGCACAACTCCTTTGTGACCTCATAGAAAGTAACAAATTACGGCCTATAAGAAAACTCAAAACTCTGACACATTCACAACATATTGGGTGTCGTTGGTTCTTCCTGCACTGCTAGTGTTAAAAGTACTTTGGCATCCTCTTATAATATGTGACTCATAGTATTTTTGTAAGGAAAAAACATCTAGAGGAATGGAAGCTCAATTCTCAAAGGTAGCAATAGAAGTCTACCTCCCATATATGCCTTAGTCCCAAGAGAAGTTTGAAGTAACTGTATAAAATGTTTAATAAATACTTACTTGGTATCACAAAATAATAAACACTATGTCTTCACTACCTCATCTCATTATCTTCCCATATTTCTCCATAGGATTAACTGTGAAATAGGCTGAATTTACATCAGACTTAAAAGTGGGAAGGAAATATAGACTAAATTAAGAAACATTCGGGATGAAAATTCAACTTTTTTATGATGCAAGGAAAAATTGGAAAGTGTATAGACATGCATGTTATTATTTTACAAGTAAATTTTATCAGTGTAGAGAACTAATCTGAACAAAATCTAAAATTCTGAATGAATGGGCCAGTTGGCTTAGGTCACACCATGGCTCATCCAATACAGACCCCACCCACTGTTTCAGCCCCAGTGGGGGACCTATCTTTTGCCAGATCCACTAAACTCCAGCTTTATAAGTCATCTCCACATTCCTCTTACCAGCCATGCTCCTTTATCTCATTGTTGTTGTTGTTTTTTCCCAAACTTTTTCTTCTCTCTACCATATCCTTTCCCCCAGGCTATTTTGTGTACAAATCCCTCTAGCTTTCCCTGAAGGCCCAACCTGAATATAACCCTTTATTAAGAAAAACTCATCCCCTCTCTGTTTCAAACCCCTACACCCACACATAACCTTGAAGATACCTCTTTTATAGCAATTAACTAGTTGAAAAAAATCCTTATTTACATATCTGCTCCAACTAAAGCATGAACTTTTCTCCAAAAATCATTTGTTCTAATCACTGATATATCCCTAGTACTCACCATAATCCCTGGCACATGGAAGTCATTCCTTTTGTTTGCCATCCTTTCTATGTATCTCATTAGGCAAAATGCTCTTGGGTGTGGTGCTTTCAATCATTCATCAAGGTGTCCATGTGACATCTCTACTTGAATGTCTCAGATGGCTCAAAATAGCATGGTCTTCTTACTCACAGCTCCTGGCCAACCTAGTCTTTTGCACTTTAGTAAAAACAACCACATTCCACAGGAATCTGGGGATTGTACTTAGCCTGTTTTTTTTCTTTCAACTCAGCACCTAATTTTCCAGCAAATTCAGTTGGTTCTGACCCCAAAATAAAGTTTGAATCCATAGCTACCTATATCATGCTAGTCTAAGAGACTATCATCTTTCCCCCTATGCAACTGTCAGAACCTCCTAAGTGGAGCTTTTTCATATTTTATATCCTTTAAATATCTTCAAGTAACCAAAAAGATCTTTTATAGCTTTAAGTTTTATTTATTTATTTTGAGAGAAAGAGAGAGAGAGAGAGTGAGAGAGAGAGAGAGCAGGGGAGGGGCAGAGAGAGAAGGAGAGAGAGAATCCCAAGCAGGCTCCACACTGTCAGCACAGAGCCTGATGTGAGGATCAGTCTCAAGAACCATGAAATCATGACCTGAGCCTAAATCAAGAGCTGGATGCTTAACCAACTGAGCCAACCATGAGCCCCCAGAAAGGTATTTTAAAACTGCAAACATGATGATATCCTCTTTCATAAAATTTTTTCTTAAAATAGTAGCTTTCCATATCACTTGGCATAAAAATTCTACCTAGTTATCATTAATTATAGATAGGGCTGCAGATTTACCAAATAAGAATACAGAACACCCAGTTAAATTTGAATTTCAGATAACCAATGACTTTTTTAGTATAAGTATGTCCCATGCAATATTTGAGATATACAAAAAAGGCTTTTATTTAAACTTTAACTGGGAAATTCTAGTGTTTTTTTTTTTCCTGAGAAAGAGAGAGAGAGAGAGAGAGAGAGAGAGAGAGAGAGAGATCTGTGGAGGGGCAGAGAGAGAGACAGGGTAAAAGAGAATCCCTCCATACTGTCAGCCCAATGTGGGGTTCCATCCCATGACTGTGAGATCATGACCTGAGCCGAGATCAAGAGTCAGGCAGGACACTCACCCAGCTAAGCCACTGAGGCAACCCACAATTCTAGTTTTCAGGCCCAGCACAATCTGGACCCTGTTTGACTTTCTAACTTTATTTATATTACTATCCCCCTTATTCACTATGTGCAGCTCATACAAACATTCTGACAGTTCCTAGAACGTGCTAAGTTTTTTCCCCATCCCATGGTTCTGCACTTTTGTTATCTCCACCTGTAACATTTTCCCCTGGTTTTTTTGATTTCTGGCTCCTTCTGAACCCTCAGGTATCAACCTAAATGTCATCATTCAAAGAAGCTCTTTCTGACCACCTTATATAATATCAGTCCACTCACTCTATTTTGTTCATAGTATGTATTACAATCCAGTAATTCTTTTTGCTTGCTTATTTATCTGTTGGTTGTTCCTGTTTTTATTAACTGTTTTTTCTACTATAATTTTCTTTTATGAAGGCAAGGAACTTGTCTAGCTCACACAGGTAAGTTGAATGAATGAAGAAAAGAAAGGAAATTCAGCCACACTAGAATTTGATTTGATGTCTGGCACCAGAATTTGCACAGAGCTTAAAACAAAGACTTCGAGTCTAATTGTCAGGCTTTGAAATCCCACTTCTTATAGTTAGGTTGACTGTGAGTAATTTGTCAAATCTTAAAAGCATTATTTCTTGGGGCTTAGTCAGTTAAGCATACAACTCTTGGTTTCAGTTCAGGTCATGATCTCATGGTTTATGAATTCGAGCCCCATGTAGGGCTCCATGCTGATAGTGCAGAACCTGCTTAGGATTCACTCTCTAGTCCCTCTCTCTCTGTCCCTCTCCTGCTTGTGCTCCCTCTCTGTCAAAAATAAACTTAAAAAAATAAAATTTAATTTAATTTAATTTAATTTTAAAAAAGAGCATTATTTCTTCACTATTCAATTTGGGATAACAACAGTACCTGCTCCATAAGCCTACTGTAAGTGGAAAAAAATTATATCCAGCATACAGAAAATATTCAATAGGGGTTTGGTACTATTATCACTATTGTTGTTGCTATTCTATATTCAATACAATTACCACTGAGTCTTTTAGGCACTATCCAGGTATATAATACATTCAACAAAGCTTCTATTAGAGAAGGACGATGAAAATAAATATGTTTAATAAGAGGTGATATGAGAATAAAGTGAGTATGGATGAAGTCTACAAGCATTTCCCTCACTAAACTCTTGGGTGGTAGACAAGGAACAAGTCTAGAACAGACACAAAAAGGACTTCATGAGCTCCTGATACCTGAACGTTTATATTCTCAGGGCCTTCCCGGGGGGGGGGGGGGGTGCAAGAAAAAAAGAAAACTGATTATCCTACTTCCCATCTCTTTTAGTTTTATGCTCTGATCCATTTCTGAGATGGAAATTGATAGGGTTGGAGAAAAAAAAGAAGAAGAAGAAGAAAAAAACTAACCAACTGGCATTAGTTGTATGAATGGCTAAACATTCTAGTGATGCCAAATTTGAGCATCTGACTCCTACCAATTTATGGAAAGCTGTCAGGACAGCCTTCTGATGTAGAGTATCTGAGATTTATCAGTATCTGTGAAAGAAACCTGAATGGTTTCTAAAGAAAATCGAAAGGACAGACTTCACATTAATTAAATCCAAGGGAATTTTAAATATACTCTACTTCCTCAACTTTATTCAAAATGGATGAACCCCAGAATCCAGATGCTTTCGTATAATTTTAAAATTAAACAAATTGCTTTTGCAGAGATGCAGTTACTGATTTAAGAGCAATCTTCCCACAGTACAGAGTATGTAGGGGGAAAAAAAGCAAATAAAACGTGCCATTATATGATGCTAATTGTTAGAGGAATTTAGGCTTTGAAAATCCATCTTTCCTTCCCAAAATGGAGACAGGAGAAAAGCTTTTAAAACTATTCAAAACTATATTTATTCTCTCAAACTGAAACACAAAGAGTTGCTCATTTTCAACTGAATTGAAAATAAAGTCACAGGGATGAGAACCAGTATATTAACTTTCTGTTCAAAATGCATGTTTTTAGCATTAGATGTAGTGTCATAAACATGATGCCATTGTAACTGAAATCAAGCTTTGGATACTCTCCCAAATGCATGTTTTTTTAGTCATGCAAATAGTGTCCTTTTAAAACATTATTTATAACTTACTCTGAAAAAACTGTTCAAAAGTATTCTTTCGTTCTTTTTTAGTTTCACTGTTTATATAACTAGCTAATCTCAGGAATATTATTGTGCTAAACAGAAATGTGGCTTTCATTTGACTGGCCACTGCCAATTATGCTGCAAATTCCAAAGGTTGATCTTTAGCAAACACATTTACCTGGGAAGGAGATGGGACATTGTCAAAGGGAGATTTGGCCTTAACTAATCAATCACCGTTTACTTATCTCCAAGTTTCTCTCATAATCAGATGTTTAAATACAATTACACAATGGAATAGAAAGTACAGAGTGAACTTCAGCAGCAGTCAGAGGCACAGCAATTCTGTTCTTTGTTGGCTGAATATCTGAGGATACAATACTTCCCACACACTCCTTTCAAATTATAACCCTATTGTCTTTGGAAGAGAGTCATAGTTGCCTAGGAAATTCAGTCAAGACTATCCAGTTAGATAATATCAGTAATCATGTGGCTTGAAGACATTTTCAGTGGTGTAGGTTTATAATCAAATTATAAGTGTCATAACTAGCACAATGAGAATAATTCATATGTCAATATACGTATTAAATATTTGTCCATAACTAAAGGACTATTTTTAAGGCAGCCCATTAACCACTGAACATAAAGAACCGGTAAGTATCAGAATATAATTAGAAAATACTGAACTATATATGTAAACTTGCAGGCATATTTATATGCATCTAACCATGCATTACTTTAATGAGTACAGTAAAATGTTTGAATTTGAAATCCTAAACATCATCTAGTAGCATGTCCTTAAAATTGATGATTTATTTTACATATGTGAAAGGCTCATAGTTTAAGTTTTTAAAATGCCCTAAAAATACACACTAGGGACTTGGATGAAATGGAATCTCCAATCATATCTAATATATGAGAAAAAAAAAAACCACGGTATTTTAAGCACCAGTAGTATCTAGTAGGTATATAAATACTTTTAACCATATTACAAAATAAAGCATCATCAACTATGTTATGCCTTGTAAGGTGAGTATGACTGATACTTCTTTACACAATAACTATATAAAATGAACTTTTATTACAAAATCAGGCAGAGTAATGAATATCGAGCTCAGGTTTTCCTGGCTTCACATCCAGTCTCCTCCATTCATTAGCAATAGCAATATATGGGCTTGGGCCTATGATTTAGCTTCTCTGGGCCTCAATCAATTCCTGTGTAAAATGTGGACAACAACGTGCCTCATGGGACTTTGTTGAGGAAGAAATGTGGTAATAGGTACATACTGCTGGCATTTAGCACAAGTGCAATAAATTTTCGTCTCCTTGTACCTCTCTGGAATGAAACATAGATGCTACCTTCACAAAATGAGGACCCAGAGTTGACTTCTTCAAAGGACACTGAGAGCCACGGCAAGCTTCAGTTTATATTTGATATGGCTCTAATCAGCATTCCAGATGCTTCCCAAACCAGCAGCTCTCCAGCCTTCTCAATCAGAATGCTCCAGGAACTGTGGTAAAGGCAAAGGTCTAAACAGGGGCTGAGTAGATAAACACTCAAAGTTACTTTATAAGCCCTTCCTTATGAATTGAAAATACCTTGGAGAAGGTCTTAGACATCACTTCTGGGGTGAATAAAAGCCACATCCAGATACCAGTAGCTTTTTCCTCCTTACCACCTACTATCATTCTCTTCCCTGTCATCAACTGACCATTATATGTTCAGGACACAGTGCTGGGTGTTAGACATCTCTCTATTGCACATCATTATAGAATGCTTAGGTTATCATTTCTTAGCAAATAAAATCCAAGATATATAACTTCACAACCGATTTCATTATTTCTCACTCCGAGCATACTACAGACCACCAGTTCTTTGGAGACCTTGTGATTGATTGATCCTGCCTCACTGACACCAGATTCTGCTTGTTAGGATTAATCCTGAATTTGTGGTTCATTCTAAAGAGACAAGGTAATTGCTAATTTCTTTCTGTTAGGCCATATTTCTGTTATGCCACAGATCAACAAAGATCAGTGTGAGGACCTAATAGGCTATGTAACTGTGAAGTGGAAGTATTTGATGGAGGATTTCTTAATTTGAAGGTTATGCTCCACTTCCTCTGGGAAATCTTTCCTGGTCATCCCTGGTCTGCATAGATATTCCTGTTATCATCTCTCCCACAATATTGAACTTCCTTGAGATCTCCCTCTTATAAATTATTTTAATTGTTCATTTAATTGTCTGTCTTCATCATCAGACTATTATATTCTCTGGGAAGGCATGGAGTTGATCCGTCTTGGTCCCCATTGTACTCTAGGGAAACAGTATTAATCTTGGTTGACATTCAGTGCTCAAGCGTACTTGTAGAATGACTTAAATTAGTAATATAATTCTTCTTTTTGAGGTGAGCAGGAATGTCATTTCCTCATAAGTGGAGAGAATGTTTCAACCTAATAAGTGAGTATTTTTACAAGCATACACCCTCACTTATTACTGGAATGTGTCCTTCCTCCCTATTTATGTGTACATACCTAGACTAGCACAGGGCCTGACACTTGGAAGGAAATTATTTAATATTTTTGAATGACTGGTTTAGTTACTAATTTAATTCTTAACATTTTTACTTTTATTTTCCATGGATCCTATCTACAATTAGAAGTCCCTATGCTATGTAATAGATTTCTATTGTGTTCCTGACTAACGTTAGGACCCCCACAATGGTCAAATTCACTTTTTTCAGATTTTCCATGACACAGCTTATGAACCTTGAAACTACAAGATGTGAGACTACTCTGCTGTCAATGTGCTTTAAGGGTAAGATCTGGCTTGCTCTATTTCTTTTTAAATATTTATGTAATAAGAGCTTCATACTTAACATTCTTCTCTTAAAGTAAATACTGCACTTGATTTAAAATAAACATTTCCAGTTAAATGCGCACATACTAATAGTTCTGTTCCTAACACTCTTCTGTTCAAAATGCAAACCTTCTAAGACATTTCCTAACTTCTCATGAGTCACTCCACAGTTTTGTTTTGTTTTTAATTCGAAGTCAATTCTATCTTTTCACAAGATCCATGTTAAAAGAAATTAGAAATTCATAACAGGTACTTTAATACAGAGTCACATGAAGAGAGCACCGAAAGAAGTTTCTTCTCTGCTTCAGGAGGCCATTTATGTAAGTTTCTATTTGTTGCAACATCAAGAATGGCCAAGTTATCTTGTAGTTGAGCTGACCAAAGGCAGCTCGATGAGATTTGTGTCCATACTGCTTTTCCCTATGACACCAAGATCTTTTACAGCCCTTTTTACACACTCCATCTGGTTCTAAAATCCAAAACACCCTTCTATATTTGAATACAGGAATCTTGTGTTGAAATCATTTCCTCTTAAAACCATGTTGTACTAAACTATTCAGCCAAAGGATTAAAACCTATGCAGCCCAGCAGCATGAGGAGACAACAGCCTAGACACAAAAATGGCTGAGGAGTCAAGAGAAGGTGACTCAGCGAGGCTCTAAAATAATTCTGAAAAGTTAATGGAATAAGTTAAAAGTAAAACTGTGGAATTTTGCGTTTTCTTTCTTTGGTAGGAATATAAATTTTAACACAACATAGCACAACATTATCATTGGAATCTATACCTTTGATACAATTTTAGAGCATCACCTGAACATTGTTGGGTTAAAAGGAACAAGATGTCTTCTATTTAGCAAGAGAAAGAAATCCCTCAGTTAGGTCTGTTTGACTCAAGGTGGCATTAAGTTAAAAAAACAGAAAAAGGAAGCTTTGGAAAAATCCCCAAAGTCCCTTGAGAAACCATTCTTTGGTTACATGTAGATATCCACAAAGATCTTCTTACTAGATACATTAAATATAATCTAGTGACATTGTAAGCCCCTCCTTTTGTACGACCAGATCTATGGTTTGAACTATAGGTGACATTATACAGCTGACCAAGATAGCCCAGTGAGAGGAATCTGGAATATTTCTTTATAACCAACTTACTTATTTATTTATTTATTTTTGAGTCATCGTTTAAGCAGGCAAAGCTAAGCACTAGGTTGCTTAGTAACCAACTACTAGCAATTTCAGATTATTATTGGTTTACCATGAAAATTATGTCTGTTTAATACTACTTTTATGCTACTGACATTCTCGGAAACCTTAGGAGAACACCTACGTATTTATGCAAAGGTAAGTTATCAGCAGTTATTAAATTTCCCACCCTGATTCTCTTGAAGTGTTCAAAAAAGACCACCCCACCAGGCTGTATTTTTCAATCTGTGAGGAACAGCCGCTTCCTCGAGACGGTAGAAAACCCATTAGGAGATTCCTGCTACCAGGGAACCATTACTGTTGCCTGGTCTCATGGTGCTGGCACATTTTTTAAAGTGTTCTTCTGTTATTTTCTTCTATTCCTTTACTTTTACTCCCTTCTCTTAATTGCATTATTCTCTCTTCCTATTTATCCTCTTCTGGATTTGGAAACCAGAACATTTTGCCTACCCTCATCACTAATATGGCACATAAAAATGCTTGAGCCCCATAAGTCTTAATTTGTAAACAGTTTCTTCATTAGCTTTGGTAAAGTGCCTACTGGCTTTTATTAACTGTTGCATCTAATTATGTGGTCGTTTACTGGCTTTTATTGAATGCACTTAGTTAACCTTCTTTTAGCTTTATTAGGTAGTAAATTTGTTAATTTGGCACAACCTTTTGCTTTCTTGGCTTGGCATTCTGGGTTAATAATTGCTTCCCTATAATCAATGGATTTACTCATTTACTAATAAATGTTCTTTTACCCTCCTAATTGTAGCTCTTCATCTTTATTTAAAAGCCAATTTAGGAAAAAATGGCTTCCTTGCCTCTTTAAATTTGGACACTTTGTAGGAAATAGCATTTCCTTCATCTAATAAGCATTGTTGAGTGCTTAGCTTGTTTTTAGCATTGTGCTAAATGCTATGGTGAAAACAAGGTAGACTCAGACTCAATCTGTCTTTCAGGAAAACCTTAAGCTCCCATCTTCTATTGCTCATTTGTACTGTGCCCTGTATCTGAAGTGTGGTATATTCTCCACAGTGCCTACTGGTCAACCAGGCAGACCCACCAATTCACTCCTCATGACCTCCAGGTTCAATTTCATATCCTGTTCTTAATGTTCTGTGCCCTCTGACCCAGGGAAGGCCAAATGAATTTTCTCTCATCAACTATGTTCTCAAACTAGTTGATATACACCACTGGTCATATTGAATAATGGCTATGAATTATGAATATGCCTTATTTATCTAGATCTTTCACTACATGAAACTTATAAGTGCATAAAATGTCTTTATAAATTTAATTACTTCCAGAGCTTAGCCCAGAGCAGATCAATACTCTTGGAATCAGAATTCCAGAGATCATAAAATCCAAGGAAAAGCTTCCACTACATTTGAGGAGGACAAGGCACATAATCATTGCGCTTCAGAGCAGTCCTTGGTAGCACACAGCCTATCCTGAATAAATTTGGTTAGATTTTACTTACCAGCCAAAGAAGATTGAACCAGTAGGTAAAGAGACCTGGCCTGCCACTCTCTGGAAGTGTGACCTGGGGCAGCATATTTAACTTCCCTGCGTGTTAGTTTCCTGATGAATATCACAAATGTGGTGGATTATTGCTTGTTAAGGGTACCTTGCAGTGGGAAGACCCTATAATTCTATCACACGGGATTGGTAAAGTATATAAACAATTACATAGCATGTAAGAAGTCTACTTAGTAAATGCCAAAGTTTCCTGGTTTACACAATATGGATTAGATAAATTTAGAGGAGAGTTTGGGGCACTTGAGCCAAAAAGTCAATTACAGTTATTGTAAAATGATCTAAATGATTCAAAGTGGAGGACATGAGCATAAACTGCACATGCAACATGAACAGGAAGAAGTCATTAGCCTTCCTCAAGCAGACGGGTCCCCTAGTGTATTAAAACTAACACATGTGGGCCTGAAATGAGTGGTTACATCAGCTGTTATTCCTAGAACATTCCTAGATAGACATTGCCAGGTGTGTTAACTTCAAAGTAACTGGATATTACATTTCATTAGACTGAACAGGAGAAAAAGCAGATTCATGGTAAGGATATAGAATGTGATCATCTTTCCTCCATAAGTTTTTCTGGAAAAGGAAAAATAAACACTGCAGGCAGATTACTTATAAAAGTTGTTCTAATATAAAATAACAGTTCAAGAGAAAAGTAGTGAGAAGTGAGTCATGGCGTTCAAGGACATAGCCAGGCTCTTTTAGATGCATTCAGAGCCCAAGGCACCCACCAGGAATTACAGTTACTTAGGAAAATGTACAAATCCATATTCTCCTTTTAGAATGTCAGATATGCAGATTTACAGGCCAGCATCTGAGAAAAGCTAGACAAATACTCTGGGAAGGCCAACAAATTTACAACAGTAATTTGAAAGAGAACTTAGAAGTGAGGATGAACTTGTGTCTCCATAGTTCAGGCTGGTCTTCATAAAATGGCTGTTTGGGAAGTTAAATTTTGAAAGTGGCTTTCCTCCCATGCATGAATGGTTTGCACCTGCAGACATTAGTGACCATGGTGCCAGACGCAGTTCTGAAGGCAGCCCAAGAGATCACTGGGAAATTAAGTCAGCAAGCACATAATTGTTCTGTCCATGATCCAATTAGGGGCACAAAGAACCACAATTCACTTCCTGCAGCTTTTAAAGGAGGCAGGGGCATGGACAGCCATTGTCATAAAAATATAATTACACAAGCAGGACAACCACAAATAGGGAGAAACAAACTGATTTTTCAATAGGCCACAAACATGGTTTAGCCCTTACTTTGTTCCTATCAGTCAGTGAATTCAAAAGCACAGATTTGACCACTGACTGGTTGAAGGTCACAGAAGGAATTAAAATACTTCCTTAGAGGGAGACCCCTAAGATGAGAACTAATATCTTATGTGAAGTCTTCCTATTACAAGATGTTGCCTGAAATAGGTTGCATATCTGAATCCTGTGGGTGCTTTTTAAAAACCTGATTTCCAGGTCCCACCTTAGAACCATCAGATAAGAAACTCTGAAACCAGGACCTAGGAGTCTGCATTTTTTAAATGTTTACCAAAGTTCTGAAGAAGCCAGCTTAGCACCTGCCCCACACCAGATCTCTGCTGACCACTAGCAATCATTACATGAAATGTGTAAAGAACCATAGTGAACCTAAACAATTTTTATTTCTTTTTCCATTTATATGTGTGTCCATACTAGCCTAACCTTACAAAAATCTTAATACTGAATTCCTGCTAAGTTACAGAAACAAACCTTCCCTGTCCAATTATCAAAGAATGGTTGGAGCTCTCTTTTAGAGGAAATTAAAACTTGACATGCCATGAACACAAAATAATAGAATGATTGACTAGAATAAAATGTCAAATATAGCCTTAGAATCAACATAACAAATCATGAGAAAAAGATCAACAAGCAAAAACACAACAAACAAAATGAAATATCACAAAGGACAGCATGCTGAAAGTTTCATGCTACCATAACTCTTGTATTTCATCCATGGGTATCATTTGTTGGGATTCAAGAGCAAGAAGTAAACTGCCTAATACAATAGTGTTCTCTGGAAGCAGAGATCGATTCCATACATAAGTAACAGTCCATGCCTACCATGTACCATGCTCTGTGCTGGGTACTGAGTACACACCAGTGTTTTTTAACCAGGAGCAATTTTGTTTCTCAGGGGCTGTTTAGCAATGTCTGGACAAATTTTTGTTGTGTAACTGGGAACAATGAGGCAGGTGGGATACTACTGGCATCTAGTGGGTGGGGCCTGGAATCCTGCTAAACATCCTACAGTGCACAGGGCACAGGGCAAAGACTTACTTGGCCCAAAATGTCAATAATGTCAAGGTTGAGAAGCCATCCTGTAAGCTGAAGAACAAGCAGATACATTCTTTGCCCTCAAGTAAACATATCATAAATAAACATACAAATAAATGTATAAAAAATTATCAGAAGTGCTTTGACCAAAAGAATAAGAATTAGTAGAGCAGATGGGTAGTACAAAAAGGAACAGCGTCCAGCAGATGACAGGTACTCAAATTTTTGTTGAATTAGTAAAATCCCTTCTATCACCCACTAATTATAACAACCTGTAATATAAAGATCTTTTTCATTGAACTCTTTTCAACTCCTTTGCTCTTTGAATCATATTAGCTTATGTGAAAATGGCACACACACTTGGAATATTCTTTGAAGTTTACATCAACTCCAGCTATGGCAGCCATTCCTCCAATGCTTTCATAGACTTGCTATCCATGAATCCTCTATAGCACAAATGGATCTTCAGCTATGTAATCTGGACTTCTCAGTGTTAGGGTCCGTGGCCAGGAAGGTGTGAGGGAGATTTTCTCTGATGACAGTAAGATGAAATATGGAATTGTATAGAAGCATGAGGAGAGGAGGCAGTCAATTATGTGTAGGTTTTAGTGCTCAGTTGAGGCCCTTTATCATCTGTAGAGGAGGCAGTCAGCATCCTCTCATACTTCTGGGTAGAGCACCACCATTGTCCTTGAGAGAAACTGCTTACTCACTGTAGACCAGAACTTTCTGGCCTTAGGGAAAGTCATAACCAGTGGTACTCCAGCCTGGACATTGGTTGGACTTTTTGAAAAAAAGGCATTTTATTTCCATTCTGATTGTTCACAGGGACATATAGGAGTCTAGATTTGCTGGCAATTGTCTCACCACAAAGAAAAGACTGCCTTCCTTAAAACAGAGCTAATCCAGAGGGAATCAAAGCAGAGCAGTGAACCAATGATATCATTTAAGCCCCAGAATCCAGCACTGCTCAATGCCATCTAACCTGGGTAAATGTGTCAATTTGGTTTAAATCACAATATAACAAAGTAAGATTGAACCCACGTGTGGTCCTGAGCTGAACTCCAATCAAATTCACAGATAAAAAGGACACATGGTCCAGGCATTTAGAACTTCACATTTATGAGAGAAAACAATTTTATTTGTGAGCACCTACCATTTTTTAGTCACTACACCCAGATAATGTATAGGGACGATTATCTTTATTTTATTAGACTTTATACTTAGTAATTGTCCCAAAGCACAGAGTAATTAAGTGATCATCCAGATTTTGAACCCAACTCTTTCTTGATTCTGAAGCTCCTACACTTTGTTCCAAATCATGTTTTCTTTCTGTAATTATCATACAAAAATATTTTATATAATAAGATTGAAATAAATTTCTATTAGTGTGCAGAAGAAGGAAAAATGGAGCTATGAAAGTGTTTCACAGACCAAATACTGATGGTTTATAGGGTGTGGAAAGGAGGAATGATGGAAAGGGGTTTTTAAAGAGACTAATTTTTACTGGCCCTTTGGGTCAAGCCCTGTACTAAGTGTTTTACTATATTAACTAATTTACCCTCACAGTAAGCTTATCAAGTAACTGCTATTATTAGCCCCAATTTTAAAGATGACCTGGGTCATGGAGAGGTGAACTAATCTGCCCAAACAACTGGATTAGGATTTGAACCCAGGCGGTCTAGCTCCGGAGCACACATCTCCCATGCTATATTGCCTCTTGTGTGGGTACACACAAGTTTCAGGAAGTATATGTACATCAGTGACAAGAAATAAATGAATATCATGATTTAGATGTCAATTCGATATGTGCTTATATCCAAATCAAACTTATTTTTAAATTATTTGCTGATGACTTCTAGAGATTTATTTTGCAAAATGCTTCATTTGGGATTTCCAACTCTATATACTGTAGATTAGACACTTTTTGGACATGACATGGACAATTATAAAAGTGAATAAGTTATAGCTAAAGATTAAACTTTAGCTTAATAGAGAATATATGACAACTCTTACAACTTATTTTTTGGCTTGCTGCACAGCTTAATTCAATACATCTATTCAGCAACTATTTTTTTTCCTATCCTTACCAAACATAGAGCCTAGAAAGCTAGTTACAGTTCTATCAAACAAAAAATATAAGGTTATTTCCTGAAATGATATAATTTATGTCTATGTGTGCACGTGTGTATACCCACATATTTACACATTCATCTATTCACATAAACACATGCACACACATCAACGTGACTCCCTGTATGCTTTTACATACAATGGGTTACATCTGAAAAAGAAGAAATAAGTCCTAATAATTTCAGTTGAATCTGCTTTTGCCTCAAAACATGGCATAGAAATGTTTACATTCCATATCAAAGCCTTATAGCAAAATTTCAAATTGAAATTGTTAGAAATATCACATTTAATCAACACTGCTACTTCTAATATAAACTTTTTAAGAATTTTTTTTTAATGTTTACTTTTTTTTTGGGAGAGAGAGAGAGAGAGAGAAAGATCGAGTGTGAGTTGGGGAGGAGTAGAGAGAAGGAGACAAAGAATCTGAAGCAGACTCCACACTCTGAGCTGTCAGCACAGAGCCCGATGCAGGGCTCGAACTCACAAACCGTGAGATCATGACCTGAGCTGAAGTCGGAGGCTTAACTGACTGAGCCATCCAGGAACTCCTGTAATATAAACTTTTTTATAAACAGTCAAATAAATAAAATCATACAATTTAATATAATCATGTTAAATGGAATTTATTGAAAATATTGTGCGCTATGAAAATGTGGCTGTACCATTTACTGTGTTTCCGGTCAAGTGACTCTAATCCCTGAAGCCTCAATTATTTTATTTTATTTTATTTAAAAATTTTTTTAATATTTTTTTGAGAGACAGAGAGAGAGTGAGAGAGAGCGCAGCGCACCTCAGCGAGAGCAAGGGGGGGAGGGGCAGAGAGCAAGGGAGACACAGAATCCGAAGCATGGAGCCTCAATTGTTTTATCTGTAAGACGAGAATAAAAATTTAAGCTTGTTTTAGGGTTACTGATAACACTGAATTAATCACACTGCTGCTACATAATCAAGGCCAGGTAAATATAACTCATTATTTAATACATATACAGTTTTAGCCTATGATCTAAAATGTGTACGATTCATAATCTTTGACATTGTTTCCTGAGATCAGAATGCTAAGAAGCACCTTGATAAAAAC
This sequence comes from Cryptoprocta ferox, assembly GCA_028646485.1. Lineage (NCBI taxonomy): Eukaryota > Metazoa > Chordata > Mammalia > Carnivora > Eupleridae > Cryptoprocta > Cryptoprocta ferox. The sequence goes on from CM053575.1 coordinate 68,466,662, forward strand.
TAAATTTTTAGTGAACTAAAAAAATATAGTGAAATCTAAAAGGAATTCTATGGGGATTTATTTCAGGTTGTCTTTGAAAAAGACTGAAGTTGCTTTGGGAAATCTGGAAACATTTTGAGAACATTTAACTGGCTCTTTTGTTGTTGTTACCTTCTTTTTCTTTTTATGTGCCCACTTGTCCTGAGCATCTGCACAGGACAGAGGCTACGTTGTTTGTCCTTGGCTGCCTTGGACCAGACATGCTCTCTGTGAGGTTCTCTTATGAAACAGCACCTTCAGTTCTCCACCACCGGGCTGCGGACACTAACTACAGGGCTCAAGCCTGATGCCTTAGCCCTTTCAACCCTCCCTAAACCCTTTAATTCCTCCCTGTGATAGAAAGAAAAAATTTTATAAAATAATGATATTTGTTCTCACTAAGTATGCAAGAAATATAAGCAATTAAGATAAGAAATTACATCAAAACAGAAACTGTGTCTACCTTGTAGCAACTCTACCAGTCAGGACTCACATGTAGGAAACTGCTCAAGCACAAAAAGATACATGCACACCTGTGTTACATAGGCATGCTGTGTTCTAGTACTGTTATTAAATTGGAAATAACCTAAATAATCAATTTTATGCTGATGAAGTAAATTCTGTAAGAAATTTAAAATGCAATCCTATGCAGTCATTAAAAATAATGTATATTTGTATGTATTGATTCAAAAGATATCCGCAATATATTCAAGGCAGGGGATCAAGTTACAGAAAAACAGGTATTTTACGAACCCATTTATATAACAATCCATGCATATAATTATAAATATAAATATTTATAGACAGATAGAATATCTGGAAAAATATTATTCTCCAAAGTGTCAGAAATGATTCTCTTTGAATATTAGAATTTTAGGTAATTCCTGCATCTCTTTACTTCTCCTACATTTTTTTATTTTATGCTTATCATGTACACTGAGAATTTTTATTTAACAAACATCTGACTACTTTTTTTAAGGTATTTTAAAAAAATTTTTTAAGTAGGCTCCCTGCCCAATGTGGAGCTCAACGCAGGGCTTGAACTCAGGACCCTGAGATCAAGAGTCAGACGCTTAACTGACTGAGCCACCCAAGCACCTTGACTGCTTTTTTAACGTACAGAACTTGATATTTAAACTCAAGTCAAATTGTATTGGTTTTGATCCAGAGAGAAAAAAGCAAACATCTGTTCAGTTGCCATTCTGTTCTATAAACACTTAATATGCTACCTAAATTGGACTTTGCATTAACATACTGAGAAAAGTAGAATCATAACTATAGTTAAAATGAGGAAACTGATACTAAGAAAGATCAAGTAACTTAGCCTCGTTCACACAGTTCATAAGTAAATAGGCCAAGAAATCAGGATTCAAAGCCAAGTTCCATTTTCTTTCCAATATACCATGTAAGAAGCAAAGATGAAATTTAATCACAGCTCTGTTGCTTCCATCTCTAGCTTTATTTATTTCAATTATCCAATTATTTTAAGAGAATTTAAGGAGTTTATATGGTTCCATCTAGTGATTATATTTTGTATTATCTTCAATAAAGATAATAATCACCAGCATTTATTTTTTATTTCATTTTATTTTTTAATTTTTTAATGTTTATTTTATTTTTTGAGAGAGGGAGAGAGAGACAGAGCAAGAGTGGGGGAGGGGCAGAGAGAGAGGGAGACACAGATTTGGAAGTGGGCTTCAGGCTCTGAGCTGTCAGCACAGAGCCTGACATGGGGCTCCAACTCATGAACCACAAGATCATGACCCAAGGTGAAATCAGATGTTTAACCGACTTAGCCACCCAGACAGCCCCCCTTCTTCTTCTTCTTTAAGTTTATTTATTTATTTTGAGAGAGACAGAGACAGCACAAGAGGGGAGGGGCAGAGAGGAGAGAGAGAGAGTCCCAAGCAGGTTCTGTGCTGCCAGTGCAGAGTTGGAAGTCAAGAAGCCGTGAGATCATACCCTGAGCTGAAACCAAGAGTCAGACGCTCAACAGACTGAGCCGCCCAAGTGCCTCATACCCAGCATTTATTGAACAAGGTTCTTTTCAGAGGGCTGACATGGATTACCATTATCTAAATTTTATAACCAGTCCATGTGTTAGGTACAATATTTATAAGAGTCACATAATGACTTAGAGTGACGCGGAGTGCTTAAATAATTTGCCCAAGTTCACAGAAAAGTAAATTGTGGAGCAAAGGATTCTATCCCAGGCAGTCTGACACCTACACCTATACTCCTAGCCACAACCCTGTGCCTAATTTATATAACCAGCCAAGTACTGATTCCTTCATAGTGGTCATCTTTGGAAGCCAGGTATTTATCTCGTTAAGCTGCCACTGTTCAATATACGTTTGGGCATTTTATTAGCAGCACAGTGTCATATATAGGTGCTTTTTTTTTGGACTGACAGCTTTGGATGTCTTTTTTACTTCCTCTTCCAGCTCATCTGTACACACAGAACTATTCCTTCTGACCTGATAGACAAAAGTGAAAGAACCATTGAATTAATCTGCTGTTGCCCTTGGCTTTTAGCAACTACTCATGAACTGAACAGGGGAGGACTGTCACATGCATGGCCAGGAAACAACCAGCCTGAAGTCAGTTCATGTGCACACTGCCTGGCAGCCTACTGATGACCTGGGAAGAATACAAACTGCAGAATGCTGGCAGTTGAAGACTACCTATGTCCAAGCAGAAAATACCAATTTACATGCGAAAGGATAATCTTCTGTTTACACTTTACAACAAGGCCGTGATTGTTCCTATAAACACTGTGCACTTAGGGGCCATTAACAGCCATTAATAAGTAAAACTCTTGTATTTCCTCTGTATATTGAAATTTCATAGGAAGAAACAACACTCAAGCTCATTCAAATGAATTTGTTTCTGGTCCAGACTTAAACTAAGAACTATTTAGGTTGTGGATCTCAGGATAAATGTAAAGAAGATTTGGGTACATGTATATATTATTAGAATTCTGTGTGAGTATATTCTGTATATTAAAGCTATAAAAAGTAACAGAATAAAAATGTTTAATTTCTGAATAAGGAAATTTGCATATACTTCAAACCAACCATCAGATCATATTTGATATTTTCAGATAATAGGAATACTGAAATCTTTAATAAAAATGATCTAGGCATTTTCATAACCACAAAAGGACACATGCCCAGAAAGGACTGTATTCGAGAAGGGCATTCCCAAGTGCTTTTTGCTTTAGTATTAATCAAGGATGTACTCACAGTGTCTTGGTGTGCCTACCTGGCTTAAATCCTGGGCTGGCTTCTCCAGGGGAAGTCAAAGAAATATGAGCAATTTCTGACACACAGTAGGAGACCATGGGATTCAAACCGCCAGAAGCTTACCTAAGGATGCAAAATTTAAATGAATGAAGCAATTATAGAGCTGGGGGAAAAGTATGTAATTAACCTTAGTACTCCTTCTCAGTTTGAATTATTACCCAAATGGTTAGATTGAGCTAATGTTACTTTTGGACAGAAATGTTGAATGTATCAATCCTATAGCATGATTAAAAAACTGATTTATTATTTTTTCTTAAAGGCATCACAAATCATTTTTTAATGATTTTTTAAAAAGAAAGTGTAAAGGAATTTGCCAACCTCACTACCTTCTAATGAACTAACCAGCATGAAGTTTATTAATTCAGAGAAAAAAAGTCAAATCAATTATCAGCTGCTTTACATATAAGACATAATTATGTCTGCCATATAGATTGATAAATAATAGACCATATTTATATACGGGGACAGAAAAAGAAATGGGGAAGGAGGAAGAGAGAATCTCGCTCTCTCTCTGCATATATATATATGTATATATATATCCTTGAATAGAGAGTACTGTCTTATTTACCTTTGTAGCCTAGTATAATATATGACATATTTGATTAATTGAGTTAAATTGAATTTATTTTGGCCATCCTTATTTTTTCACCCATTCTATTAAGTTTTGCTTCAGTCCCACAGGTGCCTAGCAAGGTACCCTTTGTGTTTCCTACCCTATGCAGGACCATAGGGGTTAGGAGAGGACAAAGGACCTGTCCCTAAAAAGCACATGGTCTCACTGATGCAACTTCGGCAAATAGGGACCAGTGAGAGCAACATGGAAACTGGTGGGCCAGACTGAGGAAAACCGTCAAGAGGAAAATATCTGCCATTAAGAGATAAGGACTCTAGTCCTAACTTGGCCACCAAGTAGCTGCCGGAGAGCTTTGGGTTACCAGCTAGTTTTCTCTAGCCCTCACCTGCCATCTTTGGAAAACAGGTCTGAGCAAGCCAGTGAGCCTCTAAACTGGGCAAGTCTTATTGAGTCGTATCTGCTTCATATCTCTATTAAGCTAGCAGTAATAGCTGTACTGGGCAAGATGCTTAGCTGCAAGCAACAAAAATCAATACATGATGATTCACATTTAAAAAAAAGAAAAAGAAATTCAGGTAAAGGCTATTAGGCACTTTATAGTTACCAAAAGGACCTGGATGAGAAAAAGGTTAAAGAAAGAAAAAACCATGACACATGGCATCAAACAAGGCCACAGAATCTGCCGCTACCACTGATCCCAGGATTCTACCACATGGCTTTCAGTGGATGTGGACAGTGCTCCCTGTTCTGAGGGTGCTGTGAGGCCACTACTGTCTTGTTGCCCAAAGAATTTCTCCCCTAGCCCAGATTCCTGGGAGAAGGAGCCAGAGGGGCCATGCTTGGGTCACAAGCCACAACTCAGGTGTAAATTAAGATGGAGAAGTTATTGAAAGGGAAGTATACACTTCCTTCCCCACCTAACCCAAACTTAAAAATAGGGGGATTCTTAAAAATAGGGGGATTCTCAAGGTGCCTGGGTGACTCAGGCACTTATGTGTCCAACTCTTGGTTTCAGCTCAGGTCATGATCTCACGGTTTTGTATGTTTGAACCCAGAAGCTGTGCTGGCAGTGTGGAGCCTGCTTGGAATTCTCTCTCTCTCTCTCTCTCTCTCTCTCTTTCTCTCTCTCTCTCTCTCTCTCTCTGCCCCTTCCCCAGTTTCACTGTCTCTGTCTCTCTCAAAATCAATAAATAAAAAAAAAAGAGGGGATCCTCCAAACGCAAAAGAGGATTTATATGTTGAATAGACAAAAATTGAGCTTTATTCAAACATGAGGAACCCTCTTTAGAATTTCACATTTATGGGTGCTCCTGGGTGACTCAGTCTGCTAGGCATCTGACTTCAGTTCAGGTCATGATCCTGCAGTTCATGAGTTTGAGCCCCACATCAAGCTCTGCACTGACCTTGTGGAGCCTGCTTGGGATTCTTTCTCTCTCTCACTCTCTCTCCCTCTGCTCCTCCCCTACCTGTGCTCACTCTCTCTCTCTCTCAAAATAAATAAATAAACTTAAAAAATTTTAAAGAATTTCACAGTTACAAACACAAAGGACATCATCCAGATATGGTGAAGTATTTGAGCCAAACTTAAATGAATATTGAGTACAAAAAGCATATTTTCAACACACTCCAGTGTGATCCTTCCTTTACTCCTTCAGAACACTGTGTTCATAATTTTCTCATGAATACATAACACATTTCAATGTGGTTAGTGATGAGGTTGCCCTCCCCCAACAGGACTATGCATTGATATGTGCCTCATTTTTTCTTTGTGTTCTTGGCACAGTTTAGGGATGAAATAAGTATTTTGTTTTGTGTGGTTTTGTTTGTGGGGGTTCATAGAAAATAAAAACACATTTGAAGAACATATGATGGTCAAAGTTTAATATTGCTAATCTGTAAAGAATTCATGCAATCAATAAGAATATTACCAGTGTTTTAATGAATTAATAGTGCTTTAATTTACCAGTTCTTTTTGCTATAGCAAAGAACTCAGACAATTCAACAAAAAGAAAATGTAGCTAGATAACAAAAAATGTGAAAATTCCAAAAATTCCAGATATAGAAACCTATATGAAATACTATTTTTATTTATCTAATTTTCAAGGATTTTTCCAAATTATAATATAATATGTAGCATATATAAAACCGAGTTGATACTGTGCCGTCAAGGATTCAGTAAAATGGGCAGATTCACATATTTATAGAGGGGTATAAATTCATAACATTTAAAACAATTTAAGATATGAGTCACGAGTTTTAAAATGTTGATACCCACAGACTCAGCATAACTTTTTGAATTATCTATGCAAAGGAAACTGCAGGGAAAAAAAGAAACACAAAAATGTTCCCTGGAGCACCATTTGTTAGGGTATAAACATAAATTTCCAAAAGCTTAAAAATTGGTCAGGTATACGAGGAAATATTTACTTAAAAGTGTATTATGCCACCATTGAAAATGATATTTATGAAATATTCATACTGACAGGGGAAAACGTTGCCATATGTATCTTGTACAGACAGGCATTGTAACTGACCACACCCCCTTGTAATTGTTTCCTTACATGTCTGGTCTCCTGTGAAATCATAATCTCTTCAAAGTCTAGTATCTTGTCTTATTTATCTTTTTATCACTGGTAACTAGCACCCTGTTACCCAATTTCAGCTCAATATATAGTTGAAGGATGAAATGAGTGATTGAATAAGTTGGCAAATAAATATGTGTGTGTCTTTAGAAAGTCGTGTCCCTGAATGGTATCTATGTCTGTTATTTTATGTATTTTGTGACAAGAACACCACAAGAGAAGATGATTAATCAATACTATGCAAAACCCTTGATCTAAAATCCCTTTTGAAATTCAACACTTCATCTGGGCAAAAAGCATTTTACTTTGCCTTTTATTTTGTTTAGCAGGTATAAAGCTAAATACAATGGGTTCCTGAGAAAACACAACACTGACTGGATTTTCAGAAGGCCTCTATAACATACACTAGCAGACAGTTTCCAAAGTCCTTGAATAATACAATTAAAGTTATACGTGCACGCACGCCACGCATGCATGCACACACAGGTCCTGTCACGCTATCAGCCCCTGGCTCAGTCCTACTGGGCCTAAAAACATTGCCCGCAGAGGACGCCAGACAGTGAAGAAACTGCCATGCTAATAACTGAACATTGACCATCTCATGACTTACAAATTTAAAGGAATGCTGAATGGCACCCACCAGAATTACATTTAGGTGTGTTGTACTCACTGTGTAATCTTCAGAGCAGGCGGAGTGTAATAGTCCCACCAACTAGGTCAATTGTCAGACATTGGCATGTGCCTCTAAGACTGCCCAATGATTGGGTTGCATGTGACTGGATCAGGGAATTTTCATCGAAAAATTAATTTTCCTCAGACTCTCAAAAATAACTGATATACTCTGACCCCCTAGGGAGTACTGGGATACCTGCATATCATATCAATTATTCATTAAATGTTTTATGCATAAAGAGTGTGTTCCAAGGTTATTTATAGACATAAATAGGAAAATTTCATAGAAGGAAAAACATAAAGCAATGTCACATATCTACTCATTCTATCGCAGGGTTCTTATGTCAGATACATGGGGCCTGAAAGGTGACTCATAATGTGTATTTTTCACCTGGTTAACAAACTAACTGGAAGCAGGGGTGGGGGTCACTCAGGGCTGAAAAACTGAGCCCTGCACATTAAAGCACAGGTTTCACGGTGAGACAGGCATCAAAGTTCAGCAAGTTACATTGCACTTACTTAAGCTGGGTGTCCTCAGTTCCTTAGCCATTCTTGCTGTGGTTTCCTCACCTCTAAATGGGGATAATAATAACTCCTCATAGGTATATTTTGAGAATAAATGAGCCCACAAAGCACTTGATACAGTTCATGGCTCACAACAAACATGAACTAATACTATGTAGCTGGCTAAAATTTCAAGAGTTCATAGGACTCAGTTGATTAAGTCAATGGCACCTGACAATGAAAACCTTCCCAGTCTGAAAAATGACATCTCGGCAAGAGATCAGGCCTTTTTGCTGAACACAAATAACCAATAGATTAAAGGTAAGAATAGTAAAGTCTAAGAATCTCAGGAAGATCTGTAAAATGTTAACAAGCATAGAAACATCTCCATATAAGTAAAAAAGCAATTTTCTTCCAGCAGCCTCACTCAGATCTGCTTACATGCTTGGTATGGGAGGAGGGGAAGGGCAGTAGTCCAGGTGCAGAAGTTCAAGTGATCCTGCTGCTTTCATGGTTTTCAGTCCCTTGACCATGTTTCCAGCAAAGGCTATGCCCAAGAAGAAAGAAGAAATAGAACGTATCTACAGGATGCCTTTAAAGAGATGAAAATAAGATCCTGGGGCACCTGGGTGGCTCAGTTGGCTAAGCTCTGACTTTGGTTCAGGTCATGGTCTCACGGTTCGTGGGTTCAAGCCTGGCATCTGGCTCTGTGCTGACAGCTCAAAGCCTGAAACTTGCTTCAGATTCTGTGTCTCCCTGTTTCTCTGCCCCTCCCCTGCTTGCTCTTAATCTCTCTCTCTCAAAAATAAATAAACATTAAAAAATTTAAAAAAAAAAAGAGGTGAGAATAAGATCCTAAATAGCCTGATCCACCAGGGAAATGGTGAATGCTTTCTGTACGGTACTTATTTTACTTAGAACCCTCTAGCTAATTAAACGTTCTAACTAGAATTGCAAATATCGCAGTAATAAATCTCAGGAAACACAATTTTTGTTAAAAACATCACTTATATGTTTTGTTAACAAAAGACATCACAAAAGTTTACAGTGACTTTACAAATAACTAATTAAACAAGCCTTGCTGATGTTCAGGTCCTATTTCTTCCCACATAACATTTTAGGGGAGCCTGAGTGGCTCAGTCAGTCAAGCATCCGACTCTTGATTTCGGCTCAGGTCATGATCTCATGGTTCATGAGTTTGAGCCCCACATTGGGCTCTATGCTGACAGCAGAGAATCCAATGCGGGGCTCAAACTCACAAACCATGAAATTATGACCTGAGCCAAAGCTGGACGCTTAACTGACTGAGCCACCCAGGTGCCCCTGAAAACACTACTTTCTTCAAACATTTTGGTACCCCCTTTATTTTTTATTTATCCAGTAGGTTTTCTTTTTTTTAAAGACACATGGAAGGGAGAGGTTGAGTACATTAATATTTAATATGGTGGCACTTTGTCTATCTTCTGCCTTCCTAAAAATTACTAAGATCAATGCCACAAGAAAGTGAAAATTTTACTAACATTTAGTTGAAACTTATGAATAGGTGGATGGAAGAGACCCTACAGTATAGGGATTAACCGTTTTTTCACCCTGTACTTTAGTTTCCTCATCTGTAAAATAGAAGTAAAGTCACATATATTTATACATTGGAGGCTATTCTGGGCCCTATAAATAAATTATGTTATTAACATAACTACCTTATGAGGAAAGTAATGTATCATCCCATTTTATGGATGAGCCAACTGGGATGCAAAAAGGGTAATTCACACCTAGTAACTGGCAGTGTAAGAATTCAAATCCAAGGGCACCTACGTGACTCAGTCAGTTAAACCTCTGACTTTGGCTCAGGTCATGATCTCACAGTTTGTGGGCTCGAGCCCTGCGTCAGGCTCTGTGCTGACAGCTCAGAGCCTGAAGCCTGTTTCAGATCTGTGTCTCCTTCTCTCTCTGCCCCTTCCCTACTTGCACTCTTGTCTCTCTCTCTCTCTCTCAAAAATAAATAAACTAAAAAAATTAAAAAAAAAAAGAATTCAAATCCAGGGTTCTTAAACTTGCATTCATAGCCATAATACTAATTTGGAGCATTCAAGGAGGAAATCATTAAAAGACAATGAGGTATGTATAGGTACACAAACATTTCCTGAAGATCAAAAAATTTAAAACATCTTTCAAATTAGACATTTAAAATTCCTACATTCTCTAATCTAAGAAAAACTCCCATTAGAAATCAACATTGTATTTTATAATTCTGTGATATTCTCTTGGGTTTTCAAAGAATCTGAGATGGAAATGAGTACTGACATAAGGATTTGTGACCAGATCAATGTGTAATTCTGTTTTGGGTATAAAATTCTCCTAGGGAAAACTGCATTTAAATTCTCCTAAGAGACTCAGCTCAAGTGTATGGAAGATTGGTGATAAGTCACATTAGGAAGAGAAAAGAATCAACAATGAGATGCAGCATGCTATAGAAGCAACTTTCTGAAGAATGCTCTGAGCCTCAGCAACAGGACAGGAAGCCTCCGATCAAGAAGAGAACCAGATCATCTTTCTCCTTTGCTGGTTATTGAAATAGTTGAACATAAGTTTGTAAGTATCGTTAATCTCTCTGAAGAATGTTTATGTATTTTTTTTGTTCAAGACAAGAGTAGATGGTACATTGAAAATGATCTTTTCAACTATATCTATTCAATCTCTATCGTCCACTTGAAAGGACAGCTGTTTAAGACTATAAATAAGGATAGGTTTCATTTTCAATTAGAAGTGTAAAACAACATGAGAATTAAGAGAAAATGGATGGTGATGATGATGATGATGATGATGATGAAGAAAAAGAAGAAGAGATACAGCTGACTCAGGAGCCCCCACCACACAGCACCCCTTCAAGCTTCCCATTCACTATAATTGTCCACACTGTAAATGGTGCCCTTTAGAATTCATCTTGTAACATAATGGCCCTAGTGTCAGTTACTGTTCTAATCACTTTTCATTTGTTACCTTATTTAATCCTCAAATGGCTATAAACAAGTGACTACAGTTCACAAAGTTTAAAAAGGCTTAGTCCTACAGTAACCAATGGCACCATAAGTCAAAGCAAGGTTTTCTGGTTCTAGGACCTATTTACGTCCACCCCACTCTCCTACCTCTCTAAGAAGAAAATGAGGAAAGCATGATCAAAATATTAGTAACCGGATTTAATGGAGTACAAGATGAATTAAGTGTCCTCAGTCTACTCTTCCAACTGATTACAATTAAAAACTCCAGACAGAATTTAAAAATTAACTATCTGATACATGGAATTGTTGAATCACTATATTGTATACCTGAAACAAATACAACACTAAATGTTAATTAACTGGAATTAAAATAAAAACTGTGAGCTGAAGACTGTGCAGAGAAACCTCATTTGTTTCTCTTTTTTCCCCCCTCTCTCAATGCCCTGCCCATGGGCAGTCCCAGCCATCCAGCTTCAGTCCTGCAGCATCAGTATGGGTATCTCAAACCCCAAAAGAAAGAAAAAGAAAACGTTTGTCCAGAGGAACTCAGAAAATAGGCCCTGTGTCTAAAGAGTATGAATGTGCCTGGGTGGCTCAGTCAGTTAAGCGGCCGAATTTAGCTCAGGTCATTATCTCACAGTTGGTGAGTTCAAGCTCCAAGTCAGGCTTTGTGCTGACAGATCAGAGCCTGGAGCCTGCTTTTAATTCTGTGTCTCCTTCTCTCTGTCCCTCCCCTACTCATGCTCTGTCTCTCTCTCAAAAATAAATAAAAAACATTAAAAAATAAAATAAAATAAAGAGTATGAATGAAATCTGTTATTTTTATCCTTTTCTTCTCTTGCCACTTCTCCCTCAGGACTCCCACAGTCATGATGATCTGTATAACAGAGCAGGAGGCTAATACTAGAGGAAAACCACACTTTTCTGACCAGCTAAACTGGAAAAAGGGATGCCATGCATGCTGGCAGGTGGAAGGTAGATTCTGCAAAGGAGAAAGTTGGAAAGCAGAAGCTTTATTCTGTGCATGAACTGACACAAGTCCCGGGCTCTCATCTCAGAACAGGGTGTGCATGGAATTGACACAAAGCAACACAGCAAAGATTGTGAGAATTAAGTATCTATATAAACCAACACCCAATTTCCAAACTTAGACCTGAGGAGCACATACAGAGGCAACATACCTGAAACATCGCAAAAAGGATTTGAGGGGTGCCTGGGTGCTCAGTTGCTTGAGAAACTGTCTTTGGCTCAGGTCATGATTTCATGGCCCGAGTTCAATCCCCGCATCAGGTTCTGTGCTGACAGTACAGAGCCTGAAGCCTGATTCAGATTCTGTATCTCCCTCTCTCTCTGCACCTCCACTCTAAAAAATAAATAAACATTTAAAAAAAGGATTTGAAAACTAATGTTGAATTAGACAGAACTTGCTCTTTGAATCTAACTTTAATTACTGAAAAATAAACAGAAGACATTTTTTCAGAGGATTTTAATAGGGCTCAGAACTTAATGGGCAATATGCAAAATGTCTAGGATACAATCCAGCATGAAATAGTATACAAAGAATGAGGAATGGGTGACAAATTAAACAAGTTAATGAACCGATGCCAACCTTTAGATGATTTAAATAAAACTTTAAATCAGCTACTGTAAGCATAATCTATGTGATAAAAATAAACTCTCTAGAAATGAATTGAAGACAGAAGTTCTCAATAGAGAAATCAAAGCTATAAAAAGGAAATAAATAGAAAATTTAGAACTGAAAAATAAAATATCTGAAGCTTTAAAATTACACTGAATGAGACCAATAGAATAATGAAGAAGTCAGAAAAAAGAATCACTGTCCTTGAAGATAGAGCCATGGAAATTTTCTGATCTAAAAATTAATAAGAGGGGTGCCTGGGTGGCTCAGTCGGTTAAGCATCTGACTTTGGGTCAGGTCATGATCTCACGGTTTGTGAGTTCGAGCCCGGTGTCAGGCTCTGCTGACAGCTAGCTCAGAGCCTGGAGGCTGTCTTTGGATTCTGTATCTCCCTCTCTCTCTGACCCTCCCCTGCTCATGCTGTCTCTCTCTGTCTCTCAAAAATAAATAAAAAACATTAAAATTTTTTTAAAAAAATAAAAAAATAAAAAAAAATTAATAAGAAAAAATATTTATATATAATGAGAACACAGCTTCAGGAACCTGTGAGAAATATAGAAAGGCCTAATATTCGTATCGCTGCAGCCCCCCAAAAAAGAGATTGATAAAAATAAAATATATGTGTATTTGCATTAATAATGGCTGAAAACTTCCCAAATTTGGTGAAAGATATAAATGCATAGGTTTATAAAGGCCAGTAAATATCAAACAAGATAGACTCAAAGAAAACATGATAAAATACATCATAATTAAGCCATTGAAAATTAAGGATTTTTCTATATATATACACATATAGAAATAATACATTACATTATAGGAACAATGATTCAAATGTCTGTGGGTGTCTCATCAGAAACCAAGGAGGCCAAAAAACAGTGGAACAATACCTTTACAGTGCAAAAAAAAAAAAAATCTGTCAATATAAAATTCTGGTCAATAAAAATATTTTTTATGGAATAAAGGCAGAAAATCCAAATGAAGGAAAACTAAGAGAATGTGTTGCTATAAAACTTATTCCGAATGAAATGCTAAAAGGAGTTCTTAGGCAAAAAGGAAATGACACCAGAGGGAAACTTGAAATTTCAAGAATGAAGAACAAAAAGAAATGGTAAAGATGTGGGCAAATGTGGTGATTTGATTCTTTTTTGATTCCTTTAAAATATGAATGACTATTGAAAGTATTATTTTGCTATATTTTGTCTGGTAGGTAGTTCAAAGAACACAGATGTATTACTTATGACAATTACAACATAAAACAAGGAAATTAAAGGAGCATATTATAAGGTTTCTATATTTTCTTTGAGGTGACAAAATATTAAATCTAAGTAGACAGTGAAAAGTAAGTTATATGTATTTTAGTCCTTAGGATAACTGCTAAAAAATAATACCAGGAGATATAGTCAAAAAATAAATCAAGAAGTTGGAAAGAAATATTAAAATATTAAAATACCCCAAAGAAGGTAGGAAAAGGGGAGACAGAGAAATAAAAACAGAGGAGCAAAGAGAAAGAAATGAAATAATTGACAAAAATCCAAACAGATTGGGTCATTTATTGCTTTAAATATGCTGATACAAATAGCAAAGCAATGGAAAGAGATGCCAAGCAAATACTAATCTAAAGTAAGCTGTAGTAGCTAGATTAATATCAGACAAACTACACTCTTAACAGGGAAAATTGCCAGAGACATTGCTTAATGATTTTTAAAAGGTCTGTTAATTTAGGAAGAAATAAAATTTGAAATGTATATGCAATGGATAAACAAGACATGGAATGGAATATTATTCAGCCATAAAATAGAATGAAATCTTACCATTTGCAATAACATGGGTGAAGCTAGAGAGAATAATGCTAAGTGAGATAAGTCAGTCAGAGAAAGACAAATACTATATGATTTCACTCATTGTGGAATTTTAAGAAAGCAAACAAAGAAACAAACCAAAAAACAGACTCTTAACTATAGAGAACAAACTGGTGGTTACCAGAGGGGAGGTGAGCAGGGGTGCGTGAAATAGGTGAAGGGGATTACGAGTACACTTATGATGAACATTGAGTAATGTATAGAATTGTTGAGTCACTATGTTGCACACCTGAAACTAATATAACACTGCATGTTAACTGTACTGGAATTCATTTATTATTTTTTTTAATTGTTTTTAATATTTATTTATTTTTGAGAGACAGAGAGAGACAAATCATGAGCAGGGGAGGGGCAGAGAGAGAGGGACACACAGAATCTGAAGCAGACTCCAGGCTCTGAGCTGCCAGCACAGAGCCTGAAGCAGGGCTTGAACCCACGAACTGCAAGATCATGACCTGAGCCGAAGTCGGACACTCAACCGACTGAGCCACCCAGGCGCCCCAACTGTACTGGAATTTAAAAACCAAAAACAAACAAAAGCTGAGCTTCTAAATATATGGAACATAATTTTCAATGGCACTGAAAGGAGAAACAGACAAATTTGTTGTGTGGAAGACACCATTAAGAATGGAAAGACAAGGCACAGACTGGATGAAAATATTTGCAAATGGCATATCTGACAAAGTATTAGCATCCAAGATATATAAAGAATTCTGTGAACTCAACAGTAAAAAACAAACAACCAATGTAAAAAGTAGTTAAAGATCTAAACAAAAATTTCACCAAAGAGGATACCTAGATGGTTTGGGAAACTGTATAATGTTCCCCCCAAAGATGTCTACATCCTCCTCCCCGGAACCCGTGAATATACTACTTTATTTATGGTAAAAGGGATTTAGAAAATGTGATTACATGAAAGACCTTGAAATGAGGAGATTATTTTGGATCATGATGATCTGATAAGACAAAGGATCAGTAAGAGATTGAAGATATAAGTCTGAAAAGCCATCAAGGCGAGATTTAAATTGCTGACTTTGAAGGTAGAGGAAGAGGTCACAAGCCAAGGAATGCAGCAGGCTATAGAAACTGGAAAAGGCAAGGACATGGATCTTCCAATAAATTTCCAGAAGGAACACAGATCTGCCAACACCTAGATTTTCATCCAGTAAAACTGATTTCAAACTTCTAACCCCCAGAACTCTGAGATAATAAATTTGTGTTGTTTTATAAGCCACTTAAATTATGGTGGTTTGTTATAATAACAATATATAGCATATATATTATATATGTATTATATAATACAAATGGCATGTACTTACATGAAAAAAAATCATCAATATCATTTCCATCTGGGGTATGTAAATTAAAATCACAATGAAATACCATTACATAGGTACCAGGAAGAAAAAAATAAAGCAACAACTAACAATACCAAGTGCTGATGAAGAAATTGAGCAACTAGAACAATCATATATGCTGATAGTACTGCAATATGGTACAGCCACTCTGGAAAACAGTTTTGCAGTTTCTCCTAAAATAAAACTTATACCCACCATATGACCCAGCATTTCCATGCTGAGGTATTTACCCAAGAGAATTGACAACTTATGTTCACACAAAAACTGAAAGCAAATGTTTATGGTATCTTTATTCATCATCTTTAGAATATCTTATAATTGTCAGAAACTAGAAGCAACCAAAATGTTTCTCAACTGGTAACTAGATTTTAAAAAAAGTCATAATATATCCAGAAGTAGAACACTTCTCATCAATAAAAAGATTGGATTAATTTTTGGTACATGCAATGGTATGGATGAATCTCACTTGCATTATGCTACAAGGAGAGAAGCCAGACTCAAAAGGCAATTCCATACATGTAATACCATATACGTACAACATTCTGGAGAAAGCAAAACTAAAAGTTCAGAGAGAAGATGGTGGAGAAGTAGGGAGCTCTGTAGTCTGCGCTCGCCCGCATCGATTGAACTCAGAAGGACTGAAGGGAGAATACGCTGATTTGCAAGTGGGAGAAAAGAAGACACAGATCCCAGAAAGAAGACAACCTCAAAGATGCCTGAGTGAGTGATTGTGAACTGGAAACTGGAGGACGGGCAGGCCCCGGAGGTGCAGGGAGACAGAGCCCCAACCCAACACAGGAGAGCGCGCTGTGCCCCAGAGATGTAAGGGGAAGAGAAACAGAGACTGAAAAACACTCACAGAATCATCTCTAAGGGAGGAAAAGGTCGCCTGTCTCCCCATATACATAACTGTTGGGCGTGGGAAGAAAATTCTGTCCCATCTGGTTGGCGAATTCTTCCTTGGGCGCAGCAGCAGCTGCATCCATTCCAAGCGGCACCCGGAGCAGTGGGGGGCAGCGGACCTCCTACAGCACAAGCTGCCACTCGGAAGGCGGCGGAGGCGGAGACAGGCCTGGCCCAGAGGCCAGCGGCCAGCGGGAACACATCTCATCGCCGGTGGTAGTGTTGAACTACATGGACCAAGATTTGGAAGTGAGGCGGAACGTGGAGAATACTGTTTCACTCACCCGCAGCACAGGGACATCGGACTCAGAAGAGCCGCTTGCAACCCTTGGTTCGAGCAGAGCTTGAAGCGCCGCCATTCTTCTCCCCGCAATCACCAAGGCGGGGCCTCGGAGAGCAGCCCCCAGGCCCACCTACCTATGCCAAACCATGCCCATCCGCACAGGGCTACTTCAAGAAACAAGCCAAAGTGCACATGGAGGAGAGTTCCAAATATCACCAACCAGGGAAGTAAAATAATCAAAGGCACAACAAGAGAAACCAAGAGACACCACTAAAAGAACACTTTCTGAAACGACAGCCCCTGGACAGTCAATGAGCCTCCTTCAATAGAGCAATACTAACAGGTGCACAGGTATAACGAACTTTTAAAACTGACAAGAGACAGAAAGCTGGCCAAAATGATGAAACAAAAGAACTCTCCACTAAAGCAACTCCAGGAAGAAGTCACAGCCACAGAACTGCTCAAAACAGACTTACGCAACATAAATGAACAAGAATTTAGAACATTGTCATAAAATTAATTGCTGGACTTGAAAAAAACATCAAAGAGGCTATTGATACACAGACTAGGGACCTTCAAAATAGCTGTGTCGAGTTAAAAAAAGCTATAAATGAGGTGCATAATAAAATGGAGGCAGCCACTGCACGGATTGAAGAGGCAGAAAGGAGAATAAGTGAATTAGAAGATACAGTTATAGCAAAAGAGGAAATCGAGAAAAAGAGAGAGAAATTGATACAGGAGCACGAAAAGAGAATTCGAGACCTGAGTGATACAATCAAACGGAACAATATCCATATCATAGGAATTCCTGAAGATGAAGAAAGAGAAAGAGGTCTTCAAGGGGTGCTGGATCAAATTATAGCTGAAAACTTCCTGAATATGGGGAAAGAAATGGACATTGAAATCCAAGAGACCCAAAGAACCCCTCTAGGACGGAACTTGAATCGACCTTCGGCACAACATATCATAGGGAAACTGGCAAAATATAAAGAGAAATAGAGAATTCTGAAAGCAGCCAGGGATAAAAGGGCCCTAACATATAAAGGGAAGCCTATCAGAGTGGTTACAGACCTTTCTAACGAAACTTGGCAGGCCAGAAAGGAATGGCAGGAAATCTTCAATGTGATGAACAGGAGAAATATGCAGCCAAGAATCCTTTATCCAGCGAGCCTGTCATTCAAAATAGAAGGAGAGATAAAGGTGTTCCCAAATAAACAAAAATTGAGGGAATTTATCACCACCAAACCAGCCCTACAAGAAATCCTAAGAGGGATTCTATGAGGAAAATGTTGCAAGGAATACAAGGTACCAGAGACACCACTATAAACATGAACTCTACAGAAAACACAATGAACCCGAACCTACATTTTTCAATAATAACCCTGAACGTAAATGGACTGAATGCCCCAGTCAAACGACACA
>CM053575.1:68485276-68594698 GCA_028646485.1 Cryptoprocta ferox
AGGAGGAAAGAGTATCCAATGGAAAAAAGATAGCCTCTTTAATAGGTGGTGCTGGGAGAACGGGACAGCAACATGCAGAAGAATGAAACTAGACCACTCTCTTATACCATACCCAAAAATAAACTCCAAATGGATGAAGGACCTGAACGTGAGACAGGAAACCATCAAAACCCTAGAGGAGAAAGCAGGAAACAACCTCTATGACCTCAACCGCAGCGATTTCCTACGGGACACATCCCCAAAGGCAAGGGAATCAAGAACCAAAATAAACTATTGGGACCTTATCAAGATTAAAAGCTTCTGCACAGCAAAGGAAACAATCAAAAAAACTAATAGGCAACCAACGGAATGGGAAAAGATAGTGGCAAATGACATATCGGATAAAGGGCTGGTATCCAAAATCGACAAAGTACTCACCAAACTCCACACCTGGAAAACAAACAATCCAGTGACGAAATGGGCAGAAGACATCAATATACGCTTCTCCAAAGAGGACCTCCAGATGGCCAACAAACACATGAAACGATGCTCAGCATCACTCATCATCAGGGAAATACAAATCAAAACCACACTGAGATACCACCTCACGCCAGTCAGAGTGGCTAAAATGAACAACGCAAGAGTCTACAGATGCTGGCGAGGATGTGGAGAAACGGGTTCCCTCCTACACTGTTGGTGGGAATGTAAACTGGTACAGCCGCTCTGGAAAACAGTGTGGAGGTTCCTCAAAAAACTATCAATAAAACGCCCCTATGACCCAGCCATAGCACTGCTGGGGATTTACCCAAGGGATACAGAAACGCTGATGCATAGCGGCACATGTACCCCAATGTTCGTAGCAGCCCTTTCAACAATAGCCAAATCATGGAAAGATCCTAAATGTCCATCAACTCATGAATGAATTAGGAAGATGTGGTTTATCTATACAATGGAATACTACATGGCCATGAGAATGAATGAAATCTGGCCATTCATAGCAAAGTGGATGGACCTCGAGGGTGTCATGCTAAGCGAAATAAGTCAGGTGGAAAAGGACAGATACCATATGTTTTCACTCAATGGTCTAACTGGAGAAACCTAACAGAGGACTATGGGGAGGGGAAGGAGGAAAAAGAGGGAGAGGCAGGGAGACAAAGCACAAGAGACTCTTGAATACTGAAAACAAACTGAGGGCGGAAGGGGGAGGGGGAAAGGGGAAGGGGGTTGATGGTCATGGTGGAGGTTACTTGTGGGGAAGAGCACTGGGTGTTATATGGAAACCAACCTGACAATAAACTATAAATTAATTAAAATAAATAAAAGGACATGAATCGAGCTAGAGAGTATAATGCTAACCAAATTAAGTCAGAAAAAGACAAATACCATATGACTTCCCTCATATGTGGAATTTAAAAAACAAATGAGCAAAGTCAGAGAGAGAGAGAGAGAGAGAGGAGAGGTGCACACCAACAAACAGACTTTTAACAACAAAAAACAAACTGATGGTTACCCAAGGGGATGTGGGTCGAGGAATGGATAAAAAGGTGATGGAGATTAAAGAGTGCAATTGTGACCAGCACCGGGTATTGTATAGAAGCACTGAATTTGTACACCTGAAACTAATACTGCACTGTATGTTAACTGAAATATAAATAAAAACTTAAGAAAAATTAAAAAAAAAAAAAGTTCAGAGACCAGATCAGCAGTTGCCAGTGGTTGAGGCTGGGGGATGTCCTTATTCCAAAGGAGCAGCAAGAGAGAAGGTTGGAGAGTGGTGACACTGGTCTTCATCTTGATCATTGTGATAGTTACAAGACTGTATTCACTTTTCAAAATTCATATTATGATCAAAAAGTAAATTTTACTGTACACAAATTCATAAACTTGTTTTGACAGTAGGACCAGCTTGCTATTTTCTTTTCTTTCTTTCTTTCTTTCTTTCTTTCTTTCTTTCTTTCTTTCTTTCTTTCTTTCTTTCTTTCTTTTTGAGAGCAATAGGGTGCAAGTGAGCAAGGAGCAAAGAGAGAGAGGGAAAGAAAGAATCCAGAAGGGGCAGAGAGAGAGGGGGAGAGAGAGAAGTGGGGCTCGCCTGAAGTGGGGCTCAAGCTCACCCGAAGCAGGGCTTGAACTCATGAACCACGAAATTATGACCTGAGCAGAAGTCAGATACTTAACCAACTGAGCCATCCAGGCACCCCCACACTTGATATTTTCAACCCAAGTGTGTTCTGATTGCCTCACTGGTCTTCACCGTGATTTTAAACAACCTCTTTATTTCTATGGTCAAAAATATTTTCTCTAGACTGTGGGTTTGTAATTTACATCATCATATCAGAAGTATCATTACAGATGTATCAATCAGGTAAGTATATATATTTTTAAATATTAGGGTTTAAGGTCTACTCACTTTATTGGATAAGCCTATTTGTTTGTCTAACTCAGATATAAGCACTACCAGACTTTCCCTCTTTGCTTTATTTTTAAAAAATTTTTTTAATGTCTATTAATTTTTGAGAGACAGAGCGTAAGCAGGGGTGGGGCAGAAAGACAGGGAGACACAGGTTCCAAAGCAGGCACCAGGCTCTCAGCTGTCAGCACAGAGCCTGACACGGGGCTCGAACTCAAATCATGAGATCAAGACCTGAACAGAAGTCGGATGCTTAACCAAATGAGCCACCCAAGTGCCCCATTTCCTCTTTGCTTTAAATCACTCTTGAAGCACATCTCATTAGAGCTCCCACTGTAGTAAGAGTCCATATCCCTAAAAGCAAAGAGCTACTTGAATTTTACTGAAGAGAGTTCATAAGGGAGAGATGGAGATATTTGGCATACAGTGTCTTACATATTCATTCCATTTGTGCCCTCTCCCAAATTTCCCTGAACTCAAACTTGAATCACTTCTTCTTTATCTATCCTTATTATCACTCCCCCCTCCACACACCAACCAGCTGTAAACCAGCCTTCTGAACTGTAGAATCTTCCCCCAGAGTTTCTTAATCACTCGCGTGTTCTCAGCCAATGAAGTTTGAAACTTCCCTATTATAGCACTTGTGTGTAAATGTGTGTGAGAAATTCCAGGAGAAAAATAGGCAAAACCAGCAATCAGACTGGAGTATTTTGAGTCACGGGAGCAGGAGGGATTAAAGGCAACAACTAAAAATTATTTTAGGAACAGTATTGAATAAACAAAATTTTACACATAAAACCACTATAGAATTTAATCCAGAGAGCCTACAAAAGCGTTAAATTGTACAGTACAAGTTAAGGGATGAGAGATTCCAAAGAATTGGGGTATTTGTTTTTCCTTTTCCTTCTTCTTTTTTTTTTTACCACTATGTTAATCAATCTATTGATTGATTAAATGTCTACTGGGTGTCCAGCATGGTCTTGTATTATGAATAATCACTACCATTATGGTACCATTACTACCAGAAAAATGAAATCATTGCCTTCCATATGGAACAGAGATATGCCCCCAAAAGTTGGTTCTCTCCCTTTATATTGCCACTGTCTTAAAAATAACAATATATATAACTTATACTACAGATTAGAAGGTACAACAATTTCCATTCACTCCAAATAATGAATATCAAAGTATGATGCTTTCAGACTGAGACTGAGGAAATATTTGTTATAATGAAAAGGATGGGGAAAAACCTTGAAACCCAATAGTTAGCAAATTAGCCCGAAATAATATCCATCTCCAGTTTGCATTGAAATTAATGTGATATAATAATTTAAGCCATTTATTCAGAAGTTTTGCATTGAGCATCAATTATGTACAATGTATCGTGTAGCAGGTAAGTTAATGGAGGGTATAATTTGACACCTACCATTATTAGAATAAGATAGGGATCAGCAAACTACTGCCTGTTTTTATAAAGTTTATTGGAATACAGCCGCACTCATTTGTTTATGTATTGTCTATGACTGCTTTTTGTTTCCCAATGGCAGAACTGAGTCATTGTGACAGAGACCATATGTTCACAAAACCAAAAATACATTCTATCTAGCTCTTCAAAGAGAATGTTGCTGAGTTCTGAAATTTAAAAAAAAAACAAAACAAAAACCAGTGTATGTTTTCTTGGTGCTTGTTTAGAATATATCTTAGAAGTTGAGCAGAAAGGACTCAGTGAAGGATGGGATGAAGAAAATGAAGGAAAAAGTAAAATTTAGGATTTTTTTTAACCTAACCCACTGGATGAAACATGGTTCCATTTACATAGGGAAATTTTTCAAGAAAGACAAAATTGGGAGGAAGGCCCAGAATGGGCCTATCATCTGTTCAACAGCAGTACTCAATTTATGGGCCCCTGAAATGTTTCTTTGTGTAATTTACCTCTTGTTGTTGTTGTTGTTATTGTTGAGAGAGACAGACAGAGACAGAGTGTGAGCAGGCAAGGGGCAGAGAGAGAGGGAGACACAGAATCTGAAGCAGGCTCCTGGCTCTGAGCTGTTAGCACAGAGCCCAACACGGGGCTCCAACTCATGAACGGTGAGATCATGACCTGAGCCAAAGTCAGACACTTAACCGACTGAGCCACCCAGGTGCCCCTGTGTATTTTACCTTTGATGTCTCTCTAATCCGAATAGTACATACACTATGGCCATGTAAACGGTGTAGTCCCCAAGAGTCCTCATTCTGGAGCTAGACTACCTGGGTTTGAAAACCTGCCTTTAGCAATAAAAGCTACCAGATATAGGGCAAGTCTCTCAAGCTTCCTTTCGATTCAGTTTCCTCATCAATAAAAAGTAAAAGAGCAATCATATCTGACTCAAAGTGTTGCCGTGAGCTTACAATGAATTAATATTTGTAAAACAGTAAGAGGAACAAAGAAAGCATTTAATAAAGTGTTTCATAGGAAAGTAAAATGGAGCATGACAACTTTAAAAAAAAAAAAAAACAGCCGGTTTTTTTTTTTTACAAGCAACATGACTTTATTTGGGAATAACAGAGGAATTGCAGTTCCGGACAAGTAAATTTTGGCAAACCACAGGCAAGTCCAAAGAGATAATGGGAAGGTCAGTTTTTCTTGGGTGTTAGGGGGAAATTGGGAGGGTTGTTTGGAAGAAAGGTCAGGGGAGAGAAACAGGAGTAGGAGGTTGTGATGGCTTCTCATTGGCCACAGGTGGTAGTTACTGTCTTGTTGCTGGGGCAGGGAGTGCTCTTGTTTGTCTTAAAAGCTCCCCCATCAGGGCTTCCCGACTCCATTTAATTTTTTTTTTTAACTTTGTATTTAAATTCCAGTTAGTTAGCATACAGTGTAATATCAGTTCCTGGTGTACAATTTAGTGATTCAACACTTCCATACAACACCTATTTCACCCGTTGTCCCACTTACCTCCCCACTGGTAACTATCAGTTTGTTCTCTATAGTTAAGAGTGTTTCTTGGTTTCTCTCTCTTTTTTTTCCCCTCCTATTTTATGAAGATTCCTTTACTCATTTTCACAGGCATTTTGCAGGTTTTACTTTAATGCCAAAGAAACGTTTTCATCCATAAAAGTAAAACTTACTCAGCATGGAGGAGCAGCATGGAAAAACGGGGTTGGTTTTAGATGTCCTGGCTAAGTATAGATTGGAGATCAGTCTCTGGTATTCTGAAAAGGTCTCCAGGCTGCTGCCATGGGAGGGGCCACTAACAGGTACAGCCATGAACCTGCAGTCTTCCACTGATAGTTAAGATGAGCGAGATTCCTGTGTTTATCATGAAATTGTTATTTATTAACAAATTATTTTTATAGCTGCCATTTAATTTGTTTCTGCTAAGAACTCGTCCCACAGTGTCCATTCCTGGTAATTTTCTCCACTACCTACCAAAGGTAACCACTGTTCTGATTTTTATGATAATCAACCCATTGTTTTTCTTTGTAGTTTCACCTCCAAATCATGCATACCTAAAGAGAATAGTTTAGTTTTGTTTTCCAAACTATATAAATGGAATTATGTCCAATGTATTCTTTTGAGTCTTGCTTTCTTGACCACCTTTATGTTTGTTAGAATCACCCAGGCTGTAAGAATAATTCTGTTCATTCATTTGCTTCACTCCATGATATTCTATTATATAAATATG
Source organism: Cryptoprocta ferox (assembly GCA_028646485.1). NCBI lineage: Eukaryota > Metazoa > Chordata > Mammalia > Carnivora > Eupleridae > Cryptoprocta > Cryptoprocta ferox. The sequence continues at coordinate 68,491,328 of CM053575.1, forward strand.
TAATGATTTGTTTATTCTAAAATTAATAGTACTTTTAATTTTTTTCCACTAAGTAGTCCTTCTGTAACAGCATTGTTCATTTTTCTACATGAATATATATACACACTTCTGTGGATATAGTCATTCTCAGAAATGGGATTACATTGTCATAGGGTGTACCTATCTTTAATTAGATAATACTACACTGTTTTTCCAAAGTGAATCTTCCACCAGCAGTATCTGATACCTCATTTTACCCCATATACTAGTCAATACTAATCAGTATCCTCACCTTTATAATTACAGACATTTTGATGGTTGCACACTAATATTTACTTGTGGTATAATCTGAATGCCCCCAGGCTTTCTAGAAATCATGGTAGATATAGAAAGGAATTGAATAAGGGAGAGATGTATTTTTTGGAGCTAAATCCATGAAGCAACACATATGGCATAAAGCTAACAGATAGAGACTGGCTGAGACTAGGAGAGTGAATATTTGATGGGGCAAAGACTTGAGGAGATGTGAGGATAAGTGTGAATAAGACAGAGCTAAAGTGTTAGCCTGGAGCAAGAACACATCTTGCACCAACAAAGGAGTGATGGAGAGTAGAGACAGGTGCAAAGGCAGGGGTGGGAGTCAGGAGATGGTGAGACAGTGTGCAATTGTGGGACTTTCTGATTTGAGTTTCCTGTTCAACCTCTAAGAAGGAGGAAGCTGTCTGCTGTGAGTCATTGTGGAGGTAGATGATAGAAATGGTGAGAAATACCACTGTGGGGAAGGCACCTGGGTGGCTCAGTCATTTAAGCATCTGACTCTTAATTTTGGTGCAGGTCATAATCTCATGATTCCTGAGATCAAGCCCCACCTTGGGCTCTGTGCTGACAGCATGGAGCCTGTTTGGGATTCGCTCTCCCCCCTCTCTCTCTCTGCCCCTCTCTTTGTTTGTGCCTCTCGAGTGCACGCTCTCTCTCTCTCTCAAAATAAGTAAATGAATTTTTAAAAAAAGAAACACTTCTGTGGGGAAATGGGGAGAGAGAACGAAGTACCTTTTTATATGCAGCACATAATACTTCGACTACATCTAGAATAGGCCTTATCAAATGGATCTTAAGTTGCTAAGATGTCTGTCTCTCCCACTGTGCTGTAAACTCCCTTAAGGTGGGGACCATAGTATGTTCCTTTTGTAGCCCCAGGGTCTATTATAATTTCTGCTGTCTAGTAGGTACCTAATACATTTTTGTTACAAAAATCTGATGAAAAAGAGAAAATTCTATATTAAGCTGCTCTGTAATTACCCTTTAGAAATGTCAGGGCATTTCCCAAAACGGGATAGGGAAATACCAACAAGAATTTATTTGCTTGAGGTATGAAAGAACTTCCTGGGATTGTAGACCCATCTAGGCCCCCAGAAGTGGGAGCTGAACTAAGACAAAAAAAGATTATTGTTCTGCAAGTTGCTACCAGAGGTTGAGCAAAGGACAGCTCCTCAGTTCAATGAGAGAAGAGGACGATAGACAATTGAGAGTGTGAGTCCATGAGTATTTAGAAATGCTGCCCGCGAGACACCTGGGTAGCTCAGTCAGTTGAGCGTCCGACTCTCGATTTCTGCCCAGGTCATGATCTCATGGTTATGGGATTGAGCCCTGAGTTGGGCCCCACATTCAGCGTGGAGCCTGCCTGAGATTCCCTCCTTCTGCCTCCCGCTTGTACTGTCTCTCTCCTTTCTCTCTCTCTCTGCCCACATACACCCAGAATTATTTTGTGAAAGTAGCAACTATAGTTTCTGCAGATTAATAAGGGAAGGACCAAGAAATATTGCCTCTCTCATTTTTTGTTTTTTTGCTTCCCTTTTTAAGAAAATATTATCCATCAAGATAGTGACATTGGCTGTTTCTGACTTCATTTGTCTCACAAGAAGACTTACAAGCAAATATCTGTAGGTAAAACACGACTGTGAAAAACCCCAGAACCAGGGATAAGGCCAAAGCAGCCCTGGATCACAGAGTCTGAGAAGCATTGCAAGGAAAGGGAAGAAGAAAGGCTACATGTGGGTGCCATCGACCCTTGGTGTTGGATTCCCAACACTCAAAAACTTCATCAATTGGAATTAATTTTCTCTAACTGAAAAACCAATGTTATGGTATTTTGATCACTGTAGCATGCTGGATATGAAAATATTTCCTTCTTTTTAATTACTACTAATAGCAAGAATGATTTTATTTGAAAAGTAGCTGTAACCTCACTATAACAATATCCTCAGAGTCTAGTTTCCAGCTGTGTTTTAAAGATGGTACTGACATTTTAATGATGTTCTTTACAATTCCACTTATATATTCATATATTCCAAATCAACTCTATGCAAGGCACGTGTAAGACTCCATGGAAGATATAGAAATGAAGCAGAACCAGTTTTCCTTCAAAAATACTAATAAAAAGTGGGCACGTGGGTGGCTAAGTAGGTTAAGTGACAGACTCTTGATTTCAGCTCAGGTCATGATCTCACAGTTTGTGAGTTTGAGCCCTCCAGTGGGCTCTGTAATGACAGTGCATAGCCTGCTTGGGATTCTCTCTTTCTCCTTCTCTCTCTGCCCCTCCCCTGCTAGCTCTCATTGTCTCTCAAAATAAATAAATAAACTTAATACTAAAGAAAGAGAGGGCAGGTACATAAATATCTGGAACACAAGCTAGAATGTGCTGGGACATTTTTGTTCTGAGACCCCCTGGTGTAGGAGCCAACTTATTCTAATGTGCTTCTAAGACCCCCTCATGTATACCTCACTTATCAAAGTACACCAGAAACCATTTTATTTTACCTCGTTGCAAGATTTTCTGCATTAAGAATAGGAACTTGTACCATGTGCTGTAAATATGTATCTTCCAAAAAATAGGTTTTCATGATAAAGGCACCTTGGGTGGCTCAGTTGGCTGAGCCAACCTTGTTTCAGGTCATGATCTCATGGGTTGTGAGTTCAAACCCCGTGTCAGGCTCTGTGCTGACAGCTCAGAGCCTGGAGCCTGCTTTGGATTCCATGTCTCCCTCTTTGTTCTTCCCCTGTTCATGCTCTGTCTCTGTCTCTCTCAAAAATAAATAAACATTAAAAAAATTTTATAAATAGGTTTTCATGATAGACTAAATGTATTTCCTTTTTATGCCTCTTTGCCCACCTTGTTTCAAGACCTCATAGCATTAATTTACAGATATTTATGCACTGGACCCAAATATTTTATTTATATGTAAGCATGGAGAAATATACTTTCCCAAATGTGTCTTCCAGTTATTTTTTTTAAAACTTAGAGACCTCTTGCAAAAAATAATAAAGAATTATTATTTTTCAAGAAATCTGAATACACTCTAATGATTTAACGACTCTGTTCTGCCTGCCCACGAGATATTGGAATTGCAGTTAACTGCAGAGCATCAATGCATAAACAATAACTAAGATATACAAGTGATTCTAGTGGAAGTGCTATGTTATTCTGTTTTACAAATGTCACAAGCAAATTTAACAGCAGGTATTCAAACAGTATCAGCCCAATTTTTTTAAATATAGTTTTCCTCTTAATTTGAAATACAAAGTCAAGAAAAGTAGGTCTCTATCACAGAGATCCTTCAGAAATATAAATTCTGTCGTGAAAATAAATTATCCAAAGTAAAAAATGACTAAAGAGTTTAAAAAAATTTTTAACATTTTTATTTGTTTTTGAGACAGAGACAGAGCATAAGCGGTGGAGGGGCAGAGAGAGAAGGAGACACAGAATCCGAAGCAGGCTCCAGGTTCTGGGCTGTTAGCACAGAGCTGACGTGGGGCTCGAACTTGTCAACCGTGAGATCATGACCTGAGCCTAAGTCAAATGCTCTGCCTACTGAGCTACCCAGGAGCCCTCAAAATGACTAGGTTTAAACCTAAGAATGGGACTCTAAGGCCCTGATTCCTGTTTCTCAATTTCTATTTCAAATGAGTATTAGGGCAGAGCTGAAACAAGAGTTCAGATTGTGTAGCAGGAATTCCTGATCCTGAGTCACAAGATCTAGCAACTCCAACAGCTTTTGGGAGCACAGCAAAAAGACTGTCTTGAGAGAGTCCTGAGAGCACAGTCCTCTCAACTTCTGTGAGGCTTTCCTGCTTATGTTCAAAATCTGGAACACCCTGTGTGGTAAAGATGTCACTAGTGTGGGCTTAGAAAAAACCACACTGAACTCATTCAGTGCTAGTCCATGACACTAAAAAAATTGCAAGAGCTTCATTAGGTAGCAGCACATTTCTCGATGGTTTCATTTGTAAATGTCAGAAAATGGGTATTCAAAGGCTGCTGCAGTTCAGGAAATCTCTTTTGAGCAAATACAGCATACAATCCTGCACATATAATATTTCTAATACCTAACAGGCAGAGGGTTCATAGGAATGGCCAGTTAAGACAAAACAAAGAATTCAGCTGGGGAGCTCAGTTTTACTGACCACCAAGATACCAAAAGCAAGGGTGATGATAAATAAATCATGATCCATGTCTGCCCTCATCCTCTGGACAGAAACTAGATTTATTCAGCACATTAAGAATGGAGTCACCTTTCAGGAAGTGACTCATATTAGCCAGATCCATATGGACTGATGTATAAAATCATAATCAGGATAGAAGAAAATTACAATATCCAAAGAGAACAGACATCCAAAGAAAACAGAACAAAGATTATGGTTAGCACAACCTCTCCAGGTAAGCAAGTTATGTAACAAGCCAAATTACTATCAGAATGCCAGTATAGTAATTGACATAGGATTTTAATTAACAAGCAGGCCAAACAGAAAACTTCTTTAGCAGTATATTTTCTTCATATAAGCAGCTACACTGAAAACAAATTGATAATCAGATGTTTGTTTATATCTTGTCTTGAAAGAAAGGGCACAGTTTGCAGTTTTAATGCTTATTGATTCAGCACTGGAACCAGGCAGATAGTAGTATACTGGGAAGTGTGTCCTGTCCTTGAACTATGCTGGGAAAACAAGAGTCCCAGTTGGTGGTTATACTTTCCTTCTCAAAGCCCACTCCCTGATATCTGTGGATGGTTTTTAGTTCATCCCCTTGGCTTTCAAGTTAAATGCTTTTGACTGCTTTCTTCAACATTGGAGTTCAAAAACTGAAATTTCTTCTCAATGTAATAACATTTCAAGATCCTGGGGGTTTGAGGGTGATCAATGAGCCAGGTCTTATTTAATTTAGTCTTTGCTTCTCAATTCCTTTTGCAAAACTATACCATTTAAAGTTGCATGGTATGTCAAACAATTTTCCCCTAACCCTGCGTTTTTGTCCTTAGGTCCACTCTTATTCTTTAAAAACTGGGTAGGTTTCTCATGACAACTTTTAGGAAACCTCATACCTATGTCCAGAATTTATTCACACCTCTCTCTCTGGTAGTGTAATTCTTCAGGTCTGTAATTGTACCTGGAACACACTAAGCAAGCTATTCCAGAGATGATATGACACTTTAAGACATACAAACAATACAATTGATGTTTACCTTAAAGATCACTATGCTAAGTATAGTTCCCAAAATGCCTTCAGATTCTTGCAAAGTTCACTGTTAAATAGGACATCTGTGACTTCTCCCGAAGAGAAGTATTCATTCATTACAGGAAGATAAACATTTTGCTAACTCTTCTGTTATTTCCAAAACCACCTGCCCACACTAGAGTTAGCTCTTGGGATTAACATGCAGAGCAGTCTTAAGAGTCTTTCTTCTACCTCTCCATCCAATCTTGCTCCCATCCCTTTCACATTATGGTTGCTGAGACTTAATATATAACAAACAATTAAAAAAATAAGCATATGGCTGGGACACATACATCATAATGGCTGCTCATTAGCAACACAAACGCTCAGCTGAGACTTTAAAAATGAATGCTCAAAAATTGTTAAAATGCTGACTTGATGTTATATATATTTTCCCACAGGAAAGGAAGGAAGGAAGGAAGGGGGGAGGGAGAAAGAGAAGAAAAAAGAAAAGGAAAGAAAAGAAAAGAAAAGAAAAGAAAAGAAAAGAAAAGAAAAGAAAAAGAATACCTGTATGTTGTTCATCAATTTACCATCTTTCTTCCCAGACTGAGGAGGTGGAGGGAGGGAGGAGGAAAGTTTCTTAGTGGAATACCACATTTAATTCTCCTTTTTGTGTTGGTTATCTCCATTGCAGAACAATTTCTTCACAGAAGAATGCATTGACACATTCTTTTATTAGATATGTTAATACCTTAACAAATACCTTACCTCTTACAACTGTATAGTTTAGCTGGCCTGGAAACTATACTCTTTCTGAGGATACTTAGGACAACATTATTGCTGGTGTGTCAAAGTTATTTGGGAACATTTCACTCTTACTCCAGTGCATCACCTACCTTTGCATTAGAACACTCTATTATTTCACTTCTTATATATCACTTTGTGACTATATTCATTACAAGCATGGATTCCAGAGCTGACTTTCTGGATTTGAATTCCAACCAATCCACATGCTACCTGTGTGACACTGGATAAGTTATTCGATCTTTCTGTTTCTCTATTTCCTCAGGTCTAACATAAAGTAATAATATCCCCCTGGCGGGGTTGCTGTAAAAGTAAATGAGTTATGTGTTGAGTATTTGGAATGGTGCATGGCACATTATTATTTATTGAGCTTAACTATCAGCCGGCACTAGGAATACAGTGGAGAGAAAGAGAGAGATGGATTCTGTACGTTTTTGATGGAGTTTTGGGTGATGGCAGTTCATGGGGTCCTGAGCAGATGGCCAAGAAAGAATTCTTGAAGACATCTTTGGTACAAAAAGGTGATTTTATTAAAGCATGGGGACAGGACCCATGGGCAGGAAGAGCTACACTGTAAGTGTGGGGGGTGACTGTTTTATGGAGTCAAAGGAGATAAAGTCCTGACGGAGAAGGAGTTTCCAAAGATAATTTTTTTTTTTTTACATGCTGAAGACTTACAGGAGGCCTAGCTCTTGTCAAGCTAAGGTTGTTTTTCCTTCTAGCAAAACATTAACATTAAGACAATAGGGAGTTTCTTGCCTTTAGGCTGTGGTGAGGTTGCCTTTTTCTCATAAACTGGTGGAAACTCTTATCAGTTTAACCATTTGTTTTTTGTCCTTTCCCATTTTGTGTAGCTGGGACTGTCCAAGGAATATCATACATGTCCCACCCTGGGGGGTGGGGGGGAGTGGCTGCTAGCTTGTGCTTTACCCCTCAGCCTGCCCCATGCTGGCTCATCACCCTTCACACTACTACTGCTTTCACCACCCCTTCTAGCCACCAAATGTATAGGGTATATTTCCATACAGACCAGGTGGGTGTCCTACAATACAATTCAGTTGTGACACTAAGTACCTCAAATTAGCATCAGATCCCTCAAGTTAAGGACTCAAACTCCTATAAAACTGCCCCCACCGCAGATGCCAGTAGCAAGTCGCAGATTGTCCCCTGTACTTCTGTCAGGGTTCCCTCAAATCCCTTCACGGGTTTCTAATTTGCTAGAACAGCTCATGGAACTTAGTGAAACACTTACTTACATTTAGCAGCTTATTACATAATAAAGGAAATGATAAGGGATACCGATGACCAGCCAGATAACAGATAACAGACACATAGAGCAAGGTCCAGAAGGGTCCCAAGGAATTTGGACTGTGCCATCCACCTGCCACATGGATGTGTTCACCAACCCCCTTTAAACCTGGGATTTAGGAGGTTTTCATGGAGGCTTCATCACATTGTTGCAGGATTCCTTATCACAATAGCCAGGGTTCATTTTCTCGCCACTTTGAAGAATGAAGAAGTAGTCACAAAATGAGCAGCAGGCAAAAGCTTATTAGAGTATTAGATAAGAAAGTAAGAATAGTAGGAAAGCCCTCTCTACAGAGAGGAGACATGGGAAAGTGAATGCCCCTGACAATAGGCAAGAGTCCTTCTTTTATAAGGTTTTGGTTAGCCTTCCCCATCCCTTCCCCCTTGTTCCTTCTCAGGTTCCACCCTTATTGGCTTGATAGCTCTAGATGCCGGGTTTTCCATTCCTGATTGGCTCATTTCCATTGTATGAAGGGTGGTCTATGGTCATACTTAGATCTCTTGTCAAATTCCTGAGGGAAAACCTGAGGGAGAATAAGTGGTGTCTTATATTCTTAAGAGGAACCTTAAACCTGAGGGGGTTTGCTGTGGTCAGACACTCCCAGCATTGTTCCAAAATAGATGATTTTCCCCACCCAGAGACTTCAGGCCCTAATCTTTCCCTCTCTGCCTACTGAGTCCTATCTTCTCCTATCATAGTATGATCTACTATTTACTCACTTTGAAATCCTGCTCTCCTCTCTGGAGAATGAAGGGTAGGGATGAAAATTCCAAACTTCTAATCATGGCTTAAACTTTCTGATGACCAGCACTCTCCAGAAAGCATGCCAAGAGTTGCCTCACTAGAACAAATGATGCTTCTAACACCCAGGAAATTCCAAAGGGATTTCCTCTTTGTCAGGAAGCAGGTTCAAAGACAAATGTTAGCTAGAACTAACACAGAGACAAATATATTTTTCTTATTTTTCCACAGTTCCTTTCTCCATAGAACATACAAAGCTTATATTCTATTTAAAGAGACAGACAACTCCAAATACACAGGCAAATAAACAAAGTAACTGCCTGTTACAATGGGGTTTTTGAAGGAAAAAAGGAAAAGAGTTGTGATAATAATGATAAAGGGAAATTGGTTTAAGATAGAGCAGTCAGGCAAATCTTCTCTGAGGTGATAACAGTCATGAAAGTGAATGATTACCAATTCAGAAAATGGCAGAGAGAACATTCCTGGGCAAGGGGAATAGCAGTACATACAAAGGATTTGAGGTGGTGAAGAGCTTGGTGTTTGAGTAGCTGAAAGAAGACCTTGCATTAGGAAAGATGGAATGTGTCATTTGGTGTTACTTCATAAAGTCAATCATATGCAAATATTAATGCAAACCTTCTTGTTACATTCATGAGCTGGGTGGTTCAGTGCCTAATACCCAGTAGTTTTTCTTGTTGTTCTTTAATAATTCAAGGCACAACTTAGCAAGTCCTCATATAGTAGTAAAAAAGAGATGCTATAGAACTACAGTGCCAAAGAAATTAATTTGGCAAATTTACTGCTTTAACATGCATTTAAAGCTATTCTGACTTCCCAGGTGTCCAGTGATTATACAATTTTCGTACCAATTCCTTTCCTTGCACTGATAAAAAAAAATCTAAATTTGGATGCAGGCTGCAAGATTTCACCTGTGACACCATAAAATGTACTGACAGTGATGCCCTGTGAGAAGCAGAGGGAAAGAGAAGGGAAAATAAGAGAAAAAAAGAAGAAGAAAAACACAAATGGTTGGGGGTTGGGGAGGAAATGGACTGCACAGATCAGACAAATGTGAAGACATCTAATGATTTGGGATGAGAGAGAAACTGCTATAGAGTCCTGAAGGACCAGAGGAGGTGGTCCGCCCTGGATTGCTGTCATGACAATGCCGCAAGGCAGCACCAAAGTATACTTTGATATTGAATATCTCAATTGTAACTCTAGCGTATTTTCATGTAAATAATATGGCCTGCAGGTTTTCAGAGAAGACATTCCAGCAGATGGAGCAAACTCCTATACATAGTGTAACACCAGAAGCAACATCTGGCTGAGCCCTGGGAGCAGTTCAGTGAACCCTAACGTATTTGTAGAAGTGAGATGATGACTTAATGAGGCTGCAAGGAAAGCATGCAGGTATGAGGGAACACAACAGCAGTGACAGGAGGAACCTTTCTGTAAGAGGGAGTATCTAATGGGCACATCCAACTGTTCCTGACTCAGCCGTCCTCATCTTTATCAGACACAGGTTACTGCCTTAAAGTCATAGACAGAAGTGTCAGTCACCTCCTAAAATGAGAGCAACCAAAGATCCCAGATACCATTTGTACAAGAAACTTGTCTTGAAGTGGAGAGTATTGTGAGGCAGAGATTGAATGCAGAGTGGGATTTTTTTTGAGATTCATGTGACAGGGTTAAGAACACACTGCCCCAAAATACGGCACTTTGGCATAAAGAATATTTTAAGCTAAAAAAATCTGACCACTGGCAGGTACAGGAAGGACTCTCTAACCTCTCCTTTTTTCACTGAGGCAGCTTATAAGACCTCTGTGTGAGAGATCCCTTCTCTTTACTCAGAGGAAAACAGCATCTTTATCTCCAAAGATGGAGGTGAACCAACGGGCCTGGCTGAGCTTCCTCCTCACCCTCTTCACTACTCTTATTTGGCTCATGCCCTTTTGTTCTTATCTTGTTTTTCTACAACTTTCCATTCTTCATCAAACATAGTATAAACATGCTTAAGTTTAATAGCCCTTTGGAGTCTTCATTTCCTTATGGAGACTCTCGTGCCACATAAAACATATTAAGTAAATGTACATGGTTTTTTTTCCTGTTATTGTGTCTTTGTCGTTTAATTTTCAGGCTCAGCCAGAAACCCTAGGAAGGTCAAGGAAAAGTTTCTCCCCTCTTACACATGGAAGAAGAAAACTGGCAAAGGGAATATTTATATTTTTTCATCCATCCATCCATCCATCCAATGATGTATAGTTGACATACAGTGCTGTATTAGTTTACGATGTATAACACATTGCTTCAATAATTCAATACTTCTAAGGGCTCACCCCGATAAGTGGGACCACCATCTGTCACCATACAGTGTAATTACAATATTGAATATATCCTCCATGGTATACTCTTCTTCTCCTTGACTTATTTGTTTCATAGCTTGAAGTTTGTAACTATGATTCCCCTTTGTCTATTTCACCTTTCCTTGTTGGGAGCCATTTTCTGAACTCACTAAGTTGAGAAAACCCCTTGTGAGGTAAGGCTGGTTTGCAAGGCCTCCTGCCATCAGATGGTGACCAATATCTACCCCCACTCAATTATTTTTGCTTAAGCACCGACCCCCAAGGCACCTTGTTGACTGGTATTGGGAGTGACTTTTCCCCTTATCCTAAAATATGCATATTGCACCTTTTGTGAAGAAACTTTTTATAGGAATTTCTTCTTTTGTGATTATGGGAGCAAATATTATATTTCCTGAGAAACCTGTCTTACTTCCCCGCAAGAAAACAGGCTATTGACCCCTGCTCACAAAGAACTAACTTTTGCCTTTGCTATGCTAAAAATATTGTCTAAATGCTAAAGATAACTTCCTTCCCCATATGATAAATATCTAAATCACCTACATCAATCACTATTGATAAAGATTATGCATGAGTCTTCTACCAATCCATGTTCTGGGAAATTTTTACATGTCAAAAGAATTTGTCATCAGAAATCATTGTCTAAGGCAAATCCCACTTCTGTGCTGGACTCATACATTTTTTTCCATAAATAAAGCTGGTTCTCAGGTCAGTGCAGAGATGCCTGCCTAGTGATCAGAAAGAAACTTGAGGCTCTCTCATCTCTCTCGTGCCGACACTGTCCATCTTTCAGGGAACCCTGGACCTGCTGGAGCTGGACTCTGGCATTTCTTCCCACCCACCTCCCCTCTGGCAACCATCAGTTTGTTCTCAGTATGTAACAGTTTAATTTTTTCTTCATTTGTTTGCTCATTTTGTTTTCTAAATCCACATATAAGTGAAATCATATGATATTTGTCTTTCTCTGTCTGACTTATTTTATTTACCATAACATGTTCTAGGTCCATCCATGTTCTCCCAAATGGCAAGATCTCATTCTTTTATAAGGTTGAGTAATATTTCATTGTATAAATATAATATATCTAGTCATTATTATTCTTTTTTAAATTATTGAAGTATAATTAACATAAAGTATTATATTATCTTCAGGAGTATTCATCTTTAAACCCACTAATTCATCCATTCAGCCGATGTTTATCAATTTGCCTACTATATACAAGTCAGGGGCTGGGGATACAGTAGTGATATCTTGCCCTCATGGTCTTTAGATGACTTCAATAAATACTTCTCAAGTGATTCTTCTTCCTCTGACACCATGCTAGACTCTGAGGACACAGTTAAAAGTCATTGCTGCTCTCAAGGAACTCAATTGGACAAATATATAAGTCAGTAAGTATAGCATGAAAAATGCTATGATAAAGATGTGCACAGATGCTAGAGAACCCTGCCTGGGAAAGGTGTATTAAGGAAGTTTTTCAAGCTGAATAAACACTGAACTGGGTCTTCAATGATGAGGAAGCATGTCCCAAACTAAGACAAAAAGGACTTACATTCCTAGAAAATTACTTGAATAAAGGCATAGAAGTATAAAATATAATAATACCTAATATGTATTGTGTGCTAAAAATGCACATGTCAGGTATATAATCAATACTTTACACAGGTTATCTCCTTTATTCTTTACAACAATGAAATGGAATAGGAACTAATATTAGTCTTGTTTTGAAAATGAGGAAACTGAGGCTTAGGGAAATTAAGTCATTTAAAATAAACTTAAACATTTAGTAAAGCAGAAGCAGGAGTTGTTCTATCTGTGATACTCCAGAGCAGAGCTCCTAATGACTGAACATCTGGAATGACTATGAAGTATAGGTTGAATTGGGTAACAGTGAAGAGTTAGACAGAAGCCAGATTTTGCAAGAACTTGTGGGTCATATTGAGAACCGGGATTTAAATCTAAAGATCAAGAACCAGTAAAAGATTTTAAGGGAAAAGAATCAAGATCCGATTCTTATTTATAGTTTTTTTGATTCCACAATTCATAGAATAGATTTCAGAGGACAAGACCCAGAAGAAGAGGGACCTTGTGTGAACCACCATGATATTTTAGGAGGGAGATGGCAATAGCCTAAAACCAGGCCATGGTGTGTGGATAGGAGAAAGATGTTAGAAATGAGTAGGTTATGTGAAATTAGCAAGACTCAGCAGTTACTCTGATATGGGGAAAGAGGAAGAGAAATCAAGAATGATTCTCAAGTGTCTGCACCAGACTGACTGAAACGAACGGGTCTTCCATTAGGCCAAATGGGAAGTCAGGAGGCAGAGCAACTTGAATGAACCATAATAAATTCTGTTTTGCAAAATTTCAGGTGAAAGCCCCTGTGAGACCCTCAAGAGGAGAGTTCTAGCAAATTGGACACATGTATTGGAAGTTCAAATGAGTCTTGAAGACAAGAGATTAGCTGAATTTAACTATCATACCAACCATATAAAGGAAATGGTTGTCGTATAATGCAAAGTGTCAGAATGCTTTGTTCAAAGCTGGGGTCTGCCATTTCCTAGTCATATAAACTTGAAGAAATCATTTCATCTCTTTGGCCCGTGGTTTACTTTTCTTTAAGATGAAGAAGATAAGAGTAAATAATCTCTTAAAATCCTTCCAACTCTAAATGTTCAACACATTGTCATGATAGGGTTTTTAAATATGTTTTTATTTGGCCTTAGTTCTTAATGAGTTTACCATTTGTGAGAGACAATAAAGTACTAGAGAAATGAAGGAGATAGACCAATGTTATAAAGGGAAGGGGAAAATATTTAAATAAGAGTAAATTAAACTTAAGTACAAGTTCATTCTTCCTTTCATTCTAAAAATAAATGAATTAAGTTCCTACTATATGCCAAACGCTATACTATGCTCTCTAAATAATATAAACATGGCTTCTGCCCTTATGAATCTATGTCCTTGGGCAAGTCACTTATGTGTGTATTTTTTGTCAGGTATAAATTTAGGCTAATAATAACTCCACTGCCATTATGTTAATCAGTGTATGTGGGAACTCTATAAAATGATACAACAGATACATTAACATTATTCTAATTCTCCTCTAAGAACTTCACCATCCCCAGGTACAAAACATTGTACTCTACATACTGGGAGCATTAAAATGCATTTCATCAAATCTTTATTAAATCTGACTCATCATTGTTATATGCATCACTAAAAAAGAAAAACCTCTGCCAATTAAACTATGACCCAATGCTAGGATGCCATCAATTGTAAGATTCATCCTGACTTCAGAAATGTGAAAATATGAAACAGTAAATAAATTTTAGAAAACTGTGAGCTAGCAGCCATTGAGCCGAGTACACATTTAGCAGAAAGATAACATGGCCTTGGGAAATGGAATTATGTGACAGACTAATTTCATATTATCAAAGGAAAAGAAACTCTGTAAATAAGGAAGAAACAATAGATACAATTTGTGGGATCTCATATGGCATTTGTTATTTCCCAAATGGTATTTTTACTAGTTAGCTCTGAAGATATGGTCTAGATCATACTCTTCTAATATGGTTTGTGGATATTCTCCTTACATAGCCATCCACAGAAAACAAACCACATGCAGACACTGCATGGATCTAAGATGTAAAAAGGGGTGATACAACTTGCACTCAAAAACTTCAATACTTGGGTGAGCTCTAAAGATTGGTTAGTGAGTGAATGGGGCTACTTTGAGGAAATCTATAGAAGCATGAGTGGAGGTGGAGAGAGGAATCTCGTATCTGAGTAGCTTGAAAATGTTATCAGTGTCTTAAATGAAAAATGCCTTCATGAAGTTTGCAGAAAGTGACAGTTTTTTTAAAAAAGTAATTAAACCAGAAAAGAAAGAAACTAAATGCAAAGCGGACTTGATAAAGTAATTATCTATTCAAACATGCTAATCGTCAATGGCTGATAGAGTAAGATGATATAGTCTGGAAATTAAAAACAACCATCTAAATATAGAACTGGAAACAATATGCAAAATAACTTAGATGGGCTTTGATGTTGAAAAAATAGAGAACATTAGTTCTGTACTTCAGCATCTGCTTTAAAAGGAGAAAATCATGAGGGAAATAAAGAGTAAAGGGAAATCTTAAGGGGATGGAATCCTTTTGGACAATTGCCTGGAGGCAGCCTAAAGGGAGAAGGCACCCCATCTTCATGTGTAAGAATGGTTATTATTAGCAGAAGCTAATCCCTTTCTGTAAGGTCACCAATAGAAAAGGCAGCCTTCATAACAGAGAGAAGGACTACAGTGACACAAAAAGTAGATATAAAACTATCATCAATTAAGGGTGCCACCCCATTCTGTGTGGTAAGATAGTTAGGTAAATATCCATTCTCCTCTTTGTGCAATTATTTGTAAATGATGGGTATATTATTGTTTCCCAAAGTACATCCCACAGAACAATAGTTTCACAGGGTGACAATATATTGTAGATGGGAGGAAAAGGTATGTTCTCTAAAAGCATTTGGAAAAATTGGGGTTAACATTGAGTTAAACAATGGGTTAAGCATAAGCAAACAAATTTCTTTATTGTGAAGCTTCTCAATTTCACTGAGATTATACAGTAATCTAACATAACATAATCTTTAAATTAAATGTGATGATGCTACCTTCTTTCTCATGGAGCATATTAAGGAGCAGCCAGAGATTTATAGAGGTTGATTTTAAAACTCCTGGAATAGGTCAATCTCTGCCGTAAAAGAGAGACTAAGATTCACCAGCCTGGCTCAGTCGGTAGAGCAAGCGACCCTTGATCTTGGGGTTGTGAGTTCGAGCCCACATTGGGTGTGGAGATTACTTAAAAATAAAATCTTACAAACAGAAAGAGAAAGAGAGAGAGAGAGCTGGAGAAGATATCTTTCTCAAATCCCAGTCCTAAAATTTCTCTTCTTACTTAAACAATTATATGAAATCATTGTTTCACCAAACCATGAAAGTTTCGAGAAGATTCTTCTTAAAAAACCAAACGAAGGCAGAATAATTAAAAAGCTCTAAAAGAATAAGGCAAACAAAGGACTGCTGAAGTGGAAGTTGTTTTTTACTTGATACACATATGGGAATTTTCTCTTAAAAACACTTTGACATCCAGGCATGGTTCTAATCCCCTTGAAACCCAGTAGCTAAATTTGACTGTAAAATCTTTTGCTTTGCTTTGTTTTCTTTTAAGGAGGTACTTCACAGACCTCACACTTGACAGATTGAGTCACAACCTTCCAGCTAAACTTTAATCCACAGATTTTGTTTTCTCAAATGGAACGGTCCTAAAATTTATTTATTAGTGCATCAGGTAGTACTAATCTGAGTTGTGATGAACACTGGCTTTAAGGCTCACTTGAGCAAAACACTGTGTCTGATGCTGTTATCTAGCTCTATTTGTAAAGAGACAAGAGACTTAAGAATTCTATATAAATATGTACCTTGTTGAGCCATCCTCTGGGTCCTCACTCAGATTTAAAAACCATATCTAGTGAAATGGTATGGTATAAAAGCAATGACTCTCTGCTGAAGCCATGAGAACATCAAAATTAATATTAGAATCCAAAAAATAAGTTTTTGTTCAACTCTGTTTTCAAACACCACGTTAGAAGATTCTGGCTGTTCTGGTCTTCTTTACCTATCTCTATTATTGGCTTATAGAATATGGAATACTTGACCTTTAATATAGCCCATGATCAGTTTGAGAAACAAAACAGATGAACACCAGGGAAGGGAAGGAAAAATAAGATAAAAAAAGAGAGGGAGGCAAAACATAAGAGACTCAAACAGAGAGAGCAAACTGAGAGTTGCTGGAGGGGGTACTGGGAGGGGGGACAGACTAAATAGGTGACAGGAATTAAGGAGGCCACTTGTTGGGATGAGCACTGGGTGTTAAATGCAAGTGATGAATCACTAAATTCTACACCTGAAACCATTATTACACTAAATGTTAACTAACTTGGATTTAAATGAATACAAAATAAAATAAAGTCCATGATCATATTCAAAGGGTGAAACTATTTATTTATATGATAACCTATTTATTGATGCTTACTATATGCTAGGTATTTTCCTTTTTTTTCCCATTTAATCACAAAACAAAGCCTGTGATTTATTATTTTTATCTTAACATAATTAAAGTGTTGTAGTTTGGAAGGGGTTAAGTCAAGTACTCAAAGTCACACATCTACTATGTGACAAAGCTGGATTTTTATATCTTCCTGACTTTGAAGTTCAGGCTGTTATGAGCTGAGCATGGATCTTCATATGATTAGCATTCTGTTGCCTTTATATTTGAGGCTAGTTGGTTAGAATGATAAAATTCATGATACTAACGAGCCCCAGGTCATAGATCACTGTCTATGATCTGCTTTCACAATCAGCCTATGAACAGGTAAAAAAAAAAAAAAAAAAAAAAGAGTTTAGGTCCAGTGAAGGTCAGCTGAGATTGCACCAAAGAACAGCTTTGAAATGGACAGTCCTTTCTGTTCACAACTACACATGCCCTTAGGCATTTTATAGTGATTTTTGCTGTTGATGATGTACAACTAGAACCATAGGTCAACTGACTCAATATAAAATTGTAGAAGCTAGATGTATAGTTTCATATCCTAAATACTCCCATTTTCGTATTTTGTGCTTCTTCTCAAATAGCTCACTTTTCCAAATGCCAAGGCAGCCTCAGTATACTTATTTAATCTCTCTTACATTTCTTAAATGTATGTCATATTTAAAAGTGATTACTTCTGCACATCGTAACTTATATTATATATATACAGCCTAGCCCAACCTATGTCTTCACCGCCATTCTTTTTTCCCCTAACTTTATTGAAGTATAATTGACCAAGAAATTGTAAGATATTTAAAGTGTACAAGGTGATGATTTGATATACATATACGTTGTGAAAGGATTCTCTCCATCAAGGTAATTAACACATCCATCACCTCACATACTTATTTTTTAAATTTTGATGAGAATATTTTAACTCTATTTTCTTACCAAATTTCAATTATACAATACTATATCAACTATAGTCACCACATTATACATTAGATCCTGAGACCTTATACATCTTATAATTGAAAGTTTACACCCTTTTACCAACTTTTTCCTATTTCCCCCTCCCCCAGACCCTGGAAACCACTTTTCTACTTTTGACTTTTTTGTAGGAGTTCCACATATAAGTGATACCATGTGGTATTTGTCTGTCTCTGTCTGGCTTTTTTCACCTAGGCATGTATCTTCCAGGTTTATCCATGTTGTCATAAATAACAGGATTACCTTCCTTTTTATGGTTAAATAATATTCTATTGTGTGTATATCTATCTATCTATCACATTTTATCCATCCATCCATTAATGGACACTTCAGTTATTTCCATCCATTGACTATGATGAATAATGCTGCAATGAACGTGAACAATGAACAAATACCTCTTTAAGATAATGATGTTGTTTCCTTTGGATATACACCAGTGATATTGCTGGATCATATGGCAGCTCTATTTTTAATTTCTTGGGGTAACTCCATTATGTTTTTCACAGTGACTGCACCAGGTTACATTCCCACCAACAGTACACAAGTGTTCCCTTTTCTCCACATCCTCGACAGTATTTATTATCTCTTGTCTTTTTGATAACGGGGACATCTCACTGTGGTTTGATTTGCATTTCCCTGATGATTAGCAATGTTGAACACCTCTTTATGTACCTCTTAAACATTTGTATGTCTTCTTTGGAAAAGTGTCTATTCAGGTTTGTGCTGATTTTTAATAAGTTATTTGATTTTTTTTTTATTACTTAGTTGTATGGTTTGCTTATATATTTGGATATTAACCCCTTATCACATATGGGGTTTGCAAATCTATTCTCTCATTCCAGAGGTTACTTTTTCATTTTGTTGATTGTTTCCTTTGGTGTGAAGAACCTTTTCAGTTTGACATGGTCCTACTTATTTATTTTTCCTCTTGTTTTCTTTGCCAAGATCATAGTCAAGACTGATTATCAAGGAGCTTACCCACTATATTATCTTCTAGATTTTATCATTTAAGGTCTTCATTTGAGTCTTTCATCTTATCTTTCTATATTACTCACCCATGGTTATGATTTTCTTTTCATTCCTGCTCTATTATTCCTATAATCCTTAGAAAGAGTCTATGGAAAAAATATCCTTTGGCCTCTCTTGTGATACGAGTCACAATTATTCATATTTTGTCTGATTTTCCCAAGCCTTACTACCCCACCTCTCTCTACCCCACACCTAACAGATTCTAAGACAAAGACTCTATAAAATTCTTAATTCTAATAAAATACCCCATTTGGGGCACTAAAACTTCTTTACTGAAGATATCTATTGAGACTAACAAGAAACTGAAATGATGTGTTAATTCAGCCACAATATGCAAATTAAGAAATTTTTAAAAATTCAGAAAGCCTCCCTTCAGATAATGCTCATTTCAGCAAGAATCAGAATATAGTAGCTCTGCTAAAATGTTTACCACAGTATTCTTTTCATTGAAGTGTCAGCTTACAAAATTAAAACACTCTTTTCCAAGTAATTCCATTAAGCAAAAGTCACTGTGTGTGGTTGTGAGATTATTATATAATTATCTCTATGCATTTAACATTCATTATCATGGGAAGATGAATCTGTGCAATCAACAATTTGTTTAGACATGATGTTTTGTCAGTACTTGGGTAGCAAATGTCACTAAGCTAAATAAAAGCATTTCTTACATATGCTTGTGCAACAAGAAAGACACTTGGGAAGTTAATTCTGTCCTGTTGCTGATTTTGAATGTCAGCTCTGACAGCCCCAATAACAATTGGTTCAGGTAGTGTTGACAGCTGGTAAGGATGGGCTAAAGCAAGCAATGCGTTGTAGATTTAGAATTTTAACACTGTAGCCCTTGGGTTGAGGAAGTCAGGTGACTGACATGTAATCCAGTAAGTGCTAAAATGAGTTATGGATCACTTTTGTTAAATTGATTCAGATTTTTGGATGACACCAAATACCAAAAGATAATCCTCTCATGTCATCTAGACACTTTGATAAGGATCCTCAATGTAATATCCTAAACTACAAGTTAAGGACAAAACAACTGATGAAATGTTTTCAAAAACTGTCATCACAAACCATTTATGAGGAAAACTGGCACCAGAATTCATCCTTTATCCTAGACCAGGGATCAGCAAACATTTTCTATTAAAGGGCAAAATAGTAAATACAAAGGGACATACAATTTCTGTTACAACTACTCAGTTATATGATTATATAGCATGAAAATATCTATAGACAATATATAAATAAATAATGGGTGAGTTCCAGTAAAACTTTATTTATAAAAACATGTAGTGGGACCAATTTGACCTGTAGGTCATAGTTTTTTGACTCCTATACTAGATTATGATCTCCCAAACAGCTGATGTTTGGTTATCAGAAGTGTAATAATAGGGTGCCTGGGTGGCTCAGTTGGTTGATCGACTTCAGCTCAGGTCCTTATCTAGTGGTCTGTCACTTTGAGCTCCATGTCAGGCTCTGTACTGACAGCTCAGAGCCTGGAACCTGCTTCAGATTCTGTCTCCCTCTCTCTCTGCCCCTCCCCCCCTCACTCCGTCTCTCTCTCTCAAAAATAAATAAACATTTAAACAATTAAAAAAAAAAGTGTGATATTTCCACTAGCACAAGTATACGTGCCTGAGAGGTCCTTCCAATAATCTTTGAAAGGCTTTTAGGTTCTGAATCTATCTAAGTTTGGACTGAAATCACAAGTTTACTATCAGTCTTGATGAAGGCAGGGAAGCAGAGTGAAACTATGTTTGCCACATCATGTATGATTCATTATGTATGTCAATCATAGACCTCATTCCAATTAATAAGAGGAAATCTAATCAGCTAATACTTTGACTTAAATATTACATCCATGGCAATACTCAGTTTAAAGGTTGTTTTAAAGGTATTTTTGTGAAGTGGAAAAACCACTGAAGAAAACATTAAGAGTTCTAATGCTGGTCCAGTCTCAGTGATAATTAAGTATACAGACTTGGGTACTTCATTTTATACCTTTAGACTTCAGATTCTTCTGTGTAATAGTGGCATTGAATTTGAATTATTTCCAATATCTCTTCCAGGTCAAACATTCTATGATATATACAGTCGATTTTCATTATTCTCAGTAGTTATGTTCTATAAAAGTGCTGGGAACAATGAATTAGCAAATGCTGAATCATTATTGCTCCAAGGGGAAAAACAGGGTTCGGTTCCTGAAAGCCTCTGGTCACATTATTGTCAACCTATCAATACGTAACCCTATCTTATGGTGTTTCGGTTTAAGGACACCATATTTAATAGACAGTATTGATTCATTAGCATCGAATTCATGGCTCAAAGCACTAAAATTCATGTTTGAATAAAGCATATCTAATACACATTTTCTCCCTAAAGCACTCCACAGCCTTCTTGCACTTAGGAGCACTAGGCAAACACTTGAACAGTATTCTTGGGAGCCATTTAAACAGTGAAATCAACAACAAAAAGCACAAAATGTGAGAAATATGGCATTAAATAGACGTGAAAAGGATACGTGTTTATAGTATGAAAGCTAAAATATCACCTTATTCCACGTCGGCTGGTACTACGCATGTTGGGCAACTCAAAATTTTTGCCACTTCATACCTGTGAATGACCAAAAGTGCTACAAGTTTTGATCTGAGGTTACAGTAAATTTAGTAACCAGGCAAGGGAGAGAGGATTGTAATTATAATGAAAGTTATTACAAATCTCTGTCCAATAACCCTATTTTATTTTCTTATGCTTTTAATAAAGTATCACACACTGGCACTGTAAGGTGCCATATCTAGCCACTCTGAGTCCCAAGCCAAATGCTCCCAGCATTTCTGTCTAGACAACTACAGCAATCTTCTATTGCCTGTCTTTCCTGTGGGTAGTCCTTCTTCCACACTGATTCCAGAATTGTCTTTCTAAAAACACATTCGTGCTTTCACTTCATTGTTTAGCTATCCACATTAATTCTTCATTACCTGTAGAATAAAATCTTAAAATCCCAACATCTTAGCTCACTATATAATACCCTTCACAATTTAATCTAAATCTAACTCATCTATTGCTACCACCTTCCTTATATTTTACATATTAACCACTCTTACATTCTTATTTATCCATCCTTCCTTTTGTGTCTGTGCTTTGCAGTTGCTACTATTATCTGTTTCCTATGCTCATAATTTGAAGTACACCAACTCCTTGAATTTGTTCTTGATTATGCTAGTAAAAAAACAAAAAAACAAAAACAGGTGTTGCTTGTGGCATTCAGATTAGCTGTTCACATGAAATTTGATGTGCTTCACTGTCATTTCCTTAAGTCCAAGGAAAATCTCTTATGGATATTTTATGTTCTGACACCTCAGAGTGAAGTCACAGAAAAATAGTTGCTCAATAAAGCTGTATAGTATTTACAGAAGCAGTGTACACTTACTATTCATTGAAAATATTTAATTACTACTTACTATTTACCAGTTCTTGGTGCTGAGGAGACAACATGAATAACACACAACAGGCAGTGCTTGGGGGTCAGGGCAAATCATTTAATCTAATCTCTTTAAGTCTCAGTTTCCTTGTCTATTAAATTAGAGTAGAACTATCCTTTCATCACCACAGAGCTGTTCTAAGGAGTAGATGAAATAATAGTGACGTAGATGAAATAGTCAGCACAGCGCTTAAGAGCAGAAAGTGTTCAAAACTGTTAATTTTATAGGACTTAATATTGAATGAATTATCAGTTATCTCTAGCAGTGTGTGCCAGAAACTCTTACAGTGGTTCTTACATTTTCTTGAGACTCTGAACTCCTTGAAATCTGACAAAAGCTATAAAAACTCTCCTAGGGAGGGTAGAGGGGTTACATTCTCACATGCTTACCATGATTTACATGTCTTTCAGAGTCCATCTACTAATTTCTGACCTGGAGTTATTTTAGATGGTTCTTCCTATCCATAATTACATTCTTGAGCTTCCCTTGTGAAAGATTTTCCTGATCCTTATTGAGCTGAGAAGTCCTTCTTTCCTTTAGAATAGAACATAATCTCCTGTGAACATTTACAATAAACAGCCTATTATCTGGCTGCAAGCTACAAAAACAAAAAAACAAAAAAACAAACAAAACAAAAACCTGACTACATTGCCTTAAAAAATATGGGTTTGTTTTTCTCATAAAATGAAAGTCTGGAGACAAGTGGCTGCTGGCATTGGCTCAATACTTCAGTGTTAGGGCATCCCTTGGCATTTGCATCACAATTTGTAAGTAGCTTTGGCAGATGCTGTTGCCAGGACTGCATTTGAGGCAAGAAGAAGGGAAGGAAGGGGGAACAGCAACTGAGTCAGGAAGATCAACCTTTCTCAGATGGTCTCCATGTCATCCCGTTCACATCTCATTGGAGTGGACTGCATCTCTTAACTCTCCTGCAAGCTGCATGCCGCAAAGGTTGGAGTAGCAAGGATTTTTAGTTTGACTCATTCATTACCATCTCAAACAGGCTTTGTTTCTGTGGGTAAGGGAGAGGAGGAAGGGATAGGTACTGCAGCCCAGAGCACTGTTGGCCCCCGCCAAGGAAACAGCCTGGAGCAGGTTTCACAAACCCAAAAGGAGTTAGAAATAACCAAAGTATAGGGGGTCTCTCTCAACACATTTTTAATAAATGAAAAAGTTTATTTTTCTGACTCTAAGGTCCCCATTAAAAACATGACATATGAGGTACCTGTTTTGCATTTGTATACCTAAAAATAACCATTTACCTCATTCTAATTCTCCTAAAGATTGTTTTAACTTCTCTCTCTCTGGGATATGAATTCACAAGCCTTGTCTTTTAAAATTTAGAAGTTGCCCTGAGAAACATAACTTACCTCACAAATACCAGGATTTCAAATGAGGATAGGTGTGAAAGATGGACAAAGAGAGTGTAGGGTGTGGCATGTAGCCTAGCGCTGCTAGAGGAAATGAGGTGAACCACCTGTGAGGCCTGCTCCCGGACGTGGGTGCTAAAAGCAACAACGGTTTTAGGCTAATATATAGCGGAGCACTGACCAACAGGCTGATGGTTTTTGTCAATGTAAGTTGGCAAGAGCTGCCTGAAGCGTCGTCCTGAGTGTGAGGCAGCATCTGGACTCCGAGGGAAAGGCCCGGGTCAATGTTCCAGCACTAGCATTGCAGCCTGAGGCAAGTGGCTGGAGCCAGAGTTTGTTCTGCCCTGCTCGGCTGCTGATAGAAGCTGATGTTTAAAAGTTTTCTGGGGGCCCCTGGGTGGCTCAGTGAATTAAGCCTCTGACTTTGGCTCAGGTCCTGATCTCACAGTTTGTGAGTTCAAGCCCCACGTCAGGCTCTGAGCAGAGCCTGAGGCCTGTTTTGGATTCTGCCTCTCTCTCTGTCCCTCCCCTGCTCCTGCTTCTCTCTCTCTCTCTCAAAAATAAATAAATATTAAAAAACCTAAAAATAAAAGTTTTCTGTCTTGCTAGGATGCCCCGTTGGCTAGAAAAGCAGGCTTTTGTTGGGGCTGTTTGTGTCTGTACTCCCTAGGTGTTCCTGGGGGTGCTGGATTCTTCAGCTCTAAACCTAAGATAAAGGAGATTAAAAGAGAGAGAGAGAGAGAGAGAACTCACCACCATGCTGTTCCTTAGGTCCCCATATTCCCAGGCAGTCTGCCTTCTTTCACTATCTTTCAGAGTTTCCTCATATTTGTTTTATACATAATATCCAGCAATTTTAGTCCTACTTAGTGAGAGCAAAGGAAACAAGGGCATCTAATTCATCTTCCTAGAAGCTGAAGTTTCCTGTGCTGAATTACCAAAACTAAACCAAACCAAACGTAAAGATAGCTTCCACAGCCAAAACGGCAGATCTGGGGATGCCCCATATACCTCTCCTAGGCTTCATTCACTCTGGGTGTCTGTTCATTATTGAAAGCACCTTCTACTCCATGACACGGCTTACAGATTGGAGTTTTGAAGGACTTGCCTTCCACCAATTTCATGAGTTGTAAAAAATAATTCAATTTTTTCATGTATGTGTTTGTTATGGAAATCTAAATGTCTATATACACTACAGTGAAATTCTCATTTATGGTAGGTATTCAATAAGTCTTTAGGAAATGTTTACATGAATTAAAACATCAATGAACCAGAGCTACTATATATGAACGCACAAATAGATCACAACATGTTATTTGAAAAATATTTAAGCCACTAATTTTTCCCAAGCCATGAAATAGAGTATGCTGCTGATGGAATTCTCTCTCCCCACTACCACAAAAATGATATCAAGAATTAAGGACATGGGCACTTTTCTTCACAAAACATGCTTAAGGCTTCATGCTTTAATAAAATAACAATAGAAAACATTAGTGAGAAATACCAGGGGGAAATCACAAGTTGGGAAAAACTTGGATCACAGCAGGAAAGACAACGTGCATTAATGATAAATTCAGGTGGAGGCAGTCAATAGGGCAAAGCAAAACTAGTCGTTCTAGAACCTTCACTATGTTTCTTCAGTACTGTGCTTTTTAAATGTCAAATACAAGGTTACAAGGACAGTTGTCAGCAGAGAGGAATTACAGAGCTGCAAAACCACTCACTCAATCTCAATGATTTAGCCCTCATCCCTCAGGGAAAAGTCTAAGTCAACAACACACAGATAACATTTACCTGACATTTTCTCTTTCTTCACCTTGCTTGGTAATTCACCAGTAATTCACATTCCCTCGGGCATACCTCTTGGGATCAACTTAATTCTCCCAAAATCTTAAGACGGAGAGAAAATGGAAAACTTCCCTCCTGCCTCCAGTCTTCATTCAGACTCTGAACGCTGAATGACCTCACTCTTACCTTGGAATAAAAAGACTAAACATGTCAAGAAAGCAAAGGCAACCACAAGGAGACGGTGGAGTCTCACAGGCCATGAGAGCCAGCTGACAAAGTAACATGATTACCCTGACTCACTACTGACAATTCTGTCTGATGGGAACAAGTGGCCTGTGTCTTATCTGGATGGGAAATCACTTCACTGCCACATTTTGTAGACCTCTGAACATGTTGCGACTCTCTCAGCACCCACCTTGATTATTCCCCTACGAATGGCAACCTGGTTGCTGAACAAAGTATTCCAGAGAAGCTCTGACAGGAACCACTTGACTCAGGATGAAAACATTGTGGTAGGTGTTGCCCAGGCCCCAGCCCAGAGTCTTTAAGTCAGGTCTTTCTACTCAACAAAACTCAGTGCAGCTGAGTCCTTTTCCAAGGAGACTCCTGAGCTCTGTATCTTCATTTCATTTCCTACCCATCCCAGTGACAAAGCTTGTGATTGCTTTAAACAAATCTGTTTCTAGTTCTTTGTGCAACTGAGCCTTGTGAAAAATATCCACCAGATCTAGTTCTTAAATTCTTGACAAGTGTCAGTGCTCTGGCCAGACTCTCTGGCCCCTCTAGGATAAGTCAAAATATAGTTAATAAAAATAATTATCTGAAAAATAGAAGTATCTTCACTATTTTTATGTATTTTTATAATACTCTTCTGATCTTTTTCATTATTACTTAAGTTCTTAAAATACTAAAAAAAAACAGAAAATTACTCAACATCCCCAAATTTTAATTTTAATACTTATTTGAGAGAGAGCAAGAGAGAGTGACCATGAATAGGGGAGAGGGACAGAGAGAGTGGAGAGAGAGATGGAGGGGGGGGGAGAGAGAGAGGGGGGGAATCCCAGGCAGGCTCCACACTCAGCAGAGAGCCCAAGGAGGGGCTTAATCCCCATCATGACCTGAGCCAAAATCAAGAGTTGGATTCTCAACCGACTGAGCCACCTAGATGCTGCATTATTTAATTATTTTTAACTCCAATTAAAACAATGGAAGAATATAAAAATTTTAAATTCTCTCTACTCATTTCTATTCTACTCCCTTCCTCCCCCAAAGGCAACTGCTTTTATTAATTTTGTATGAAATCATCTACATGTGCATCTGCATATCTATAAATAACATGTAGCATTACCTTGCATGTTTTTAGTAAGATAAATATTATGCTGCACGTTTTATTTAAAAATGTGATCTTTTCACTCAGCATTATGGCTTCAACATCAATTCATCAATTTATCTATGCATTATTTTTTGATGTATCTATCATTCATTCATTTTAAAGCAATGAACAATATTCTACCATATGAACAAATGATATATTACACATTTAATTCCCTCTTGAGGGACATTTAAGATGTTTTCAAAATTTGGTCTTACAAACAATGTTTCAGTAGACATTATAACACTCTTCTATAATTATGGTCCTTATGTGCTGGTTTTTATAGGGCAGTGTTTATCAAACTGTGTTAAACCAATTAGAGCGTTATGAAGTCACTTTCCTATATCAAGACCATCATTCTGAAAAATGACAAAATTGATTAAGACAGAATGACATGGAATAGAAAGGAATAGAAGAGAATAGTAAATAGAATAGAATAGAAAAGAAATACCAGGATTCATAACACAAAATGTTGTAGAATGTCTGTACAGATGATCATCAACAGTTCCTCTTGGGCCAGTATATTCACACCTCCTCTGCATCTAGAGATGGTATTTATTTCCCTTACCCTTAAAAATGGCCAGGATTTATGGCTTGCTTTAGACAATAAAATGGGATAGAGTGTGCTTTTCAGGCTCTGAAGGCTGGCTTTGAAGAGGTCTGACATATTCTTCTTTTGTTCTCAGACATCTGAGCTACCATGTAAAGAAATCCATTCTTCCTTCTGAAGAGCCTACATGGAGAAAGAGAGGCCCAGCCAGTTCAGCCATTCTGACTGAGGTGGTTCACATGGATTGAAAGCCAACACTGATTAGTTAGCCCCAGTCTAAACTCCAGGTGATTTTTTTAATGAATGACTTGGGAGACCAAAATATAACCTTCCCAGTAGGGTCCAAACTAGAATACAGAATCATGAGCAAATAAGTGTGCTTGTTTGTTTGTTTGTTTGTTTGTTTTAATATGCTAAATATTAGGTCAGTTGTATTAGTTCTTATACATAATAAAAGTAAGAATATAGTAATACTCAGTATGGGCTAGCTAATGCTACAGGATCAAAACCTCCAAACTCTTAGTGGTTGGTAAAATCAAAGCTTTATTTATTTGTCAGTCTTTATGTCCATTTTGGGTTGGTTGAGGGTTCTGTTCTATATGTCCTTTCTCCAGAACACAGGCTGGGTAAGCAAGCAACATCTCAAAAGTTTCTAGTTGCCATGGCGGGAAGAAAAAACATATATAGTAAATCTTGCAGACATTTAAATGTTTTAGCACAGAAGTGATACATATTACTTTTGCTCACAATCCTCCAGCCAAAATTTGTCATATGGTTCACCTACGCTCAATAGGACTAAGAATTGTAAGTAGGCAGTCTTTATTGAAAGATCATGTAGCAAAAAGAAAACCAAAGCTGGAGGCATCACAATCCTGGACTTCAAGATGTATTACAAAGCTATAATCGTCAAGACAGTATAGAACTGGCACAAAAACAGACACCGGATCAATGGAACAGAACAGAGAAACCAGAAATGGACCCACAAATGTATGGCAAACTAATCTTTGACAAAGCAGGAAAGAATATCAATGGAATAAAGACAGTCTCTTCAGCAAGTGGTGCTGGGAAAATTGGACAGTGACATGCAGAAAAATGAACCTGTACCACTTTCTTACACTATACACAAAAATAAACTCAAAATGGATGAAAGACCTAAACATAAGACAGGAGGCCATTGAAATCTAGGAGAAAGCAGACCAAAACCTCTTTGACCTTGGCCGCAGCAATTTCTTACTCAACACATTTCCGGAGGCAAGGGAAACAAAAACAAAAATGAACTATTGGGACCTCATCAAAATAAAAAGCTTCTGCACAGTGAAGGAAACAATCAGCAGAACTAAAAGTTGGCCAACAGAATGGGAGAAGATATTTGCAAATGACATACCAGATAAAGGGTTAGTAGCCAAAATCTATAAAGAACTTATCAAACTCAACACCCAAAAAACAAATAATACAGTGAAGAAATGGGCAAAAGATATGAATAGACGTTTCTCCAAGGAACACATCCAGATGGCCAACTGACACATGAAAAAATTCTCAACATCACTCATCATCAGGGAAATACAAATCAAAACCACAATGAGATACCACCTCATACCTGTCAGAATGGCTAACATTAACAACTCAGGCAACGACAGATGTTGGCGAGGATGCAGAGAAAGAGGATCTCCTTTGCACTGCTGGTGGGAATGCAAACTGGTGCAGCCACTCTGGAAAACAGTATGGAGATTCCTCAAAAAGTTAAAAATAGAATTACCCTATGACCCAGCAATTGCACTACTAGGTATTTATCCAAGGGATATAGGTAGGCTGTTTTGAAGGGGCACATGAACCCCAATGTTTATAGCAGCACTATCAACAATAGCCAAAGCATGGAAAGAGCCCAAATGTCCATAGATGGATAAATGGATAAAGACATGATACACAGACAAACAGACACACACACACGCACACACACACACACACACACACACATTGGAGTATTACTCGGGAATCAAAAATAATGAAATCTTCCCATTTGCAACTATGTGGATGGAACTAGAGGGTATTATGCTAAGCGAAATTAGTCAGTCAGAGAAAGACAAATATCATATGACTTCACTCATATGAGGACTTTAAGATACAAAACAAATGAACATAAGGGAAGAGAAGCAAAAATAATATAAAAACAGGGAGGGGAACAAAACATGAGACTCTTCAATATGGAGAACAAACAGAGGGTTACTGGAGGGGTTATGGGAGGGGGGATGGGCTAAATGTGTGAGGGGCATTAAAGAATCTACTCCTGAAATCATTGTCGCACTATATGCTAACTAACTTGGATATAGATTTAAAAAAATAAATTATATAAAAAATCATGCAGCAAGAAGACAGGAATTAACAGTCTTTGGTGAACTACATTAAGTCTATGTGTTTATGTCTACTTTGTCTCATGCAACATGGATTTCTTTTAAATTATTTTTTACTGTGTGTTGTGATTTCAAGAAAAAGTTTGAAAAAAGAAATAGATCTAAAGTGTATTTCTCAGAATGAGATTACTAGGTCATAGAGCATGTACATTTTCAACTTTCCTAGGTTTTATTAAAATGCTTTCCAAAGTGGTTGTACCAATTCATACTCCCAAGTTTTGCAAAGCAGTCATATCCAATAGTGCTCTCTCAGAATTCTCATTCCCTCATATTCATACCAAAATTTAGTGTTGTAAATCTAGTAACTTAAATTTTTAAATCAGATAATTTGATTGCTTTAAAATATTCTGTTTTTCTTTTAATTTCTATATCTTTAATTATTAGTGAGTCCTTAATTAGTAATTGAGGTGAGGTTTTGTTTCCCTTCATATATTTTTGGCTATACTGGTTCATTTTCTGTGATTTGTCTGTTTCTTATTTTATGCTAGATTATTTGTCTTTTTCTTATTGGCATTTCTTATATATTCTGGATACTATTCTTTTGTCAGTAACATCTTCTTTTTCCCCCCTTTTCTCAGCAGAATTGACCGTGTCAGTCTTTTTCTTTATGCATTATGTTTTTTTCTCATCTAAAAAAATAACTTCTGACCCTGAATTTATAAAGACGTTTTCTAGATCTTAATTCAATTTTTTCCACAGGAAAATATTGTCCCTTAACCATTCATAGACTAATCCATTCTTTTTCCACCAACACAGTATGCATTCTGTGACTTTATACCAGCTTCCATACATAGGCCTGCTATGTCTGGTGCACCACGGAGACATGAGTACAGCCTTGCACTAGAGAAGGCAGAAGAGAAAACTTTTAAAACAGTAATAAAACTGGCTCCTACTTATTCTTCTTTTATTTTTAGCATGTGTAAGCAATTCTAAACAAGGTCAGTCACAAAATACTCCTAACTGCTAGCATGGGCTGTTCTCCTGCTCTTCTCCCCTATCTTGCTATATACGTACTTTTTTATCCTGTCCTATTGATAAATTTGTGTGTCAAATCTAAAATTTGAAATTTGTGCATAAGTTTGTGCATGAACAGATATGCCACATTGCTCAAATTCTAAGATGTATCTATCATAAGTATTGATATCTGATAGGACAAATTTCCCTTCTCTTTTTTTTTTAAATAAGGCCTGTTCTTGACCTTTTCCTCATCAATTTTGATTTTGGTATCAGTTTGTCTAATTCCACAAAAACAAAACCTGTTGGTGTTTTAATTGCATTGCATTGAACTTATAAATCAATTTTAAGAGAACTGTCATCTTCTGACATATTTGATATTCTTATCCATATATATTATTAATCTTTTCATTTTGCTCTGTCTTCTTTAATACTCTCAGTACTATTTTGCAACTTTCTCCCAAATAAGTCTATGTGCCCTTGTTAGATGAATTCCTTCACACCATGGATGTTTGGTTGTTATTTTAAATGGATTTTTCCTGCTATAAATTGGTTATTTCTGGTATATAGGATTGTCATTGATTTTTGTATAATGAGCTTATACCAGGAACAATGCTGAACTATTTCTAAAGTTTATCTCTGGATTCCACTACATCTCTTCCTTTTGGATCTGTACTTTTATTTCTCTTGTCTAAGTGTAACACCTAATAGTAGTAGTAATAACAGGCCACATTCTGGTTTTAAAGAGAATTCTTCTTAAATTTCTTCATTGAATAAGATCCTTGCAATAAGCTATAGTAAATATCCATTATGAAGGTAAGGATTTTTCCTTCCTATCCTGCTGGATTAACAGTTTTTAATCATTAATAGATGATGGATTAATTATATTTATGTGTAGTAAGATGATAAGATGTTAAAGTAAAAAATTAAAATAACATTTTCTAATATTAAATAATTCTTGCATTCCTTGTGTAAACCCAATATATTAATTGTGTATTTTGGTATATTTTTACTGATATTTTTTAGGACTTTCCATCTATGTTAAGTGAGATTAATCTGTCTTTTTCCTACTTTCACTCTCATTGTTTGGTTTTGCTCTGAAGCTTTTATGAGCCTGATAAAATATGAGAAATGTTCTCACTCTTTCTAGTGTCTAGAAATATTTGTATTACATTGAGATTAATTGAAGCTTAAAAATTTAGTAAAAAACTTCTTTATCCATGTGTAACTTTGAAGTATGTTTTCAAAATCTCCCAATGTATACTTTTATGTTATCTTTTTTATTATTGATTTATAACTTAATTGCTTTAAGGTCAGAGAATGAAAGTATTAAATAGCAAATTTTTAATACTTGTTGACCCTTGCTTTATGCCATAGAACAGGGATGGCATGATTACATAATTTTCCATTATACTTGAAAAAGATGTGTAAAATATTCTTGGGTGAACTGTTCTATGTATGTCTTTTTGATTAAGTTATTTTTGCTTGCATTTTCCTTACTCCTATTAATTACTTTATCTACTTGATCTATCAATTTTTGAAGAGGTATATTAAAATCTCCCATTATGGTGGTAGATTTGTCATTTTCTCTGTATATCTCAAGTTTTTGCTTTATATATTTTTAAATTATGTCATTTCATGTATATGCTTTAAAAATGGTATAGCTTCATAATTATAAATACTTAGGAATTAATTTTGCCTTAAAGGCTACTGTCTGGATATTAATTAAGCTATATCATCTTTCTTTGGGTTAGTATGATTGAAACTTATGGTTCTACTCCTGTCTAGGCTCATCAGTAAGGCAAGTTAACCCAATAAAACATAAAAATATGGTTCTAGAAAGATAATAAAACTTTATGAATCTCAGTTGCTTCATTTATATAATAGATATTTTGATTATGATGATCTCTGATATCCTTTAAAACTCTTAAGATTCTATGATCTTCCACCTTTTCTACCTAAACTTGTACTGTGCCAAAGTCCTCTATTTACTCTAACTACTATTTGTATAGCTTGAAATAATGTAAATGTCCAGATATTCCAGGTAATTCCATCCCACCAAGTGGAAAGAGAGATCAGAAGTCTACGTAATTTTTTTGAAATCACCCCCCAAAAATTATTTTTACAACAATGGCTTTTATCATAGTCACACAAATAACATATCCAAATGGAAATCTGTCTTGGATTTTGGTCTGTTCTACAAAATCTTTGGATCATTAATGGCTAAGTAGAAACAGAGAGAAGAAAGTTCAATGTGAGGGAAACAAGGGCAGAGATGATGTCTTTATCTCAGCAGGAGAAGGCAATTTACAATAATTTGTACACCATTACCTGTATTCTTGCCAAATACATTTCATTCAAAGGCTGCTGGCCAGCAGGCTTATCATCAAATATGACATAATTGAATAAATAAATATTAATGCTCTATGTCTAGCACAAAGAGTAGTAAAAATTTAAAGCCAGAAAAGATATTTGGAGTCATCAGTTCCAGATTTTTCATTTTAGAAACAGAAAATTAGAACCCAAAGAAAGAGTGATTACCATATTATCACTTTTTAATATAGTATGCTTCTGATTTCATGTATTGATCACTGATTTCTTTTACCTAGAACCTGCCAGAGAAGTCCTACTTTAGGCCTATGTAGATGTGTAACTCCCTTTTCACTACTTTAGACAAATTGAACATTCTGGATTAAAAGAACTTATTTTTATTTACTTTTCACAATTTTTACTACTGTATCTGTATGTGCCCTTTAAGAAAGATTCAGAAATTATATTGAGATACTATAAATACTTTGACTCAAAGATTTTGAAAATTATTTTCTGTATCAACTTGAAAATGTTTTTTCTTTTTTTTTTTTTTAAGAGAGAGAGAGTGTGAGCAGGGGAGGGGCAGAGAGAGAATCTTAAGCAGGCTCCATGCCCAGCATGGAATCAGATGTGGGGTTTGATCTCACAATTGTGAGATCATGACCTGAGCTAAAATCAAGATTTGGAGGCTTAATCGACTGAGCCATTCAGGTATCCTGAAAATATATCTTCTTAATTCAACTGGTTTCCTCTCCATGGGGCTGACAGATGTTCAAAAACCATCTGGGTTTTTGTTCCTTACCATTGGCATAAATGATTATGCTTAATACTTTTCATATTATAAATTTATGTTGACCCTATTCTAGTTTGATTGCCTTCAAAATACCTCTTCAAGGAGCTGAGGGGTGCATATTATTGGCATTGAGTTCTATGACTTCCTGTACTCATTCTTAATAGTTTAAAATATGAATGGAATTATAAAACAACTAGAATTTTTTTTTAATTCACAATAAGCTCACTCCATCAAAGAGTTACCAAAAATTCTAGCTTCTGGAAGCTTCTTCATAGCCCTATTTCTTGCAATGCATACTACTTCAGAAATAAAAAATAGTCTTAAAGATTGTCTGGGCCAAGGTTCACAAAGTGTGGTCCCAAGACTGGATTCTCAGCCAGAATCTCTGTGGGAAAGGTCAGGTGATCCATCAAACTATGTTCCAACATTCTCCCAGGTGATTCCGACACAGGCTTAAGTCTGAGAACCACTAATCCAGGCCATTTTCCACCCTCCCTGTCTGCTTTTTTGTGAACAGGGGCACGTGAAGTTCCGAGAGTTACTACAGTCCCTTCTGCCTTGAATATTCTGATTCCTTGGCTTTCCTCAGGTTACACAAATACCACTAACAGACCCAGATGAGAACATGTATCTCCTTACTCATGTATAACTGATGTGTAGAAAAAGATAGAATGTTAGAGGTAAAAAATATTTAAGATCAATGTATTCGATGTGTTTTATGTTCCCCTGCACTTACGTTTACTAGTTATTACACTCATAATTATTTAATGTCTATTTTTCCTCCTAAATTTGAATATCTATAAAGTGATATACCATAGCCATTTTGATCATCATGGATCATCATGGATTCTCAGGTGTCTGCACAGTAATTTGTAATATGGTAGCTGCTTAATAAATATCTATTGATCAAATAATGATTGACTATATAAACATAATTCCAGAGAATAATTCAAGGGACCCATAATTATACTGAGTTTCAATCACATACTTTTTCTAAACTGGTGAACATTAATGAAAACATTTATGTTCTGCTAATCATTACACATAGATAAATTGAGAGATTTGGCAGAAGTCACCGGCAGATAGGAAAGAATGATCTCTATTATTTAGAAGTATGTTCTAAAGTGTCCTGAAATAGAAAATCCATGCATATTTGGTTTACTTCGGACTCACAAAGACCTTGGAACACTGGAAGAATATTACGGTTCTACAATAAAAGAACAATTTAGAAGAAAGAATAAACAATTTTTATATGTAAGTGTGAACCTCCATTATTTAACCTTGGCATTTACAAAAATGCATCTCCACTTTAGTAGGTAAATCAACTATATTCATCTTGACATTAATATGAATGTACATACACCATGATATGTCAATTTCTCCTCCTCTGGGTTAGTTGAAAGCTATATTCTAAAAGAAAATCTGAGACTTTACAAGTGTACCTAGAATAATCTTCTGTTTTTATGAAGACATAAAGATCAGGTTTCTAACAAAAAGCAAGGCATCAGAGTTTCGACCAGAGCAAAAACCAGAAACATATCACATTATAGTTCACTGGGAGGGCTCTGCAGCCAGACATCCGTATTTACATCCTCGGATATGTACCACTTGTGTGAACTTGGGCACCTGCCTCCTTTTTCTTTCTTTAAAATGTTGGATAACAATAGTATCTTCCCGTAGGGATAAGAGGATTCAATGCATTAATATATATTTAAAGTACTTAGACATAAGTGTTAGCTATTATTGTAGAGAATAGAGTGCTAATTTAGGACCTAAACCAGGTTCTCCTTATTAAAAGTAAATTGGCAACAAAGAAGTTCTTACAAGTAACCAGATTTATGTTTTAAGTATGGATTGCCGCCTGGTCTTTCCTCTGATCAGCCCACCTGAATTCATAATCAGGTCAACCAAGTGGCATTTTATATGAAAGTACATTGAAAATGGCAAAACACTACAGAAATGAAAGGTAATGGCAAAATAACAAATATTCGAATACTTTGCCTAGCCTTCAGTGCCTCTCTGGCCTCTTCATTTGCCACTCTCAGCATCTCTCACTGGACATCAGGCCCCTAATGGGCCTCTGAACATGTTATTTTTCCCTGTGCTTAGAAAGCTGCTTCCCAGCAAATGTCCTAATCACCAATGGCTTATCTTTCAGGCTCTGCTTAAATATCATTTCCTCAGGAAGCTTTATTTCAATTAGAGAAAAGGTAGGAAAATAGGTCCCCTGTTATATCCTTTCATATTTACTGTGCTTAGACTATATTTATAATAAATTATAATGTGTAAGGTCTATCTACTGTGACAGACCTCAAGTACCCCCAAAGTGAGATCTGTGTCCATCCTGTCCTGCACATAGTAGGAACTCAAAACAATTGCTGACTGAGTGGCTGAAGAAGACATCTGTATAATCTGGTAATGAATAATGTAAAAGAAAATGTTAAGGAGAAAAACCAGAATCCCCATGTTTTTCAACACAATCCTTTTACTTGATGGACCTCAACAAAAAAATCTCCACTGGGTTTTGTGGGAAAAGAAAATGTTTTTGAAGTCAGTCCACAGTAAATAGCTGAAAAGGAAGACTAGTGCTGGATTTTTCCATAAACATACTGAAAAATTAAGCTGCTTCTGTATACATATTTCTAACTCTACATAAATACACAATGAGGACATGTTTTCCTTTCTTGTATCTTAGTATGACTATAAATATTGTTTTTGAAATCAGTAATCATTTGATTACTAATTAATTTTGGATTCTAAAAATAACCCACTGGTCCCCATACTCACCAAAACTCTAGTGGAAGTCTTTGCAACCATGCCAGACCCACCACACTTAGCAGATGCAGCAGGAACTGCCAAAGGATAAAGCAAAGATCCAGGTACCTTCTCTTGGTTTCTTTATAGTTCAGTGACAAAACTGTAAATTTGGATCTTGTCCAAATTTAGAAGAAATAGCAAGATTGTTTATTTGAAATACTCTCTTGGGCCCAAATAATGTCTTGTAAGAGAAACAAAACCATTTATCTAAGAAAGGACAGAAAGTACATTTTATCCTCAGCAAATGTTATAGTAACTAGATTCAACTTGAGGAATAATGAGAGTTGATGTACCTGGGGGGAAGTAATCTAAAACAGAGCTAGTCAATTGCCATAAAGATACTTGCAAACAGTATCAGGGAATAAAACCGGGGGTTAGTAATGGGAAACAAATTGATGGGAATTAGCAGTCAGACAGTAGGGAGTCTGCAGAAAGTCAGTTAGGAGTAACTGCAGAACTTCAGGGTAGTGAGGGACCCCAGAGTTGGGCTCTGCAGCCACCCCTCTTCTCTTCTCCAAAATGGCCCTAGATCAATCAGTATGTCTTTTTCTTGCTCTCTCCCTCTGGATCACCATTTCAGAAAGCATCCCACACCTTTTGGGTATCTACACTTCCCCCTCGGCCCACCAACAGACTGGGAACAGTGTAGAACATTAAAGAGGTACAAGATAGATGCCAGAGTGCATGGGCATTCAGCAAAGTTAAATGACGGGCTGATGGTCTCACAGGTAGTAAATTTCAACACTATGATCCCAGACTGAAGTCCATACATCTTCCACCATCTCCTCTGGTTTCTTGCTGTCCTCTCTTGACGGGGCTTTTCTTTCACTTATAAGATAAATAAGTTCTGGGGATCCAATGTACAGCATGGTGAATATAGTTAAAAATATTTTATCTATTTGAAAGTTGCTAAAAAAAGTAGATCTTAAATGTTCTCACCATACATACACACACAAAAATGGTAATTGTTTGATAGGATGAATGCATAACTAACTGTATTATAGTAATCAATTTTGCAATATATATGTTTAATTTACAAAATGTTATATGCCAATTATACATCAATAAAACTAGAAAAATATTTAATAAATTCAATAAAAGAAGTAGTTATTTAATATTTGGGAGTATTAGCCACCTTCTTCTCTCTGATTGGTTATTCCCTAGGTCACCACCCCTTGCCAGCCAGTCACTGTTTGCACCTAAATAGACCATTAGATTCCATGGAAGTTTCTAACATAATTGAGAATTTTGAGAATATACAAAATGTAACCATAAACATGGACATTGGGTTTTTCCCTGTAGCATCTTTAACAAGTGTTCATCCAACTTCTATTTAAACAACTTCCATGGCAAATATATAAATACATTAGCAGGCAGCCACTACTTATGTTGACTATTTCTCAGCCATTCATTCATTCATAAATTCATTCATTTAATCAACTTTTTAAACAGCTATATGTGCTGAATAAAAATGATTAAGACATGTTTCCCTCTTCAAAATATTCAGTCAAGCTGAGAGAGGGTTATGCATAATTAAATTTTGCAACAAAGCCACTACAAAATTTTATTTTTAGTATCTGTTGTAGATGCACATGATATCAAGGATTCTCCCTTTTAAGTAAAAAAGGAGGAAATAAGAATGAAGTAAAATAATTGTCCCAAATATATTTTCATCAGCTTTTCTTGATATCGACCTTAATTAGAGGATTAACGTTAAAAAAAAAAGAATGTGTCAATCAGAAGGAGGCTTGATGAAACTTTTAAGCAGCCTCTTCAGACCTAATGTTAGCAGGGCCTTTTATAGGTGCCATTCAAGGAACCAGTCTGATTTTTGGATTTTTCTGAAAGATACATATCTGTATCTTTACTGTAACAATATATACATCAGGCTATCTCAGCCTCGTACCATTAAATATTCAAATCCTATAATTCATTCCTCTTCTTGATTTCATGTTTGACCAGCAGCCTTCTGATAAATCAGCTTCCAGAGTGGCTTGCTCATGGGGACTGAAGATAAAACTCAGTCTAGTGCTATTATCTATTCTCTTGAGCATTTATAGCTTACATTGCAATTTAAGAGTCTGGCATCCGTCTCCTAAAATTTTGTCATCACAAGCCACTTGTCCCACTGGGGGACCATCTCTGGAACACTGACATGAACGGGTTTGGAATATGAAAGTTCTAAGTCTTGTACAATAGAGTATTCCCTGAAGATATACATGGAACACTGTGGAGGTAAGCATTTCACTGTTGGGAATTACCTGAAAGGCACCTGGCAACAGAAGCTCTTGCTCCTCTGACAACAACAGCAGATTTGTAGATGTCACAAGATCTAGACGTGCAGTTTTGCCACTGTCTTCTGGACACCCTTTTGTGTATTTTCCTTGTCAATATTATAGGCTTTTTCAATACTGTAAATTTCAATACAAAGTTCAATATTATAACTTGCCCTTTTCCTTCATAGACCTTCCAACAACTTTTAATAGCTAATTTTTAAATGCCTACAGTGAATTCTTTTTCTGATTAAACTTAAGTTGATACAAGGATATTCTTGTATTGGAAACCTTTAGAAAAAAACTTAAAGCATGGTCAGCTGAGCTCCCTAAAAGAAGTTTAATATTGCAATGTTGAGCAAATAAGATACTTTAATGAAACTAAGTTCATGGTTGTTTCTAATAATCTTATACTTAATGAAAAGTAGGTGAATGAACAATCTTTCTAATTACACTACAAATATAATATAAATAAAATACCACATCTTAATATGTAGCACATATGACAGCTTATAGGATACACAGTTTTATGATATAAATATGCTACTTTCTTTTTTTAATCGAAGAATAATTGACATACAATATGGTATTGGTTTCAGACATACAACATAGTGATTTGATATTTACATACATTACAAAATGGTCACCACAATAAGTCTACTTACCATCTATCACCATACAAAGTTATTCCAATACCATTGACTATATTCCCTATGCTGTACGTTATATCCTGTGTCTTATTTATTTTATAACTGGAATATTGTAGCTCTTAATTCCCTTCACCTATTTAGTTCATTTCCCCCCCACTCTCCCCTATGCTACTTTTTTGAACACAGCAATGATTTAGTGATACATGAATATTCTCATGATACAATGTCATGGAAAACTGACTTCCCACATTGACCCAATACTCATTAGCTTCCTATCATCCTACGTTAGTGGACATTGCACCAACATAGAGATCCTATTTCAATGCAAGGGCAGTGACAGAGTTATACGAAGTAGGCAGGGATCTGAGCTAAGGATAAGAAAGGTTATAAAAGGGAAAGCCTACATAGGCAGCAATAAAATAGGTTTAGCAATAATAGAGAGTTAGGAGAGGCACAGAAGGAGAGTGGACCTGCTCAGAAACTCCAGGATAAATAATTGTTCTGGAGAGACAAATACAGGGCAGAGTCCAATGAATGAGTGAGTAGAGAAGGAGGGTCCAGTTATGATGGAGACCATAATTGGCCATCTGTAATGGCTATATGCAGAGATTATCTATATCTTTATTTATGGTTTCACAGACATTGTGGAGTGGTAGTAGGTGTTATAAGAAGTGAAACAGGATTATATTTCTTGATATTTATTATCACCCTCATTACCAAAGTAAAACATGATCCTTGAAAAAAATAAAGGAAATACTTATAAAGAACTTCAAGATAAGTGTAGTAAACCAAACACAAGATCTTACCTATTTTTTCTTTCTAAACCCCACTAAAATTACATTAAAAAAACTTCGGTGGTATAACCCGACAATGGTAAATAGAGCAGACAAAGATGGAATAGCAGAGCAGAATTTCCAACAAAATTTTAAAAGAAAGAAAGTAGAACCCGTGCACAGTTAGCTTTTAACTTTCTTGGATTTGCCGTGCATAAGCAGATGAGGAAGCCAGGAAGAAATGATTTTTTTTTTCCTAAATACTAAAATAAACTTCAGGAACAACAGGACCCAGTTATTTCTCAATGCAAGGAAATATGATGAGATCATAAATAAGAGAACAGGCTAGAATTTTGGAGAAGGAGTTATTAGAAATCAGGTCCCCTCTGTCACCTGAATGAAGGAAAGAGTTTATTTCCTCCAAGATCTCAGGCTACTCCTTACACCTAGAAAAGAAAATGGAAGATTCTTATTGAGAAAAAGTACCCACTGATACACTTAAAAGTGATTCAACAAAAAGTCAGTTCTCTACCCATTTATTCACCGTGAAGCCTATCAATCAAGAACCTCTGTCAAAGCAAGAGATCTTACAAAAAACCTTTTCTTCATTAGTAATTCCATCTTAATTATAAAGACATATTTCCTAACTATCTTAGGAAAGCCTTTAATCTAAAAGATAGACTGAAGCAATAGGGAAAAGAAATAAGAAACAGGAAATATCAAAAGCAGGAGATAACTTCAAAAATTAATCTGTATATTTTCAGAAAGATCCATATGAAGCTAAAAAATATGCTATTTTTATTTTTTAAAGTTTATTTATTTTGAGAAAGAGAGCAAGAAGGTAGGGGCAGAGGGAGAGGAGAGCATCCCACGAAGGCGCCACTCTGTCAGCACAGAGTCTGAAGTGGGACTCAAACACACACAAAGAGATCATGACCTGAGCTGAAATCAAGAGTCCGTGTTTAACGACTGAGCCACCCAAGTGCCTCCAAAATACGTTACTTTTTAAAAAGTAACAAAGCATAAACAGAAAGCTCTTGCATTAAGAACCATGAGAGCGGGGTGCCTGGGTGGTTCAGTTGGTTAAGCGTCTGACTTCGGCTCAGGTCATGACCTCGCGGTACGTGGGTTCGAGCCCTCGGGTGCTGTGCTGACAGCTAGGAGCCTGGAACCTGCTTCAGATTCTGTGTCTCCCTCTCTCTCTGCCCCTCCCCCACTCATGCTCCGTTTCTGTCTCATGCTCCCATGAGAGCAAAGTAAAATAGTCAATAGAAGAATAAATAAACATTAAAAAAAAACCATGAGAGCAAAGTAAAATAGTCAAATAGAAGATCGAAAATAAACTTGGAGAAATCTACCAGAAATCATAAAAAAGAGATGGAAGCTAGATGAGAAAATTAAAGGCTCAATTCAAGAAGTCTACCATCGGGGCGCCTGGGTGGCTCAGTCGTATAAGCAGGTCATGATCTACGGTTCGTAGGTTCAAGCCCCGCATTGGGCTCTATGCTTGGCAGCTCAGAGCCTGGACCCTGCTTCAGATTCTGTGTCTCCCTTTCCCGTCCCCCCTCCCCCACTCATGCTATTTCTCTCTGCCTCAATAATAAATAAAAACAAAAAAATTAAGAAAAAAGAAGAAGTCTACCGTCCAACTCAAATAAGAATTCCAGAAAGAGAAAAGTAGGAATAAGAACATTTCCCATAACTGGGAGACAGTCTTTTAGAGAATGAAAAGACCACTAAATATCTACTTAGTAAAGGAAAAAAAATTCTCAAAAAGGTGGAAGGTACACCATTGTGAAATTTCAGAATACAAAGGGAAAAAATATTCTAAAGATTCCTAGACTAAAAAAAAAATATTATGTACAACAAATCAGTAATTATAACGCCACTGGGTTTTTCAACCCCTAAAGTGGAAGCTAAACAACATTTAAGTATTGTCTTCAAACTTCTGAGGGAAAATGATTTCAACACTCTGAAACTCAATACCCAGCTAAACTATAAATCTAGTATATGAGCAGCATAATGACTGTATTTTTGGCTATGAATAGTTTCAACAAATTTATTTCCTATGTGTCCTTTGACATGGAGCCACTAAGGATAACACAAAGCAGCAAATTAAAAAATGAAGAGAAAACAAACAAAACTATTTACAGTAGGAGGGAATAAAGAAAATTTCCAGCATCACAATAAAGAGAAGTTCCAAGATAACAGCCATGAATAATCCCTACCAGTTAATGACAATTATATAGGAAGATGGAGGACTCCAGAAGTGATGTCTCTAAGAAACAACAAAACAAAACAACAACAAAACTGTATGTTATTACATCTGTGCATGTGAAAAGGACTTTCCATTGGAGGATTTACAAAGATTACGCTCATGAAAAGTTAACAAGAACATATTAGCTTCAAGACAAATGTATGAATAAGAAAGAAAATGTAATCATAGTAAGCTATGTAGTTTAACAATAAGCACTATTTTTAACTGTAATAAAGTAAACACAGAATACTGAACGTTCAAAATTTATGATATAAATATATTGGTATAGTTGATGGAAGGGGAAGGGTTTGTGATTATTGAGGAAAACATAAGGAAGAGAAATCCTAATATGATATGATAAGAAGTCAATAGAAGACACCTAGAATCAACAACAAGTCAAGAAATAGCAAGTTATGTAAGTTACATGCTGGTAGCCGCAAGGAAAAACAGATTTAAAAAGTTGAAAATTGCTGCTTTAGGGAAGTTGAATAAGGTGGGGGAAAGCAAAGCTTTACTTATTTTTAATTCAGTTAGTATTGTTTGAAATAAGTTATGCATGGGTATTGAATTGATAGAAATAAATATTTAATTAAGAGGAAAGAAAAAACAGTTGAGAAAAGAGAAGGCAAAATTATTTGCCATTTCCCATTTACTGATAATCACTATAAAATATTTTTGTATGAATCCTTTTGGTCAGTTTTGTTCTGTGTATAAATGTCAATATACATTTTGACAAAGTGAAAACAATGCAATTTTTTTCAATTCTAGAATTGTGAACATATTCCATACCATACATCTTTCTTTCACATACTATAAGTACATGTCATTTGATTTTAGGAACACATCACAATTTATTTAATCATCGCCTATTTATGGAAATTTAGGTATCTTCCAATTACTCATTATTATAAATAACATTGCTATGAATATTAGCCCTATATTTGCACATCTTCTAAACATTGTTCTTAGGATTAAATTTTTATAATTTTCTAAAAGTTCCTATAGTTTTCAGCTATTGATTCAAAGATATAAGCCAGTGTTTATGAACATTTTTTTTCATTATTACTTACCAAAGAGTTTTTTAGATTTTTTTTCCTAATCACCCCCTCATGTAATATATATGTGTATATATATATATAAAGTTATATATAAACTTTTTATATATATAAAGTTTATATATATACATATATAAATAAAGTTTATATATATATATATATATAAACTTTATTTTAAGAGAAACAGAGACAGTGTGAGTGGGGGAGGGGGAGAGAGAGAGGGAGACAGAGAATCCCAAGCAGGCTCTACACTCAATACAGAGCCCCATGTGGGGCTTGACCCCATGAAACAACGAGATCATGACCTGAGCTGAAATCAAGAGTCAGATGGTTAACCAACTGAGACACCCAGGCACCCCTATTATATATTTTTTATGTATATATTTACATAATTTAAATATATTATTTACATAAATTAAAAGAATAAGATTCCCCTCACCACCAGTTAATCCCCCACTTAGAGGTGATATTACTCCTATTGCAAATGTATTACATTAATTGGCTTTCAGTACACATTACCAAATTCTCCTCCTCAAAGATATTATCAGTTTCATCAGCAACATGTGGAGGTACATTTCTCCACTTCCCCAGAAAACAGTATTTGTAAAACAAATATATAATTTTTTTAAAAGTGAAAGTTTTTCAATGCAAATTTTAAAATTACATAATCGGCTTATACATACTCTTTAGCACCAAATATTAAGATTTAAAATATTTACTCACTTTAGGCTTTGTCCTGCTCTTATGGGACAATAACTCACTTCAAACTTGCAAGCAATTTACATTTAGAAAGTGTCATCATGCCTGTCCCTATAATTTAGACTGTTTTTAAGTCAATCTGTTATTGATTCAACCAGAATAGTCAATTATATCCTGTAGATCTTCTTTCGTTCTCAAATTATTGACCTCACCAAG
This sequence comes from Cryptoprocta ferox, assembly GCA_028646485.1. Classification (NCBI taxonomy): domain Eukaryota; kingdom Metazoa; phylum Chordata; class Mammalia; order Carnivora; family Eupleridae; genus Cryptoprocta; species Cryptoprocta ferox. The sequence continues at coordinate 68,535,870 of CM053575.1, forward strand.
TCAATTTGTAATTAGGCAACTTTTTAAAAGTGCTTTCTCTCCATAACTATAATGGCAGCTTTCAGACTGTTGTGAGTTCTCTCAGACTTCATGATTATCTGGTTCTAATACTGATTTTATCTAAAGCAATTATGTTTTAATGAGGTATACTTTATGTTTGTAAAAGAAGTTAAAAGAATTACTTCGAACTTCAATCTTGGACTGGATTTCTAAGTTCAGTAGTAGGTAAGAATCACATGAAACTTGGGGCACCTGGGTGGCTCAGTTGGTTAAGCATCCGACTTCAGCTCAGGTCATGATCTTGCGTTTTGTGAGTTCTCTGTCTCTCTCGCTTACAATTAAATAAACATAAAAAAGTCACATGAAACTGTCATTTTTTTTGAAACTGTCATTTTTGAAGTCCAAATGATTAAATACCAGCAATTCTATATGATTCAATCTAATAGTTTAGTTTCCTTTTACATGCCCTAGAAAGGAAATGAGTGTTTATGAAGTAGTGGAACAGCCTAGGCCCTGACATATAGATTAAAAAAAAATTGTATGTTTATTTTTGAGACACACACACACACACACACTCACACACACACACACACTCACACACACACACACACACACACACACAGTGTGAACAGGGGAGGATCAGAGAAAGAGGGAGACACAGAATTTGAAGCAGGCTCCAGGCTCTGAGCTGTCACCGCAGAGCCCGATGCGGGGCTCGAACTCACAAACTGTGAGATTATGACTGGAGGCAAAGTCAGCTGCTTAACCAATTGAGCCACCCAGTGCCCCCTGACAAGATTTTAAATATTATGTTGAGATTAACACTCTTTATAAGGAAGCAACAGCCAAAAGAGGCAAATCAACCTAACCACAGAGGATTGATATGTTATTTACTTTCAGATTGATATCAATACTGCGTAACCTCTGTCCTCTGAGTCAGTAAAGTAGACAAAACCCTATCAACTTGTGTCACGAAGAAAGCATTAGAGCAAAAGTTTGGGAACCTGAAATTGAAATGCATTCCAGGTTTTTCCATATCCTGCCTATGTGAGTGTGGGCCAAGTCCCACTGCTTAGTCATTCTTCAGGTCTCACTAACAGGTTAGGTATTAGCTCCCCAGAGAGAACTTCCCTGAGTATCTTTAAGGTTGAGGCCTCCATAGCATCCTTTGCTTTCCCTTTTGTAAAAGCATTTATCATACTAAAAATCATTTATGTCATGCCATTGTTCCTCACTAAGTAAGAAGTATGAGGGTCAGGAGATGTTTGTCTTGTTTATTCTTTTATCCCTGGTCTCTAACACAATGTCTGACACACAATAAATGACCAGTGTGAATCTGTTCCTTGAGTAAGTGAATGAAATGAATCGAATGGTTCAACACCTCAGTTTTATAGTCTGTAAAGAACATATAATGGTGCCTGTCTTACCACTCACAGAGTTGCTATAGTGTTGAGGTCAGATGATTGGGTAGAATGGAGTAAGACAGAAAGTGTATATTTCACCTCTCCCCTATGAGACCTCTCCCCAAATCCAAGATGGTTAATGAAATTGTTTTGTAAACTGAATAGCTCTCTACAGGCAATATTTACTACTATATTTCATATAAGTAAAGACTTTATTATATCCATGGTATGAGGATTTCCTTAAGGTGTCATTCCACTGGACTAAGCCTTTTGTGACTACGCATAATTTGCTTTCCCCCAATTTGTTATATGTACCATTTCCCCTAACCTTTATCCATTTTGCTGATTTGTTTTCTCTCCCTGGGAACACATCCAAATCATAAGGACCCTTTACCAGTTAGAGCTCAGGCAGCAAAACGGAAGTCATTCTAGATAGCCCAAGCAGAAAGAGTTTGATACAGAATTGGAGGTTTATTCAACCATTGGAAGGGCTGGGAACAAAGGTTGGAGTGGCTACCAAAAATCCTAGCTACCCACAGCACCAAAGGAGGCTTCCCAGAAGGCATTGAAAATGTCAAGGATCTCCAGGAAGCAACCACGAAGGGTCTCAGTGGTGTATAACACCGTCGATATATAGGATCTTCTCAATGAAACTGCTGAAAAATGCAGCTGCTCATAAATCTGCTGATACTTTCTCCAGAGAATAAGAGCTTCTAAAACAGCCTTAACTACCATAAAGACAGAAATAAAACTTTTGCACATGAATTGATTAGGCATAAGAGTAAGAATAGCCTCTCTCACTTCCACTTTGTTTCCTAGATCCTCATATTTTGACGATGGAAGAAATGGGAGTATAAACAGCAATAAAGATAACATCATAGCTTGACAAGGTGTAATCAGGCCACCTGAGCTATAACTGCATCTTCCAAAGTTGCTTTGGGGTAACAGGGTACATATAAGGCCTGTGAATCCTGTAGGCACGAGCCCAATAATTGCCTACATCTGTTATATCAACATTTGTGGAATGCTATTACATAGTGAATAAAATTTGGAGGGTTTCCTATCCTTCCCCAGAAGCATATGGGCTTTGCTTCTATTTCTCCTCCAATGGCCTTGGGGATGAGAGGATGTATCATTCTCTCACACTAACACCTCCACAAGGGGCTTAAGACTGTTTTTTAGGAGTAAAGAGTCCGGGAAGCAGATGTTATTTTCTACCTGTCTCCTACATCTGAACATCCTAGGTGGGGCCCCATTCTGATATATAGGGCAGTGATTTTTCATGTTTTACTCACTGCTGTATTTCTAGCACCTAGAATACTGCCTGGCTGGTACATGGTAATACTTGATTTTTATAACTGGATGAGCATGTAGTAAATAAGGAAGAATATCATAACTCAAATGATATAATTTAAATTCAGCAAAATACTTTATGTTTGAAAATATTTAGACAATCTGGCAATTTTCTTTCTCCTAAAACGATGTCCTCATGACCTTTCCTGACAATATGCGTGTTCTTACCAACCTGTCTAAAATATATTATTCTTTTAAGAACAAATTTAAGTTGAAAATATTCACTGATCTCCCATACCATCTACTCTCATTGTTATTTTAGTAAGAAACACACAATTTTACACTTATTCACTTGCAGAACTTGCATGGTTGGCCATACGCAGACTGGGATTTAAATCTCAGATCTTCCATATACTAGTTGTGTGACAATGGATAAATCACTTAACCTCTTTTATCCTGTTTTCTCTGCTGTATAATTAGGGTAATTGCAATGTTTACTAGGGTTACTATGATTTCACCTTAAAATTATGTATGAGTATACATATATGTACATGTTTAAAAGCTCAGACAGTATCAGTAGTGAACAATAAACAAAACTTTATTTGTCTTGGTTTTATTTTTCATGGTTCTATGTGATCATAGCTTATCTCTGCAATAAAACTGTAAATACTCTAGGATCAAAGGACTGATTTTGAGATTATAAAAATCCTCTCAGCAGGAAAACAGTATGCTCTAGGTCCAAAATTTCTTCACAAATGAATTATATTTAATATGAAAATGTTAACATGGAGGACAAAAGTATTTTCTTTTCTATTTTTTCCTCCATTTCTATTCCACAGAGTCCCTCTCTTCCACTTTTCCCCCTCCTTCCATTTTTTAGTATATCACGAATTATCTGGATTAGAATCTGGTCGAGAAACATTTGTTTCATTTTAGTAGAAATAGAAGTAGCGCTAGCTTCCAGGAAGTCAAATTTCTTCCATTCCAGCACATTTACCTGGTCCCTCAATGCACAAGACACAGTGCAGGAGACAAGCATGAACCAGACATGCTACCTGCACTTAAAAACCCTGGGCATTGGAAGTCATCAGTAGCTTGGGCCGGCAATATCCTGATCTTGCCTATATGGACAAGAAATCTATATTCTAACTGTATACCCTCCTGAAACATTTCATTGTGCTTTGTTCTTGCCCTTTCAAAATAATGTCAATACCTTATATTGGTGATTCCAGTAACTGAAGGCATACGTTCTATCTTAGTTTATCTTCGCTTCATCCATATTAGGTGGAACAAATACTATTTTTTTAAATGGAGAAATGAAGTCTCAGAAGGATTACATTTCTCTAAATGAATTATTATTGCATGACCTGGAGCCATACTTAAAGTCTTCTGACTGTTTACCTTATGTTATTTTCCCCACGAAGTGATAATTAGAAATTCTTTTTTTTTAATTTTAATATTTATTCTTGAGACAGAGTGAGTATGAGTTGGGGGGGGGCAGAGAGAGAGAGAGAGAGGGAGACACAGAATATGAAGCAGGCTCCAGGCTCCAAGCTGTCAGCACAGAGCCTGATGTGGGGCTCGAACTCACGAACTGTGAGATTATGACCTGAGCCAAAGTTGGACGCTTAACCGACTGAGCCACCCAGGTGCCCCAATTAGAAATTATTTCAAACTTTGTATGATGGAAGGAAGGAAAAGGGAAATGCATATAAGTAGCATAACTAAGTGTTCAGAAGCATAGTACTGATTGTGACCTTCCTGCGGGAGGATCTGGTGTAATAAACTGAGTGCAAGAACTAGTGTCAAAAGACCACTTATTAGTGCTGTCATTTCAAATAAGAAAATAAAGTTCCCTGACCACTACACAACTATTAGAACGGCCAAAGTCTAGAACACTAACAATAACAAATGCTGTTGAGGATGTAGAGCAACAGGGCCTCTCATACATTGTTGGAGGAAATGTAAAACAGTACAGTAACTTTGAGAGTTTCTTGAAAAACTAAACATACTCTTACCATATGATACAGCAATCACACTCATTGGTATTTACGCAAAGGAACTGAAAACTTATGTCCACACAAAAACCTGCACACGGATATTTATAGCAGTCTTATTCATAATTGCCAAAACTTGCAAGCAACTGAGGTGCCTTTCAGTAGGTGAATGGATGAACAGTAGTACATCCAGGAAATGGGATATTATTCAGCACTAAAAAAGTATTATCAAGCCACCAAAAATATGGAGGTAACTTAAATGGACATTATTAAGAGACAGAAGCCCATCTGAAATGGTTACATACCATATGATTCTCCCTGTACAACATTCTGGTAAAGGTAAAACTCTAGAAATAGTAAAAAGATCATAGATACAGAGAAGAGATTGTTTTTGTTGTTTTCATACCTGTACCTGTCTCAGGATTGGCCTTTGGCTGATGAAAGTTACCTAGCCCAGAGGTGCCTAATAGATTCCATTCTGCTTCTTCCAGGGAATCACTCAATTCCCGAAGGAGTCTTGATTCATTGTTATGGAGAATGGTATTTAGAAACCAAGGTCTGGGCACTGAGAGTGCTCATTTCTTCTGGGGAGTGAGCGCTTCTAGAATCTCTCAGTGGACAGAGCTAGGGACTATACGTATGGATAGTAACTCACCCACACACGTATGTGTGTGTGTGTGTGTGTGTGTGTGTGTGTGTGTGTGTGTATACATATATATATATATTCACTTCTATATTCTACATATTTTTTAAATACTCAGGAGTTTATTGCTAATATCAACTCTGATTCATCATCACAGGGTTCATTTTTTCCTTCACTCCTGTCCTTGTTAGTAATTTCTTTCTCAGACAGTGAGAAATATGGCTCTTACTATCTATGATATATTTACTTATTTGTTCAACCTTAGTATACATATAAAATAATTTCCGAATTGTTAACCCACACCCCTCTGAGAGTACAAAACTCGTGCACAATTTTTTGGTTGTTTGTCATTAGTCTTTAGTTTATAATCAAAATACTGCTTTCCAGAGTTATGTAGTATGGTTTCTTTTTTTTCTTATTCCCTTCAGTCTGGTTATGAGTTATTTGTAAAACAGTTAGATTCCTTTGTCATAGCCTGCTTTCCATTTTAGGTAGCTGTCATGACCTGGAAAATAGTTTACAGATTTCATATGGTAAAATTCCCTCATTGTGACACACAGTTCTATAGGTTTTAATAAATGCAATGAGTTATATGCCATCACCATGGTTCCATATGGAACAGTTCTGTTAGCCTCCAGATTCCCTCACAATACTCTTTTATGGTAAACTTCTGTTTCCAAGCCCAATTCCAGGAAACCACTGATCTGTGTTCCATCTCTATAGTTTTTCTTTTTTTTCTAGAATGTTATACAAAAGAAACCACACAGTGTATAGCTTTTGTGCCCTGCTTCTTTCACTCGGCATAATTTTTGAAATTTATAAACATGGTTTTATTTATTATGTAGTTATTGTTTTATTGTGGAGCAGTGTTCCATGGTATAGATATTATACAACTTATTTAAATATTTATATGTTGGTGGACATCTGGGCTGTTTCCAATTTTTACTATTTTATTTATGACTAAAGTTGCTATGCACATTCACATACGGTTCTTTATGTGGACATATGCTGTCATTGCTCTTGAGTAAATAATTAGGAGTGGGATTGCTGGATCATAAGGAACCTCCATATATTTATTATAGTGGCTATACCAGTTTATACTCCCACCAACAGTGCACAAGGGTTCCCTTTCCCCACATCCTGGCCAACACTTGTTATTTCTTGTCTTTTTGACAATAGCCATCATGACTGGTGTGAGATGATATCTCATTGTGGTTTTAATTTGCATTTCCCTGACAATTAATGATATTAGAGCATCTTGCATGTACCTACATATGTCTTCTTTGGAAAAAATGTCTATTGAGAACTTCTGCCCATTTTTTAATTGAATGGGTTTTTTTTTTTTTTTGCTTTTGAGTTGTATAAGTTCATTATATATCTTAGATATTAGCTTTTTGTCAGATATATGATTTGCAAATATTTTCTCCCATTCACTAAGTTGCCTTTTCATTTTAGTGGTGGTTTCCTTTGCTGTACAAAGGAAAAAATATATAGACATAGATATATAGTAGACACATACTATCTATCTATCTATATCTATCTCCCTCCCTCCCTCCCTATCTATCTATCTATCTATACATCCATCCATCTATTGAAAGGCTCTTAATGACACTCTCTAAATTACATATCACTTTCTGCAATCCACAGGGATCAGGTGGAATACAAATATGGAGGCTATGTTTGTTACCAAGCTTTATTCTATTGTATTGTCAGACGAGGAGTGGGATCAAAAAGGTCAATAATCCTTCAGATGCCATTAGCAAATGTGGCAGCACATAGACAGAAGGTCCGAGTGACTCTGTGTGTATGTGTGTGTGTGTGTGTGTGCATGTGCACAAGAGAAAGAATGGGAGGTCTGCAAAGTGGCTAGCATAGAAGTCCTTCTTTCATAGTAAACTCGTAAAGGACAATTCATCCTCCTGATATAGATTCTACCCCTCTCAATTCTTCTGGACTCTTATTCCACTAATTGACCTATTCTCTTCTGTATATTCAAACTACTTCCCTCTAGCATATAAACAAATAATCTATTTTATTTTAAAGAAAAATAAAGGTCTTCCATTGACCTTGTGACTTATAAATATCTCCCTTCTTTTCAGAGGTACTTTTCTGGAAAGAGAATTTTCTGCTTACATGTGAAAAACAAAAGTCAGTGGTTGTCAGGGGTTGGGGAGGTGCAGGAATAGGCAAAACACAGAGTATTTTTAGAGCAGTTAAAATATTCTGTATGATTTTTTTATGATGGATACATGTCACTATACATTTGTTCAAACCCATAGAATGTACAACATCAAGGGTGAATTCTAATGTAAATTATGGATTTAGGTGAATAAGATTATGATGTGTCAGTGCTGTGGATCTCAGTTTGGGCATCAAAAAAGTCATGCTTGATGCCTCACAGGCTTGTTATAATGATCAAATGGCATCATGGATGTTAAAGTATATAAATACAAGCTAATAGATATTATATCTCTAAACACATTAGCCACTGTCACTATGACTTGGCATAGCTTGTGCCTGATATCCTAAATACCAAGAAAGTACAACGAAGGCTCACACACTGCCTCTTGATGCCAGTTTAACCACTGTTTCAAAGTCAGAACATAAAAATAGTTGGAAAACAAACAATCCAGAATGACATGATAGCAGCAAAAACAAAATTGTGTCAGACTGACCTGGAATAGAATTCTGGTTCAGACATACATGAGATAGGTGATTTGGAGAAAGTTCTTAAATTTCTTTTAATGTTTTGTTATCTTTAAAAATGAAGATGAGATGTACTGTTTAGTATTCTTGGGAGGACTTCATAAGAAATGTAAATAAATCCTTTAATATCATGTCACAGATAGATATTCTAAACATACTACTTTATCATTTTTGTTTGTATTTATTTATATATTTGTTGAACCTTATTTGAACATCTGCTATATGCCAGATTTCATGTTGGACACTGGTCTTTTCTCTCTTCTGCCTCTCACTTTAGAAATAAATCAAAGGCTAAGAGCCCCTATCAATGTCCTGCTTCCATAGATTACAGTCAACAACTCATACCATCTCCCTCTCAAAAAGAGGCATTAATTAGCGAGTCTAATGACAAAATGTATTGTGATTTACCAGAAGAAACACCATGAGTAAAAGAGAAAGAGGTACGCTCAGCACTGGGTCAGAGGTAGGAAGAAGGAATGACCAGGTGTCAGGCAGAACCTGAATATGCCAACCCAGGAAGAAGTGAGAACAAGAAGAGATCTGAGTGTGGAGAAAATAAAAATTTTTCTCTTTGTTCATCCTTTCATTCAATATCCATGTAGTGAGTCCTATTATTTTCCAGCCTTTCTCAAGGTGCTAAAACTAAGACACCCTTATTGCAACCAGGAGATGATGCCTGAGAGGAACTTAAGATTTATTACAAGCCATGGTTTAAAGGTAAAAGATTTCAGATGCCATTACCAATCCCCAAAGTCATTTAGTCACCAGTATGAGCTATAATGGATTATTGATCTCATAGACTATAAAGGCTCTCAAAGATCTATCATAGGCTATTGGGTTAATCTGGCGACTGAACATGCATACTTATTTGTCTATTGTCTGCCTTCATTCTCATGTATAATTCCTCCTTCTGGAGTTAATGGGAGTTAGGTGCCTGCTTCCAAGGAGAAAGAAATACTTTTTTAGGTTTCATGCTCTAAATACCAATGAAATAATAGCTCAGAGAATAAAGCCGCTGAATGTTTAAATTTGAATCCTTCAAATGTTGTATTCATTTATGTGTCCATCATCATTAAAACTGTTCAGAAATAGGGACTTGGCAAATTTCATTTTAATTTAGATTCTCTGTGAAGCTACAGTATATGCATGTTCTAGTTCTTGTATCCATAGTGGTTTCATGTCTTTGTTTTGCATTTGTTTGGTGTGTGTGTGTGTGTGTGTGTGTGTGTGTGTGTGTGTAAAAGAGACAGAGAAAGTAAGAGTACCATGAGGCTTGCCACCAACATTCTAAAATCAAATACCCTTAACTGAGAGCTCATCTCATGATTTGCCAAGACGAGATTTTGACTAAAAATGTCGAAGCTCTTAAAAATGAGCTGCATTGGGGTGCATGGGTGGCTCAGTCGGTTAAGCGTCTGACTTCTGCTCAGGTCATAATCTCACAGTCCATGGGTTTGGGCCCTGCACTGGGCTCTGTGCTGACAGCTGAGAGCCTGGAGCCTGCTTCAGATTCTGTGTCTCCCTCTCTCTCTGCCGCCCCTCCCCTGCTCACTCTCTGTCTCTCTCTATCAAAATAAAATAAAGGACATAAAATTTAAAAAACACATTTAAAAAAATGAGCTGTATATTGGAAATACCTGTGCAACTGTCACCATAAAGCTGCAAATATGCATCACCAATGGTCTTGCTCTATATGCATGAAAGAGACGTTTCAATAAAGAGCAAATCAAGGTCATGGTGAACACATCTTTTCTATACAGAAAGTCAATCAAGTGGTAAATTCACCCTAGCCTGGTCACTGACTTAAACAAGAGTGATTATGCATTGGGAATGTATATCTGTATTTCTCTTAGAAATTCCTTGTGCAATATCCCAGAAGCCCAGGAAAGTCATACAAAACCAGGTAGAGGGGTTGCTTCTTCTTAGTATCACTCTAGGCAGAAGCAGGATTAAGGAGGCTCATAGATGGTCTAACACAGAATCACTATGAAATCATGGAATCATGGAATCACTATGGAATCATGTAACCAGATCTAATCTTTCATTTTATTGATGAAGAATCTCTGACCCAGAGATGTCATGGGACTTGCCCAAACTCTTACAGAAATGGGGCAAATCATTGATAAGAATGCACTTCCCTATTTCTCAGACCATTCTTCTGTCCCTTCTCTTATATCTCCTGTTATGCAGGATGGTCTGAAGGAAAAAAACCATACATAAAAAATTATAGATATATAAAATGTTGTTATATATTATATATACAATACATATACAGTATATGTTATATATAATAAATATAAAATACCAGTAGTTTCAGAGTGTCTAGATGCAAAAAAATGCCTACTGGTTCAACTCATCTATGTCTATTCTTCACTTTCAAAACTGTACATATTATCATATGCTATTTGAAATCAAGAATACCACTGTAGATACAATGTCTATTTAGTTCTAAGAATCATACATAAATGCAGCCTTTCATTAACTTATTAAATTTATATTACAGCATCTAGAATATTCTGTAGAAATCTGGTACACTTTTCATTTCAGGTACAAATCAGTAAGACTATCCTAAAGACATCCATGAGAGAGGACACAGCACCATTTTACTGACTGCCTTGAAAGCCCTTTTTGCTTGTCAGTACTTCTCTAAATCCTCACTACTCAAGGTCCAGCTTTAGATCCATCTTCTGTAAAGCCTCGCTTGACTTCTTCTTCCACCCTGATGTGCCATTTCTACCTTACAGTTGTACTTAAGTTCATGAGCACACTGTGCATTTCATTTTTTCCTGGTGTGTCATGGAGATTCCCTTTGCCTTTCAGGCTAGTTTCATTAGAAGGGAGAAAACGTTCTCTGGAACTCAGGGCCTGTTAATCTTCACCAACTCTATGGCACCTCAAGAAAAGGCCTAGCATATAAATTAGGCTGTGAGTACATCACTGGGATGATTATATGAGATACTCTCACTGACTCTCTTTATGGATCTCTCTACTTTCTTTGACCACAGCCTATGTCCTGGCTGTAGATTACTGGGTCATGATTTTGTTTGCCCAGGCATGAGTTTAGTTACTTGCATATGTACGCAAGAAGAAGAGAAATTAGCTTAGAAAAGCAAATAATAATAATAATGATATTAACAATGCCTCACACTTTCATATTTGTATTCATTTTGGAGTTTAGCAATCACATACATTTTCCACATTTACATATCATAATTAATCCTTCCAATAGCTTGTTGGATATGTAGTATAAAATAATGGATAAGATTGTGAGTTCTGTAGTCAGACAGACTCTTGTTTTATTCTAACATTCCCCATGATTTTAGTTTCCTCGATGGGGAATAATAATGCCCTTAAACTAATAAAGTGGGAATAATAATATCTTTAGCTAATGGTAAAGATTAATAGACGTAATGCATATAAAACAACCCCTGGCACAGAAGAAATAATCAGTAGATCATCATCATCATCGTCATCATTGTTGTTGTTGTTTTTCTTAGAATTATTGATCTATTACTATAGCAGAGGAATTACTTCCATGCATTTTTCTTATTTATAAAATTCTTGGCACCTGACTTAGAGTCTATATTAACCAATTCCTGCAGTTATCTTGAGTGATTTTAACATTGACCTGTACTTAGTTCATTGACCTTCTCATGCCCAAAACCTCCTCTGCTCACCTGAGCCACCCATAGTCATAATTGTGCCTCTTCATTATCCAAATCTCTCTGAACCAAAATCACTAATTCAAGCATTCTTTTTTCTGACCATGGTGTTCTGTTCTCGTATAAAGCCAAGTGGATCACATCAGTGCCTCCACTTCATTTACACCTCTGCCTAAAAATTTTACTCTCTTCCTGCCTTTAATTACTTTTATTCCAAGTTTATAACTCATAGTCCTCATTTTAAAACCCCCTTGCGAAAACTAACCTTTGTTTCCTGCTGTACTTTTTTTTAAATCAAACCCATCTAGAAAAACCCAACACTATTTCAAACTTCTTTTCTCCATGCTTATAGTTAGAAAGTCAACCATTGCTTTGAGAAATTTAATTAACAGATTGAAACTGCTTTACATTTATGATAAATAACCTCAATAGGACTCAACACCTAAGCAATTCTACTGTGTTTCTCCAGGTGACTCTTCATCCATTTTCTGCAAGAACTATTTCAGACCTTCTCAATTCTCAGATCTATGACTATCTCAGTTCTTTGCTACTTCAATAGATACCCTTATCACTTAATTTACATAATGATTCTCTCTCTCTCTCTCTCTCTCTCTCTCTCTCTCTCTCTCTCTCTCTCTCTTTCTCAGACACACACACACACACACACACACACACCCTGAAATGCCGATGATCTTCAGGTTGTAGACATAGATTCCCTACCCTACACTCCCTTCCTGCTGAATACTATGCAATGTTTTTTCTCAAGACACTCTCACCTGTGCTCAAAGCATCAATTACTATCCATATATCATGGGCTCTGAAAAGATCTTAATATATAGTTCGGATCTTTCTTTTGAGTTCCAAATCTAAATTCCAACGTGACTCCTTCGCATCACCACTTGAATGCCTGAGAACTTAATTTACTTTCCCCTTCAAACCTAATTCTCATTCATTGTTTTCCATCTCAACAAATGGCAGAACCATTTATTTATCCATCCCAATACCCAAGTTAGGAATCTAAAGTTTTTCTTAAATTTCCTTTCTTCTTCACCCAGTCTCATTGTTATTACCTCAAATCTTTAAATCTATCCATTTCTCTTCACCTTCAAAAACACTGCTACTACCTCTGCCAGACTTCAGACTTCAGTCTACATCATCATCATCTCTCACTGTAACTCTTTTCTGGCCATACCTCCTCATTATCTAGCCCAGAATCCATATTTATGTAAAACATATATGATCATATCATTTTAAAAAATTTTATGTTTATTTTTGAGAGAGGGAGAGACAGAGGGTGATCAGGAGAGGGGCAGAGAGAAAGAGGGAGACACAAAATTTGAAGCAGGCTCCAGGCTCTGAGCTGTCAGCACAGAGCCCAGTGTGGGGCTCAAACCCACCAACACAAGATCATGACCTGAACCAAAGTCGGACACTTAGCCAACTGAGCCACCTGGGTGTCCCTGATCATATCATTCTTCTGCTTAAAATCCTTCCAAGGTTTCTTAACCTTCTTAGAGTAAAAAACAAAGTTCTTAACACACCTTGAAACTACCATAGGATCAGGCCCCTACCTATCTTTCCAGCACATCTTAGCTAATCTACCCCTCATTCTCTATGCTCTCTAGACTACAATGTCCACAACACAAATGCCAGGCTATTTTGTTCCCCATCTTATTCTCAGTGTGTACCCAAAATTCCTGGTACCTTGGGGGTGCCAAATAAATAATTAAATGATTAATTAGTAGCTAAGTGACTTGTTCAAGGCTTTTAGTACAATAGAACAGGAAAAGACCAAATCAAAGACCTCAGAAATTTGTTTAGCAGAGTCCAGACTTAGTCTCATTATTTATATGCTGGAGATGAGTTGAGCTGACTATGGACCAGGAAAAAAAGGGCAATAGTATCTTCCCTGCCAGATGCATCCACAATTCCTAAGCGTTAACATCACTAACCCAGATTGAATTGGTAGTTCTAAAATACCACCAAAAAAGGAAGAGGTATAGGAGGAGAAGAGGAAGAGGAAGAAGGAAGGGAGGAGAATAGATGGGGAAGAACAAGACTGCTAAGGCTTTGTAGAATTCATATCTGATCTATCATTATAAACTTTTCATTAGGAAAAAAGTAAGATACCATACAGAAGAGAGCTTTAAAAAACCAAAACCATTTTGTTTTCACCCGTTCCTCTTAAAATGCTTCTCTTTCATTTTACCTTCTTTGTAACGGGTCTTGAAAATCATCATTTTTAGCACAGCAAACTAAACAAGCTCTTGGCATTTCTGATACAAAAGAGGTGCCATAATTTCATGCCTTTGCAAACACACACTGTGAGCAATCAAGGGAAAAGGGAAATTAAAAACTAATTCTGCTGTTTATTCTACTCATTTATTTTATCAGTCATCTCAGCCTTGCACTGAATAACAATCAACAGTGTTTGACAGACACACCTAGGGGAGGCTAGACATCTTCTCTCAAAATCTCCAGAAAGCTGGAAAGGAAAGCCAAAAAACAATGCTTCAGGGGGCCGTCTCTAATTATGTAATCAAAAGCATCAGCACTAACATTTCTACTAAGTGTAAAACTTCTGAAATCAGAAATTGCAAAGGGATATCAATAATTCAAAAACCAGAGTTCCTCTATCAGAAACTCAAAATACTTGATGTCCCAAAACTATGACAAGGAAGACTGCCTCCAGAAAAATAGAGACTTGAAAGAATGGTAACCAATCACTAAAGTGTATCTGTGCCCACATCTAACTGCAATTATGTGAATCTCCCTTCTTGAATTTTGGTAGATCGGAGTTCATTTTGAGGCTCATGATGATCCCTTCAGTGTAAATTCCATTTATCCTCATCAGCATTATGGAAACAATTCATAATGCATAAAGCCAAATTATCCATCAGAGAAGAGCCAGTCATTTGCTGCTTCTGAAACCCTTCTCAAGAGTTTGAGGTGGGATCTGGACAGGATGGGAGTCATTTACTTTAATTATCCTTAAATATCAACATTACAAGTAATAGGGGGGACCTAACTTTACTCAAAACAGGAAGAAAATATGCAACAGAGCACACTGCACAAAAGAATCCTACTCGGGTATGTGGACCTCAGTATCAACAATCTACCTTCAATATTTGTACAGTCAGTAATAATTATGAATGTATGCTTTACTGTTGTCTTTATTTCTAAATAAATCTCAGCCAACCAACCAATCAGTATTTATCAAGGAGTGTTTGCAGGTTGGTTTCCCTGGAAGGAGACTCTGTGATGGATATTTGCATGCAGGAGTTTACTTATTGAAGATCAAAACTTGTGAGGGAGTGAGGGAAATAGGACTGGAGGGGCTGAATTATAGTAAAGTCAAACCTAAGGCCTTAGCTGATAATAGATCCCATGCATAGCTCTGAAACTGGTTGAATCTTCACCTAAGAAGAGAAACCTTCAAATAGGGAGGCAGGGAAACTGGGCCTTTTGTATTTCCCCTACCCCCAATTCACCAGTTATTGAAAACAGGCTTTCTCCAGTGAAGGAATATCTGAGTGATTCATTTGAATGGTGTTGATGGTCTGG
Organism: Cryptoprocta ferox; assembly: GCA_028646485.1. Taxonomy (NCBI): domain Eukaryota; kingdom Metazoa; phylum Chordata; class Mammalia; order Carnivora; family Eupleridae; genus Cryptoprocta; species Cryptoprocta ferox. The sequence goes on from CM053575.1 coordinate 68,551,138, forward strand.
GTGACATGGCACCGCATTCACTAAAAAACCCATTATGTATCTGCTCTGTGAAGCCCCTGGCATTAGCAAATTCTAGAGAACACATAACTGACAACTAGGAAACTCTTACTTACGCTTTGTGTCCCAGCCCAAATATTTATGAGGTCTATGGAGATTTTCCAGACAAAAATCAGTCGCTCCCCATTCTGTTCTCTTGTCGCTGCAACATAGTTTTGTGGTATTTCTTATCAAACAAATCATATGTCATTGATTCCTGGTCTGTGTCCCACACGAGCCCATATGTTCCTTGAGGGTAGGTTGCAATCTAAATGTCACTTTCCTAACTAAAACCTCCCAAAGCACCCTATCTTAGTAACCATATTACATTTGTGATTCTTCAGAACATCAAGCTTATGTTTACCTAGCATTTATCCTCACTCATTATTTTTAGATTTATCTATTTGCCTTTCATCAGACAATTGTCTGGCAATAAAGAAACATTAAAAATAAATAAATAAAATTATCATTTGAATAACTATTGGTTTTATATTTTTGTTAAAACTAATTAGTGACATGCAATAAATCAAATTCTGGTTATGTATTTAAATACTGTTGGAATTTAACAAGCCTTCCTTTTCTTTTATTATAGTTTATTGTCATGTTGGTTTCCATATAACACCCAGTGCTCTTCCCCACAAGTGCCCTCTTCCATGTCCATCACCCCCTTACCCTTTCTCCCTCCCCCTTCAGCCCTCAGTTCGTTTTCAGTATTCAAGAGTCTCATGATTTGCCTCCCTCCCTCTCCCTAGCTCTTTTGTCCCCCTTCCCCTCCCCATGGTCCTCTGTTAAGTTTCTCCTGTTAGACTTATGAGTGAAAGTATCTGTCCTCCTCAGCCTAACTTATTTCACTTAGCATGACACCCTCGAGGTCCATCCACATTGCCACGAATGGCCAAATTTCACCTTCCATTTTTTATATCAAGAAGCCAGTTTCTAGACATATATACCTCATTTATTTCCAACCCTCAATTTGAGGTATTTATTTCATGGCAGCTTTTTTTCTTAATTTTTTAATGTATATTTATTTTTGAGAGAGAGAGAGAGACAGAGTGTGAGCAGGGGAGGGGCAGAGAGAGAGGGAGACACAAAACTCGATGTGGGCTCCAAGCTCCATGCTGTCAGCACAGAGCCCGATGTGGGGCTCAAACTCATGAACTATGAGATCATGACCTGAGCCGAAATCAGATGCTTAGCCAACCAAGCCATCCAGGCACCCATCATGGCAGCTCTTTTTTTTAAGACTTAATTTTTTAAGAAGAGTTTGAGGTTCAAAACAAAACTGAGGGGAAGTACAAAAATTTCCCAGTTGCCTCCTGCCACTGCACATGTACGATCTCCCCCATTATCATCATCTCCTACCTGAGTGGTCCATTTGTTACAATTGATAAACCTACACTGGCACATCAAAATCACCCAAAGTCCATAGTTTATACTAGAGTTCACTCTTGGTATTGTACATTCTACGGATTTAGACCAATGTGTGATGACATATATCTATCATAAAATATCATATAGAGTATTTTTCACTGCCCTAAAAATCCTCTGTGCTCTGCTTATTCATCCCTACTCCTCTGTATACCTCCTGAACCCCTGGAAACCACTGATCTTTTAACTGTCTCCATAGGTTTGCCTTCTCTAATATGCTATATAGTTGGAATCATACAGTATGACCCTTTCCTTATTGGCATCTTTAACTTAAGGTACTTTCATTTAAGGTACTTCTATGTATTTTCATGCTTTGATAGCTCATTTCTTTTTAGTGCTGAATATTGCATTTTCTGGTTGTACCACAGTTTGTTTATTCACCTACTAAAGGGCATCTTGATTGCTTCCAAGTTTGGTAATTATTAATAAAGTTATTATAAACATCTGTGTAAAGGTATTTGTGTGGACATAACTTTTCAATTCCTTTGAGTAAATACCAAGGAGCATGATTGTTGGATTCTATGCTAAGATTATGTTTAGCTTTGTAGGAAACTGCCAAACTGCCTTCCAGCGTTGCTGTACCATTTTGCATTCCCACTAACAATGAATGAGAGTTCCTGTTGCTCCATATCCTTGCTAGCTTTTGGTGTTGTAAGTGTTCTACAGTTTGACTATATTAATAGGTATGTCATGATGTCTCATTGTTATCTTAATCTGCATTTCTATGATGACATATGATATGGAGTATCTTCTCATATTTAGCATCTGTATATCTATATTGGTCAAGACCCACCAAGGTCTTTGGTCAATTTTTTAATCAAGTTGTTGCTTTTCTAATTATTGAGTTTTAAGAATTCTTTGTATATTTTGGATAACAGTCACTCATCAGATATGACTTTTGCAAATATTTTCTTCCAGTATATGGCTTGTCTTATTATTTTCGTGATATTACTTTCACAGAAATTTTTTTTTAAATTTTAATGAAGTCTGATTTATCAACTATTTCTTTCATGGATCCTGTCTTTGGTGTTATATCTAAATGGTAACACCATATCCAAGGTAATATAGGTTTATTCTATTGATATTTTAGTCACTGATGCATTTGCTCAAGTCATTTGCTAGATCCCCAATTAATATATAATTATTCTACGAACATTAGAAAACATAATTGCCAAAGTGCCTAGATTTCTAGCATTTGATTTTCTTCTCTACAATCAGGATTCATAGAACTACTAAAAGGGTACCTTTTTAAAAAAGAAGTTAAGGGAAACTCCTAAATTATATAATAGTTTGTATACTAGATTTGAGCTCTCTTATAGGTGATATTGACTTTGATCATTCAGAGGGAATTAAAAGTCTTAAATTGAATACACTTAAGATGTGTGTGAAATTTAGAAAGGGTCTTTTTTTTTTGCTGCAGTAATTTTTTTATTTTGTATTCCTACTCTGCTACAGTAGTATGTTTTGGCTGCAAAAGCCTCTGAATGCAGAGGTTAATTTTCCTCCAGGTAAACTAGGCTGTTCTATTATTAAACACACCCTCTACTATTGCTAAAAAGTCTCTAAGAGTATAAGTAGATTTAATGGTATCAACAACTACTATATCTGAGGTTTAGATCATCCAAGCTGAGTCCAAGATCAAAACAGTCCAGTTTCTGATTTATAAACATTCACTTTGCAAAAAAAGTTTAAAAGGTTATTGGCCACCTGCCTATCACTCAAGCTTTGTGAAGAGCAGTTCTTTGAATTCAGAAGTAGAAAGTGGTTGATACAAAAACAGGACCACAAAAAGGGAATTGATCCTGAAGTCTAGATTCAGGCTGGACCCATCACATGTTAGTTCCCAAACATTTCAAAAACAATCACACGAGGGGGCCAGGGTGGCTCAGTTGGTTAAGTGTCCAACTCTTGATTTCAGCTCAGATCATCATCTTACTGTTCATTAGATTGAACTCTGTATTGGGCTCCATGCTGATGGCACTGAGCCTGATTGAGATTCCCTCTCTCCCTCTCTCTCTGCCCTTCCCTCCTCAAATCAACATTTTAAAAAATCAGCCCTACTCACTCTACTACAGGATAACACAATGGTTAAATGTTTTTGATTCTAGAATCAAACAACCTGGTTTTAAATCTCAATTCTACTCCTACAAGATATATGTTATAAATACAAACTTTTATAACATTGTGTTCATTTGCTTACCTGTAAAACATGATAATAACAGGATTTACCTCATAAGATATCTGTGGGACTAAGGGATTCATCTATGGAAACTGCTCAGAACTATGGCTAAAATATATGAAGTGATATTAAAGATAGTAGTATGAATTAGTGTTATTGAAACAACCACTTCTACCACAACAAATTAGCTGAGGCAATGAAAATTCTAATAGAAGGAAAGAAGAAAAGAAAGGAAGCCTAGAATGATACATAATGAAGTGGTATTTATTCAGAAGTGAAAGAAGGTGCAAGGTGCTGGGAAGGTAAAGCACCAGAAGAAGAAAGATACAGAGTAGGATGTGGAACGGTGTCAGGAAACATTTAAGCTGCTCATTAAAATCTTGGCCATGACTGAAATTATATTAGAAAAGAAGCAGCCACTTCCTTACCCTTTTACATCTTCCTTCCTTTTGCACAACATGACCAATAATTCTTAAAATGCAGAACTCATTCTAGTGCTAAGGCATTCAAAGACCTCTAAGATAATCTAAGAACCAACTGCTTCTAACATTGTTTCTATTGTAAACCAAGTGCTAAATTCTAACTAGGACTCTACAATTGAAATTTTGGGTACAGATTTTGCCAAGTCTTTTGCAACTCCAAGCAGAACCTTGGGAGATAACCTACATATGAAGCCCAAGGAATAGGAATACAATGAAAAGGACTAGATTCCTGATGACAAGTGGCTGATACTCAGACCCCAAAATGGGAATATAGAAACCATCTGTTAAAAATGCACATTTGATGAGTTGTAAGCCAGTGGGGCCTTTTAAAGCCTTTACTATGTTAAGCATGTCTGGAATCACACTGGTTATTGGGTGCTCAGAAAAGGAAGCAGGCTCCAGCTAACCCTGGGCACTAGTAGTTTAACAGAAGCAAGAATAAAGAGAAGACCATTAAGTGGGCCTCCTCAGAGAACAACACAGGAAAAAAGAGGAGGATGCCATACAGATCTATTTCCCCAAACACTCTAAATAAATGTAGATTCTGATATCTTGGGCCAGTGCTCGATGTTTCCAGAAGGGAAGCCACTTCAAAAAAGTCATGTATTGAGGCAAGAGGAGAGAAATTCTTTTTCCAAAAATTATGTAATTCAAGCTTTCTAAGAACCTCCAGTTTCTTATATTGAGCACATATTCTATGCCTAAATGAAGGCAAATCACTTATAGGTAATATCTTACTTAACCTTTATTAAGAAGTTCTATGATTGACTGATATTATTACTCCATCTTATAGATAAGGGAACTGAGAACCACAGTGAATAAGACAGTAAGTAGTTTTTACAAAGTCATAAAACTGTTTTGTGGTAAAACTTCATATTCCTCACCAGAGCCTGCAAAGCGATATAGTTTGCACTAATAAGAGGACATATTCCACAAAATATTTTGCTCTCTGTTTCCCAAGCAAAGACAAGGAAAGTAAGAATAACAATTTGGAATTTCACCAAAAAACTTAGACTTGTTTTAAATATAATAAACGTCTGCAATTTCAGATACACTGATGATTCTTAGAGGCAAATAATCATCTCTTGCATATATAAATTAGTAAACTATCTTTCCTAAGTAGGTAGCATTACAAAGCTTTGTAACAGATCATGCAAGTTAAAGATTCAAAACTTTATTTTTTTCCTTTAAGAAAAAAATAAAACTACTTAAAAACAAAGGATATGATCTTGTTTCCTTTCCCAATCCATGTGATTTCACAGACAGACAGACACACACACATACACATACACACACTTACTTCTTCCCATGTCCTCAAGCAGACAAAAGTCTATTATAAACACATTAGATTAATATAGCCCTGTCTTTTCTGAATCATTAACTTGTTTTATTCTGGGTGTCTATATGTCAGTGTACATTAACTCAAGAGAAAAACTAGAATATCCATCCCAAAGTTTAGCTAAACTTCATCATAATTCTTCCTTGACAACTTGGTCCTTTGACCCTTTTTTTTTCAATCAATGTCCCAGGTTTACAGTTAGAGAAAGACTTAAAAGGGTGAAGTTGATGTTAAGAAGGAAAGCATTTTTGCCCTGATAAATTTCATTTTATAAAATCACTAACTCCAGAAACCAGAATAAGATTTAAAATGCTATCTTTTAATATTATTTTAAAGATTTTTTCAAGCCAGCATAAAAATAGAAATGGTGCAAGCAGACTGATAGAGACATATCAGACATGTAATTAAAGCTACAGGTGTGCAGAGTACTGTCAGCCCAGACGTGTATTGTCACTGGTAAAGAAAAAAAAGAAAAGAGCTACAGACTTTTAAAGAATCTTTTACCAGTTAAATATACCAAAAATATTCCCAAGACTTAGGAAATGTTGTACAATATGTGTCAAAGAGAAGTCTCATTCTTTTTGCAGCTCTGCTTAATGTTTTATGTTCCCATCATTTCTGTTCTCTCCTCTTTTGGTGATATACATGTCATGTGTCTGTGGACCTAAAGGGAAAACTCACATAAACACAATGTCTGCATTGACAACTTTACAGTTCGTCCAGAGTGAAGACAGCATCTATTGAGTGTGATACAATTCCATTGCAGCGTATCAGCAAGAGACTCTGTAAAAGGGAAAGGCTAGATGCTAAATGCCTATTCTGCCCACTAGGTAAATTAGGGATACTGTTTACTTTTTCTGAAATTTGAATGCCCCAGTTAGATCAAAGATTGATAATTAAAATAATTTTATGTCTTTTTTTTAAATGCCACGATTTGATCTGAAACCGTGGGAGACCCATTTGTTGACCTTGGATAAAATTCCCACTTGGAAAATACTGGAAGTTAATTTACACAATATTAAGTGAAGTAGAGGAATATGCCATTAATTAAGATCTTATGAATCTCTCATTTACATGGAAGGCAATGAAGATAGCAAATAGATGACTAAACTAAATGACTAAACAGGACCCTTTGGTCAGAAGTGGCAAAAATCCAACAAAGGCTAGCTTAAACAATACTGACAAAAGCAATAGAAAATAGCATTTACTGAGAACTTTCTATATTCCAGAAACTAAGCTAAGTATTTTTCATACCTTAGCTCTGAGAGAAATCCCATGAAATAAGGACTATTGGTATCTGTTTCTTGACAGATGAGCAAATGAGGCTCAGAGAGCTCAAGGCACTTATCCACACCCACAAAGCTAGATAGTGATGGCTTGGGTTCAGAATTGAGACAGTTTGATCCTGAAGCCCAAGCTTTTAATCACTACGCCACTAGGAAAGAAAGGAAACTTAATAGAAGAAAACTGGGGTGTTCACAAATCAAAGGAAGGACATAACTATGCCTCACAAAGGCAAGAAATAAAAGCAAGAATTCTCTTACATCAAAATCTTCCTGTGTCCTCTCCCCTGGCACACTAGCAGTCACCACATGTCAAGGAGAGCAGCTCCCAATTTCCTACCTTCACTGCTAGAGTAGAAAGGGTACAGTCCCACCACAACCGGGACCCAATATTAGAAGATTCTAGGGAAAGGCTCCATTAGAACCTGCCCTTGGCCATGAACACTGTGCAGGTAAAATGCTCCAAATGGTCCATTTGCAAGTTTGAAGGGGCAGGAAGTCTTTGGAGCCATTATGGAACCACATGGAGAGAATAGGGAAGGAGTGGCTCCCCCCCAAAAAAGAAAAGTGCTGTTAACAGGAAAAATACAGGTGATTGTATTAGGATGGAAATAACAGTGGATGGCCTTTATGCTTGGACTCAAGCCTAATGGTTCTGGATTCTGGCTTTGGCTTAAGGATGATGAATCAGGGGTCTTTGGGAATGTCTTTGTTTTCTCCATGTCTTTTAAACTGCCTAAAAAGAATAATCATTCTTGTCCAACCTAATTTACAATCCTTTCTAATAAGAGACTTTTCAAAAAATTAAAAATCATCCATGTGATTTATGATCATTTCAACAAGGCAATACTTTGTACTATTTTGGGGGATAAAAATATTTATGAACTGAAGAAATTGTGTACAAGATTTTGGCTTGCTGAAGAGACAATTTCTTTCAAGGACTTTAATAGTACTGCATAAAATACCAAATTTTAAGTGTGAAATGTATGCTAAATATATTTTTAATTTATTTATTAAAGTAGATATAAAAAGCCTTTGCAGATACTTCTTAACACTTTTCATACTTCTATAATAAAATAAGTATACCAAAATCTTCTACATACTTTTTACTAATTAAATTTACATTTTTGTAATTCATTCTTTAACTCATCTATTCATGTACTTACTTGTTCATCCAAGGTATATTAATCTCCTACCATAATGATTCCAAATTAATAAGTCTGACTTTATTAATAAATAGGCAGCCAATAGGTTCTGTTGACTTCACTCAACAAATCCCACTAGTAACAATGGCCTCAAATTTGTCTGCTTTACTGAATCTAACAGTCTTTTTCACCATAAAATATTATTTTCCCCCAAGGGAATGTGAATTTATAATAAAATTTTAATTTCCTAGAATCACAGGTATCAGGTATCCTCTCTGAATTTTGTTTTACATCCAAAGCTTGGCACATCACTATTGTTTTTATCAAACTCCATACTACTGGATGGCTTAGCCCACATGAATCCACTGGAAGAGTTAAAATATTCCTTAACAGGGGCGCCTGGGCTGCTCAGTCAGTTAAGTGGCCGACTTCAGCTCAGGTCATGATCTCTTGGTTCGTGAGTTTGAGCCCCACGTCAAGCTCTGTGCTGACAGTTCAGAGCCTGGAGCCTGCTTCAGAGTCTGTGACTCCTTCTCTCTCTGCCCTTCCCCTGCTCATGCTCTGTCTCCCTGTATTTCAAAAAATAAATTAACATTAAAAAATTAAAATAAATAAATAAATAAACATTTCTTAACAGATAAGAGAGGAACTCTTCCGATGGACCTGAGAAAGAATTTCAAGAGAGATTTAGATCAAAAAATTCCCCAGGGAATTTGAAAACCCCTTGAACCATCTGATTCTTCTAATCCCTCATCTAATTTACAGAATCATAAGAGCAAATGTCTACCCAAAGAAATAAAGTGAGGAAAAAGCATCCCTTGCTTATCCCAATTAGCAATATCCAACCTAGGAATAGAAATAAGAGCAAAACATTCTTCCTATTTATCTAATGTACTATTATTAAGCACCCAAGATTATGTTTGCTCATTTTCCAGAAGATTAATAAATCCCTTCTTATATATCAATGACTCACAGAAATAGTCTTTCTCTTTCCTCAGTGGCTCAAGAGACTTTATATTCACCACCAATTCTTGCATACATGTCACCATATAAACAATTCTTATGGGTCACTTTATATGTCACTAAGTAGACCATATATATCTTTAAAAAATGGATATAAATATTGAGGTCAACTGAGTCCACATTAACATGGAATCAAAATAGGTCTAGAAAGAAACTTTTTATAAAACTCAGAAAGTTCAGCATTGGTTTCTCCCATGTTGCCAGGAATCAGAATGGCCAGTGTGTCTTCCTGTCTTTTAGAGTTATTTTATTCAGTGGCTGGGAAGAAATTACAAAAATACTTTGAAAACAATGTGAAATAAAAAGACACTGTCCAAATGGGATTTGATGTGAAAGGTCTTGGCCCCATTTGGCAGCACAGAAACCCTCTGCTCAGATCTGGCTATCTCTAAGGCAAATCCCCTAGAACAGTCCAATCTATGTTTCCAGAACATTTAAATTTAGAATGTAGCTTACAGAGGAGTCTTCCAAATCTGACACATTCAGAAGCACTCACTGAGTGGAGTCGTATTTGTATTCAGCACTGGAAGATGCTAACTGCTACTTGCTAACAGTGGTACAGTTTGCTGAAATTTCTATTTTAAATCCAACATCCTTTGTTAGAGGAGTTAGTCTGTGGCACTGTGTTTTCAGTTTCCTGCCAAAGGCATCCCCCATCTTCTGGAAGTAGCTGACAGATAGATGCCTCCTTCATGATAGAACCAGACTGCCCATCCGTGTGTTTTAAGCAGATGTCCTGTTGAAAGCTGGGCTTTCCCATCAGTTTTATGTGCTGCTCCCAACAAAGGAGAAACTGTGATGATTAAAAGAAGGTACCAGAAAAGGGAGAGAGAGCATACTATCTTCTACTTGAAATTGAAGGCTGCTGTGCTTGTTTCTGCAATCCCCAAAAGCAGCTGAAATCTAAAAAGAAAATGGGAATAGTTTTTTCTTAGAAGTATCCAAAAGAATGATAAGCAGCAAGAAAACTTTGTCATTCAGAACAGAATTTTCAAATGTCTGAGTATCATGTCCCTTTCTAGAGCATTTCCTGAGATGCTATATCCCTGCCTGCCCACTCAGTATCTACGCTGTGTAAACTCCTACTTGACTTCCAGGTGTGGGACATACAAGGCAAGCCCTGCTTCCAGCAGTACTGTCAATGAGTGGAAGTGTCCCCAGGACTTTAGGTCCACACCAAAATAACTCCTCTTCAGTGAAGGCCTTCCTTGCCATGCAGACTCGATTAGGCTTCCCTATTATAGATTTTACTGAAATCCTCCACTCTTCCTTCATACCACTTATTCTTACTACACAAATATCCTTAAATCATTATTTGTGATATTTGCTTACTGCAGGTTGTTTGAAGGAAATTAATAAACAAATGTCACTAAAACATGGAGAAATCCCTGTTAAAACTACAAGAAATTTATTTAGGGTGCTTTGCTCCTAAACACCTAATGGAACAGAAGAAAAAGAAGAAGGAAGAAGGAGCAGAGGGAGAAAAAGAAGGAATGAGTGACGGGAAGACTGATTCACCTGAGGGAATAGCCCATGGTAAAAGCAGTTTAAGATAATGGTGCATCTGGAGTTAAAACAATGTGACCACATCTAGTTTCTCTCTGTGTATTCTCAGCTCTGTTTCTATTAGGTTGGCTCCTTTTAGTTGCCTTGCTTCATAGTTACATGTTTATTGGCTTATGCATAGTGGACAATAACAGAAAGTCTGCTTCTTCTTTAACAGCTCAACTAAAGACCAAGAATTGAGTCCTTTTGGCCATGTCTTGACTTGGCACACATGCCCATCCTTGAGCCAATCAATGTGGCAGGGATTTGTGGACATGTTAATTAGCTTAAGCCAATCAAAACTCATTCTCAGAGCCAAGCATAGGTTGTTATCTTCCAAATCTCATGATTGGAAAATTCAGGGTACTATTCAAAAGACATAAAGTAAAAATGCAGGGTATGGGGACAAGAGACAAATGTTCACATCAGTGACCTATTAGATTTTTGTGTTGGAAGCTACAAAAAGGTTTTCAGTGGAGAAACAGCTAATCCAGGTTTAGATTTTTAACTGGCATCAATGCGGAATAGTTAGGTATCAGGGAAGAGCATATGAAACAGAACACTGAATACATTGAGTACATTGAAACACAATGCCGCATTTCCCCATATTTTAAAGAAGGCACCAAAATATAGGCTATCACATGCTTTGAGCAGCCTTTTACCAATATAAAGGCTGTAACTCAACTAGAGCTCCCAGCTAATTTGCTATGGACTGAATGTTCAAGTCTTCCTCCAAAAATTCATATATTGAAACCTAGTCCCCAGTTTAAGGTATTTGGAGGTAGCCTTATGCAGGTGATTAGGTCATGGGGTGGGGCCATATGAATGGGATTGGTACCCTTATAAAAGGAAACAGAGATCACTCTTGCCCTTTCTTCCACGTGAGGACACAATGAGAAGACAGCTGTCTGTGAAGCAGGGTGTGGGCCCTGACCAGACACCAAATCTTGGACTTCCTGGCCTCCAGAACTATGAGAAATAATGTTGCTTAGGTCACCAGTCTAGGGTGTTTTTGTTACAGCAGCCCTAATAAACTAAGACATAATTCCAGTACTATTTATGCTAAACACAGGAAGGAGGGGAATCTTTCTTATCTCACCTGAAGTCACATTAGCTAAAAAAGTATATCAGTTAGCGTTGCTGCATAAAAATCACACCAAAAGTTTGTGGTTGAAAAGCCAACCAAATATGTAGCACACAATCTTATCGATATGCAATTTGGGCTAGTCTCAGCTCATTTGGGCCTCAGCCAGGATTCACTAGGGCCAGCTGCCAGTTATATGGGGTCCCTATTTTCTCCTTAATGTGGTCAATCAATGCCAAGTAGTTTATCCCAAGTTTACAAACAGAGTGGCAGTATGGTTCAAGAAGAGGAAGAGAGCAAGACCCAATGTACAAATGCTTTTCAAGTCTCTATTTATATCGCAGTAGCAAATGTCTATTGACTAAATCAAGCCACATGGTCAATGCCAGAGTTAGTGTGAGGAAGCAGTATTCAGAGACATGGAAAGGGGAATATATAAAAAAATAAATAAATAAGGCTATTTTGGTAACCAATACACCATAGTGGACAAAATTTGACCCAAAGTATTAACGTATTAACCACAGGATCATTTCTTACTTTTAAACTTGAAGAAACATTATTTCGAATTAAAGCTTCATAAATTCTCAGTGCTGGCAGGATTTAGGACAGTATTTCTTATTCTTTCCAGCAGGCAATTACCCTAACACTCTAGTTTTGGAAAATTGGGGTGATGAGTTTTTGCTTTGCTATCTCACTTAACATCACTGCATTAAGCCTCTCTGGCATAAATATTCACAACTACACTGCTAGTAAAATTCATAGGGCTTTTTTTCTTAACTGAAAACATAGAAACAGAAATTCTAATTAGTACCAATTTAATTTAATTCTGATCTTAATATTATCGGTGCTGTTCTCATTATTAATCTACACTAACCAGTTTCAATCAATTCTCAAGAGTGAATCTCAATCAAAAGCTCATGATAACCTGTTCAACTTGCAAATCAGGTATGATTAAGTTCCTGACAATAATGAAGTCTACAAAAACTCCATAAATTGGGTAAATTAATATCTATCCTGGGACACTTGGGTGGCTCAGTTGGTTAAGCATCTGACTCTTGATTTCGGCTCGGGTCATGATCTAAAGGTTCATGAGATTGAGCCCCACATCTACTGCACTCATAATGCAGAGCCTGCTTGGGAATCTCTCTCTCTCCCCCTCTTTCTCCATCCCTCCTCTGCTTGTTCATTCTCTCTCTCTCTCTCTCTCTCAAAATAAACTTCAAAAAATATCTATCTTAATGAAACTGAAAAAGTACTGAATCAAGAAATCTAAAAACCCAACCTTCCCTCTTATCCAAGAGAGAGTAACAGGGACCAGATTTACCCTCTTACCTTAAATAACTAAAACCATACAAAATATATGAAAGATTAATTTTCATATTTCATAAAACAGGTAGTTCAGAACCATGATCCTTTAGAGAAATGAAACATACAAACTGCATCCACTTTCCCACTTACTGACTGGAGAGAGTTTCCAGGTTGCAATGCAAGGAAAGAGAACCCAAACAGAGCCTAGAGTCTTCCTGATTTAGAGACAGAGTTGAGAATTCAGAAAGGCCATGGTGACTAGAATTTACAGGACAGATTATCAGAGAGGACCGATGTATATGGATAGGTGAGCTAGAAAGAGAGCAGGAGGGGGAGATGCGAAGATCTGCAAAGCTGCTCTCACATCTTCAGCTGAGTACCTGAGGCCAGGTAAAGAACTATCAAAAAGGAATAGATGAAATAATCCCTGGGGCTCACACAAGGCTTGGGGGAATTTGTGTTCTCATCACCTAGACTGGAAAACCTTGTGATACATGGGTAGGGTACTCAGAAGGGTATTGTCTCAGTGGTGAGGAAAACAGCCCTGGATTAAAGATTGCTCTGGTCCTCCCTAAAAAAGGCTTAAGAGTAACCCATAAAAGAATCACACTATTTCCATGCAATTAAATAGCATCCCAGAATAAGATCAAAAATGTTTATAGAAATGAAAATATCCAAGGGAAAATTCCCATCTTCATTCCAAAAAATTACTAACTTTAAAAAAAATTATTAGGCACATAAAGAAGCAACAAAATACAGCCCACAGTTAAGGGGGGAAATATCAGTAGAACCAGGAACAGAAATGACACAGAATAAAATTGGTAAAGACAGTAAAACAGTTGTTATAACTCTAATCCATATAATGAGTGTTCATACATTTAAAAAGATAAAGAAAAGCATGAGCTCAGCAGGGTTTTTCATAGAAATTGATGGTAAATTTTATATAGAAAAGCAAAGGACCTACTAGAACCAAAATGATTTTGAAAAAAAATGTTGGAAAATTATACTATCTGATTTTATTTTATTTTTTTGAAATGTTTTCTTTTTTTTAATTTTTAAATGTTTATTTATTTTTGAGAGACAGAAAGACAGAGCATGAGCATGAGAAGGGCAGAGAGAGAAAGAGACACAGAATCTGAAGTAGGCTCCAGGCTCTGAGCTGTCAGCACAGAGCCCGACGTGGGGCTCAAACTCACGAACTGCAAGATCATGACCTGAGCTGAAGTCGGCCACTTAACCGACTGAGCCACCCAGGCGCCCTATACTATCTGATTTTAAAATTTATTATGAAGCTGTATAATAAGACAGTGTGCTAGTGAAATAAAGGTAGGCAAACGCACCAATGGAACAGGACTGAAATATACCCATATATATACTGTTATGACCACTGACAAAGATGCCATGAAATTAAGTGAGGAAAAAATAATATTTTCAACAAGTGGTGCGAAAAAAATAGACCTTAACCCTTACCTTACATCATTTATGAAAATTAACTAGAAATAAGTCATAGACTTAAACATAAGAGTTAAAATTACATGAGGAAAGGAAAAAGGACATTGGTTTCTTAAATGGGGTACAAAAAGGCCTAAACCATAATAGAAAAAAGTCAATAAACTAGACTTCATCAAAATTTAAAGATTTTGCTTTTCAAAAGATACTGTCATAACAATGAAAAAGCAACTCAGTGTTTATGGGAAATAGTTTTGAAACATATACCAACAAGAAGACATAATTAGAATACATAATAAACTCCTACCACTTGATAACAAGGAAATTTGAAGAGATCCCTCACCAAAGAAGATATATGTATGGATGTCAAATAGGCACATATATAGTCATTTTGAGAAATGTAAAATTAGGACCACAATGAGACAATAGGACAGATCCACAAGAAAGGCAAAAATTAAAAAGACTGACCATGTCAAGTGTTGGCAAGAATGTAGAGCAACTGAAAATCTCACACACTGATCATGGGAATATAAAATAATTAAATCATTTTGGAAAACAGTCTGTTCTTTTCTTCAATTTATTTTCTTTCTTTTTTTTCCCTCCTAATAAACTTGGTCCTAACTTTATGTAATTGAGCCAACCTTAACTTGTTAAAAAAAAAAAAAAAAGAAATTCAAAACAAAAACATGAGAAGCAGGAAGCAGCAGAGGAGTAGAAATGCTTTTCTTTATTCCTCCCACTGAGTACAATTGAAATTCCTAGAGATTATATATACAGCAAACATAAGAAGATTGAAATGTGGAGAGAAAAGCTAGATAAGCTATAGGCTACAGGACCCAAGCAAGGAATGAAACAGTGATAAGTTCCCTGGGTTTTTTTTTTAATTAATGAGTTGATTATTTTCTTGAGGTATAGTTGTTTCATTGGGGGGGGGTGAGGTGGCTAACAATAATTTGGTAACTTCTTTTTTTTTTAATTTTTTTTACATTTATTTATTATGGAGAAATAGAGAGAGACAGAGCATGAATGGGGGAGGGGCAGAGAGAGAAGTAGACACAGAATCAGAAGCAGGCTCCAGGCTCTGAGCTATCAGCACAGAGCCCGACACTGGGCCTGAACTCGTGAACCACGAGATCATGACCTGAGCCAAAGTCGGTCGCTCAACAGACTGAGCCACCCAGGCAACCCATTTGGCAATTTCTTAAAAGAATACACTTACTATATGATTTAGCCTTTTCAATCCTAGTTGTTTACACCAAATAAATAACATGTCAAAATAAACACTTGTACATGAATTTTGTACTCCTAATAGCCAAAAAGTGGAAACATTCCAAATGCCCATCAACAAATACATAAACCAACAAGGTATGGTATATCCATTCAATGAAATATTACTCAGCAATGAATGAGTGGACTATTGATACATACATCAATATGGAAGAATCTCAAATAATTATGCTGGGCAAAAGAAACTAGGCCAAAAAAATAATACATAATGTATGACCCTACCTTTATAGAATTCTAGACAAAGCAAACTAAACTATGGTAACAGAAGGCAGACCAGTCATTGCCTATCGATAGGGATGAGGGAGAGGAAGAAATGGATTTCATTCAAAGAAGAAACTACAAGGTAAATTTGGTTAATCTTAGTAATCATTGCTTATAATATCTGGACTTTTTAAATCATTCTTTTATTAAGTTATAATTTATATAAACTAAAATACTTATCTTAAGTGTTCTATTCTATAATATTTGACTATTATAAACATCAAAGCAACCCACCATCCAAAAGAAGGTAAGGACTACTCCCATAATGGAAAGTTCACTCATGCTACAGGTCTATCAACTGTCTTCCATCTGACCATAAGAAGCAATTATTATCCTGATTTTTATTCATAGATTTTCTTTGTCTGTTCATGAAGTTCATTTAAATTGAATCATATATATATACATATATATATATGTATATATATATATGGTAATTTTTACTCAATATAGTGGTTTTGAGATTCATTCTTTTCATTGTATTTATCAGTAGTTTGTTCTTTTTATTTGCTGAGTATATTCTATTGTACAAAAACACCACAATTTGTTTATCTACTCACCTTTTGATGAAGGGCTATTTCCAGTTTGGGATTATTAGAATAAGGATGCAACTCAGTAAACAACAGCTGTTGGCGAGGAAGGGGAGAAACGGGAACCCTCTTGCACACTTGGTGGGAATGCAAACTGGTGCAGCCACTCTGGAAAACAGTGTGGAGTTTCCTCAAAAAATTAAAAATAGAACTACCCTATGACCCAGCAACAGCACTACTAGGAATTTATCCAAAGGATACAGGAGTGCTGATTCATAGGGGCACTTGTACCCCAATGTTTATAGCAGCATTTTCAACAATAGCCAAAGAAAGAATCCAAATTTCCATCAACTGATGGATGGATAAAGAATATGTGGCTTATATATACAATGGAATACTACTTGGCGATGAGAAAGAATGAAATCCTGCCATTTGCAACAACATGGATGGAACTGGAGGGTATTATGTTAAGTGCAATAAGTCAGTCAGAGAAGGACAGATATCATATGTTTTCATTCATATGTGGAACTTGAGAAACTTAACAGAAGACCATGGGGGAAGGGAAGGGGAAAAATTACAAACAGAGAGAGAGGGAGGCAAACTATAAGAGACTCTTAAATACACAAAAAACCCTGACAGTTAATGAGGGGTGAAGGGGAAAATGGGTGATGGGCATTGAGGAGGGCATTGGGATAAGCACTGGGTGCTGTATGTAAGCAATGAATCATGGGAATCTACTCCTGAAACCAAGAGCACACTATATACAATGTATGTTAGCTAACTTGACCATAAATTCTATTAAAAAAAAAAAAAAAGAAGAAGAAAAATGTTAGAATTTTCACATACAAGTGCTTCTGTGGACAAACATTTTCATTTCCCTCAGTAAAAAACCAAGTGGAATTTCTGGGCTGCATAATAAGTGTTTGTTTAATCTTTTAAACTATCCCTAAATAATTTTCTGAAGTGGTTGTACCATTTCCATTCCCTCAAGAACTATATGACAGTTTCATTTGTTCCACATATTCATCAACAGTATTGTCACTCTTTTTTATTTTGGCCATCCTATTGAGTATGAAAGGGTATTCTGTCATAATTTCAATTAACATTCCTCTGATGACATGATATTGACAAATTTTCATACACTTCGAGTACCCAAGTCATGTCCATCTTGATTGGGTTGCTTACCCTTTGATATTTGATTTATAGAAGTTCTTTATATATATTCTCAGTGTGAGTCCTTTGTCAGATATATAGCCTGCAAATAATTTTTCCCTATTGGGCTAATTTTCCTATTTATTTCCTTAATGGTGTTTTTGATAAATAATTATTTATAATTTTGATATTAAAAATTATATATTCTTTTTATTTTACAGTTAGCACACTTTTGTGAAAACGTAAAATCATTGAGAGACATACCATATTCATATATTCAAAGGTTGAATATTGTTGTCAGTTGACTATATTGCACTACAGGTTCAATGTAATCACAGTGCAAAATACAGCAGAGGTTGCTGAGGAAATTGAAAGTAAATTTTAAAGTTTTATAAGAAAATGCCACATACCTCTAAGGGTCAGATCAGTATTGAAAAAAGAGAACTAGTCAAATTACCAATATCACTTTAATACTTGCTAAAAAATGACAGTAATCAAGTCAGTATGATATTTATATGAGGGTAGAAAATAGATCATGGGACATCAAAGAGTCCATATTTAGATCTACATAAATATAGTCAATTGATTTCATAAGACTCCCAGTCAGTTAAATGGAGAAAGAAAAAGGATTCTGAACAAATAGCATTAGAAAAATTAGACTTAAATAAGGAAGAAAAAAAAATCTACCCTTGATCACACTCCATTCCCAAGAAGTGATTTAGGATGGATAACAAAGCTGAACTTTAAACAATAAACAATAAATTTACTACAAGAAAACATTGAAAAAAATCTTCATGATCTAGAAGTAGGCAAATATTTCTTAGAACCCTCACCATACTTTTTCAAATTCTTCCCAGGTTTTGGAATGAAGCAGATGAAACTCATTCATCTGAGCTCATTTGTTAATGATGAACAAAAGGTGTAAAACATGACCTCTCAGAAAACACCAGGAGAATACATGGAAAAACTAAACTTAGGAGAAATTTAACACTCAAGATTAAGAAGAAATTATGTTTAGGGGCACCTGGGTGGCTCAGTTGGTTAAGTACCTTACTCTTGCTTTCAGCTCAGGTCATGATATCACAGTTCATGAGTTTGAGCCCCACATTGGACTCTGTGCTGATACCATGGAGCCTACTTGAGATTCTCTTCCTCTCTCTCTGCTCCTTTCCCACTCATGTTTTCTTTCTCTGTGTCAAAAATAAACAAATAAATTAAGAAGAAAGAAAGAAAGAAAGAAAGAAAGAAAGAAAAAATAAATCCAAAACCGGAAAAAAATTATTTTTAAGCAGAAGAAACCTCCTTAGGTGACACTGTAATAAAAAGACAACTTTCTTACTTGCAATTTGTATTTTGTTTTATGAATAGTTATGCTCTGGAGACCAAGGTACTGTGGACACCTTCAAGGGTCATCTGCATCCTTATGGTTAAAGAGTGAGATTTCCTGGGAAGAGAGTCATCTCTCAATATCAATCATCTCTCTCAATATCAATCATCTGGTAAGAGGTGAGTCATCAGGTAGGATATAGGAACTATGAAGAATGTGAATTTTCCACTTTTCTTGGTCTGGATACAGACCAAGAATTTATCAAGCAATGGCCAGTACCTGGCACATGTGCCTCATTTAAATCTTTGCAGCCTTTGGAAGACACAATTAATCTAATATGCACACTTTCCCACTGATTTCAGAGAATGGATTCAAAAATTTTATTCCATACAATACAACTACCACGTATTTATTAGACTTGGTATGTAAGAAAACAATCAGGGACATTCCTGGTCTAAATGAGTACAAGAGGTAACCTAAGTGATAGGTTTTAAGATGGTATTTGTTAGGTGACGTCTAGCTGGGAAGAGCAAGGAAAAGACATGCAGGAGATTTTTCACATGGATGGTGCAGACATTTCAAGTTCAGGAAAACAAGTCATAATATGCCATGCCTCTCATATTTTCCAGAGTTCTGACACTCTGTATTTATTGGCTTTTGTTATTCCCTATATTTTTAAAGATTTTACATTTTAATTCTACCTATGCAATTTTTATTTCCCACCTTCCTCCCACCTTTCTAGCAAAACCCTGTTTTGTTCCATAACCTAACCCATTTCACACTGGCTTCTGTTTCAGGACAGTTCTGGAGCCTGAGTCCTGACTGCAAACAATTATGGAGAGTCTCAATTCTGTTACCAGTGACTGGTGCTTGGATAGGCATGTGATGCAGAGCTGGTCAATGAGACACAAGGAAAGATTTGAGGGCTAGGAAAGACTTCACTCATTAAAAGGTAGTCCTCTACTTTCTCTAAACATCCTCATGCCTGGAAATGACCTCTGAAATTGCTGAAATTATCTTGTGACTCTTTGTGACACCAAACTTAAGAGGATGGTAGAACAGAGAAATTGAAATTTGATGGCATCATTGAATCTCTGATCATATGCTGTAGACCCGCCTTCCTCTGGACTTCCTGATATAGTTCCATAAATTAAAGTCACTTTAAGTAAAAAGTTCCTACCACTAAAGCCATTCTAAATAATACCCTTTAAGAAAAAGTTCAGCCCTACCCCCATTTTAACAATTAGGCTACAGGGAATATATGAAAAAGGTTTGGCTCATAAGTGATCTGAGTCAAAAGTGGAGTAGAACAGTTCCATTGCCTTGCTGTCCCCGTTTCCACTTTGCCCGAGAGAGTGCCAACTTTGGAGAATTTCAGTTATATTTTAATTAAGGAAGACGCTATTTCTGCTCAGACCTTCAAATCACACTAACGAGATCATTCTCTGGTAGTCCAGCCCTTCTGCACGGAGTCATTCTGCTCTGTAGTGATAAGTAGGAGGGAGAAAAGAAGACTACTTAGATGCCTGCTGGCTGAGTAGGTACTTATCCAGGGAAGCAAAGTCAGCTTTGTTGAACAATGATTACCAGATTCCAAGAAGTCACTTCTGTATTTGCTTTTCTTTCTATTTTAGAAGTTAGTACATATTTAGGAGACAAGATGGTTTTCATTTTAAACTTTCTTTTTTGATGCTAATCACTTAATGACATTTTTTTCCTTCTGGCCTGAGGTTTTCCACATTTGGTCCCTGTCTTCTTTTTGGCTTAATTAATCGGAGCCAGAATACCTTTCCCATCTGCCCTGTGTTACCCACTGATTTTCAGAGCAATCTCATGGAGGTGGAACAAGAACAAGAATGTGGTTCTTGGCGGATGATGATGTAGCAGTCAAGGAACTGGAAACTTGGAGGCAGGACATATAACTGGTCAGAGACCACATTATGAATGTTCATAATGGGTAAAAAGAGTCCCCACACTGCTCTTACCCTGCAAAACTCTGATGTGTCACAGCAACTGCAGTGGCCACCTCTGAACGTATTCATACATCCTAAGGTTAATCCCTTCATGTACTGTAGCTATTATTCATGTTGGCCCATGAGTGCCTTCAATTCAACATTTCACTTATAGTAATGGTTCTCATCTTTGAACATTGAGAATGTGCCAGGTACTATGCTACTTGCTTTGCAGATGACAAATCTTTTTTTTTAAGTTATTTATTTATTTATTTTGAGAGAGACAGAGACAGCACGAGTTGGGGAGGGGCAGAGAGAGAGGCAGAGAATCCCAAGCAGTTTCCATGCTGGCAGCATGGAGCCCGATGCAGGGCTCAAACCCACAAAACCATGAGATCACGACCTGAGCTGAAACCGAGAGTTGGACGCTTAACCAACTGAGCCCCCCAGGCACCCCTGCAGCTTACTCCATCCTCACATCTATCTTGTGTAGCAGAGAGTATAGTTATTTTATACATGAAGAAACTTAAGCAAAGGATAGTGATCTGTCCAGAGTCCCATGCAATAGACGTGCCATAGCCTATATTTCATTTTAGTCCTATCTGACTCCTAAGTCAATTCTCTTAAGCACTAAACTTCTTTTCTTTTTGTTTGGCATACCTCTCCAAAATATATGTCCCTTAGGGTATATACTCAACAATTAGTTCAGACCAGGTAGGCATACAAGTGCTCAATAAATAGCTGTTGCTATTAGTGAGAAATAATGTGAATAAAATAGGAAAAAGCAATTTTATTGATTCAGAAATGCTGAGTAACTCTTGTCTATGAGGAAATTATCTTACGTATGGCACTTAGCTTGGTGATTGAAAATACATTCTTCATCAATCTAGGTCTAAGAGTTGGTGGCTATAATAGCTAGTTAGCCAAACTGCTCTTGGTAACAGGCTGAGTCTAACTTGACCCTCTGGCTATAGAAAAGAACATGAATTAGTCAGGAGATCACCCTATTGTAGTGTTTAAAATGGGAAAACCTTTTGAGTCTACTCCTGGCAATCAGTTCCACTGTTTTTTAGTCCGTGTATATCAACAACTATAATCTAAGGTTCTTGTCAGACTATGAGATGGTCCTACATGAAGAGCCCTTTGGTGGTAAGAACTGTGATTTATCTCATTTCCCCCAAGAACTGACATATTGACTGGTACATAGAAAATAGTCAAGAAATATTTGTTAAATTGAATTAAAATGCTTTATTTAGGTGGAAGGAAAATACATTTTGTTGTTCTATGAAAATAATTTTTAAGTATAAAAGGAACTTTAACTGAATGTCTATTTTAAATGTATTAAAATAGCCTGATATTAGAAGAATATAGAGGTTGGAAAGTCAGAGGGACATGTGCTCAGATCCCACTTCTTTACTAAGAATTGTATGATTCTGAGTAAAATGCCTAACTTCCTAATCCTCAGTTTTCCATGAAAAAGAAAATAGTATATCACGGAGTTATGATTAGGAATATATATATATATACACACATACATATATTCATATATAAACACACATATATAATATCATATGCATATATAAAATATATATGTATACACACACATATATAAGTCCATACAGATTAATCATCATCATAATTATAATCATAAATCCATACAGATTAGGTATATATATATATATATATAATGTTATACATAATATAAAATAGTGTAGCACAGTGTGTTTGGTCTATGTATTAGTCAGCTTTTACTGCAGTAACAATTCTAAAATCTCAATGGCATACAATAATGAACAGTTACCTCTTGCTCACTTGACATGAGGGCTGTGAAATGGAGGCTACAGTCTGCTTTAGACTGTAGATGGATGTAGACCTATTCCATGTATCTTGTCATCTAGAACCCAGATAGAAGGACCTGCAGGCTCATGAAAGAGAGCAGAAACACAAGAGGACTAGGAAAAAGTTACTCTGTCTCTAAAAACCTTTACATTTAGTTGTTCAAAGCTAGGCACATGGCCAAATCAAAATCAGTGGGGCGGAAAGCATACACAGCTACAGAGAAAGAGGGAATGAATAACTGTGAATAGTCATATTATCTACTACTATAAAGATATATTTTAAAATTTAGTTTCCTTCTTCATTAACAAATAAATAAAAACCAAACATCTATTGAGTGTTAGCTGTGTTCCAGAGATTGTGCTAGAGGCTAGGAGTATACATTGAAAGGATTTATTTATTTATTTTTAAAGTTTATCTATTTATTTTGAGAGAGAGAGAGAGAGAGGGGCAAAGAGAAAGGGACAGAGAGAAATCCCAAGCAGGCTCCTCTTGGGCGGAGTGCTGTCAGAACGTGGGTTCAAGCCCCATGTGAACCCATGAGCTATGAGATCATGACCTGAGAAGAAACCAAGAGTTGGATACTTAACCAGCTGAGCCCCCAGTTGCCCCTAAATTGAAAGGATTTAGATTCTGCTTTCAAAGAGCACAAAAGATCATAAAATGATTACTAATTTTTAGAATCTTAGTCTGGTACTATTATATTCCAAGCTATGTAGGGACTCCTGGGTGACTCAGTCAGTTAAATGTCCAACTTCAGCTCAGGTCATAATCTCATGGCTCATGAGTTCAAGCCCAGCATTGGGCTCTGCGCTGACAGCTCAGAGCCTGGAGCCTGCTTCAGATTCTGTCTCCCTCTCTCTGCCCCTCTCCCACTCATGCTTGGTTTGTCTCTCTCTTTCTCTCTCTCTCAAAAATAAATAAACATTAGAAAAAAGACATCCAAGCTATACAGAATGTTGAACAAAAAAAGAATTTTCCGTAGTTAATGCCTATTATAAAGAATATTTTTGCTAACTTCTCTAAAATTTTTAAGTTACCTGAATAAAATGATGTTGCTGAAAAACCACTTGACATTGAAGATAAGCAGACAGTATCCAAGTTAGGAACTAAATAGTCACATTAGTGCAACCTCTCTCTATTCCATATTTCCAGCTACTTACTATCTTATTAAAAGCTTTCGGGTACTATCTGATAAATGTTGTTGTGTTTAAATTGACATGAAAGATACTTTATTTCCTTATTTCCAGTTTATAACTTTTAGTTTAAATATTGTTCAGAAAATAGGTTTTCCTATTTCATTTCCTAAAGAAAATGTGTTGTCTAAAAAAGCCAGAAAGCTGACAGAACTCTGCTATTCATTGGAACTGTGGTCCGGGTTTTGTGAAGTTACTCTCTAAAAGCAGTGCTTAGCTTGGAAGTGCACAGACCTATTTATACGCACATGTAAAAACTTTTAGCAAAAAAAGTTTTAGGCAGGTCTTGCATCAAATTACCCCATTTTATGAGTTGCTGTGGAAACAGATTAGCCCTCTGGAAGTGCAAAACCATGTTTGAGTCCAATGCAAAGAGCAGTCCATAGCATGAAAGAGAAGAACAGCTGGGAGCTGAGGTAGTGTAAGCTGACATGTCAGACAGTAGCCAGACAAAGGGAGCCAGGCACTGTCTGGAAAAAAAGAGGAGTGGGGGCTGGGAAAAGCAACTGAACACTGTCAACAGAGTCAACCAAATGGACCAGCTGTTCACTCTCATCATAACAAAAAAATACAGCAAATTCCAGGGGTGAGGATTAAATTTGCTGAGAGAATAAATTTTTTAAAAATAAAATGAATAAACAGGATTTCCCAAAGCAGTCTCTACTCAGAAGCTTTGAATGGAAAATGTCAAGCAAGATTCTAGGTTCTGGACCCAGTACACTCACTGGTGACTTGTATGGGATATAAAAACTGATCTTAGTTTCTCTCTTTTTTGGGAGATATCACCCTTCTGCTTTGTGGCTCTTTGGGAAATTGTCTACTTCATGAAAATCATGACCTAGCATTTCTCTTCTTGCACCATCTCAAAGAGGAGAAGGAATGCCCACACTGAAATGGACTCGAGGAGGCGTCCTGTGAGCATAGCATGATAGCATAATTTGCAGAATTTTCTGGAAAGTAGGATGTCTGGAGTTGTCTGAGTCACCTGCTTTCTCTGAGTTGTGGTTTCCTTGTTGGGCAAAGGTAGAACAGTGTGTGTCAGAGAAAAGGATTTGGGGATCAAGTGTGTTGAAAGACATTACCTCCCTGAATTTTAAAGATTCACAATACCCACTTATACACTAAATGTGCTAAGAAATCTCAAAGATCAGAAAGAGCTGGTCAACTATGTTGAATTCAATGTTTCTCTCACTATTTTGGCCAGAGAAGCTTTTTTATCACTTAACACCTATTAAGATCCCTTGGTGATGTTGTACCTTAGAGTCTGTGCTGGGAAATACTGGAATAACTGTTCCCAAGGACATTGTAAGCTGCAAAATCTGCATTATAGTCTATATTTTTCTACATTTCTGTTGACATGGGTCAGTGCTGAGAGCCCAACCTTGGCTAGCACCTGAAAGAAAACATTCAATATCTTTGAAACAATCATTAAAATACAGAAGATGGTGTTGGTTTCACATACAAAGGGTGGTCAGGTAATAACGACAGTGGATTATTTTAAGGAGTAGGTGCTCTTCCAGCCTCCAGAATGTAATTGAAATGCAAGTCAAGCTCTTATCCACAACAGCCTCAGGATAATATAGTTTAAAAATAGCATAAAGAGCCAACACTCTACAATCCCACAGTTTAGAATTTAGCTTTATTGCTAACTGTGAAACGATGGGCAAGTTACTTAACATCTCTGAATCTCAATGTCTTTTTTTCTGTAAAATACAAATAACCATGGTGTTTCACCAACACACTATCTGACACATAACAAGTGTTTGATAAAGGTTAAAAAACAACATTCAATTAATAAGAAATTAGGATGGACCTCAAAAAAAAAAAAAAGGCAACTGCCCTGAAATAAATCTTCAAATCAGTCCTTTTGATGACATTCCTTTCAGTTTGAATTAAGGAAGAATCTTATCTAAAGTTAATAACAAACACTGAAACCAGAAAACTGGATTTTCCTTTACTTTTATCTGTCCTCACTCCCAATTTATCCTTTCAGTGATAGTCTTTCTAAAATACAAATAAATATAATCATGTCATCTGCCCACTTAAAGTCTTTGATATCTCATTGTCTAAAAATAAAAGGTGAAAGTTAACTCGAGTCATCTCACAGAGCATAGCTTTCCCAGCCATGGTCTTCCCCCCCGCCCCCCCATCATGCCTCCAGCATGCCACAGTGCACACCTAACTACTTGGGACATCCTGAGTGTGCTGCCCTGTGTCCCAGGTGGATGCCGTTCACACTTGCTCTGCTCCCTTTGCCTGAAACACCCTTGCCCTCACTCAGCCTGCACGTTTCTGCATTCCAGACTCAGTCAGCTCCTGTCACCTTCTCTATCAACAGTCCTGAGCTCCCTCCCACCCCATTCCTCCCAGGTTCAAGTCTGTCTTCTGGGTGTCCTCACTGAACCCTCATCTCCCACTGCAGCATCCTTAGGCTGCACTGAGATGATCTCACATGTCAGCTCCCAGCTCCAGCATTTTCTTCCTCTTACTGATGCCATTCATCTCTTTATCCCTAGACTGTTGGATAAAAATCTGCTAAATGAAAACAGGAGGAAATCGGGAAATGTTTCTGGAAATTCTTAGACTCACTAAATGCCTTTGTGGCATGGAAAGATGTCTCCCTGAAACAAATGTTTTTATGTAACAAGTGTTCCTAAAAGAACTGGAGGCTCAGTGAGTGCCTAGGTTTAAATCCAGGTTCTGCTTCTTTCTGGCTCTGAAAACGTGAGCACATTCATTCTACTCTGAGCCTGTTTCCACTTCTGTAACTAGCCATACCCACCCCAGTCCTTAGTAAGGGGCCAAGCGTAAGGTAACTGCTTATTAGTTGTGAACTGTGCTCTTTTTACTATTACTTGTAGTATTACAAGTATTTTTACTATAAAATCAAAAGATTAAACATGATAATCTCAACGTGAAAGTGTTTGTAAACTGTAAAAAGCTATTGAACTGTTAGGTGTTAGTATTGCTTATTTTATCGAAACTTAATAGAAAACTCAGTCAGTCCTGAACCAGCCTCCAGGTGTGGTAGGTTGGCTTGGGGCTGTACATATCATCAATGGTGTAGGCTACTTAGAAATTAAGATTTGTGAAAGACTTTCTGAAATATTTCACAATCCCAAGTGTTGGGAGTCCTCACTTGTTCTACAGCCTCAGGACTCCTTTTTCCCGGATGGCATTCCAGATTTGCCCAAAGCATTGCAAATCCCATCTTCTCTAAAATGATGGGTAATTGAGTATCGAATGAAACTGGCACCATAACTGTCTGGCTCATCCATGTTTCCTCACTCTCAGTAATTCAGCAACTTAGCAGGGAGCAGGCACAGGTTGAAGAACCAAACTCTGAAACTTCATTCAGTTGGCAAACAGCTGTGACCTTGGGAGAAAGGCAAATGGGAACCCACATGGAACAAGTCCTTTTTTGGTTTGTTTCTTTTTATTTTCTCTCCTTTTAGTAATGACATGGATCTGGAGAGATTCTCTTAAGGGAAAATCTAGCTAAATGGCAAGCAGGGTGATTGATTAACAAAATGTTTTGTTTCCATTGTCTCACAGAGGAGCACAACTCTTCTGTCCTCTAATCTGCTAATTCCTACATCAATAGGGTATCTTATAAATCATGAATAAACATAAAATATACAGAGATGGAAACTGAAAATTTCTTTTAGAGAGCACAATTAAGAGATTTATTTTATTATTTACACTGAATTATAAGCACAATTATTTCCTCCCCTCAACTATAACCACGGAGAACATTTTAAATTAGGATGCCTGGGCTGAAACTGCCCAGAAGACCAACTAGCAAGAAACGGGGATGAGCCTAAGGCTGGAGGTCTAGGCTGGGCTCCAAGTTCACACTCCCTTCACAGATCAGCAATGAGACTTGGGCAGCATTTAGGTTTTGAGGTTCCTATCATTAGACTTTTCTTCTGACCTTCAGATGTAGCTAGCCAAGGTGGATGACTACCTGTTACAATTAGGGATGCCATGTGAAATACAGGTCATCCGCTCAAATATAAGTTCCACATAAACAACAAATAGCCTGTTGGGACATACACTAGAAATTCAGAATATACTAAAAAAATATTCATTGTGTCTTTGGAGTTCAAATTCAACTGGGTCCTCTGCATTTTTATTTGCTAAATTGACAATCCTGGTTACAATCAAATTATGAGAAGGCCTTATCCATATCCCTACATACATTCTCCAGTAAAGAAAAAATGAAAAGTAATTTCTCCCAGATCATGGGGTGCTAGTAACTGTACTCACAGGCCACCCCTCTACTGTGTCCTACTTCCAAGTCCAGAAAGAAGTAGCTCCTTAATGCTAATAAGGTACCAGATACTTCCTTTGCCTGACTGAGCCCTTCCCCTATCTTCTCCTTAGCTCTTATTTAGGTGGAAGAGAGCATAGGAAGGTAATTGAGTATTGCAGCCAATGCTGAAATGTACAAATTGCCGAGCAAACACTTGGAATAGAGAGAAACTGTTCCTAAATTTCTGTACTTCCCTTAGATTAATTTATCTTGGCAAATAATATAAGAAGATACTCTCCTCTTTTTAAGGATATTTCAGTATGGAAGAAAGAAGAGTTTGGGAGTCAGGCAAAATCGTTTCAAATCCAGCTTCTCTGACTTACAAGCTAGACGAGCTCTGTTTCTCAATATTTTGACCTCTAAAATGGAACAATAATAGAATATCAGTCTTACAAGATTATTGTGAGGGTTATACAGTATGATGTAGGAGAAGACTTAAAATGTTGGTTTTTGGTTTTCCTCCTCCTTCCCTGTAAGATAATAGAAATATATATATATATATACACACACATATGTATATATGTGTATATATGTGTGTGTGTATATATATATATATATATATATATATATTAGTTTTTGCCTTGGTTCTTGGCATAGAGCTCCTGAAACCCTTGTAATTTCCTGGGTGATAAGACTGTCTTTTGAGTCTTTTGACAGCCCACTCTTGGTGGGCTCTTGGATGACTCCTGGAGGGGCTACTTATTGGAAAGACCAAGCCATGATGGGAAGCTTGTCAAGTTTAGCCATACCCCCATTTTTTGAGAAGGGAGATGGTCTGACAATGGAGTTAATGATTAATCATGTCTACATAATGAAGTGTCCATAAAAATCCAAAAGTATGAAGTTTGGAGGGCTTCCAAGTAGGTGAACACATCCATATCTTGGGAGGGTGACCTACCCCAACTCAACAGAAGCTCCTGTACTCAGTACTCTCCTAGACCTTGCCCTATGTATCTCTTCATCTGGTTGTCCATGTATATCCTTTATCATATCTTTTAATCAACAGGTAATCATAAGTGTTTCCCTATATTCTGTGAGGAGCTCTAGCAAATTAATCAAATCCAGTTGATAATCTGGGCTTTTAATTCCATCTAAAGTGATGTGGGGGTGAGGGGGTCAGTTTTGCAGGACTGAGCCCTTAACCTGTGCGATCTGACATTATCTCTTGGTGGATAGTGTCAGAATTGATTTAAATTGTAGGATACCCAGTTGATTGAATCCCAGAGGATTGTTTGGTGGGGGGGGGGACATATATTTGGTAACCAGAAGCATCAAAAGTGTATTCTCTGAGTGAAAGTGAAAAAAGACACACAGGTTTTAGTCATTCTGACAAGTGTAAGGTATATGCAGCCCTATGTTTATTGCAGCAGTGTTTACATTAGGCAAGATATGGAAGCAGCACATGTGTCCATCTACAAATGAATGGGTAAAGAAAATGTGATGTGTGTATACACACACACATACACACACACACACACACACACACACACACACTATGGAGTATTACTCTAATACTCAGCCATGAAAAAGAATAAAATCTTGCCATTTGCAACAACACAGATGGATCTGGAGAGGATAATGCTAAGTGAAATAAGTCAGAAAAAGACAAATACCATGTGATTTCACTTACAGGGTTTTTTTGTTTTGTTTTGTTTTCAGAGGGAGAGAGAATGGGCACAAGTGGGGGAGAGGTGGAGAGAGAGAGAAAATCCCACAACCCTGGGATCATGATCTGAGCTGAAATCAAGAGTCAGAAACTTAATCAACTGAGCCACCCAGGCACCCCTTATATGTGGAATTTAAGAACAAAACAATTGAACAAAGAAAAAAAAGAAACAAACCAAAGAAACAGCCTCCTTTTTTTTATTTGAGAGAGAGAGAGAACAGAAGAGAGGGACAGAAGCAGAGAGTGAGAGAATCCCAAGCAGGCTCATTGCTCAGCACGGGGAGCCTGACACCTTGTTGGCTGTCATGGAGCTGCTACGACCCTGATCAAGACCTGAGCCTAAATCAAGAATTGGATGCCCAACCGACTGAGCCACCAAGGCACCCCCCCCCAAAAAAAAAATAGACTCTTAATCACAGAGAAAAAACTGATGGTTGCCAAAGGGGACATGGGTAGGGGATGGATAAAATAGATAGAAGGGGTTAAGAGTACACTTATCATGATGAGCACTGAATAATATATAGAATTATTGAATCACTATGTTATACACCTGAAATTAATATAAGACTGTGTTAACTATACTTCAATTTAAAAAGTGGGGGGAGGCAATACACAGTGAAGAAAGACATAGTAGGGAAGAACTGAATTTTTCCTACACAGAAAGGTAGCAAACAGTTTTTTCCTTACATTCCCCTTCTGAATTCTTAAGATTCTGTAAGGGGCTTATTCATTGTTTCATCTTTTCATCTTTTAGATATAAACAGAGTCATGGCACTGATTCCCCAGCCTTCTCTCCCCATGAGGCTTCCTTCTCATGGAACTGTTTGTAGCCCAGGATTAGCATCCCCTCTCTGCTCTCTAGCTATAATTTCCCTTCCCTTCATATGTGTCTGCCTTATAATCCTCATCTTTGGGGTTGAAATCATTATAATTCCAAATCTGTAGATATTAAAATAGTCTGGTTTACATATGCCTAATATTTTTGAAAGAGAATAACCAAAATTACTAACAGTTGTTCTCTGAGTTCAGAAGTAATGGCTAACGTTCACTAAATGTTATAAAGTTGTAAATTTTCCCAAATTTTAAAATGTATTAGTTGATTATAAAAAGATTTTAACTGAGCATCAAAAAGATGAATGAGTTACTAAAGATTTCATAGCCAATAGGAGGCAGAAAAGGACCTTGAATCTTGCTCTTCTGGCTTCAAATGCTGGGCATTTTCCCCTCTAGCATGCTGTCTTTCTGGCTTGTTCTACTTGCTCTGGTGATCTTACAGAAGATAATAATGAATATTCAAAAGTGAACACACCCTGTCTCCCCTCATAGATCATAATGTCCTTGAAAACAGGAGCCATGCCCTGTACTTGCATAAGGTGGTGTCAGACACATACCAAGTGCTTAGTAAATGTGTATTGACTGAATGATTTCCTAATAATGATCATTTCCCACATATTTTCTTAAATTAGAAATAAGCCCATCTAATCAAGAAAATGTGAAAGTATCCATTCCCTTTGCTTGTCTATCAGCATATTTCCATACAGAACATTTTGATCTTTGCTAACAAGACTGCCTCCATTCTAACATCTATTCCGCCATAGCTAAATGCCACTTGCACATATGTAACATCCTCACATGGGCACTTAGAAAGGAGTGCTGTCTTAGAGATCATCACTTCTGCACCCTGCCTAAAGCACGATGCCTTTAGATATTCAACTAACTTCAGCCAAAAGATTAGTACCAGGGGGTTGCTATTTGGCAAAGCCATTTGGAATACAGAAAATGGTTAGAATGTGTTTGCTAAATTAGGCCGAAACCTGCCTCTCTAACTCCTACTTGTTCATAGGTGAGCCCTTTGGACTTACATAAAATTCTCATCTCTTTTACTTTAGGACTGCCTTTCAAATGCTTTTAGACATATCAGGATCTCCTAAATGTTCTTCTTCCCTTCTTTTGGCTAAACATTGCAAAAAAATTAAGCCTCTTCCTCAACTCTCATCTTCATTTAACTTTTAATTTCTACCCTGTATTTATTATCTTGAAATAATGTGAAGCTGCTGTAACAAAAAGATCCAAAATTATACAGTGTCTCAAATACAGCAGAAGTTTATTTGGTGCTTATGCAATAATCCAGCAAAGCTCTTCATGGCTGGGAGCTAGCTTTTCCTGACCTGACGCTATGGACACCCAGGATCTTCACATCACTTGGCTCTCTGATGCCCTACACTTTCATTAGCATTGTCTGTATCCACCAAATGAAGGAAAAAGAAAGCTTTCTTTTTAAGGACTCCTCCGATGAGATAATCAGCACTTGTGCTCATATTTTAAGAGGAAAAAAAATCACATGTTCTCAGGGCACTGGGTGGCTCAGTTGGTTAAGCATCTCACTCTCGATTTCGGCTCAGGTCATGATCTCACAGGATCAAGCCCTGCATTGGGCTCTGTGGTGATATCGCAGAGCCTGCTTGGGATTCTCTCTCTCTCATCTCTCTCTCTGCGCCTTCCGCCCAGAATAAGTAAACTTAAAAAAATCACGTGTTCTCTTCTGAATGTAAGGAGGGGATGAAGATGACCCTGGGAGGTATGGACCTCTCCTGTGTTTTCACAACAACCTGTTGTTTCCTGCAACAACTTTATATTATTAAATAAAAGAAGGTTATTTGTGTGTGTGTGTGTGTGTGTGTGTGTGTGTGTGTGTGTGTGTGTGTGGACAGTAACTACTTCTTCTATAGCATGTGGGTAAAACAGATTTGGCAATAGAGTAGCAAAGTGCTATGAGTCTCAGGTGACAAAAACCAAGTGCTTCTCTCTTGAACCTGGCTGTGCTACTATCTCTTTTACTTCACCCTCCTCCAGGATTTTCTACTCTGTTCCATTGCAAAACTGACTGATTACTTTATATACCCCTAAGACAGGAAAAATGATACGGTACTTTGATAGTACAGTGACGATATGATAAATCCCAATTTCTAAGATTTTAAAATTTGGGAAAAAAAAGGATCTTAGAATCACCATGTTATGGTATCTGCTGTCACACACACACACACACACACACATACATACACATACATGTACACATACATACACAAACGTACACACACACACAAACACCAACAACAAAGCAGCATGCCTTGCTTTGCTGTTTTTTGTTTTCCTTCTACTTCAGAACTTCCATGTATTATTCATCTTATCCAATATACATATAGCACATAAGGAATTGTTTTAGAAATTTAGGAATCTCCCAATTACAGGACACTTGTTGATCCATTCTGCCAACGCTGTGTTATATGAAGTTTGATTTGAGACTGGGATTTAGAGTGTTTACATTTCTGAGCCTTATCAATGGGTTAGCCTCGCTGAGCTAAGCAGTGGGTATGGCCAGTGTAAATGGCCTGAGAATTTGATATAAAACTGTATGAATAATAGTTGATCTTGTGTTTAGTTCATTCAAATCAAACCACACAAGCAGTCATGTCCTTTACTTTTAATTCTAACAGAAGATAAAAGTTATGATGAATTCCATAAAATGAGACATCCCTTCTGCAGAAAAAGAATTGAAAACCTTCTTTCTGCTAAGTTTTGACAATGATGAAAAAGCTGGTCCAGGTCTCATGGATAGTCTCCCAGTGGACTTTCATGGGCCATAAAGATCTCACTATAAATTACTCCATGGGCTTGAGGCATGGAAGGATCCGATAAAGACCAGATATGTTATTTGTGACCAGTACGTTCCTATGAAACTAAATTTTTTACCAGCCAAATCAATAAATATTTATTAAGAAAGGTTTACATAAAAAGAAACTCTTTTCAGTGTTGTTTTGAATAATGGGAGGAGGGTGTTTCAAGGATATGGCAGGGCTGAAGCAGGGCTCTCTGGGCAGTCAAGGGGAAATGGTAGCCTCTGTGTGTCCAGACTGGAGCACTGGAGTTCACTCCAGAATGAACTGCATTATTATCATAAGGCCCAAAACTCAAATAACAAGTTTGCAGATTTTATTTTAATTAGGTTAAACAATTGGTAAAAGTTAAAGAACCCGGGGGATTCATGAGCAAAACTTACGGCCCAAGGTAGGTCTGTGTTCAAGCAAAGCTGAATCGATAAAGGGCAACACAATGTGGAAACTGCGTCTGAGTCAGCCAGCAGATATGAAGGGAGCAGACGATACATGTCTCCAAGATGCTCTTCACGCCCAGTATACATAGATGGAAACAAAAACAAACAAAAACAACTATTTCCTTTAAATTATTCACGTTCCAAACAGTACGGATATGAGCTAAACCTTAAAACCAGAAAATCCTCTTCTTCACTTTTTTAAAGAGCGACATGAACACTGTTAAACTCTCTACTGTTCCCCCCTGTGCCCTCCCTGTTTCTTTGTTCAGCCACCTATATTTCTGCAAAGCCTACTCTCTGCAGTAGAGGCCAAAGGCTTCCAAATAGACTCAAAGTGGCTGCATAGCCATGACAGGCGACCAGAACTCCTTGTCTCTAATAGGAAAACAACCCAGGAGCTGCCTGCCACTTCCACTGAGGCCTTTTGGGAAGTTTCACTTCCAGAGGCCCTATGAATGCATTGTACTGGGGGCAGATGAGAGCTCCAGAGGCTTATGGAACGTGAGCCTTGGCTTTTGAAGTCACTTTTTCCTGTGGGCTAATTTTTCAGAGTTTGATTTTACTTTTAAGACAGGAAATATGGAGCCAGGCTCCACTCACACTTTAACTCATTTACCAGAAGAAAGTCAAATCTGAAAGCAACAGAGTTGCCCCAAAGGCCCTGGGGCAGAGATGGGGGAGGGGGACAGGGGCTCGGTAGAGGAGGGAGGAGAGCAAAGGAAAGAGAAGAAGACTGGAACTCCAGCCTGCAAGGAGAGCCTGTAAGCCTTTAATCCCTTAAGCACTGCAAAATGATTAAACTCACCTACCTCACACCTGCCTTAAAAAGAATGCAGATATGCGGAAGAAAAGAAAATTCAGAAACTCACAAAAGTGCACTCTGGACATCATGAATTATTCATTTGGGATTCAGAGGGCTGATCCCACTTAGCATGTTAAACATATATAGGCTCTGGCTGCAGAGCTGGGGAGAAGAATCTGAGCAGTTATAAAGCAGAACCCTGTCTTGTGTTTTTCCGGAGGGAGTGGACTAAGAACAATCCAAAGTGGTGGAAGGTTTCTGGAGGGACAGGTCTGCAGAGGAGCATAAAGGGGCATTCCTTGGGGTTGCCGAGGATTTTCTTGGATTGTGTTCTGCTAATATGTGCTCAAGGCAGATATAACAGATGTGAGGGGGAGACTCTAGAGGCATTTCTCACAAATTTTGCCTGGTTCCAGGGAGGGTGTTTCCTCCCATTACAGTGTCATGATCACGGGTTGGATTAAGAAGGTTAACAGAAGGGATGTGTGTGTCTTTTACAAGACCATTTACACAGTACCAAGAAGCGTTTGCTTCATTTTTTGTGATGGTTTCCGCCTGTCCTCTAACAGTATGCATTTCTAAAGATTAAAAATGCCATTCAATATAATCTTATCACTCTTCTTTTACTTTTAAAACTTTTCCATTATTTTTCAAGTGATAGCATAGTTAATATAATTGTTTCAGTAGATAATTAGGCACAGAGTAGGCTAAGTATCTGGAAACTCAATACCCAAGTGACAAAAGAATATGATGAGGGAAAACGAAACAATTGCCTGGCCAATAGAAATACGCAGCAAAATTAGAATTATTAAATGGTCTTCTGCAAAAATAACAATCTGAAGACTTTGCATTTCTATAGCATCATTATCATCATTATTAAGATTTTTATTATTGGGTCTGATCCTATGAAGAGCCAAAGCAAATAAACTACTATCTGGGAGTAATTTGTTCCCCCATATGATGTGAATTAACTTTGCCTGGAGAACAGGGTTCCAGCCGGAGCACTGGGAAGAGATCACCTCTAGGGAGTCCATCGAATGTGAGTGCAGCAGGAGAGGCAGCAGTGAGGAAAACAGGAAATTGTGAGGCCAAACCTTGACCAGAGGGAGTCCCAGTCTGCCACAGCTCACAGAAGCTCCGTCTGACAGCATATTCCCAAGGTATTGCAATCTCTCCAGGCCTCCCAATGGGCTACATTACTCCAATATTTATTGCAGAGATTGCAGAGAGTCCTATTTTTGTAGAAGAGGCACAGTGGAAAAAGCAAGGACTTGATATCCTCTATAAGCTCCTGATGACATGGACTAGGGAAGGGGGAAACAAGGAGTATTTTTTGTTCTTATTTCTGCCACCCTCTCACTTCTTTCCTCAGGGAGGTCTCAGACCCCTTCTGCACAGTATATGTCTTATACATGTTCACCCAGTCAACGCAATGCTAGCACAACCCAATCACTGGCACAAACACCACCGACTCATGACTAAGATAGTCTAATGGTCAAAAGCCCAGGATTTATCATGCAAACAATCCCACCACTTATGAGTTGTAGGCAAATGATGTAATATCATCAAAGCCTCCATTTTCTCTTCTGTAAATTGGGTGATATTGAATTTAAGTTAAATAGCATGAAGCACAGCATAAGACCCAATGTAAATACTCAATAAATGGCAGCTTTTAAAATTATGTGGTGCACTGACTCTTGATTTTGGCTTAGGTCATGATCTCATGGTTCGTGAGTCCAAGCCCCATTTTGGGCTCTACACGGAGCCTGCTTGGGATTCTCTCTCTCCCTTTCTCTCTGCCCCTAATGCTCTCTCTTTCCCTTTCTCTCAAAAATAAATAAATAAACTTTTAAAAATAATAAAATAAGTACAATTATTTGATGCAGTGTTAAGGAATGACAAAAGTCCATTACACCTGGTATGTTGCCTCATTTGACAAAATCTTCCCAGTCCATGAGACAGACACCTTAAGGTGGGCATATTGAAAGGGCTCATTGTTTCACCAAGGATCTTCTGTTTGTATTAATTAAAACCAACTCGGTCTAGCTTCAATAAAAGAAAAAGGGAGAAGAATGGAGAATTTAAGCAATAGTATTTCTTAGAATCAAAGTCGCTGTGTCACCACAGAACCCTGGTCCTCAAAGTACCAAAAGTGGCCATGTTGATAAAGAGACTGCTTTCAACCATTCCTGAAAACGGAAACAGCATAGAAGATGCTCAGTATCCTGGATTACAAGATTTAATTGAAGTAAAATTCAATGCAAACAAGATAAACCTTGACATTGATTGTTTACCCAGTGAAAGAATGAGTTTGCCTCTCCTTGCTGATGAAACGGAAGATGATATTAATACTAACAAAAGAGAGTTCAGACATTGTAGAAGGAATGGAGCTAAATTCTTCAGTTACAGCACAGGATGCTTTGATGGGCAGCCCTGAAAAACAATATGCCATCACAAAATAATGTCTCAGAGGAAGGAGAAACTAAAATTTCTCAGACAGTACTATTTGATACTTAAAGCATCACTACTGAAGGCCACCTTCTTGATTAGCCAGGCCTAAGCTGCAGTGATACATTCACTCATGTGGAGAGGAGGCATCAAGGACATGCCAGACATTTCTTTTGATCGTAATATGATCACCTTTTTTGCCCCTAAGGTCCCTCAGTAAAGAACAATGAGAGGAATTTGAATTTAAAAATAAATCCAAACATTTTTCTTCATATTATCCAAGCTATGATATATTCTTAGTATATGTAAAAATTGAAGAGCATTTGTGTTCACTTCTATTCAATCAATTTGTATAGTGTCATGTGATATTTTCTCTTTTTGAAAAGTTTTATTTATTTTGAGAGAGAGCAAGCACTAGTGGGGGAGGCCAGAGAGAGAGAAACAGAGAGAGAGAGAATCCCAAGCAGCCTCCCCACTCTCAGCTTAGAGCATAACGTGGGCATATCCCACAACCATGAGATCACGACCTGAGCCTAAATCAAGAGTTGGCAGCTTAACCAACTGAGGCACCCAGAGGCCCCTGTTTCATATTCAGTGTTCATTGATGTGTGTTTTGGTTATGATACTGTTTTGAAAGAGAGAAAGAGAGAGCAGGGGCAGGGAAAGGGCAGGGAGAGAGGTAGAGAGAAAAAATCCCTAACAGGTTCCACACTGTCAGTGCAGAGCCCAATGTGGGGCTCAAACCCACAAATCCTGAGACCATGACCTGAGCCAAAACCAAAGTCAATGTTCAATGGACTGAGCCACCCAGGTGGTCTTAGTAAGCACATTTCTTAAAGTGAAAGGAAAGTAAAATTAATTTTAACCTAATATATCCAAAATATTATCATTTCAACATGAAGTATGAAATGTTGATGATATATTTTATGTTTCTTGTACTAAGTTTTTTTAAATCTGGTGTATATTTTGCACATACGGTGCAACTCAGTTTGGACTTGCCACATTTCAAAGATGCAGTAGCCGCAGGTGGTGAGTGGATCTCACCCCGAAGAGCAGCTCCAATGTCCCCTCACCACCAGCAGCACCACCAGAGATCTCTCAGTGACCACACAGTGGTCTCTCTGCCTGGTTCTCTTCTGCTGTCTGCTCATTTTGTTCTCCCTTTGGGAGAAGATCTCTGATCTCTCGATGCATGCTTAAAACGAGTGGCCCACAGAGCAAGAGTCTTTAACTGTGCTTAAAATCTAACCAAACTCAGATAATAACTATAATCCAAATCTCTAATCTATCAGGAAAAAAGAATCTGATTACTTAACTTGCCATGTGTCCACCCCAGTTTCTATCAACTACTGAAGAAGAAGGACAGGATGAAGTACAATCATCATGGTTATCAGGTTTGAAATACACAGCGTAAACCCACAATAAAACACTAGTTGACCATTCTCTGGGATTCCTGCCATGGCTAACATTTTCTGCAGACAACGGTACTTACCCTTTCATACTAATTGTTAAGCTAAATTGGTGCTTGATCTTTTTTTTTAATTGAAGACATTAATTGTCAGAATCAATGAAATAATATCTTAAATCAGGGATCAGGAAAATTTTAAAGGCCAGATAGTACACATTTTCGGCTCTGTGGGTCAAGAGACAAAATTAAAGACATTATAAAGGTACTGTGTAACCATTTAAAAATATTAAAAAACATTAAAGCTGGGAGATACAGGGTTCTAGTTATGGAATGAAAAAGTCACAGGGATGAGATGTACAGCATAGG
The DNA here is from genome assembly GCA_028646485.1 of Cryptoprocta ferox. NCBI lineage: Eukaryota > Metazoa > Chordata > Mammalia > Carnivora > Eupleridae > Cryptoprocta > Cryptoprocta ferox. Next base: position 68,590,093 of record CM053575.1, read on the forward strand.
GAATATAGTCAATGGTGACGTAACAACGTGTATGGACTTGTGGTGAGCACAGCATAATATATAGATTGTTGAATCACTATGTTGTACACCTGAAGCCAGTGTAACATTGTGGGTTGATGTACGCCAATATAAAGAAATACATACAAACATACATATCATTCTTAGGCCACAGGCCATGCCAAAATAGGTGAGAGGCCAGATTTGCAGTGCAGGCCACATAAATCTGTCCCTGTCATGTATTGTAGTAAATGATGGCTCCTAGGTTTAAGTCTAGTTCTTTTATCACCCTGGGAAACCTGTAACAGCCTCTAATGTTAGCAGCATGATAAGTTTTAGCTCTACCGTTCAGAAATTTAAAAGAAAGAGACTGCTCTGCCACAGCCAAGTGATCCCCATCATTAAGTGGGCTCTGCTTCCTCCTGCTGCTCTTAGGCTCCCTGCAGTCCGGGCCTTAGAAGGGGATTTGTCTCCCGCACACAGAAGGTACCGCTACTGAGGAAATTTACCTCCTAAGAGGGCATGCCTGGTCACACGGATCTGGGCTCACCCCCAGACGAGCTATTACTGTAACTTTCACACTGGCAATTATCCTCACTAGCAATGAATCAAGCTACTTTCCAGGACAGGCAGGAGTATACGAGTCTTCTGTATCTAGCTCCTTATCTTGGACATGCAGCTTAACCTCTTTAAGTCCATGTTCCATGGTTTGAAAATTAGAGTTGGGCTGCCTACCTCACAGGGTGGTTGTCAGGACAGAATGATGAAGGTGAATGACTCCCTCAGCACCAAGCCTGACATACGTGAGACTCTGGTACTTGGTAATGGTAACTCAGTGATGACCACAATGATGGTGGCATGATGATGGCAGTGACAGTAGTAGTGACTCAAGCTCAGACAGTCAAATCAAAGGGTTTCTCCTAGGAACACATGAAGTCACTTTCACATAATCTAAGTTCCAAGTCCCCTTGTCCCATCAGCAGGCACGCTAATATTTGAGCCGTATGGATATGATTCGACCTGGAATTCCCACATCAGTCTCCACTTCACACATTTCCAGTCATTTCCATTTCAGATATTTTAATGAGGGGCAGCATTTCCCAGCAATGTGTCCCAAGAAAACTGAGTTCTGTAAGCTACACATTTTATACACACGCATGGGCACGCACACACCGTATCTACACAACTTCTGCGGACAAAGAAGTTTGGGAAATATTGAGCTAAAGAAAGTTAAACATGTTTCCTGAAACAGACTTTTATTTTTTTAAGTTATATTTATTTTGAGAGACAGGGAAAAGTGCCCCTCCCCCACTAAAGCTGGCTCTCTCTCTCTCTCTCTCTCTCTCTCTCAAAATAAACATTAAAAAAGAAAGAAAGAACAAAAGAAAGGACAAAAGAAAGAATGAAAGGATGAAAGAAAGAATAAAAGAAAGAAAAGAAACTCCTAAATCCTGAAATAATTGCTCAAATCCCTTGTACTAAAATTTTAGTATTTTAAGAAAGGGAGAATATTCTCATCATTTACACAGGGCTAAGTGTCTTAGTCATCTGAATTCTTACAGTTCAGCAGATTAGAAATGCTGCATTAGAAGGCAGATGGCTACATGATGCAAGCACACAAACCCTGGAGGTAACAAATGACCCCTAGAAATGAAAACAAGAAAAACAAAACTTACCGATTAGAACTTAATGTAATTACTGATTGCTGTAGTGCTCATTTTGAGTAATTGAAAAAAAATGTCACATTATAATCTATACTTTTAAGAAAGCATGAAGCTAAATAGTACAGAAAATTGTCCTCCAAAACCAGTCAAAAACATTTGGTCAAATGGTAAAACTTCAGTTACACAGAAACTTCACCTTTATTACCCCAAATTGCCCTGTAGTGAGATGTCACTGCACTTGATTTGGGTAATGAAATCTTATGACATTGAGAACATAGGTTTACAATGCAAATTGTAATTTATGTGCTTATTAAAAAGAAGAGTGATTGGTTGTTTCACCTGGGCATTATCTGGAAAATAATAAGATTCCTCTAAGCATAAACTTATGCTTATGAAACAAGTGTCATAAAAAGAATAATTAAAATATACTCCTAGCAATTATATGTGGAGGCTCATTCATTAAATATGGAAATTTTACATTTTTTGCAGGTTTCTGTAGGCTCAAGTTACAATGGATTAAATTATTTAACAATATCAAGTTGCTGCGCAGTAATTACAATGCATAAAGAACTTTAGAGTTTACAGGACACTTTTTAGCCATTGTTTCATTTGATTTTCACATTATAATAACAATAATAATAATAGCAGCACCTACAATAGCTATGTGTGGAGCACTGTCCTAAAGCTTTATATGGATTTTCTCATTTATTATGTCAAAAGAATCCTGAGGTTAAGTATTGTTTTACGTAAGAAGAAACAGGGTTAGGAGTTTAGTTTGCTAGTCACACAGTTAATTATTTGCAGAGAATACAATACAATTCCAACACAAGCAATATGTTCTAAATCACAATGCTCTATTGCTTCCAAACACTCTTTTAAGTGCTGGAATTTTTTTCACTGTGATCGTTTTTAAGAAAATTAATCTCAGAGCACTTAAATAATTTCCAAGATTATTACTCAGCAAGTAAGCCAAGGGTCAAACTTCACCCTTTTTTTTTTTTAAACTTGGGCCTTTTGACCAGTGATGCCATGTTTTTGCTCTGTCCTTTTTTGCCTTCCTAGATCAAGGAAGCACATTATGTTTTCAAATTCTTGACTCAAAAAAGTCCACACAAATAAATGTCCACAGCACAGTTACAAAGGGCCAAGCAAAATGATCTCTAGGGTTTATAGGTAAGGACTCCCTAAGAAACCAGAAGCGCAGAAGTGACTTGGGCAATGATGCTGGTGCATCAGGAACTCTCTAGTGAAAAAGCCTGACTCGCATACTTTGAGGCTTTTGCTCTAACTCTAAAAGCTAACTGCTTTCTACAGCTGATCCCAAATCATCTCCCATGAACAGACAGTTAACATGAAAATATCATTAACATAAGACAGGGAGGGAATGTGCTTATTATTTTGAGTCTGTTCCTCCTGCTGCAAATAGTTCAAAAGGGATGCCCCTCTTAGAGAGGAAATTTATAGTCTGAGGACCAATTTAGAAAGTAATAAGAAAAAAATTCTAACATAATATAAAAGACCTAGTCTTCAGCTTTCTGTTTGTCTCTGAACTCATTGGTTGACTTCCCAGGTGAATGGGATGGACAAAGCCATTGGTGGTCATTATGGCTGCTCAGGCTTTGGAAGGATTCACAGCCCATACTCCACTTACCCACAGATCCTTATTAGACAGCGAAAATAAAAGATTCACAAAAATCAAGGCAGCTGGGAAGAATGTTTCTACTTCTGAAGAGGTATTCCCTCACCATTCTATGTAATTAAGACAAAAAACTAGGTTGTTCATTGAAAAGTCCACTGTGATACACTTCAATGTTTAATTATGACATTCATCACTACTTGCCTTTGACTAAGAGAAATTCTGCCATATTTCCAGAGGCAACGAAATCCCAAGGTTATATTAAACAATGCTTCTGGACTAGGTAGAAACAGCATGGACTCTGGCTATGTCTGGTTCATTAAAGAGCTCTTCGTGCAGCTCAACGGCAGGAGCCGTGTGGTGTGCCTTTAGCAGCAACAGTGGTGTGCGGCCACTGCCTGCACGCAGCTGTGTGTGTACGCGTTATGAAACAGAGAATCCTTTTTCTGCTGAAGCCAAAAAGGAAACAAAAGAGGGTTCCAAATGTCGTATGCTTTCTCAGTTTCTTCTTCTATTGAGCTCTTTACAAGGGCAACTGGGAAAGTGGGAGACACAAAATAAAATTTCCAAAATATAATAAGTGTCCTGCAAATTAATCCGATTTTAAGTCTTTGATGACTCACCAGAAGAGAAACAATTTTTATTTCAAGTGAGTCCAAAATTTGTCATATCATTTTTGACATACTAGAACTACTGACTAATGAATTCAAAAGTTGCCTTATGTTAACTTCTGTTATTTCATTACTGTACCACTTGTTCTGATTTTAATGAAGAATTTTCAAAGGAAAGTTAACCCTTTAAACTGTATTTCCCCTCAGGGCGCCTGGGTGCCTCAGACAGTTAAGTGTTGGACTTCAGCTCAGGTCATGATCTCACGGTTTGTGAGTTTGAGCCTCGTGTCAGGCTCTGTGCTGACAGCTCTGTGCTGAGAGCCTGGAGCCTGCTTCAATTCTGTGTCTCCCTCTCTCTCTGCCCCTCCCCAACTCTCTCTCTCTCTCTCTCTCTCTCTCAAAATATAAATAAGCATTTAAAAACTTTTAATTGTATTTCCCCGCTTAAATTTTGAACTTTGAAGCTAATAATATGGTTTTGGGGTTTTTTGGTTGTTCATTAATGTTGTTGTTTTGTTATTGTTGTTGTTGTTGTTTTTGTACCAAAGCACTTGGGGAGCTCCTGTGTTCAGGTTAGTTGTATTTACAAACTTTGAGGCATACTCTGGTCATTGTTACATTGATTGTACAATTTCGTAAGTAATTTAGGGAGTCTTTTTATTTTTTATTTATTTTTTTTTTGGATTTTATTTTTTTTT
>CM053575.1:68595198-68618605 GCA_028646485.1 Cryptoprocta ferox
CCCTGGTCTCTCCGGGGCACAGCGCGCTCTCCCTGTGTTGGGCTCAGGGGCTCCTTCCCCTGCACCACCGGGACCGCCCGTCCCCTAATTTCCCAGATCACAGTCACTCACTCAGGCATCTTTGAGGTTGTCTTCTTTCTGGCGTCTGTTTCTTCTTTCCCCCACTTGCAAATCCAAGTTTTATCCCTTCAGTCCTTCTTAGTTCAATCCATACGGGCGTGCTCGGATTACAGAGCTCCCTGCTCTTCCGCCATCTTGTCCTCCCCTTAGGGAGTCTTTTTAGTTCATTTAATAATGTTTCCCAAAAAGTGTTATGTTAGGCACAGACAGCAGTTTTAAGCAAACAGAACTCATTTGCAACATTTCAACCTAGAAATAAACAGTGTATTTAGTTGTTTTTGTGTAACACTGAGCCAAATACAAGTATATAGTTACATGATTACTGTGTATGTTTCAGTAGAGGATGGATTGGTAGCCTGTCTCCTGCTAAGAGTGAAAAGTACATATATACCAACAGGTAAATAATCTTAAATATAAGTTACACTTGGCCAAAAAAATGTTATCAAGATAAGTTTACCACCCCATCATCAACACTGCTTAAGACCAGAATTTAGGATGGATTTATAAAAACAGTGAATGTAAGCCCCATGAGGGCAGAAAACTTTGTTTATTTTACTTACTGATTTATCACAAACCTCTAGAACAATCCCTGACATCAAGCTGGCACTCAATTAAACATAAGTTGGATTTAACTGAATTTTTTACCATTCTTTTTCAATCCAGTTACAAATGTGTACGCGTGTGTGCGCGCACACACACACACACACAAAGTGGGGCCTTTTCATCTACAGGGTCTCTCGGAACTGCTCTGGACTTGCCCTTCCTGACATGTATCTTTGTGGGGTTTTTTTTTTTGCCTTTTCTTTATTTTTCAAATGTCTTTACACCCTTTTAATGACATGTTCATGGCTTCAATTAGCCAGAACTGGTATCCGTAGCTTGCATCAATAACTCTTAATGTAAATAATTAGTTTTATCATAAACTATCAGTCTCAAAACTTTACCCAATAAATGAAATAATCCAGCACATTGTTGAAGGGAAGGATGAGTGCATGCGGCGGGGGATGGGGAGGGGGGGTTAGGGAAAGTGGTTGCTCTTCGTTTTGATGTGTAACTTTTTAATGGCAACCAAATAGGATTATATTGTTTACAACCACCTGGATGTGAAGTGAGCAGCCTTACTGAATAATATTTAGTTACTGGTTAGACTTAGAGATGTGCCATATGGCTGCTCATTAATTGCTCATAATGGTGCTTTAACTATAAATAATTGAAGTAACCAGGACTTGGAGCTCTCTTAATTTACTTCCCAAACACTCCAGCCATTCTCCCTTATTCCTCTCCACACAAACACCCCACTCCCTCACCCAGCCCATTCTTCCAGGCCAGAATTTCAGCCAGCCAAGGGAGGAAGCAAGCCCAAACAATGTCTATTTTCCTGCTTATCCCTTTGTAAGGTTGCTAGCCATTCCCATCTGAGAGGTCAGTCTCACAGAAGGTCTCTGAAGCCAGAATACTTAAAAGGCCAGCATCCTTTTATGAGCAGAAAGCACATGCAGAATAGGCACACGGGCTCAATCCTATGCTTTTGGATCACTGTGTTCTGCTCAGAAGTCATCAGAGGCTTTTTACACCAGAAAAGTAACTAGAGAGCCTGCTGTGTGCACACAGGCTGGGTTTTCCTTGAGAAATTGAGTATTATTATCAGTATCAGGACTTTTCAACAGTGGGTCGTGACCCATTAGTGGGACTGAAAATGAGTTTAGTGGATTGAAGCCAGCATTTTGTCAAATGTGACTTAAAATTTTGGAATTCGATTCTGTTGCTCTAAAAAATGAATCCTCGTTTCATTTAAGCTGCACAGAATAGGCAAAGCTGAAACAAGATATATAGATGTTCTGAGCAGGCAACACTCACAAACTGTGCCCTGAAGTCCATTTTGTGACCGAGGTTATAGCTCACAGACATGTTAGCAATGCTGTGTGTCTCCGGTGATGTCTCATTCTTGGAATGATCCTGGCTGACGGGGTGATAGACATGGTTGTCCTGTGCTATTGAAAGAGTGAACATGCTGTGAACATGGAAAGCGGTAAAGCCAATACTCAATCGATAATCTTCGTATACTGCTATTTACAGCTTTAGGCCCTGGGCTAAGTACTGGATTGCCCTTTCTGGGTATGGAGCTGGAGGTGCGTATTAGGATTATCCTTATTTTACAAATGAAGAAACTGAAGTTCAAGGGGCTAGATAACTTGGCTAATAAGCAGCAGAGCTCAGACGCCTTTCACCGCCACAGTGTTACACTGCTTCTTCACTAAACTGTGAAGGGGTCAAGGCTGTGACCTTGAAGCACAGCATCCTGTCCAGTCAAATGGGTAAAGGTGCTCCATTAGTGCATCCAGAGCAAAGTGGGGCCAGGGGTATGGATCCCAGACATTTCTTTGCTCAGATTCTCTTCCAGAAAGAACTGCCTTGTGTGGAGTAACTATAATTTGATTCAGAAAGTTTTGCTGAAACTCCCTCACCTTTATTTCTTTGTGTAGTCTTCATAATTTCTAGCTCTATTGAATTTCCCAATACCTTTTGTCTTTTAACTCCTCCATCTAATACAAAACTGTTTCGCTCCCACTTTGAGTCACACTGTTTTCACTTATTAAATCTTCCATTTTTAATCTGCCTACTGAAGACATTTGTCTATTACAGCTTAAAAATGCCACGAGTTAATGACACCTAATAGATGGAGAAAAAAATTAAGTCTAAACTATTGAAAACAGTCAGCTTTTTAAAAATATATATCATAAAATCACTCTCCCAGAATGCCCTAGAGAGCAAATTAGATAGATGGCTGGAGTTCAATAAAAACAACTTTGAAATGTATTGGGACTGGGTTATTACATGCTTCTGCTGCTTACAGCCAGCATATTTCCTCTTTACTGTAACTCGTAAGTTCAAGCTACAAATACTTCCTATTGACCTGAACTTAGTTGCACTTCAGGGTCCTTCTGTCTTGACTGCCAGCTGCCTGCAGTATCTATTACAGGGATTTGGTAAGGTTTTATGATGACTCTGATTTTTTCCCACATCAGCCATGTTTTACATTGGACAAGTGCATTTCATTTTATTATGTCATTAAGATCCTAGAGTAGTAAGAAAACAGAAGACACAAGCAGGGGGGTGGCATGATACAGGGATAATCATTTGGGTCAGAAAGGCAAGGAGAGCAGTTTCTTGCTATAACCATGCTACATACCGGCTGACCACTCCTCCCCCCACTTCAATGACTCTAGTCCCCTTTTCCTTTACCATAGTCCTCTGTCCACTTTTCTTTCTTCGCCAGTTTCAATGTTGAGGCTGAAAGAGTGCTGAGCAGGCCAACTGAGGCTCAAAATGAAACATGAGATGGAAGCCCTGAATAGCTCTTTTGGGTCCCCATTTCAAGGTAAACATTCGTTTGTTATTTAGACTCTCTCATACTGCCAGCCACCCTATGCCATGGTTTAAAATGTGGGACCATCTGTAGGAGAGGCAATATGCATTGTATACAAACACTCCAAATTTGGAATTAGATGCCCTGGGCTCAAATCATATTTCCATTAAATAACTGACAGTGTGACTTCAGACAGGTTACTTAGCTTCCCTAAACCTCATTTATAAAATAAATAATACAATAGTGGGGACTTTATAGAGTGTGTGAAAATTAACTGAGATTGTAGATGTAAAATGTTCAATGAATGGCACATTATGAGGACTCAATATATGTAATTTGAATATTGTATTACTACTACTACTACTACTACTACTACTACTACTACTACACCAAGCCCGAGCAGAGCAGTAGGAAGAGAGCAAAGTTAGGTAAAGCTGTGGCCACAATAAGAAGCCCACTACTGGGAGGCAAGGTACAGAGGTAGATTAATTATGGAAAAGGCAGAGAGAGGTGGAGCTCAGAAAGTACACACATATGTGGGCTGCAGATCAGATGAGCTGGGCAGTAGGAGACAGTACTTGCCTAAGAGGCTCAGAGAAAAGAGCCCTGGACTTACAGGTCACACACCGACTGGTGAGAGGGGCTGTGACAGGTCACAGGTGCTTGGCCTCTTGTTCAGCTCAGAAGATGTGCAACGAAACCATTGGCGAACCCTACCTCTGATGCCCCCTTCAGCTGTTAGCGATTATGTCGCACACTTGCAAGTGAGTTACAGTTAGTGAAGGTGTGAATCTAGAGACAGAGTAAGAAATGCTGCCACAAGGTGGAAAGGGAAGGGGGAAGGGGCTAAATGCACTGAGAAGGGGAAATATGGGAGGTAGAGAGAGACCCAGGAGAAAAATAATAAAATTGAATGCAATTTTCCCCATTATCTTTAATGCCAGTGCATTTGTAGAAGGAATTATCCGGCATTAGTACATTGAGGCTAGTGCCTCAAATATCTGAAAGTGTGTAAGAAGCTTTCCTCATACTAGCAACTACCCTCATGAAACATAAAACAGTTAGATATGATATCATACAGTAGCCTTAGGTCAAGCCACACACACACACACACATTTCTGGAAAATACATTATCCCTAACCCCAATCAACCATCCTTATCTAACATTAGACTTAATTACGTAAATTGAAATTGTTTAAACTTCCAGTTAATTTAAATTTCTGTATAAATACAAATAGGATTTAACATGTATCGGCTGGCTGGTTCTAAATAAGAGGCTCCTGTACAGCATTTTAAAATATTATCCCACAAAAATAACCCAGAATAATTCTCTAGTCCCATAACATTCTGTTGAAAACTATCTTTCTGGAGCAGTTGAATAGCAATAATTAAACAGTAATGTGCTCAACCATTTGTCTTTTTCCCCTTAGACTTGTTCCTCTCTCATACACAAATAAAATGGCATTACGAACACTATAAAGTTTTCTTTTCTTAGCTTGCATTGTATTTTCTTATAATTGTATATATGTGTATACAAACATATTATATATGCATGCATGTGTATTTTTTAAACCACTCAACATTCATGCACTCTTCATCTGGTATCAGGTACTTGAAGATATACCCTTCTTGAATCTCTACACAATAGGGGGTCCAAACCAAATGAAAGTGGCGCACACGAACCAGGCTTAGGAAAATCAGCACATCATGCGACCACAAAGCAATTCTGGTTCATTAATGGGCATTTATTCCAATCAGATCGTCCGAGATAGAATGAGAATTTTGCTTGGACATTTGAGCCGGAACAGAATACCAGACTACTTGTATTCACCTTGCCTTCCTGAAGGAGAGCTTGCCAGAGAAGTGAGCCAACGCAGAGGAAACAGGCCTGAGAGATGGAGCAAGAAACTAACCGATTTCTGTTTTTCCACCGTATTGAGCCCTTACATAAAGCTTGAACGAGGCCAGTCTTACAATTAAATTTTTCGACATACTCACTTTTTGCTCAAAAAAGAAAAATATTGTTATTTTTAAGAGATGAACACTATATATATAAAAAAATTTTATATATATATATATAAATTTATATATATATAAGCCTATATATATATAAAAACATATATATATATACACACACATATATATATATAAACCAGTGGAAATGAACCCACTAACCTTCATCCATTAAATAAAATTATTTTCAGGGCGCCTGGGTGGCTCAATCAGTTAAGCATCCGACTTCAGCTCAGGTCATGGTCTCGCGGTTCATGGGTTCTAGCCCCACGTTGGGCTCTGTGCTAACCACTCAGAGCCTGGAACCTGCTTCAGATTCTGTGTCTCCTTCTCTCTCTGCCCCAATCCCACTCATGCCCTGTCTCTCTCTGTCTCTCAAAAATGAATAAAAACATTAAAATAAAATAAAATAATTCTCTAGTAGGAAGATACACTGAAATCTGACATTAAATCTGCGCATGCCCACACACACATGCACACACACACATATACACGCACACATACAAAGTGGGCTGACTTTGAGGTTGAAAAAGCCCTGTGATATTTTTTATTTCAAGCATCAGTGACATTTTATTCTTTCTCACTAAAGCCTTGAAGTGGCCTATTCCTTTTTTCAAAGTAGCTTTTCATAGATTTTGCTATTTCTCAGCTTACCAGGGACAATTACAGCTTCTGAAATATTCAAAGCATGGTATGCATGGCCCATAAATACCTCAGGTGTCAGGAACCCAAATTTTCAGTTTGCCTTTTTATTCAACAATCACTTTATTTGCCAGTTGTAGTTCCTTTGAAAGAAACAGGACAGACTTTATATCTATCTAGTATTTTTAAGATAAATATTTTTCAGGTGGATCACAGGGCTAGCTAACCTCAGATGAGAAAATCGTTCATTTTAAGAATTATCAAAGGAACAATTTTTATTTACAGATGATTTTTTCTCTAAAATTTAGTATCTCTCTAAATGACTTCTCTCTGGTGAGTAACCCCAGCTGGTATGTCCAAGTATTTCTTTGAGAAAACATGCACATGTATTCAGATTTATAGATTTGCAGGGGGTCCCCAAGCACCTATCCTTGGTCTTCTTTCTTTTACTCCATGTTTCTTTCTGGATAATTTCATCTATTCTCACATCTTCAACTACTACCCAAATGCTGATGAAATGCAAATACATTTGTCCAGTTCACTGTCATTTTCCAAATTCAATTCTGAAATTTCTGGGGTGTTCCAAAGGATGCAAACCCTTAGTCAGACTCATCAAGCCAAAAGACAAAGCACCTCCAAAAAAATAAAATCGAAAACAAGAGAGGAGAAGCCACAACTGACATCACAGGAATACAAAGAATTATAAGAGAATACTATGACAAATTATGCGACAACATATCGGACAACATAAAAGAAATTGATAAATTCCTAGAAACGCACAATCTTCCAAAACTGAATCAGGGAGAAACAGAAAATCTGAATGGACCAATTAGTAGTAATGAAATTAAATCAGTAATCAAAAAGCTACAAGAAAGTCAAAGTGCAGGACCAGATGGTTTCACTGGTGAGTTCTACCAAACGTTTAAAGAAAAGTTAATACCTATTTTCCTCATACTATTCCAAAAAATAGAAAATGAAGGAAAATTTCCAAATGCATGAGACCAACATTATCCTGTATTAGCCACCAGTATCAAAATCAGTATCAGCCACCATAGACACCACAAAAAAGAAAACTAATGGCCAATATCCCTGATAGACATAGATGTAAAAATCCTCAACAAAATACTAGCAAACAGCATATAATATAGTAAGAGTATCATTCATCACAATCAAGCAGGATTTTTTAATGTTTATTTATTTTTGAAAGAGAGAGAGAGAGAGAGCACAAGCAAGGGAGGGGCCGAGAGAGAGGGGTATAGAGGATTCTAAGTGGGTTCCGTGCTGACAGTTAGAGAGCCCGATGTGAGGCTCAAACTTACGAACCCTTAAGATCATTACCTGAGCCTGAGTTGGATGCTTAACCGACTGAGCCACCCAGGTGCCCCTCAAGTGGCATTTATTCCAGGGATGCAAGGTTTGTCCAATATTCACAAGACTAAATTGATTCAAAGTGGAACTCATCACCTCTCTAACAAAACCTCTATGAGTCAGGCAATGTATTAGTTTTCTAGGGCTTCCATAACAAAGTACCACAGTCCATGTGACTTAAACAACAAAAATTTATTTCCTCACAGTTATGGAGGCTGGAAGCCAAAATCAAGGAGTTGACAAGTTTCATTTCTTCAGAAGGTCTCCTCCCTGGTTGGTAAATGGCTATTTTCTTTCTGTGTGTGCCTGTGTCCTAATGAACTCTTTGTATAAGCATACAAGTCACATTGATTTCGGGTCTACCCCCATAATGTCCTCTTAACTTATTAACCTCTTTAAAGACCCTATCTCCACATACAGTCATAGTCTCAGGTATGTGGATTAGGACATCAACATACACATTTTGAGGCAATGCAATAATAAGCCCATAATAGGCAACATAAACAAGATCTTTTTTTTTTTTTTCTGAGTCAACTACCTGAGAGCAGTGGTACATCAAGGGCAGGTTTATATAGTGAGAACTATCCACCTCAGGTACTGTAAATCATGGGGTGCATTATATGGAGAGAATTTAAGCACAATAGTAAACCTGACCAAAAGCTGTTTTATTTTTATCACCATGTGATGACATTTTATCTAAACAATGTCAGTGATAAAACTCTCCTCCTTCAAAAAATTTTTCTAAATTCTAAATAATTGCCATGATTATTCTTGGGTTTTAATAATATATGAGCAAGTTTCAAACTAGCCTATTTTATGACACACCATAATAAGCATTTTATATTTATGGAAATTAATCTGAGAATCTCCAGTTATACAGTTACCTCCCAACACATGTGGACCCAGCTATACCTGTGTCTGCCAAAATTAACTCTGGGGGCACCTGGGTGGCTTAATTGGTTGAGCATCCAACTCTTGTTTTTGGCTCAGGTCATGATCCCAAGAGTGGTGGGATTGAGCTCTTCACTGGGTTCTATCCTGAGCATGGAGCCTGCTTCAGATTCTCTCTGTCTTTCTCTCTGCTCCTCTCCCTCACTCATGCTCTATCTCTCTCTCTAAAATAAAATAAAAAATTAAAGTAACTTTGAATGAAATCATTTGGTATTTGTCTTTCTCTGACTGACTTATTTTGCTTATAATACTTCTTAGTTCCATCCATTCCATCCATGTCATTGCAAATGGCAAGGTTCTTTTTGATGGCTGAATAGTATCCCATTATATATATAGTGGAATATATACTATATATATCATATTTTCTTCATCCATTCATCATTTGATGGACATTTGGGTTCTTTCCATAGTTTGGCCATTGTTGAAAGTTTCAGAAGCATTCAAGCTCACTTTAGGGCACAGCAGATATCCCCATTTCCTATGATAATACATACCTTTCCATTATAACAATAGGTTAGAAATAAACAACACTAGCACAGGGGTTGACAAAACAAACCAAGAGAACTCGGGAGCTTCAGTTCTTTCATTAGAATGAAATGACTGCTTAGAGTTTTCATTTGTGTTAAGTTTAAAATATTGAAATAAATGTGACCTGGGATGTGTTAATATTTTTGTTTGGAAAATACAAACAAAAAGTATTTAGTAAAAATATATAAAATATCTTAATGAATTTGAATAATGGCTTTACAATTTAAATGTATCCTCCTTTTGTGTATGGTTTTCAAAGCACAAATTAAGAAAGTAATGATTTATCAATTGTTGCATGATTATTACTGAAAATGATTTTGTCATATGAAGAAGGGAGAGTTTAAACTTACCTGCTCTGTGTAGCAAGAATTCCAGATATGTAAATGTCAGAGAGACATTCATGATCCATTTCTATTCTCCTTCTCAACCATTTAATGATCTCTACATTTCTTTGGATTTTGCCTTCAAAGCCCATCTGGTTTCTCCCTTCTTCTGGGTCCCCACTCCACTGGCCTTATTTCAAGCCCCTACCATTTTTTGCTCCAGCTAAGGCAATGTTCTTCTGATCTCAAGCTTTACCATATATAATCATTGAAGAGAAGTGGCAAGATCAAGTTTTGCATTTTAAGGTTAAGTGAGCAATTGTTTGAAGGACTATGAGAGTAAATATGAATAACTATTTAAAAGGAAATAGTAATAGTACAAGATGACATTGCTTTGAGCCAGGGTAACAGCAGGAGATTTGGAGAGATATAGATAATTAAAGAAGTTTGTAGAAGATTATGGTGGTTTTCTAAAGTTTCCATGACGAGACACCATAGCCTGAGTATCTTAAATGACGTAAATATATTTTCCCATATTCTGGAGGCCAAAAGTCTGAAATCAAGGTATCAGCAGGTTTGGTTTCTTCTGAGGCTCTCTCTCTCCTTGGCTATCTTCTCCCTGTGTCTTCACATGGTCTTCCCTCTGTATGTGTCCTAATCTCCCCGTCTTATAAGGACATCAGTCATATTGGATTAAGGCCTACCATAATGATGTCATTGTAATTCGATTACCTCTTTAAAAACCCTATCTCCAAATACAGTCACATTCTGGGGACCTGGTGGTTAGCATTCCAACATAAAAACTTGGTGGCGGGGGGAGGAACAATTCAGCCAATGACAGAAATATACTTCAGAAGCCTACCAGACAATAAGGACTAGAAGAGGCTGTACATGAAATGCACTTACATCGTGTCTAGTGTGCAATCGGGGCTCAGTAGACACTATAATAATGTCATGTGTCTCAGACATAACAAACTTCATGCTAATTTCAAATCATGCCATGCTCTCACATATGTCCAGCTTTCTATCCAGGCTCTTCCTTCTGCCTGGATTGTCCTCTGGCTCCCTTGCCCTCCCCCCACACCATTCACCTTCAACCCTTTTATTCCCACTGAGCTCATATTTATCATGTAAGACTCATTCAAACATCACTTCTTCCTTAAAAATCTTTTCCTCTTCTTTTCTCACAATGAAAATTTATCACTCTTTCCTTTACAAATCTTTTGTAGCTGGTATGCAATACATAGCGACTAATTTTGTCCTGTGGCATTGTGGCAATTAATATAAATGCCTAAATCTTCTAAAGTTCCAGCTTCTCAAGGCAGGGCTTATGATCTTCTTACCTTCACTGGTCAAAATCTAGCAATGTGCCTTGTATGCAGTAGTCACTCAGTAAATGTTTGTTAGATGAAAAAAACATATACTAAGCACACAAATAAAGCTATCATCTACATAACAGCTTGCACCTTTACAAAGTACTGTTAGGTACACCATCTTCTTTGACTAGCCCAGTAAGGAACGTACAGAGGCATAGTAGCATAGTGCAGTGGACAGCTAGCTATGACCTGTAAGGCCATATTTATCCCACCATCTGCTTTCTATATGGTCCCTAATTTTTTTTATGCAAGTGAGAAGGAGGGGGCTTACAGTTTTTCAAAAATATTTAATAAACTTTTTTCTTTAGAATAGTTTCGGATTTACAGAAAAGTTGCAAGCATATCACAAATGGCTCCCGTGTTCTCCACACCCAGTTTACCCAATTATTAACACCTTACATTATTATGGTATGATCATCACAACTAATATGGAAACATCATTATTAACTAAAGCCAATATTTTATTAGGATTTCATTACTTTCCCCCTAATGTTTCTTTTTTAAAAAAACATGTTTATTTACTTTTGAGAGAGAGAGACACACACACACAGACAGAGTGAGAGTGGGGGAGGGGCAGAGAGAGAGGGAGACACAGAATCTGAAGCAGGCTCCAGGCTCTGAGCGGTCAGCACAGAGCTTGAACCCACAAACCATGAGATCATGACCTGAGCTGAACATTTAACTGACTGAGCCACCCAGTAGCTTCCCGCCCTCGTGTTTATTTCTGTTCCATAATTCCATCCAGGATACCACCATATTACATTCAGTCATCAGGGCTCCTTAGCTCCTCTTGACCGTGACAGTTTCTCAGACTTTTCTTATTTTTGATGACCTTGATAATTTTGATGAATACTGGTCTGCTATTCTTTAGAATGTCTTTCAATTTGGATCTGGTGTTTTTCTCACAGCTAGAATAGGGTTTTTAGGTTTTGTGGAGGAAGGGCATAGATATAGAGTCCCATTCTCATCACATATCAAGGGTGTTGATATACTAGTTGCATAACTTTTCACTGATGATCTTAACTTTAATCACCTGGCTGAGGTTGAAGACTGGTTTTTACATTATTGACAGTTGGAAAAATTGAAGTGTCCATAAATGAATTTTATTGGCACCCAGCCATGTTCATTTATTTGCACATTGCCTATAGCTTCTTTGACACTACAATGATGGTGTTGATAGTTACAAAGCAGACCCATGGCCCACAAAGCTGAAAGCATCTACAATCTGGCCCCCTGGTAATAGTGGAACGATAACTGGATTGAATCAGACATACTTGTGTTCAAATCTCAGCTCTGGCATTACCATCTATCTATGTGATATGTGGCCAGTTACTTAATATCTCTGAAACACACTTTCCTCATGTGTAAAATGGGAACATTAATGCCTATTTCAAGACTGTAATGAGGACTATGGATAATGTTTATAAACACGTCAATAAGTAGTATCTATTACTCATCAGGTAGATGTTATTATCCCCCATTTAACAGAGAAAACAGATTCTGAGAAGTAGAGTGATGTGCATACCCCCGGAAAACTAGAGTCCCCGTATGCTTTCTGTTTTTTAAATAGGTACTGCAGCAGAAGGGATATACATGCTTTAAGCCCAGACACTGCAGTGGGACTGTAGCCCCTGGGTCTTGCGAACTGTGTGTCTTGGGCAAGTCAGTCTTCCTCCCTGAACCTGAGTTTCTTTATCTACACAATGGGGCTAGCACATAATATTTAGTACAGAAGACTGATGCGAGGATTAGCTGAGCTAAGGTATATAAATTCACTGTCACAAAAGATGTGGTCAAGGAACAGGAGTTCAATTTTTCACTACATCAACCTGCATTTATGGCAATAGAAAGCTATTTGAGTAGTGCTTCAAGAAAAATATTAAAAAGAAGGCAAAAACATCAAAGGCAAAAAATATCAATAATCCTCTGATTATGTCTTGTTTTGAATTATCTGCTTTGTACATTTTTCTATGAGCCCAGACATTAGGGTGACTACCAGGTATAAAGCATGATGGACAGAGAAATGAATGTGAGGCAACCCCTGGCTATAGGACTTATGAACTTGAGTTGATTGCAGTATAAGACTGAGAATGCATACTTCCAGTGAATTAAGGAATCCACAACTAAGATATGATAATAAATACATTTCTTCACATGAGATGCTCAGCTTCTTTGAAGCACTTCACAATTCCTACTGTCCTCACCTTTTCTGAGCTCACCTCCAAACTATCCTTGTATTGTGATATAATTCACATACACTCATGCTCTGGTAGACTTTTCTTCCTTACTCCCATAAATGCTTTGGAGAAAGTCTCTTCATGATTAAGAAGGAAGCTTTTAGACTGCATCCTAGAGAAGTTTTTTATTTTCTTTCCAGATCCTTCCTTGGCCTGAGTGTTGCCATGAAGATATTGTGGGGGGCTTCTCTTGGATGGTGCATGCATTTTTTTAGATGCTCATCCAGTATTAAAAATAATTTGAAAAGAGTAATATCTTACAACATTATAAGTAATCCATAAAAATGCTTACACTGATCAACAAAATAGGAATCCAATTAGCTTTTAACTCTATCTTAGTCAGTGTCCAGAATACACATTTAGACAAGGACATGATTAGTTCCCATCTCTCTTTTATCCCAGTGCCCAGAACAGCTCTTGCACATAGCAAGGACTCAATAGATATTTACTAAGTGATCACTTATACAGCAGCCAGAGGAAAGGATTTCCAGGGCCCTGTGATTACTTTATGACTTAATCATAATACAGTCATTTCCTTCCCTTTTATTTTCCTTCTCTGAATCTTTGGAGTTTATATCCTGTGTCATTCCAGATGCTAAGTGCTGGAATACAGTGATTAACAAAATAGATATAGGTCTAGCCTGTATAGATGTTCCAGCATATGGGAGGAAAGAGACAATGAAAGGTACATTTACAATGTAACTTGGTAAAAGCTATGTTAGGAAGCATAAGGTACAGGAGATGCACCTGACACAGGCTCAGAGGTAAAGAAAAGCTTTCCAGAGGATGTGACTTGGCTGAAACATGAAGAACGAGCAGAAATATAATCTGAACGCAAGTTGGAAGACAATATGGCCCAGTTTTTTCATGGAATCACAATCAGGAATTGTGCATAGCACAGCCCATCAACAAAAGGTAATTGAAAATGAATTCTGATCTTTCCTTACATCTCACAAAGAACATTCACATAGTCTAGTTTATTATGCACAGCACATATCTCAAAATATGCTATGCTCTTCTTCCCAATTCTGAAATCTCCCAAGAACTATAAAGCTATATAAACTTAAAAAAAATAAAATCTCCCTTCAACATAGGGTCTCCATTTGTTCTATATGTGTGTGTGTCTCGATATAGCTGTAAGTTTCTCAGCAATCTCTACTTCAACCATCAGCTTATATTGGGTCATTTCGATAGAGCCATGACTAGTCCATCCTGGAAAATGTTTGTGTTAAACTCAGCAAAGTATGGTTCCTCTCTTGCTAAATGAGATTTATTAATTAATTAAATACTAATCAATAAAAATAATTTCTTTTTTAAGTTTCTTTCTTTATTTATTTAGAGAGAGAGAGAGAGTGCAAGCGGGAAAAGGCAGAGAGAGAGAGAGAATCCCAAGCAGGCTCAGCACTGTCAGCGCAGAGCCCAACATGAGGCTCGAACCCACAACTGTGAGATCATGACCTGAGCTGAAACCAAAAGTCAGACACTTAACTGACTGAGCCACCCAGGCGCCCTAAAAAAAAAAAATTCTAATTAATAAAATTCCCACTATCATTATAGGAATTAGTCTTGCATAGGCAAGGTGGTAGACACTGGAGGAGTAATCTGAGTAGAGGAAGCATTTGGGGTGCATGAAGCACAGCAGTTCATTAACAGCATAGCATGTACAGTGCAGAGAGACAAGAGAGGAGATGAGGGACATTACTAGGGTCCCTATCACATAGGCCATATTAACTGTACTAAAGATGGTGCTCTAACCAATAAACAGACACTAGAGGAGATTAAGGTATTCAATTACCTTCAATGGAGAGACATTAGCCTTCTTAGTGAATGCTGTACATTTATCCTCTAACTTAATCTTATATGTGAAAAATTTTAAATCCAAGTATGAGAACATTAAAAGTAAATAAATAAGAGTCTTTCTTTATCAATCACTGGGAGCAACAATACCTCGGCAGGCTGCGGTCAGTTGTGGCCTGCTATGGCCTCCTCTCTCTGTTGCCTACATTCCTCTCAGCCACATTCCTTCGATGCCAGCTTCCCTATGGCAGATAATTAAACTTTCCATGTCTGTCCCAAACCGCCTTTAAGGAAATGTCATGATAGTTGGTAAAATGAAAGTGGTTTACAAATAAACAGAGCAAAATTAACCCAAATATAAGCTACATTATTAAATAACTTAAAGATATTTATAAACATGAAAGAGCTCCTTAACAAATTACAATATACACTCAGAGTTCAATGATAACAGCTCATGGTATCCTTCTTACATGTCCCATACATCATAGATCTCCCACTTACACTTCCACTCTGATTTGTGTGTGTGCCTGTGAGTGCCGCAGGTGCACTGAGGCTCGATTTTTGCTAAATAGCTAACCCTAGTCAAGTCTCCTAAATTTACTTTCCTCACCTGTAAGATGCAGATAACCATACCTATCTTGGTGGTAAGAGCAGAGTGAAATGGTTAATGTATAATAACTGTAGTATATGAAATACTTGGTACAGAAATTTAACCAATGAATGCTCTGGATATGCTAATTTCCTTCCCTTTCCTTTTTTGACAGATGGAAGAAGCAAATTCAATTTTATGTCTCTGCTTCATTCTTGGGAAAAAGAATAAAAATCTGACCTTGACCTTCACCATACATTATGTCAAGATGTCTGAATGGATACAGTGCTATGGAAATACCAACCCTTCCAGGGGGCAAATTGTCACCTGTCTGGATGGCATGCTTTAAAGGAATATATTGTCCCAAAATGCCACCTTTCACCTCTGTTGTCAGTTCTGAATATCTGTTGCCTTCAGAATGAAAACACATCTGTGAAAGCATTCTCCTCTATCCATTCGTCTTATTAGTAATGGATTTTTGAGAAGCAACTTGCTGGAGTTCAGCAAAGACAAAGCATCACTTCAGCTCCTAAAAGCCCAGGCAGAAAGTACAGAAGAGGGGCGCATGGGTGGTTCAGTCAGTTGTGTCCAGCTTTGGCTTAAGTCATGATGTTGTGGTTCATGGGTTCAAGCCCTGCATCAGGCTCTGTGGTGACAGCTCAGAGCCTGGAGCCTGCTTCAGATTCTGTGTTTCCCTCTCTCTCTCTGCCCCCTTCCCTTGCACTCTATCTCTCTCAAAAATAAATATATATAAAAAAGAAGAAAGTCTAGGTGAACAGTGGATTCTCTAGTTCTCTCATCTCCTCTGCATCATGCTATGATTCACATCACTCAACTCACCCAACGTTATATATTAGGTACAAACACAAGACAAAGGACTTCATAGGATTTGATCTGCATTGCAAAACATGGCTGGGACTCTGAGAGCAAATGGCAGGGACAGGGAAGGACATTCTAAGTAGAGGAGGCACCTTGAGAAAAGGCCTAGAGCCAGAAGGAAACAGGACATTATCTTGAAACAAGGATTAGCCTAATGCATAACACATGGTACAGAGTAGCCTCTTCGTATGGAGAGGAAAAAATAGGATGGCTATTCTGAAAAAGAACAACCACATTTGAGAAATCAAACCATGACTTTAAGACTTACTATAAAGCCACAATAATTAAATCAGGATAACACAGTAACACTTTACTAATACCAAAGAGATAGACACATAGATCATGCGAGGAAATGTAGAGTCCAGCAAAATACCCGTACAAATATGGCCATTTGAACTTTTACAAAGAGGCAAAGATAATTCAACTGAGAAAGGATCATCTTTTCAATAAATGGTGTTGGAACAAGTGGACTTCTATGTATAAAAAATGAACTTTGAACTAAACCTCACACATTTTATAAATTTTAATTCAAATCATAATTCTAAATTTAAAACATAAAGCCATTGGACATTTAGAAAAAATGGGAGAAAATCTTTGAGACATGGAACAAGGGTAAAGAGTTCTTAAAAATGAGACAATAGCTACAAAAGAAAAAGGATAAAATGAGCTTCATGCAAATCTAGAACTTTTGGTCTGCCAAAGATACTTATGAAAGAATGGTAGGATACAGACTGGGTGAAAACACGTGCAAGTTACACATCCAATAATGGACTTTATCTAGAATATATAACAAATTTTTAAAACTTAATAATAAAAAAACAACCTAATCAAAAATGAGCAAAGGTCCTGAACTTCACAAAAGAGAATGTAAGAATGACAAATAAGTACTCAAAAAGCTCAACATCATTAGCCATCAGGACAATGCAAATCAAAAACCACTGTTTTAGTGGCATCTGGGTGGCTCAGTCAGTTAAGCATCTGACTCTTGATATCAGCTCAAGTGGTGATCTCCTAGTCGTGAGATCGAGCCCCATGTCAGGCTCTGAGCGGAGCATGTGCTCAGTGTGGAGCCTGTTTGGGATTCTCTCTCTCTCTGAGTCTCTCTCTCCCCTCCCTCTGCCCCTACCCCACTCACATCCTCTCTCTCAAAATAAATAAACATTTAAAAACCCACTGTTTTAACCATCACTATTAAAATGGCAAAAATTAAAAAAAATCAAAAATACCAAGTGCTGACAAGGATGCAAAACAACTGGAACTTTCATATATTACTGGTGAGAATGCAAAGTGATGCAGCAAAATGATGAGGCTGACTGATGACAATTTTATGTGTCAACATGGATGGGTCATGGGTGCCCAGATTTTTAGTCAAACGTTATTCTGGATGTGTTGTCGAGAGTGTTATTGGACAAGATTAATATTTAAATGGACAGGCTTTGAATAAAACAGATTGCTCTCCATAATATGAGAGGCCCTCATTCAGTCTGTTGAAGGCCTCACTAGAACAAAGACTGACTTTCCCAGAGAAAGAAGAAATACTGCCAGAGACTGCCTTTGGATTCAAACTGCAACTGCAATTCTTCCCTAGATCTCCAGTTTGCTGGCCTATGCGATCAGATTTTGGACTCGCCGAGCCTCCACAATCAAGTGAGATGTGAGCCAATTCTTTAAAACAAATTGATGGATAGATAAATACAGACATACACACATATGCATACATATATACACATATGCATATATGTTATATGCACATACGTGTGTTCATATATAGATATATGCATGTGCACATGCACATTAAATGCAAAAAAATGAAGAATAAGTTTCTGAAAGTCTCTTTAGAGGAGCTGAGTGGTTGAGTCACTCATTTACCGAAACCACAGATTTTTTGGAGGTGACATGCGGTACCAGCCAGGGGAAATGAAATTATCATGGACATCAGCCTACCTTTCTCGAACTCAGAATTTAAAGCCTTAAACTATGGGAATAAAATACCTAAAAATTATTGACATTTTCACATAACCTCATACTTGTACTTTTGCTAAGACTTTGATCCTCCACTCTTGTTCCTAAGCACCAAGAGTTAACAGGAGTCCTGCATGGCCATTAGTGAATGGGCTTCCTTATATGCATAATGCAGCAGAAGAGACATTGCTATCTTAATCTCGCTCTCCCACTAAGCCAGCTGCAGGTTTTAGCTGTCATTTCCAAGGACCACAAGATCAGGGAGGATTATGCACAGGACATCCTGACAAATAGCACTGGGGATCAATAAAAAAATAATAATTGGTCATTTAGCATAACACACCTTGGAATAATAGGAAGTTTCCCATTTGGTAAGAGCCAGACTATGAAGCGCTGGTTTTTCACGCAGCTTGTTGAGATGTATCTCAGGAGCCATCTCTTGGATGACTGAATCTGTCATGGGTTAGAGAGGCAAGGATTTACTTTAATACTGCAGACACTCGATGATGCTGTGGCGCTGTGATAATGAACAGCTGTTTGCAGCAGTTCTGCTCACAGGCCTAAGGGCGAGGCCCTTTCTCGGCTTTCAGAGCTGGTTGCTAAGTGGGCATTGGTAAACACACATTTTGAAGGAGAAGACTTCCATCTGCCTTTAAAACTTTTCAAAAACTCATATTTCTTATCCTCACCTAGGCAGTGGGCTCACAAAAGTGATTTATTTGCGAACAAGGAAGATAGAGGTGGATAGTCTTATTTTCCTGACATTCCGTTCCTAGGAGAGACTCACTGTTCCCTAAGTCCACTCGGGCAGATTTTCCCAGTGTCTACTTCATTCCCAGACTACATGTATGGGAAGCCCTGAGACAGACAATGTGTTGATGTCCAGAGAGCAAAAGCTCTGGAATAAGAGACAGCCCTGATTGAATTCTGGCTCTGAGACGTACTGACACTGGAATCCTTGGGCAAGTTACTTACCTCCAAGCTCAGCTTCCTCACATAAAGGAATGACGATGATACTGCCTTATAACACAGGTCTGGGCCTACAAATAAAAAACTGTATATTAAAAGCGCTGTCACATCAAAGGCACTTAACAAGTACAGATTATTACTGTTTTGCTGATGGTCATAACCTGATGATCCCAGCTTTTGCTAGGCATGTCTGGGCTGGGAGTGGCCCCAGGAAGCAGGTGAACATTCCTTTGTGCAGGGCATTCTCTTTCTCTTAGACAACTTGTTAAGTTACAACAGAATCCAGAAGGGTCATTCCATTTTCTGTAGGTAACCAGTTTAGTGATATGAAATGAGAAGCACCATTCTTATTGAAGAATTTTTTTTTAATTTTTTTTAGTTTGTTTATTTATTTTGAGAGAGACAGTGACAGTGTGAGCAGGGGAAGGGCAAAGGTGGGAGGAGAATCCCAAGCAGGCTCTGCACTGCCAGTGCAGAGCCAGACGAGGGACTCAAACTCATGAAACCGTGAGATCATGATCTGAGCTGAAACCAGGAATCAGATGCTTAGCTGACTGAGCCACCCAGGTGCCCAAGAGTTGTTTGTTTTTTTTTTTTTTTTATAAAATATGTGTTCTGTTGGTTTTGTTAATGAGGCTCCACTAAACTTAATAATTAACCATTGAGCACTATCTCATTTCAGACTCTTGTGTTAATACGTGAACAAGACAGAAATGAACATCACCCTTATGAATCCTCAGTTTTACAGGGCTTAGATAAAAATTAGAATGCGATTAAAACCTGTTGTGAAAACACGAGAGACTTTTGAATACTGAAAACAAACTGAGGGGGGAGGGGGGAAGGGGAAGGGGGAAAGGTAAAGGGGGGTGATGGTCTTGGTGGAGGTCACTTGTGGGGAAGAGCACTGGGTGTTATATGGAAACCAACCTGACAATAAACTATAAAGGTTAAAAAATAAATAAATAAAACCTGTTGTGAAACATGCTACAATAGAGAATATATAGAATGCTAGGGGGTCGGGGAATAGTCAGTCATATAAGAGATAAATAAGAGTTATTTATCTGTTGGGGTGGGGGAGCATTATTTCACACAGAAGGAACAGTAAAGTTGGGTGGGGTAGCAAGGAAATGAGGAGTATTTTCTCTGAAGAGGTGAGCTGAGAGGAGACCCTGTGGGGTCTTCTGACTCAGGAGTGTGGACTTTATCCTAAAAACACAGAGGGACCATCAGAGTGCTTTAAGCAGCGGCAGGCACAATCCAATCTGTGCTCTAGAAACTAGATCCCTGTGAATGTAGGATGGATGGAGAACGGACTCAAGGCAGCAAAGCTGAAGACAGCTAGGAGCTGAAGAAAGCCAGGTGAGAGCTGGCGTTTTACTAGAGAAGTAGCAATGGGATCTTGGAATAAAATGGGCTCTCTGGGTAATACCGATCTCACATTGGACATGAATCTTAGCAAATTTTACTGAACAGTTAAATATAATATTTTAATTAATTGCAAACACACTTCGTGAGTTTCATTCTAACTGGCATAGCATGCTCACATGAATAGGCTCCAGACAGGGAATCATTTATTCAAAAGAATGTGTGAGAACTGGCATACACAAAGCACTGTGGACCTACAAAGCTGAAACTGCCACTGTCACGCAGGGCAACTGTGCCAAAGAGGAAAAACAGGAACAGAAAGTAGGCGTTTTCCACACTAGAAGAAAAAGCTCTCCGATCTTGGTCAAATAAATGAAAGAACAAATGAATTGATGATGTTGGCTTATGTTTGGCCTTAGAGAGTGGAGATGAAGAAGAAGAAATAAAACTAAATATACATGTTGAGGAGACAGTGGGTGAAGGCACCAAGGTAGGAAAAGGGCAAATGCCGAAGAATTCTGCACAGGTCAGTGTGTGCTGGCTGCACAGGCACGAGCTGGTGTAGGAAAGACCAGCACACAAAAGGCACATAAGAGTTGACATGCAGAAAGTCTGGAGGATGGAGATTTTGAAGTTCTTTTAAAAAGGTGGAAACATTGGAGGTTTCTGGGTATGAAAATAGGTAAACCAGAGTCAGACTCACCATCTTAACTGGCTAATTTATTCTCTTTTTCTCTCTTTTAAATTTCTTTTAAAGTTTATTTATTTATTTTGAGAGAGAGAGAATGCAGGTGAGGGGCAGAGAGAGAGAGAGAGAGAGAGGGAGAGAGAGAGAGAGAGAGAATCCCAAGCAGGCTCTGTGCTGTCAGTGTGTGGAGCCTGGTGTGGGGCTCAAACTCACAAATGGTGAGATCATGACCTAAGCCAAAATCAAGAGGCAGATGCTCAACTGACTGAGCCACCCAGGTGCCCCCAAAATTAACAAAAAAATTAACAGAGAGGGGCACCTAGGTGATTCAGTCGGTTAGGCATCTTTCAGTTTCAGCTCATGTCATGATCTCACAGTTTCAGGAGTTCAAGCCCCATGGCAGGCTCTGTGCTATCAACACAGAGGCTGCTTGGGATTCCCCCCGCCCCACCCCTCCCCTGCTCGTTGTCTCTCTCTCAAAATAAATAAACTTTAAAAAAATAAAAATATATAAAAATTTTTTTAATTTCTAAAAACCCTTCAACTATTTCCTTTTCATTCTTTAGTCTCTCTTTTGCTGCCATGTTCTGCTATCCCAGTGTATGTGTGTGCACTCATGCATGTGTGTGTGTGCGTATGTGCATGTGTGTGTGTGCACATGTTATAGAGGGTCATCAAGTTTATAATACAGAGAGACTCTCTGCCAATAGTGCTCACTGGATACCGAAGACCCAAGCCAGAGTAACTCTTTCATAGGGAGACTATATGGCAACCCATGCACCTACTCCATGCCCCCACATATCAAAAATTTCCTTCAAAGAATGGAAAAAAATCCTTTTGTTATATGGAGATGGAGTACAAGAAGGCCTTAATGTTTCCTGACCCCTTTCAAATTTCCAGTCTATGTACTACACCCTTGAATAGAGCTTTACAATTGCCATCAGTTCAGCAAATACTTATGTGCCAGGTCTGGGGGATCACCAGGAATGAGGAAAGATATGGTTTCTTCTTTCATAAACCTTATAGTCTAGTGGGAGAAACAGGTAAGTGAAGCCACATCATAAGGCACTGTGATAAGTGCTCTGATTGCTGGATACCATGTGCAGCAGAAACAAAGGAAAAATACCCTTTCATTAATAAGTAGTACAGATGGCAGAGAGAGAGGCTTAGAGCACCCAGGGGTAGACAAGGTCAGAATTTCAGCTCAAATACTTCCTACCTTTGTGACCTTGGACATATTATTCAACCTCTCTGTGCCTTAGTTTCATCATTTGTAAAATGAGGATGAAAACATGCCTGGTTTCCTGAGGTAGTTGTGGGGACTAAGTGAGAAAATACATGGAGAGGATTTGGCATAGGCATGGCATATAGACCATGCTCAGTAAACATCAGCTAATGTCTTATGTTAATTTGTGCTTCAGACACATCTATCTGTCCAATCACACCAAACCACTTCCCGGATCTCAATATGCTGTCTTCCTGCATTTTTCATACTTGCTCCCTCTATCCTAGTTGCTCTTTTTCTCTGACTGTATCTATTAAAATCCTACCCATCTGTATTGGTTTCCTATAGCTGCTATAACAAACTACCACAAACAAGGTGGCCTAAAACAACAAGAATTCATTCTGTCACAGTTCTACAGGCCAGAAGTCTAAAGTCAAGGGGTCAGCAGGGTGTCACTCCTTTTGGAACATGCCAAGGACACTCCTCCAGTTTCTGTGGCTATCCACATTTTTAGGTTCATGTCCATATCACTCCAATCTCTGCTTCTGTAGTCACACTCCTTCTCTTTTCTCTGCCAAATCTTCCTCTGCTCATTCTTAAAAAGGACACTTGTAAATGAATTTGGTAGGTCCCACCTTGATAATCCAGGATGAGCTCTTCTCAACATCTTTCACTTTCTCACATCTTTTGCCACATAAGGTAAGGCTTACTCTTTTAACATATATAGTAATATCCAAAAGTTCTAGGGATTTGCACATGGACACATCTTTTGGGGCCACCATTCGACTCACCTCTTAAGAACCAAATAAATGCCACTTCCTGCATGAAGTCTTCTGAGATAGCCTCTGGCTCAAAGTCGTCTTTCCACAACCTGAGAATTCATAGCAGTTTACTTTTGCAACTTCTTAACACCTCATTATTCCTCAGCCTTTAAAAACAATTATTTTTCTGGGGCACCTGGTTGGCTCAGGCAGTTAAGTGTCAAACTTCAGCTCAGGTCATGATCTC
>CM053575.1:68619105-68653875 GCA_028646485.1 Cryptoprocta ferox
TTCCCCAGCTCCTCCTGCTTTGTTTTTCAATTATTGTTTTTTTTAATATCTGTTAAGCGACAGTCAATACTATATTGTATAACTTTTCATGAAATAAGTTTTTGAAAGTAGGAGGCATTCAAAAATAGAAATAAATAGAAATAAAAACAAGTAGAAATAACAAAAACCTCTTTTTAAAGATTAAAATGTAGACAAAGGGTATTTTCAAAAGAAGAAAGCCTGCTAGAAAAAGAAATGTCCTTGGTTTAAAAGAGGCAGATCACAGTTCAGCTCTGCCACTAACTCTGAGTCCTTAAAGAAGCCAGTCATTTTCCCCATGACTTGTGTCCTCTTCTACCATTTAACAACATGTTTAAGCATCTGCTGTGTACCAAGAACTGTGCTAGAAACAAAGACATAGTAGCTAGCACTTTCTGAAGATCTCCGTGTGCACCAGACATGCCTTCTACAACATTATCTCATTTGATGTCACACCAACTTAGTGAAACCAGTGCTATCATCACCCCATTTTACAGATGGGGAAATTCATATTAAATAGTTTGCATGGTGGTAAGCTGTGGAACTACAATTCAAACCAGGCTTTAGGGCTCCAGAACCCTGAGTTAACACAATGGACCACCTTCAAGGAGCCTAGGGCAGATAACTGCAAAACTGTCTGTGGCAACAGGAAGAAAAAAAACCTGAGTAAAGAAAGCATAGGTTTTTGAAAGTATGTTTTGGTAACTTAGAAGAAGAGAGATTAGTGAAAGGATACAAAGGAAAGGAAGGGGAAATAAAACATGTGAAGATGGTGCTGAGGAAGAGTCAATTATAAATCCCACAAGAGGATGCAGAATGTGCCTCTCCTGCGTGTAATGACTGCACATTTATTACTTAGATCTATGCACAAACTCCTGCAGTACCAGCAGGAAATATGACACATTGTTGATTGCCCCACAGCCCTGAAAGACTAACATAGTTACAGGAACACGTCCCTAAAAATGTACTCTGCCCTTCAGAAGGGATGTTTGACAGTTCTACCTTGACTCTGTGACAGTTCTATATTCAAGGTTTGCATCAGAATATTTGTACTTTTCATTGGGAACAGATGGACCATCAGTTTAACCATGAAAAGGAAGCCAGGCGTAGCGGCCAACAGTACTGTGTAGAGAGAAGGCAGGTCCCCGGGAAGCACAGGAGGTGATGGGCACTCAAGCTAAGGGCAGCTGCATACATGGAACATATTTTGCTGCCCACCTGTTATTCGCTGAGAATTTAAAGTTATTTTAATACACAAGGGAGATGAGTACTTTCTTTATAAACTATTCCTCAATTAAAGTTATTTTTTCACATTTTTCATTCTGTCAGTGTAGAGCCCCACACCGGGCTCGATACCACGAACCATGAGATCATGACCTGAGCAGAAATCAAGAGTCAGATGCTAAACCGACTGAGCTACCCAGGCTCATTTTTTTAAACTGAAGTATCACAGGGTGCCTGGGTGGCTCAGTCAGTTAAGTGTCTGACTTCAGCTCAGGTCATAATCTTCAGTTCATGGGTTCAAGCCCTGTATTGGGCTCTGTGCTGACAGCTCAGAGCCTGGAACCTCCTTAGAATTCTGTGTCTCCCTCTCTCTCTGCACCTCCCCCATTCATGCTCTGTTTCTCTCTGTCTCAGTAAGAAATAAACACAAAAAAAATAAAAAAAATAAACTGAAGTATCACTGACACACAATGTTACTTAGTTTCAGATATAAAACTCAGTCTCATTTAAGGCCCCATTTGCACATCACCTCCACACTGCTGCCTTCTCTGGTTGAAGCATTGATTAGCCCCACCAGTGCTTTGTAACTTCTATTAAGGCACTTACATCATTTATTATATTTAATTATACATTTACTACCTGCCTCCCCAAATGGATTATTAACTGCCAATACACGCACGCTGTAATAACAAGAATATGGGGGTTAAAGTAAAAAAAGAATCATCCAAGGTCAGAATTTGAAAGTGGTAGAGCTAAGTTAGTTAACCTTTTGAGCCTTTTTTTTTTCACCTGTCAGTTGGAGATGATAATATCTACTCATTAGAGTTCACGTGAGGAGGAATTAGGAGAATGTGTGGGAAATGTTAGCACACTTCTAGTTACTCAACAAAGGATAATTATATTTTCATTATTCTTGTGTCCCTAACGCCAAGTGCCAGAGAATATGTATGCCCCCAAAATGCTGATTATTAACTAAGTAAATACCACTTTCCTATGGCTGCTGACTAGGTTAATCAATATAATAAAACTACATAAAAACAAATTGAGGATTGATGAAATCTGTCCTAAGAGTTTTTTCATGTCTTGGTGAGCCAGTTGTGTATGCCAAGGGTACTGAAATGAAATAGTACCAAAAAGAAATCCCTCTCCCTAGGCATGAGATGCATTCATAATATTCTTCTTCTATCCTCACAGCCCTAAATGAAACCCTCGCTAGACATGGCCTCCAGTTCTAGACTGCCCTGGAACAGTACTGTGACCTTAAACAAATTATTTGGTTTCCCCATCTTGAAAGGGACACAAATAAATCTCTGTAATAAGAATCTTATAAAATGTGAGATTGAAAATATGGATAAAGTAACTGCACGAAGTAAACCTCTTCTCCCTCCTTCCCTCCGTCCCCACCGCCCTTCTGATAAACTGTTCTGACAAAAAAAGAAAAGACTGGAATGACTGACTCAGCCACACCAAAGTCAATGACTAATGACTAGTTGTTCAAAGTTTTCCTTTTGCTGACCCCTGCCTCTTTGGTTTGCCTTTCCCCACAGCTGAGACAACTTAATTCCCACATGCGTATTCCGAACTGCTCCAGCTCCTAGGAGTGCCCTGCTTTCCTGCCAGGAGGATTTAAACACCTCCCTCCCCACACGGGGTCGGGGGGATGGAAGGAAAATAAATCATTCACAAATCCACCCACCCATCCACTCATGCCATCATTCAGTAAACACTTAAGGAATAGATATCATGTGCCAGGCTCTGAACTAAGTACCGAAGACATGAAAAGACATAATAGCAGTAATAATAATAACAAGAGCAACAACAACACGTGGCCCATGCTCTCAAGTTGCTGGCCACTTAATGAGGGAGACAGAGATACAAGCTGATCTCTGCAGTGCCGCCTGATGACTACAACACAAGAGGCAAGCTACCACGGCGAGATGCTGGAGCTGCATCTGTGTCCTACAGAAGAACTGCTGCCCATCCGTCCCTGTCTCAAGTTCTTGTTTCTGAACTCCGTCTCATTCCTGTTCTCAGCATCCTGGTGGCCCCAGGACAGGCGTCCTACTTTGCTCTAATCAACCCGTCTCCCAGAGACTCAAGTCTTTCCCTCATGTCCAGGCCCATGATTAGGGCCCACACTGAGTTAATAGGCTGCCCTGACGTTTTCACCCCTGCCTGGATTCTGTCACTGCCTCCCCGGAGGGCCCATCACCAGCCTGTTGGACACACCTGGGCTCTCCAGTTTTGTTAGCATTACCTTAGTCTGCATGCTCTCTGTCAGGCTAGAATTTCTCTCAGTCACTTTGTCTCCTTCATCCTCGCCTTCACCTCCAAGCACGGCCTGACAACGTTTCCAGGTGATCCTTGTGCACTCTGAAGTCTGAGAACCCCCTATAAGGAACCTCTCCCTACGCAGTTATGTCAAAGGCTCTGTTCCATGACTCTTGTGTCCCTGTCAGGTGATGGAAAGCATTCAAGCTCAGTAATTTCTGAGTATTTGCTATGTACTGGACACTGCGGTACACACTGGGGAGATAATGGTGAGTGGACTGCAAAGATGTGGGACTCCCTGCAGTCACATCTATGACCCCAATCCTAAAAACAGCTCTTCCCAAAGTATGAGCAGCAGTGGATATGGAGACGACAGTTGGCTCCAGCATCCCATGGCCAAAAGAAAAAAAAAGAAAAAAGAAAAAGAAAAGAAAAGAAAAAGAGCTATTTTTGCAGAGGACCCAGTACCTGAAGGCATAAAATTAAATGAGCTTCTTTCTCATCTTTACTCCCTGTTTCTCTCACATCTTAACTTTCTGCTTCTCACAACCTCTTAGGAGAGACATATATTAAACCTAATTATACTTTACAAAACTTTCAAGAACAGCTGTGATAAGTGCTAAAAATAAAAAGGTATCTACTACTAGCCTGGCATCGTGCTGTATGCAAAGCCCAAAGAAAGGTACATTAGAAACAATTTCTGCCCTAAGTAGCTCATAGTATAGAAAGAAAATGCAACATAAAAATTACCATAAAATATAAATTATAAAATGCACTATGTTCATGTGATTGATTCTTCTTGAGAGCGGCGTGTGGAAGAAGATTTTACATATGCCTAGAATCCGACCTGAAAAAACGAGCCCCACATTTTAGATGCTACGGATATAGAATCATAGACACCTAGTCGCCTCTACCTACATATCAGATTAGCAACATTCTGGACGTATCTAAGTGTCAAAGCATTTCTCAAGAAAAATGCATTTCAAGACCTTTGCATATCTATTAGAAAAGAGAGAAGTATGCAGCTATATAAAAATAGCTGCCGTTTACTGGTGCTAACATTATGCTGAGTTTCGTGCTAAGACATAGGATTGTAAATAATTCTCACAGCTGGCCTTTAATGTTGGCCATAGTATAATGCCTTGTTTTCTGATGAAGAAGCTGAGTTTCAGAGACCATCCTTCACTTGCTAGATCAAGTGCCAGGCAGTGACAGAGCTGGGATTTAAAGCTGGGTCGCCCTCACTCCAGAGTCCCAGCTCAATCCTAGTATGCTCTGCCACCTTGAATAACTTTCTTCGCCTCCTCTGAATTTGTCTTTAGTTTAGCATTTCTTGGGTAGAATTTTTCTGGGTACTTTACATTATTGAATATTTACTCATGACAAATGCTCAGCTGGGGACACTGACAAAGGCAAAACTTGGACTTCTGGAAGAACTTAGTCATAATTTAAACCAATCCTACCACAGTGTGATTAGAAAACATGACCCAAATGGTTATCAGGTGGTCCAGGGCCTGTCTTTCATTTGATAACTGAAACCTACCAGAAGCACCTATCTATTCCAGGCACTGGGGGCATAGGCTTAATAAGAAATGTCCTCTAGCCAAACTTAGGAAAGAGCCCAAATGTCCACCAGCTGATGAACGGACAAAAAAAATGTGGTATACATACAATGGAATATTACTCAGCCATCAATATGAATGAAATCCTGGGGCACCTGGGTGGCTCAGTCAGTTAAGCTCCTGACTTCAGCTCAGGTCATGATCTTGCAGTTTGTGGTTTCAAGATGCGCATCGGGCTCTGTGCTGACAGCTGGGAGCCTGGAACCTGCTTCAGACTCTGTGTCTCCCTCTCTCTCTCTGCCCCTCACCCATTCATGCTCTCTCTCTCTCCCTCTAAGATAAATATTTAAAAAAATTTTTAAAAGAATGAAATCTTGCCATTTGCAATGATGTGGATGGAGCTAGAGTGTATTACGTTAAGTGAAATAAGTCAATCAAAGAAAGATAAATACCATATGATTTCACTCATAGGTGGAATTTAAGAAACAAAACAGATGAACATATGAGGGGGGGAAGAGAGAGGGAAACAAACCATGAGACACTCTTAAAGAGTAAACTGAGGGTTGATGGAGGGAGGTGGGTGGGGGATGGGCTAGATGGGTGAGGTGCATTACGGAGGGCACTTGTTGTGATGAGCACTGGGTGTTGTATGTAAGTGATGAATCACTGAATTCTACTCCTGAAACCAATATTGCACTGTATGTTAATTAACTAGAATTTAAATAAAAATTTGAAAAGAAAAAAAGTAAAAAGGATAAAAAGAAATAGAAAATGGCCTATGACCTCAAGGGGTTTCCAGTGTAGCAGTAGGAAAAACAAGATATTAAGCAAACAGGATAATCATTGTAATGGCAGAAATCTGAAGGCCGTGCTATACAAACTCAGGTGATGGGGGGGAGGGAGCAGGCTGAGAAAGCTTCTTGGAAGAAGAGGCACTTGCATGGAATGAAAAGGGTGAGAAGAAACTGAGTAAAGTTGGGGGTGTGTTGTAAGAACATTCAAGGCAGGAAGACAGCAATGTGTGAAGACCCTGAAGAGAAAGCCTCTGACTGAAACAGGAGAACCAGAGTGCCTGGGTCAATCAGTTGGTTGAACATCTGACTCTTGATTTCACCTCAGGTCATGATCTCACAGTTCATGAGATCAAGCCCCGTGTCGGACTCTGCACTGACAGCATGGAGCCTGCATGGGATTCTCTCTCTCCTCTCTCTTTGTCCCCCCCTCATTCATATTCTCTTCTCTCTCTCTCTCAAAATAAACATTAAAAAAAAGAGAACCAGAAGAACCACACCTAGATCAATATTAATTTTCTTAACTCATTATACAAATACTGAGCATAGGGTTAAGAAAACTGGCTTTAGCATAGGCAGATCTGGTTTCAAAAAAATTGGCACTCTCTGCACCTTGATTCCTGAACCTATAAAATGGGGATAATACCTATTCTGAGGAATGAATGAAATCATGCAAAACCACAGACTTTAACGATGGTATGCACTATTCATGTTGTTATTGGCACTTGTATATCACAGGGTGACAGAGTAGACCATTACCATCCGATCAGGGGTTTAAATTCTACGTTGTTTCAAGTCATAAAATACTATCTCAGAATCCCCCTCATAGTCTCCGAGGGAGGATATGGATCAGCGCTGTTTATGGAATGAGAGCCATAATTCTCCTGTGATCAGGCCAGACACATCTATGAATGACGCGTACAGGAGCAAGCAGTAACTGACATCCAGTTTTGCTTTGTTCCCTAAGAATTGTAATGGCCTCAGCCTCCTTCCTTCCTCTCAGTGAGCTTGAGCAGAACAAAACTAGAATTTATTTCACTGTACTGCCAACACTTCATTTCATTTCCCTGGAATAATTCTCTGGGCACATCCTTGGCTGTTTCTTATTTGTCAGTCCTCTCCCAGTGCAGCTTAGGAGATCTTAGAGGAGAGATGCTGAATCAATATTTGAGCTTTATGTGGGCCCTAGAAAAGCCCTGAATACACAGCTGAGGCCCAAACCCACCTCGAATGCAGTCCTGTACCACTGAGTAGGCTTCGGACCTGGAAGTGAGGCTGGGGTGCAAAGTCTACTCCCACGTGGTTTCTCCAGGACCCCAGAAGAGCCTCAGATGCCTGGCTTTCGGAGGTTGTAAAATGGCTGTCTCATATCACCCACCATGCCTGCCGTACTCCACCCCCTGACATCTGGATTTGCCCTGTCACTCACCAGCTCTGAAGTGGGAGTCAGTGGGCCTGAGTTCTAGCCTTAGATCTGCTATGTGACCTTACACCCATTGTTGACTCCTGTGGTCTCAGTTTTCTTTCCCGAAAATGGGCTGATTGGGCTCTAACAATGATGTACTCACTCAATAAGTTATTCGGTCATTCCACAAACATTAACTGTGTACTTGCTCACACCAGGCACACTGCTGGAGGTACATCTGAAAACACAATGTTTCATGGTCTTTGCCACTCCTGCTGTCTTGCAGCAGAACCCAGACATCAACACAAGCACACAGTTGCAAATGTGAGGAGTTAATACAAGGCAGGCAGACAGGAAGGGTCATTTCTTTCTACCCTTCTGAAAACAGAGCATGCTTGGAGGCTTATACGGCGTGTTGAGCACTGTGCACATAGGCTCAGGAAGATGAACTGGGGATGTTTGAAGAGGTACAACTGAGGAAAGCCACTGAGATCCTAAGGGATTTGAAACTGGCCATGTGACGAACTGCAGATGTATAGCCAGGGCAGAGAAGACCTGGTAGAGAGGATGGAAATTTATTTAAAAAAATAATAATAAAGGTCTTTAAATAACTAAAGCGTTGCCACGTGGAAGAAAGATTAAACTTGTTCTGGGTGGCCTCATGAAGTAAAATTGTGACCAGTGACTAGACGTTGGGAGGGAATAGATTTGGTTCAAAATAAGAAATCCCACAAACGAAAGAGACAACAGAGCAGGCTGTTTCAGGAGGTAGTGGCTTCCCTGAAAGTGTTGAAGCTGAGGCAAGACAGATGACCATATGGGCAGAGCACACTTCACTTTAGTGGATATCTAGACAGAGTCGACAATCCGTCCACAGTGAATGAATGAAGGACTGAAGTAATCAATGCATCAAGGCCCAGCACACATACTGGCGCTTTGCCAGGAGAACTGAAAAAAATACCTATAAAATCCTCTCATTCTGAGAATCTCGACTTCTATAGATCTATGATTCTAGTAGAAGTTGGCTGGATGAGGAGGGAAGATTTGGAGAATATCAAAGAAGTTCCCAATCATACCAGATCTTTCTCATATGCTTGAAATTGCAAAAGCTCTCAATTTCTGAATCTGTACAAAAACAACAATACTTTTGTCATGAGGTATGTTTTTCTTAAAGTTTGTTTTTTAGAGAGATTAAGAGAGAGAGAGAGAGAGAGAACCAGTCAGGGAAGGGCACTGAGGGGGCAGCACAGAGGATCTGAAGTAGGCTCTATGCTGACAGCAGAGAGCCCAATGTGAGGCTCGAACTCACAAACCATAAGAGCATGACCTGAGCCGAAATCAAGAGTCAGACACTTAAGCAACTGAGCCACCCCGGCACTCTGTGAGGTGTGTCTTTTAAAGGTAGAAGACAAGTAACTATTACAGGAGGCTTAAATGAATGAATTCACGCAAAGCATTTAGTATGAATAGTGCCCCGTAGATATTTATTACAGCTTTGGGCAATGAGATTTTATTCCTTTTACACTACAGAAACCTCTTTAGGTGAACAGCACAATTAACATGATCATTACACAACCCTAGAGGAGGGGTACCTGGGTGGCTCAGTCCATTGATCATTAGACTCTTGATTTCCGCTGAGGTCATGATCTCACAGTTCCTGGGACCAAGCCTGGCATTGGCTCTGTGCTGACAGCACAAAGCCTGCTTGGGATTCTTTCCCTCTCTCTCTACCCTAACCTCCCTCGAACACACAGGTGCATTGTGTCTCTCTAAATAAATAAATAAATAAATAAATAAATAAAACTAGAGGAGAGAGTTGGTTGGGGAAGGAGAAGGAACAAAACTTGAGTTATAGAACTGACTGAACTTGAGATATCTGAACGTTCTTAGAAAAAAAAAAGTGTCCCTAAGATCAGACCAGATGAAAATTACAGGAGCTTGGGCCTAGATGAGGAGAAATGGGAAAGAAAAAAGAATAAAGGTAAGTTTCCGAAGTTCCAAATAACCAAAGTTATCTTCAGCGTGTGGACAAAGTAGACTGAGCTAATAAATACATTTGTTGGCTGCGCCTTTGAGACGGTCTCTCGAATCTTGTTCTCCTCCCTATTTGCAGTGCTGCTTCCCCGAGGAGAGAGAAAGCACAGGTTAACCCAATGAAGCAGGAGCCAGAGAAAGCAGGCAGGGTCAAAACTAAAGGGGGGAGCCTGGAACGGTTTCCTGAGAGGTTAGAGAGTGTGGAGCTACAGACCCGTGTTGCTCGGTGAGAAAGGAAAAGGGAAAGGTGTTAGGCTGGTTCAAACTACTGTAAAATCTTCCATTTGGTGCCACTTGCCTGCTTCAGCCCAGCCTCCACACTGCCTTAGCAGAGTGGATCTGCAGGAAAACAAGGCTGATTATGTCTGCTTAAAAACTCCAGTGAGCTCACCATGAACGTAAGATAAACTGCAGATGCCGTTGCCTGGGCCAGCCCCGGGCCACCTACTGGCTTCATCTTCCTCTTTACCACATACCACAGCACACTCCTACCACGTGAGGCTTCCCATCAGCCCCAGCGCCATCAGACCCTTTCTGGTCTTGCTGCCTTTACCTGTTCCATGCTCTCCACCT
Source organism: Cryptoprocta ferox (assembly GCA_028646485.1). Classification (NCBI taxonomy): domain Eukaryota; kingdom Metazoa; phylum Chordata; class Mammalia; order Carnivora; family Eupleridae; genus Cryptoprocta; species Cryptoprocta ferox. Next base: position 68,628,984 of record CM053575.1, read on the forward strand.
AGAACCATGCTTCTGTCCCACACAAACGCGTCTTCTTCTTTATGTTCTTTCCTTAAGATCTCATTTGGGAAGCCCTTATCCAATATCTCCAGCACCTCAGCCCAATGAAGCCTTAACAGAGTTTGTTTTTCCCAGAGTGTTCTTCTTCACATCTTTACAGAGCTTTTAGAGTGAAGTTGAAGTCTCACTCCGCTAGTAGATAGTGGTATCTTCAAAGACAAGAAAGTGTATCATTGTATACTAGTGTGTGCCCAGCACTTAGTAGGTATACTTATAAATATTCATTAAATAAATGGCTGATCAAACATTCAGATTGAACTTCTTGGAGGCAAGGCTCTCTATAAACAAAATAAGATTGCTATAATTTGTCTCTTTTATTTGTCTGTTCTCCCTTTACATTTTTATGTTCTTTGTACCATTTGTACATTTATTTCAGCATCACCAGACACTTATTTATCTCTTTTGATTTAATTTCTCCTTCCATAGACCTACTGCTCATGGACATCTTGGCTACACAGCCTCTTGTTCATAAATATCCACTGGATGGTTTTACTGGTCGGATGCCCTCCACATTTTAATGGAAAATACTTAAGAAGACCTGCTCGATAAGCTGCATCATTTGCTCACACTCAAAAGGGACTGAGATGTGTCCATCAATAACAACTCACATTGCATTAAAATTTAGATTAAAGCACATAAAAGTAAAATAAACTTCATTTAGACTTAATAAAATTTAATGCCTTTTTTGAGAATGCCAAATATTTTCAAAGGTGGACACTTTCAGAAAGAGCTTCCCTGACAGGAAAATGTCCCTCTGGAGGTTTGTTATTGGGATTCAGGATTGGTTAGTGGCTTTGTTCTCATCATTGCATGATTTAATGTGCTAAAACTGACAGCTTTATTTCTGGATTTTTCCAATGGGCAGCAGCACTTCCTCGAAGGGAGGAAAAGGCACAGACGCATCCCAGGCCTGAAGGAACAAGTGTGTCTTGAGAACACGGAGCCTTAATTGCAAGCTTATGTTAATGAGAGAAGCAGGGCGGATGGATGTGGGGTGGAAGAAAGGGACACTTGTCCACCATTCAGACCAAACTCACTCTCACCTAATCGAGCAGTGGAGCTGTTTCTGGCTTGCCTTAGCACACAGCCTGGATGAGCAGACATGTGGATTCCCTATTAACTGTTGCTGCCTGTGATTTTTGTGATTTAAGAGAGGAGCTATGTTTTTCACCACATTAATAGCAGTGAAACATATGATGAAGTGCCATGTTCTTTTCTAGGACCAGCTGCACTTCCAGCCAGACTCTGTGGATGGAGAGCTCCATTGACCTCGTGTCACTCCATAGTGTCTCTCCCCCATTGACAGTTAGCGTCACATGGCCAGCAGCTCTCGGACGGCCTGAGGTCCAATCATGGTCATGACCACACTGGTGACTGAGTGGAGAGATATGTGTACGCTTCACAAGCCACTGGGTGAATTTTCCAGAAGATGGAACTACTGGAATTCCTAGCTTCACTGACTGTTTTTTTCCTTAATGTTAGGCTGCACAGGAAGCTTCTTCAAATCCCTCCTCAGGTTTTAGAAGACTATGATTGCAGTTTTAAGAAGCATCTGAGGCCTGTCATAGCATCTGTCAGTAGTATGTCCAGGCATAGCAGCATTAGTGAAAAAACACAGAAAGAGAAAGACACAGAGGAGACTGCATGTATTCTCAGTGGTTTTCTCTTGTTCCTGGTAGATTACAATGCCTCTTGACTCCAGGATATTGCAGGAAGGTTGGAAGGTTGCTTATTGTTTTCTTTTCTTTTCTTTTTTTTTTTTTTTGCTTTTGGGTGTTTTTTTGTTTTTTGTTTGTTTTGTCTTAACTATGTGGACATCTATGTATACTTGACTGTTTTTATGAATATACACGCACATGTACGTACATGCACTCATGCTCACGTGCATATCTTTACAGTGACATCTGAGTAAAGGATCTTTCCAAACAGCTATCTTGTTTTTTCCCAGCACATTTCTGTGGGTTGGAATTACACTGTGGTGTCATCTACTTCAGCAGCCACAGCCTGGGTCTAACCATGAGGACCACTCAGATATTTGACATGTGCTAACCACAGACAGCCCCACCGCTTTGTCATACTCATTACTGTAAAACCTGAGTAAAGAGGTGGAGGCTCAGCCCCCCTCTTTATCTTTCTTGAAATTTGGGTCCCACATAATGTGAAAGCTCAGGCTCAAGTTTCTAGTGAAAGGAAGGTGTGTTAATCTGCTAGGGCTACTATAACAAAATACTATCAACTGGGTGGCATAAACAACAGAAATTTATTTTCTCACAATTCTGGAGGCTGGAAGTCCAAGATCAAGGTATTCGTAGGTCTGGTTCCTCAGTAGTCTGGTTCCTGCTGAGGCCTCTCTCTCCGCCTTGCAGATGGCCTTTTCTCTGTGTGTACATCTCTGGTGTCTCTACCTTTTCTTATAACGACCAGTAATGTGGGTTTATAGGGCCTCACTCTAAAGGCCACATTTTATCGTAATCACCTCTTTAAAGACCTCACCTCCAAATAGAGTTACATTCTGGAATCCTGGATGTTGGGGCTTCTACATATGAAATTTGAGAGGACACAATTCAGCCAGTAACAGCAGGTTTCTTCAGTGGACATCACTGCAAATATTATCATCAAAGTTTCATTCAACTTGAAGCTGCTGGCTTCTGGAAGTTCCACATTTTGGAAATGATATGCTTATGTAAATCATTCTAGGGGCATCTGGGTGGCTCAGTTGGTTAAGCACCCAACTTCAGCTCAGGTCACAATCTCGTGGATCATGGATTTGAGCCCCATGTCAAGCTGTGTGCTGACAGCTCGGAGCCTGGAGCCTGCTTCGGATTCTGTGTCTCCCTCTCTCCCCACCCCTCCCCCACTCATGCTGTCTCTTTCTCTCTGAAAAATATACAAATGTTAAAAATACTTAAAAATAAATAAATAAATAGATCATCCTATAGGTATTGAATTTAGGGAAATAGTCACAGTTTTTTGTTCATGGACAAAAGACCAGATTTGAAGCTTAATTCATTTTCTGTTTTATAAGGGGACTATGCCAAGTGGCATCTTTTTTCATGAGACCATTTGGAAAGCATTGCTTGTGACTAAAATAATAATTTGAAAAGAAATGCAGGCCATCCCTAGTATGAAACTGGAAACGCTCTCAGAGCTGTATTTTTCTGACTCCTTGAAATCTCTTCATCTGTGATTCTGCCTACTCCTTTCCTTCCAACTCACCTGTTACACTGGAGAAAATAACCTTAAAAAAACCTGCCATTTTCCCAAGTCTACCTCAGACATTCAAGGTTAGGTATATGCAAGATTCTTAAATAAGTTACAAAAGACTTCTTGGAATACTTAATCACAGTGAGATCTTTTCCTCCTCTCTGCTGCCTCAATCATAATAACATTAATTATCATATTATTATTATTATTATAAATACAAAAGTAAAGCTACTATTGTTGAGTTATAGACACTTTGGTAAGAGCTTTACATTTCTTATCCCAATTAATTTTCACAACAGCCCTATGAAATATGTATTATCATTATTCCCATTAGGAGGATGACAAAACTCAAGGTCTATTCATGGTCAGATTCTTAACTACTTGTGTACTCCTTGGTCCCAAATCTGTCCAACTCTTGATGGCCCAGCAAATCAGTCCTCTGTCCTACCTGATTAGATAGTTCCGTTGCTGATCCTCAAAATGGCCTAGGTCATGTTTGCTCAAAATCCCAGACTCCACTAATCCAACCAAGCCCAAAGTCCAGGCTGGTCACTGGATTGACATCTTATTAACCTTCCCTATCTTCATATCCAGGATGTCTGAAGCCTTGAGACTTATTAGGGTAATTTTTTAAAAACTCTTGTACTAGCCGACTTCAAAAAGAATTTTGGTAAATCAGGATATTTTTCACTAGATACGTTTGGAAAAACCTTGCTATCAAACATATAGCCAACAAGAGATGATCAGCCGATTCAATTTAATGTATTTCTTCTTTTCAAAACCGTCCGATTGGACCTACCCAACTGGAGCAGATTAATGTCCCAATAAAAATAGAACAGACTCTTTTACAGAGAAAGAATGTCATCAATAAAATAAAGACATTACCTAAAATATTAAGAGGCCACCAGGGCTTTTTTTCCCCTAAAGCCTTCCCAAAAGGAATTGTAGTTGGTGTTCAAACCCTCTACAATTCTAATACCGTCTTTCTTTGAAGAGACCACTGCTCTGCTGTCTGATCAGGCCAAGACAGCCCTTAGTGAGCACTAAGATCACTCAGGACACCTAGCTGACATTGTACTTCTATTAGTTTGTTTGTTTGTCTTTACTATTTTTTTCCCTTCTAACAGAAATGGTGTCATCATTCATTCTGTATCTATCCCCTTGAATCAGGGATGAAAAATGAGGCTATCTTAATTATATGAAGGTATGCAGAGGGGCTCGTGTCCTAATCAAAATTCCCTGATTCCTCACACTGTCTGATCTAAAAAAACCAGCTGAAAATATGTGGGAACTATTAAGATGTGGGAGTATTGTTATGAGAGCACATAGTAAGTGTGAAACATATTTGCACAGCTTTAAACACTAGGAAGATACAGAGTCAAACTTGTTTATAAAAACATGGAGTTATGGGGAACATTTCACTCTTCCTTTTCCCAAACTTCATTTATTTATACTTACTTATTTATATACTTTTTTAATACTTTTTTTTGAGAGAGAGAGAGAGAGACAGAGTGTGAGCAGGGGAGGGGCAGAGAGAGAGGGACACAGAACCTGAAGTATGCTCCTGGCTCTGAGCTGTCAGCACAGAGCCTGACATGGGGCTCAAACTCACAAAGCGCAAGATCATGACTTGAGCCGAAGTTAGACACCCAACCGACAGAGCCACCCAAGGTCTCCTAGTTTGTACTATTTAAACACTTTCTAAAGATCCATCATGAGGAAAAAAAGTCATCTAATAATCATTAAAATAGGTACATAATAAGTAGAAAGAAAGAAAGAAAGAAAAGAAAGAAAAAAGAAAGAAAGAAGTTATCCACATACTCACATACTACCTAAAATCATCTCACACACTACCAAGGGGGAAGAGCAGAACTTCCAGAGATTTGTTATGGAAAATATACATATATGGAAATTTTCTTATTTTCTTTTTTAATTTTTCTTTTCTTCTACCTTCCTTCTCTCCTTTCTTTCTTTCTTTTTTTTTTAAAATTCCTTCCCCTTTGCCTTCCCTTCACAAATACTTAATGAGTACAAACTATGTGCCAAGCAACATTCTGGAAAGCTAGAGAGAATTCAAAATAAAGGTTTATTGCAAAAAGTTTCCTTCTTACCACAAAAATAATCAACTAATGAAAGCTAGCATTAAGTATGATGGCAGAAGCTCTAAAGACAGTAAAATGAGGTAAAAAGTAGAGGGTGAAGTGGGTGTGGGGAGATCTTCTCCATCCTCTTCAGATCCCCTCTAAATGGTTTTCCATATGCTTCTTCCAGTTTGGGTTGCCAGTGGGCTAGGCTTCGGCAGGACATGGCAGGGTAGAGTAAGAGGGAGTTTGTTGGGGGGGGGGTTCTTTCTTCCCACTCCCTCCCTGCAAGGCCATTGGGTGGGGAAGGGGGTTTCAGGGCTCCCTGTTCAGCTTTTTGCACGTTGGTCACTAGGACCCTGATTGGAAGCGGAATGGGATACTGTTTTAGACAGGGTGGTCACAGAAGTACTCTTTGAGATACTGGCAATTCTCCTTTGAAGCAAAGAACACTGAAGACAGAAAAGAAGATAAACATAAACTTTCAGTAACCCATAAACCAAATTAGATTTTTTTTCTCCCTTCTGGATCCCTTGGATACAAAATTCAGAGAAGAGCCATCAGAGAGCCAAAGAGAGTGAGCTCGGCATGCAAATTAAAAGCAAGAAAAGGGACACTAGAGATGGAAAGACGGTGAGAAAAGCAGCTTAAGACAGGGAAAATACAGAAAGGGACAGAACTGCTTCTTAACCGAAGGGCCAACCCCTCCATGGCCCATGTCTGAATCCTCCTCTCCCAAGTTCATGAAGACCAAAGACTCCCAGTATCTGGTGATCTGGGTTATCCATACATCTAGCTACCTATCATGCTGTTACTTGCACATTAAGCCATATTTTTAGTTTTAGTTTTCCAAGAAATGCTACTTGAAACTAAGAAAACAATAGCTTAAATATTTTTGAGCCAAATGTATTCTCCTTTTAATTCCCTTTGCTTTAGTTTCTCTTTTTCCTTAATTTTTTATGGCTGGAAGAATATAATGAATTCAACATGGTTGCTTAGGGACATTTTCCAGGTCCTGTTAGGCAAACTGTAGACATTTATTCAAAATTAGGCCTAGGGAATAGAATCTCAAGTCAATAATTTATCATATTTGATATTAATTCCTCTAGACTGTTTTACTTTTGTGAAAAAATACGCGCTAGTATTCTTAGTGTGAAATATTTGTAGCATCTGATATTTCTGGAATATCCTTATCACCCCACAACTTGTGCTTAGACAAGCACAAATGTGCTCATTTGACAAGGCTTTTTAAGCCTTATGGACTTCACCCAGAGCATAGTAAATTGAACTTTCTAGGATGAGAGAAAAAAAATATTTTTCATATTACTAATATCAGAAACCTGCCTTTTGGGAAGCCCTTTGCTCTCAAAATTGGTCCTCATTCATTTGACCAATCTTCTGCGGTAAATCTGAAATTTTAAAATGTATGTTTTGCTGAATTTTGATATGGCAAGGGCTTTTTATTTTTCTAAATAACCACTTTGAAAGAATGAGTTTGCAATGTAAAAACTAGTACTTATTATTTCCAAGCTTTCTAACACATGACTCACAGGCTGAGGGCTTGCCACTCACGAACTTTTGGCTAGCGTGAACAATACCTCCCAAAAATCTACAGAAATGTTTATACATGCTGTGTTCACTGTGGGCTCTTCTGAGGACTGACTGGAAATTAAATAATTTATGCCTTTTTCTTTTTAGTTTGGATTCCTATAAATTAAAGCAAAAATAGAAGTTGTATTTTTAGAGTAAATTAGAGTTTATTTTTAAAAAAATGTGCAACAGCAAAAAAAAGAAAAAAGAAAAAACCTCTTTGCCACATTTCACAATAAATAAAATATTGTTAACAAATGTGCCAGTGTTTCTCTGGGCAGTTTATATTTTATTTGCAAGTTTTCATATAAGTAAGTAATCACAGCAAATGTGGCTTTGCTTAGCTCAGACTTTGGAGCTGTAATGGGCCTTAAAAAACTATTTACATAAACTCTTCATTTTACTGACAAGAATACCCAGAGCTTGAAGAAAGGAGTGAATTGGCCAAGAAAGGCTTAATCTCTTCTGAATGTACAGAGAGGCACTCTGGAGCCTCTCTCTCTGCCCTCCTCGAAGCTTTGATGAGGGTAACTGAAGTGGGTCAGGCCAGGGAGAATCACTGGCAGGAACAGTGGAGACTCTCAGTGATCAGTAAAGGGGAAGGAATTATCCAGGGTGACATTCTAAGGAGACAGGACCCAGTAATTAACGCTGTGCATTGTCCCAGGGTCCCAGAGCTGCAGTCACCTCTTACAATGAATCTGATTCTCTGCCTGGCAGTACAATACAGAAATTAATGTGTGGTTTACCCTCTACAAGGCTTTCCATACAACCGTGCTGAACGGTCACACACAACAGTGTCCACACACAGGGGAAGACAGGGGCTGAAGCTTAACATTCCCATCCCCCACTCACCAAGGCATGCTTTGTGGCACAGGGACTTGTTAAACCACTATGGAAATACCAAGTTATGCACCTCTCCAGAGGGGGTACCCTAATTCACGTACAGAGGTCCTATGAGCTGGTAGTGTCCTAGATAGTTTACCATTTGAAATATCTTTTGGAAAATCTACTTTTCGAGTGGGTAGATTGGCTAAAGGACCTTCATTAAAAAATTTTTTTTTTACTTGTAGGAGTGAGATGGAGGGCATCTACCCCTCCTACATGCCAATTCTTCATAAAATTTCTAAAGAAAAATTTGGCCCATTGGCAAGCTGTTCAGGGCCTTCCATGGCCATTATAAACAGTCATGTGTGCATTTATAACTAAGGGTCATTTTTCATATTCCAGTAATGATTATTTCTATAAGATACCTATATGATGGCATTTGCTTAAAGAAGGCACTTTTACAAATGCGTGCCCTTGGACAGGTTTTAATGTTTCAGTTGTGTTTTGACATTTTCATGTCTTCATTAAGTGAATTCCTGCAAATCTCTTCTCCTTGAAACTACTGCCTGCCCCCACCACCTCTCTCAAAGAGCCATTTGCTCACTGAAGAATTCGGGCAATTTTTATTACTCCTGACAATAAAATAATGTAATGTCTTTCTTTGTATGAACTATGAGGGCATCCATTATTTCTCTGTATCCTCCCATTGTGTTGAGAATCAAGTCAGTTTAATTTAATCCAATCCACTGAATCACAGAATGTTAACCCTGGAGCAGTATTTATAAAGTGACAACCACATAGACCTGCCATTGTCCCCTCCTCTGTGGCTACCATGTACTTTCCCAATTTTCCCTTCATCTCCCATCCACTGAAGACACTCAGCAGATCCTTCTAGGATATCTGCTGAATAATAGAATGAATGTATAAAATAATTACTTTTCTCTTCATCAATGGCACTTTCAAGAGCCCCAGTGTAAAACCGCTTCTTGAGCACTTGGCCCAATAAAATGGAGGAAGGCAACAGGAAAAAACCCAGAAGATTTGCTAGAGCCACATTCAGGTTGATTTCAAACTCCTAAAGCCCACAACTGCCTGCCTACTGTTTCTGCAACTGGAGTCAGGGCCCCTGGAGTGGCTGTTGTGAATGCCGGCTGCTAATCCTAGGTATCCAAAATTCTCCTTTCCATCTGCCACTCTCCCCTTTCCCACAATCTAACAAGCCTCATGGGTGGTCATTAATACCTGATCTCAACCGTGCTTTCTTCTATTTTCACCTCTACTGAGGTCTCCAAAACCCTTATATTCCAGGCTCTTTACTAAAATATATTAGAAAAAAATGCATTCGTAAGGTAAAACACTGATCTCAACTAGGTGAGAAGGATGTTGAGAAACAATGAGGTGGAAGGTGTGGGGAGAATATAATATCAGATTAATTCCAGATTGCTCTCTGGGATCCTTTGCATGAAATGAACATGAGATGCTGTAACACTAGAGTTCTGATTCACTTCTCTACCATAGATCCTAAAGTGGTCTCTCAAGTCGTAAGTACTCTGTTGGTCTGGGGGAGCTGGTACAGCTACCACACCCACCACCAGAAGCTGGGCAGGCTTTCTGAGTGTCCAACTACTTCAACCCTTCAATCATTAATCAAATTGATCAATGATTATAACGACTACCCATACATACAATTCCCCATACACATATATAAAACTTTTAAAGGGCAATGGTAGGGAGACAGTTCCGCCATGTTCTTTGGTAAGCTCTTTCCTCTGGTCATGTAACCAGTGGAGTCAGGGAGCTTTTCCACATGTCTGAGATAAACTCGCCAGCTGCAGGCTCAGCCTCTGTCTAGAGCTTCTATCCTGGGTAGAAATAAAGACCACGCGTGCCCCTGTACTCCTCCACTTTCCCTCTTCCACATCAACTTAATAATCTCATTTATTACATTTTCATTTTCACGGGGGTATTTAGGTCTCTGAGCAGGGCAGAATAATTAATGACTCTCTACCCTAACTTAAGTTCTGAGCAAATTGAGAAATGAGTGAAAGATAGTGGTCAAAATATCTCTTTATGACTAATAATGGCTAAGGTAGAGATATAACCTAGTATGAGAGCTAAATGGGCTTCTTAATACTGCACGTCAGAGTAAGTGAGACTTGCTCTTTGCAACACCCTCCTCGAAGTCCCATGCCATGCAAGTGAGATTTGCAGAACTGATGGGCAATGCTCTTGCTCCCTGTGGCCACTCGTTCCCAAAAGGAGTTGAGGAGCTGAGCTCTATTCTTCACATATTTACTAATCAGATTAGGCGCTGGCATTCCCCAGGGTGCTGAGTGAATAAAGGAGTGGAGAGAAGCCAAAAGTATTTAAGGAAAATCCCTCCTAATGTAAACCAGAGGTTGGGAAGAGGCAAATTGACCAGTGGCCAACCCTACAGACAGAAATTGAATCTGTTTCTAACTTTACATTCTCATCTAGAGTGACTAGCCTATCATTTTTTTGGTCTACTTAGCTGTTCCAAAAGCAGTTGCTGCCATTTCTGAGATAGGTACAGCCACGGGTAATGGTTTTATTTTCCCTTCAATAATGTTTACTTCTGAACATTCCTGGCTAATTATACCACTTGGTCAACCAAACCAGGCTGGCCAAACTTCCCACAGGAGCCACTGCAGGAACGACCAAGAGACTACTCACTTCAATCGGCTGAAAGCTGATCTGGAGCCACAGCTCAGTGTAGCCCCTGTGGCTCAGCACATGGAACCCTGCTCAGGCTGAGCAGTTAACTCTTTCTGACCCGTGGCATTGCCCAAATTGCTACCGTGGTGCTAATTCCACTCCTCAGGTGAAACAGCCAGCGAATGATTTGGCACACTTAACACCTCCATTGTCTTCTGAAAAACCCAACTGGGTAGATGGCAGGGTCACAGTGTGTAAAGTTCCTGGGAGTAAGGTTGGATGAGGATAAGTTAGACCGACATCCTGATTCACACGACCAGTCTGTATCAGGTTAACACACAGTGACACCTACAGATGTGTTCTTAGTTATCATGTTATCATGTTCTTAGTTATATTTGTGTATGATACTACATTGTGCATTTCCTTAGGGCAGGGAGAGACATTACTTCACAGTTTCCTTTCATTGTCTTTTTTTTAAATTTTTTATGTCTTTATTTTATTTTGAGAGAGAGAGGCAGAGAGCAAGTGGGGGAGGGGCAGAGAGAGAGGGAGACACAGAATCTGAGGCAGGCTCCAGGCTCTGAGCTATCAACACAGAGCCCAACATGGGGCTAGAACACACAGACTGTGAGATCATGACCTGAGCTGAAGTCGGACGCTCAACCAACTAAGCCACCCAGGCGCCCCTCCTTTCATTGTCTTGAATGCTTCTTACAAGAGAAAGGACCAGCATGTCCTGGAGGGAACATGGGCTTTAGAGCTTAGGGAGTGGGGTTCAGTTCTCTAGTGGTTTTGGGGCACATCCCTCCACCTTCTTGAGCTTCAGCTTCCTCACCTGTAAAATAAACACATAAAATCTACCTCATGTTTTTGTGGTGAGAATTGAATGAGATTACTTATGTAAAGCACTTAGCACACTACTTGGAACACAGCAGCAAAAAGTTGACTGGACTAGATAAATTCTTATGATAATCTACCATACTAGGCAATGAGGTTATACAGGTGAATAATACTTACTAAACCTCCCTGGGCCTCAGTTTCCTCACCTTCAAATGAGGATTTTAAAAAGTGTACTATCTTATAGAATTACTGGGAGGATGAAATGAGTTTATTCATATAATTGCTTAGAATAATGGCTGGCTCAGAGTAAGCATTCAGTAAATGTTAGCTATGGTGAGGTGGTCATGGAGATGTGACAAGTACTTGTGATGACCATGATGACGCTGCCATGGGGCACTTACCATCTCGTAGGAATGTCAACCAGGCCTGAATCCCTGTTCCATACTGTGAAGACCACCATGAAAGAGGAATTAAAAAGAGATAACACTGTAATAGAGAGAGCACTCAGCTCTGCCTGGGGCTGACAAAAAAGATAAAACTGATGAAAAAAGCTTCACCAAAGAAGAGACACATTTGAGGCTTAAAGAATTAATTGGAAGCAACCTAAGTGTCCATCAATGACACGTGGATAGAGAGGATGTGGGGTACATATACATATATGCACAATGGAATATTACACAACCATAAAAAGGAGTGAGATTTTGCCATTTACAGCGACTTGGATGGAGCTAGAGGGTATAAGGCTAAGTGAAAGAAGTCCAATGGAGAAAGACAAACACCATATGATTTCACTTATATGTGGAATCTAAGAAACAAAACAAATGAACAAACAAAACAAAATGGAAACAGACTCATAAATATAGAACAAACTGGTTGTTGCCAGAAGGGAGGGAATAGAGGGATAGACAGAAAAGTTGAAAGGGATTACGAGGTATGAACTTCCGGTTATAAAATAAATAAGCTACAGCAATGTAAAGTACAGCATAAGGAATATAGTCAATAATACTGTAACTTTGCATGGTGACAAATGGTAACTACATTTATCATGGTGAGCATTTCATAACATATATGAATGTTGAATCACTATGTTGCATACCTGAAACTAATAGAATATTGTATGTAAATTACACTTCAATTTAAAACAAAGGAGTAAGAATTTGCAGGCAGTTGAAAATCTGGTCTTCAGGTTCTTAAGGTTCTCAATCCAGTTTCGAATCCCTCCTAAAATAAGAAGATTTGCCATGTATGAAGGTCTTAACAGCTGAGTGAGCTCATTGAGAGAAAGACAAATGTGGAGTTACAGAAAATAAGTCTCCTGCCCATTAGGTTTATTTGTCTAATTTTTTTGTAAAATAATTTTAAAGTATTTCAATAAAATATGTTAATTAGGTTGAAGTCTGAATATATTTTAAAATTTTAATTTTTTTAATGGCTCACCTATCAAAAAAGGGATTAGCTATCTAATTATTTTCATGGCACCTATCAGAGGTATCTTCTTGCTTTGACAAAAGCATTCAATTTCAGGCAAAACATATGTGCCAAGAAAATTACAGTGTCTGTCAAGCGTGGAAGAATCTGGAGTATACACTTTGCTACCAAAATCATACAACATAGAGTTTAAGAATATGGCCACTGTCCTAAAATGAAATTGTAGGTCCTCATGGAAATAATTTTCAAAGGACTCTTTTAACTTGATAGCCACTGGTATTAAAAAAATGAAATAGGTAACCAATCCAAAGAGGGCCCCTCACTCCATGTTGTTCCCTGTTTCACTCCTAATGTGAGGATTACGGTAACAGTATTCATATCCCAAGAATGAGCCTTTCTGCTGCATAGTTATAAATTTATTTCATCTTTAACAAGTATGGAAAGTGTGATGATCTGAACAGGTCCCTCCTTTCCAGGAGTATGACTGCCTCAGTGCCAGGCGTTTGAAGCTATGTAGGTCTTTAATTAGCCTCCAGTCTCTTCACCCTTTCATCTGGATGTCCTCACTATCTAAAGTTTGTTCTACTGCTTTCTTTCTTTTTTTATTTTTATGATGTAAAGTCATTATAAATCCACAGCAAATAAACTAGCCAGAGATTAATACCAATGGCAACAATATAACAACAGTGGACATAAAAAATACAGCTGGAATCCACCATAAACAGGCAAAACTGAGCTCCAAAGAGTGCTTCACTATTCAGTTCATAAAAGGCTGAATGCTGTCAGCCCAGCCACAGGAGGACCATCAAACTGGCTTTCCCGGACAGGCACAGCAACTCATTGATCAACTCTGTCACTTCAGACAGAGTTAGCAAAGGGAAATAGATCTCTCTTCTTCTACTCTGGCAGTAGGAAACCAGGGAAGGCAGGGAAAGAGAGGAGAGGAGGGCATGATGTGTAAATGTGAAGGCAAGCAGCCAGGCTTGTGGAAAACCATGGGGAAATCTCAGATGAACCTGCTCTGGGATCCTCAGTACAATCCATCACTCACTGCATGGAACTCTGTAGCACCCTCAAAGCCTGTTTCAGAGGTGGCTAAGCAATGCAGCTTAGAGAACAGGAGGCTGAGGATCACACTTTTAAGTTGAAAATCAAATATAAAAACATACACTTACAGGAAAATTGGAAAATTTACTACAATAGGATTTTTTCAGAAAATCTAGATACTGTGGTTGGCAAATCCATGAGATAGCAAATTTTCCAAACAAATTACAGTATGTATAAAAATTGCTGACGGTAGATGTTCATTTATTTCATTCATAGATATATTACATATAACTACATAACTCTACACACACACACACACACACACACACATCAACTATGTGCTAAGCCTTTTGCTAGGTAGTAAGATTTAGACTTCGCATAAAACAGAATGAAAGTGGGCCAAATAGATAACCAATGTGTTTTGAGATTACTTCAGGCAAGAAGCTTGTGGGACTCTTGGAAGACAGGGCATTTAAGCTGGGTCTTAAAGCCTAAGTAAGATTTTGACAGACAAGGTGAGTGGAATCGGGTGTTTCTGAAGAAACAGCACAAAGGAGGACAGAACGGTGTGAATGTGCATTCAGGTAGGAGTACAATAGTAAAATTGGAGCATGGGTATGTAGAAGAAGGCAGTGGAAGGTAAACCAGAAAAGCAGGTTATGGGCGCCACATTAGAACTTTGAAATCTATCCTCTAGGCAGTGGAAGCAGTTGAAAGTTTGTGCAACAGGACATGATATGTTTTAGGATGATAGGTATCCATCAGTATGAAGGGTCAATGATAGGAGTGACAGCAGTAAGATCACTTAGGAATTTTCTGTGATATCACTGAAAGGGATTAAAAGGCAAAATAGATGGAACTAGTTATCCATTAGATCTGGAGTTTGAAGGAGAAGAGAGTTTTAGATCTAGGCTTCTCAAACTTTGATGTGTTTGTGAATCACTGGTCTTATTAAAATGCAGATTCTCACGGTGCTTGGGAGGCTTGGTCAGTTAAACATCTGACTCTTGGTCTCGGCTTAGGTCATAATCCACCATTCCTCAGTTCGAGCCCCATGTGGGGCTCTGAGTTGACAGCTGGGAGCCTGCTTGGGATTCTCTCTCCCTCTCTCTGCCCCTCCCCCACTCTTTCTCACTCTCTCTCAGATTAAATAAACTTTTAAAAAAAATGAAGACTTTCATTCAGTAGGTCTGAGTGGAGACTAAGATTCTGTATTTCTAACTAACTGCTTGCTCATGAATCACACTTTGAGTAGCAAGATTTGGGACAACCCCGGGTATATTATTCTTGTGAAGCTGGCTGCATGATGTTTCACTGAATGAGGTATGACACTGGATCAGGTGAAGATACTGACTCCATTACTGGGCACATTAGGGTGAGGCACCCCAGCCAAGAATTAGAAGTTGGATTGTTGACGGGGCACCTGGGTGGCTCAGTCAGTTAAGCATCTGACTTTGGCTCAGGTCATAATCTCACGGTACATGAGTCTGAGCCCTGCATTGGGCTCCTGCTGACAACTCAGAGCCTGGAGCCTATTTTGGATTCTGTGTCTCCCTCTCTCTCTGCCCCTCCCCTGGTTGTGCTCTCTCTCTCTCAAAAATAAATAAACATTAAAAAAAAGTTTAAAAAAGAAATTGGATTGTTATTTTAAAAGTGAAACTAAAGCTTAACTTAAAGAGTTGGAAATCACTGGAGGATGGGGA
Source organism: Cryptoprocta ferox (assembly GCA_028646485.1). Taxonomy (NCBI): domain Eukaryota; kingdom Metazoa; phylum Chordata; class Mammalia; order Carnivora; family Eupleridae; genus Cryptoprocta; species Cryptoprocta ferox. The sequence goes on from CM053575.1 coordinate 68,644,441, forward strand.
CAGGAAAAGGCCAAACCTGGGTGGATGATATTGTTCAGGGAGAAAGAATGGTTAGAAAGAATCAAAACTGTATTAGGGGAGATCTGGAACAAAATGAGTACTTAATAATTACTCTTGATGGAATGAATGAATGTGCCTATATATATTTATATTTATATAATTTATACATATAAATACATATATTTATATATAATTTATATAAACAAATATATTTATATATAAATATATATTTATATATATAATTTATATAAACATAAATATATATGTTTATATATATATATTTAGAGAGAGGTAAAGTGTGCAAGTGAGGGGCAGAGAGGGAGAATCTCATGAGGGGCAGAGAGAGAGAGAGAAGTGGGGCTCACCTGAAGTGGGGTCGTGCTCACCCAAAGTGAGGCTCGAACTCACAAACTGTGAGATCATGACCTTAGCCAAAGTCAGATACTTAACCGACCGAGCCACCCAGGCGCCCCTGAATATGCCTCTATTTAAAAAGCAAATGGGGGCGCCTGGGTGGCTCAGTCAGTTGAGGGTGCGACTTCAGCTCAGGTCGTGATCTCATGATTCCTGGATTTGAGCCCCACATAGGGCTCTGTGCTAATAGCTCAGGGCTCTATGCTGACAGCTCAGAGCCTGGAGCCTGCTTCAAATTCTGTGTCTCCCTCCCTCTCTGCCCCTCCCCCACTCATGCTCGCTCTCAAAAATAAATAAACGTTAAAAAAATTTTTTTAAAGTAAATGGGAGAAAAGAAAGAATAAAGAACTAAAAAGGAGACTGAGAAGGAGCAGCCAAGAAGAACGAGACCCCTGAGTCACAGAAGGCAAAGGAGGGAAGCTGCCTGCTGGATAGCACAAGCTCAGCCGTGCTCAGTGTCAGAGAGCATTGGCCTGGTCTCACACAAGGCTGTAGTGCATGAGGTCGCAGGCCACCCAGTCCTCTCAAGGATGGAAGCCCTCATTCTCCCAGCTGCTGGTAAAGTTGGCCGTCATGACGCTCACGTGATGAACATGTGATGATCGTTTTCTGTGAATTACCTTCCTCTGAAAAGAGCAGCCTCACCCAAGTTTATCCCCCTTCCCTCTAGGTACAGCAACTGCCCCCTGTGAGGCTACAAAGGCTCAGCTCCTTGCCTCAAAGCGCAGCTGCCCTGAAGGGGCGCCGGGCTCAAGAGATGCTCATGCCAGTCCGCTGAGGTCCTTGTTGAACCTCCAGGACCGCCCAACTCCTCCTTCTGCACAATCCTGCTTCCTTGGCTCCATCGCGAGGTGGATTTCTAAAAACACTCCCCAGTAAAATCTCATCTCATGGTCTGTTTCCCATAAACCTGACCTCAGACAGATGTGAAGTTTATTCCTAGAGATTAAACTGTGGAAACCATCCCAACTTGGGGCTGCATCTTCCTTGGCCCTTTCCTGAACTGCGATCTCACTTCTCAACCTCACTTGCCCTTTGCGTTTCTGCTTTTGAAATTGTACAAGTTCGCACCATATGTGCAGGACAGCCTGGCAAATCTGGGGCGCCCTTGCTACAATCAGGTCACATTCCCAGCTGTTATGCCATGTCATCCGCATCTTCTTTCATCCTCCTCCCTCTCCTTATTTTGCAGAGCTGTTTACGGCACAAACCCCCTCCCCTTCCTTGTTTCTATTATCCACCTGCTGTTGCAGAAAACTGCCTGTATCTTATGCACTCTTTAAAATGGAAGGACATGCAGCCCACTAATTAAATGTGCAGATCAAGCTAAAATGAAAGGCACGGAAAAACCACTAAGGACGGCAAGTAACATAAAGGCGCTGCAGAGTTTAGAAATATGGGCAGGAAATGACCAAATGAGCCTCAGCATGGAGACCTGAAAGCTAATACAGCTGCAGGAAAGGAACCTGAAACACAGCTATTTAAATTTCCAGGGAGAAACCTGGAAAGCACAAGACCAGCAAGCAAAAAAAAAAAAAAAAGAACAGGAAGGTGATATTAGACACTTCAACATAAGCTTACGGTGCAGTGAGTAGAATAAAAAAACAGGTTGCATTCCTTGGCTGTATTTTAAGTCACTTTACCACACATGGCTGCAAGGTGATCTCTACACGGAGCTGCCATGTGGTAGAATGAGTTTGGGTTTCAGGTGCTTGGGTGATAGAGTGAAGTAGACAAACAGGGGGCATTGGAAGACAGGAACAGAAACAAGTGAGAGATGGGAGTGATTGAATTACAAGAAAAGGAGATGGGTTTAGTGTAGGTAATCTCCTCTGGTGCCAAGCAAGAGTAAAAATGAAGATGAGCATAGGAACAACATGCACATGAGGAGAAGCCTGTGCTAGAGTGGTGCTTGCCAAAATGGAACTAAGGCTGGACGAAGAAAAGGGAGTTTTGAAAAGCTGACGAGTACTTCCAAATGGGCAGCAACCATGACACAGTCATCCAAAGGGAGCTGTAAAAGAAGGGTCACTGCTGATGTAGACTGAACTGTGAAAACAGCTTTGAATATATTTTCTTTTCTTCTTCTTATTTTTTAATGTTTCTTTATTTTTGAGAGTGTGAACAGGAGAGTGGCAAAGAGAGAGGGAGACACAGAATCCAAAGCAGGAAGCAGGCTCCAGGCTCTGAGCTGCCAGCATAGAGCCTGACGCAGGGCTTGAACTCACGAACTGCGATATCATGACCTGAGTTGAAGTTGGACACTTAACCAACTGAGCCACCCAGGTGCTCCAGGACTGTGAAAACAGCCATTGGAGGCTGAGTCTGAACTTGAGACTAGTTTTGACATTCTGACAAGCCACAGAGTTAATTCAGATAACATCTGGTCTATTTTCTTATTTTTTAATAGATTGAAAAAAAAATGGTTGAATAAGTAGAATATGTGTCTAGAAGTAGAGTTGTTTCATTATTTTGGAAGTACATATAGGGCTGGGACCATGTCTTATTCATCTCTGTATCCCAAGTGTTTAGTGCAACAGATATGCTTGTTCAGTGTTTTCCGAATTAGTTAATGATGGAAAACTGAGACTATATATATATATATATATATATATATATATATATATATTCTTGCACGGAAGTTCCAGCCCAAATTTCTGGCAGTTCACGGGCTCAGCACTTCGGAGGCTGTTTGGGAACTTTCCCCAAAGAGTTTGTATTCAAGAAAGAGATTTGTGCTTCTCTTGCTGTCTTGCTGTCCTGGGCTCAGAGTATCCTTTCTCAGGAGTAGAAAACCCCTAAGCATGAGGTTGGGCAAGCTCCCATATTTAAAAATTAGATAGCTTCCTTCTTTCTAAAGCCCAAGTGAGAAACGGAAGAAGTTGACGGGAGGTGTTCATTAATTTATTGAACAAATGTTAGGACACTGTATAGTTTAGCAGTTAAGAGCATGGGACTAAGAGCCAGATGGCGAGATTTCAAATTCTGTCTCTGCAACTTCCTAATTGGGTATGTCCTTTGGCAAGTTATCTAACTCCACTGGGTTTCAGTTTCTTCATTTGTAAAACAAGAGGAATAATAGTTCTTGATGAATGAGGTTGTTGTGAGGACTAAATTAAATAATCCATGTAAAGCATTTAGAAGAATGCTGATCAGTAAATCTTTCCTCTGTGTGTGTGTGTGTGTGTGTGCTCGCGCGTGTGTGTGCACACATATGTGTATTGAGTACTTGCCATGAGCTAGGCACTCCAACACACTCCCACACACTGAGGAGACAAGGTATTAGATTCCTGCTTCTCATTAGAGTCAGACGCCAAGCAAGGAAGTGAGTAAATAAAAGCTACAATTTCAAATAGAGATGAACTCCATGAAAATAATAAAATGACATGAGGTTCTAGAGAATGACTCAAGTGCCATTTTGCAGTAGCTAGAGAAATACCCTGAGAAACTCTGAGACCTGAGTGACCAGAAGGAGCCAACCATGTGAGGGTCTGAGTCAGAGGAACACCATGTGCAGATGCTGCCTAAAGGTGGAACAAGTTTGTCATGCTCAAGAAAGACAGAGTGACAAGGTCTTGTGACAGAGAGAGTATAGGTAGATGAACCCTAGGAGGGAAGCAAAGGCCAGAGCATGGATAGAGCTACATTACCCAAGATAACAACTTGGTATTTTTGTTTTAATGAAATGGGAAGTCCCTGGAGACCTTTGAGCAGAGAGTAGCATGACCTCATTTGAATGTTTAAAGGAACACTCTGGCTTCTGTGTAGAGAATAGACTACATGACCCAAGAGAAGAAGCACAGGGACCAGGTAGAGGTGACTGACTCTTGCAGAGTCCAGATTACAGTTAATACGATTTGAGCTGGAGTATAGCCCTGGAGATGGAAAGAATGTGATAGGTTTACATTTGTTTTAGAATAGAACTAAGTGGACTTTCTCATGAATCAGATGTCGTGGGAAGTTGAAAATACAAGAACCTATTAATACCTTCAGTGTCCAGCACTTGATTAAGCCCAAAATATATAATTTTTTAAAAAGGCTCAAAACAATCATTATATATAGTGCCTACTTTTAAGTAGGTTCCAAACTATATTTCTCAGGATCCTGGCAGGAAACAGCATCCTACTCATACTTTAATAAAGAATTAATCTATAGAGGCATGGGCAAAGTGAAAAGAACCAGTAAGGAGGGTGGAGAATCTGGAAACTATCAAAAGTAAGAAGCCACCACTACCACTACATTTGTAAAAGCAAGGAGAGGAAATACTATTAACAAGGCCCAGTGAAATGTGGAACCATGGGACTGGGACACCATGTGTCCTAGAGGGACATGTCACAGCCACAACATGTGATCCAGAGCACAAAGAAGGTACAAGTAGGGACTAAATTCTTTGACCTCTCTCCTCTCACACTTTAATCTCCAGTTAATGCCTCCCATAACCAAACCAAACCCAACTGGGATGCAGACAGCAAAGGAGCCTGTGTGACAATCTGAAGGGTCAGCCTCCCTGAGATACAGGACAGGATAAATAAAAGCACAGAATGGATCTGGGCATGTTGAGAGCACAGGGCAAAAGGAAAATTAAAGCATATAAACCTACAAAAGTGTTAAAGAATAAAGAAAATATAATCTGGAACCAAGTATAACCCACCTTCAGGGTTTTTACACAGGCTCAGCCTAGACCAAGTGTCCAATTCAAATCCTTCCATGCCAAAGACCTAAGGATACAAGCAGAGAGAAAGAGAGAGGAGAGAGAGGTGGGGCGGGGGGACCAGTGGGAGAGGGGCAGAAAAAGAGGGGTCAGAGGATCTCAAGCAGGCTCTCTGCCATCAGCACAGAGCCCAACGCAGGACTTGAACTCACAAACTATGAGATCATGAGATTAGGACCTGAGCCGAAGTCAGACACTTAACTGACTGAGCCACCTAGGTACACCCGTTCTCTTCTCCCCCCCCCCCTTCAAGGGTGGAGGGGGAACCACGGCTACAGAGGGTCTTTCAATATCCTTGTTGCCTCTGAAGCAAAATGCGTTGAGTTTTACTCCCACTGACTATCGGGAAACATACAGGGGATAACACAAAATAACCAGCACAGGGAAGTTAGAAAACTCATAGTTCTAACTGCCATGGCCATAGGTCTATGGTGCCTAATCCCTCTGAGACTATAAAATGAAAGATCAGCTGGTATCTGTCTTTTGCTTTTGTTCTCTCTCTCTCTCTATCTCTCCAATTTGACATAAAATCAGCTCAGTAGATGGGGCGCCTGGGTGGCTCAGTCTAGGTTAAGTGCCTGACTCTTGATTTCCGCTCAGGTCATGATCTCAGTTTTTCAAGCTCCATGTCAGGCTCTGCACTATCTGCTTGGGATTATCTCTCTCCTTCTCTCTCTGTGTCTCCGCTGCTCACACACTCCCCCTGCCCCTCAAAATAAATAAACTTAAAACAGTATATTTTTAAAAAAGAAAATTCAGCTCAGTAGCCCCCTCCCTTCCAGCATAGATAACACATAACTCCATGTTTTAATAGAATAATTTGATTAAAAAAAATACCCACCTCATCTCACCAAAGAGCTAGAAAAGCCACTATGTCAGTCTACCATACATCTGCTTGTGAAAAAATGTTTTCAGGACTCTCTGGGCCCTTATTCTTCTTGCATGTATCACCATCCTCATCCAAATCCACATTTCACCCAATTGCGTAATGCTAAGCAGCTGTGCGTGTTCAGATCACAGTCTCTGAGGAGCTTCTTGTTTTCCCATGGAATGTGACTTGCCTCATCATCTTACAGCCTGTCTCCACATTACCTTCTTATCATATCAGAGGCTCGGGACGCCTGTGTGCACAATAAATCAATGGCATTTTAAGCCTCCCTGTGGCCTCAATTACTATGCATCTTGATGCAGCTTGCTGTGCTGATCATGTTTATGACTTAACCTAAATTCTTAATGCCTCATCTCAGTGCACAGAAATGGGATTTTTTATGAAATGTAACTTTTAGCTTAGCCCACCAGACAATTGCCAAATAGGTCATGAAATCCTGTTAGAGTTTACCGCCTAGACTATAAACTCAATGAAGACACAGATCATGTCTGCCTTGAACATTACTGTATTCCCTAGAGCCTATCACCATACCTGGTATACAGTTAGTGCTTAATAAATATCTGTTGAGTACTGAATAGCAAATTGTTTTCCAAATGACATTTTCTAGCACCACTCCTGCCTACGTGCGCACACACACACACACACACACACATGCACACACTCATTCTTTCTTCTTATTCATATATATAAGATGTTCTCAGTGCTACTTAAAGGCATCAAGAGAATTATCAATGGAAGAAAGCAGAGAATATTTCTTTAGAAGGATAAGACAACAAAGCTTTCCTTTGGCAATAGTCCCAGGAATGGTACAACCCCTTCCCTCTCTAGCTCTGCCTCTGCCAGTCCAGGGAATCTGCCTTCTGAGAGCCTTTGCCTATCTGCTTCCTCTCCACCATTAGAGGGAGAATTCAGTTCAATCTCTTCATTCACTACTACTTTTGCTTCATTGAGTTTTTAATAGAGTAGGGCTGTTCCTCTCAAGGAATTCCACAATTTTTATTGGACATTCCAGAACAAGCATCTGTATGTCTTTGTTCCAATCTTTCTCCCCCATAAATCCTTTCCTGTATCTCCTCCCTTATCCCACACCAAGGCCCGTTTTGTATTTCTTCCACCTAGCCCCACCCCGAGCCCCATCCTTACCCAGCACATGGTACATATGGTCCCTATATAGTGATTACCTTTGCCTTGCTTAACTGCGTATTTGTTTCATAAGTAGACTATAAACTCCTTGAGGAAATGCCCTGTCTTTTCATCTTTATATTACCTCACACATATGCTGCCTCCATTCAGAAATATGGACTTTGGGGTCCCAAAGCTGCTGTTTCTTTCCAGCTTTGATATGTCAAAATAAATGTTATTTGGAAGAGGAATCTAAAAGAAAAGATAAAACAGTCAGATTGAGCCCATGAACGTCCAGTGCTCCCTGAGAAGTGCACTTGCAGAACACTCGGTTAAATGCTACTTGAATCCTGGAGCTGGAAGTCCTATGGGAGATCTTCCCCACCTTCCCATACACAGTGGCCCATGCAGTGGCCAGTCTTGGCCCAACACCTCTGGTTGGGCAGAAGCAGTGTGGTCCCAGTCTGGGAGCGGCACAAGCAGGCTAGTGGATGGGCAGAAATGGCAAAAATCTATTAACAGCACCCTTAAGTTGTGGTCCGTGAATACACCATTGAACAGACGGGGTGGCAAAGAAAACATTTGATAATACTTAGAAAGAAAGAAAAAATAGAAAAGACAAACCTTGCATTTATATATGTCTTAATATCTAAGAGTATTTCCACCATTACAGCTGATACTCGCAATAGCTTTGTGAAGCAGGCTGGTTAGTTATTATCCCCCATTTTATAGATGAAGACACTGAGGATTCATATTTTAATTACTTGCCTAAGGTCACAGAGTTATAAATGGTGGAGTCAAGTTTCAAAATTAGGCCTCCGACTCCTAGACCTGAAACTACCACACAAGTTTTAAATCTTTAGGGAAGATTTGAGAGAGGAAATGAGGTTTCTCTAAAAAATTCTACTACCTAAGTAATGCAAGTAGGCAAGGAGACTGGATATCATAGAAATGGCCCTCCAGGGGACAGAAGACTAAGAAACTTCTTATTAGGAATTCCAAGGTCAGGCCTCTGAGATCTACGTTTGAGTTTGCGGTGCCACTTAAAGCCAGAAGCATTTCCACCTTATTGCTTCAAATTTTACCTAAACTGGGACTATTACATAAACAAAAGCTGCCCGAGAACAATGGAAGGCTGCTCACAGCATTAACTAACATGCAGATGCCCACAGGAGAGAAGCCCTAGCCTATCCCAGATCTCAGCAGTAGGGGCCAACCAACCACCCTTATCATTAATGCTCTAGTGTCATAGCTCATCTGCTTCTACAAAGCAACAGATAATTTATGCAACTTCCTTATAGAAGATCTTAAAGAATGTCCAATGCAAACCTGCACATTTTTAGACTCTGCTACTTAGGAATGTAAATTATTTACTTGTTTGCCTTTGATATGTTGTTATTAGATCTGATTACCAACAATTGGGATTTCCTGTGAGAGAAAATTGTACATCTTTCCTATGAAGATACGTTTTAATAAAGCATAAAAATTTTCAACCCTCAATTATTCATAGTTGTGTAGGGAATACTTAAGATTCTATTCTCCAGAAAAAAAAAATCTATGCAGAGATGTACGCCTGTATTTTGTTGCCCAGGGGAATAGCACATACAGACTTGAGATTTGCATAGCCAGAGAGGTTGCTAGGTCTGAGACTTTATCCCTCTTCTTCCAGTCATCTAAAACTTCGGGCCTTTAAAAATAGTTGTTATGTGTATGGACTTGAGATGAGGATGACAAAAATCCCTCATGGTGTCAGAAGAATGCGATTTGATAGTATGAAGAACAAAAGAGCTGGAAGTTACTTGGACAGTATTCACGTTCATTCAGGTGATAAGCTGTACAAAAGGAAAGTAAGAAGAGACGTTGAATTGAAAAAATTACAAGAAATTGGTAGAGGCTTGGGAGCTTGACCAGTACACCTTAAATTAGTATTTATCTATTTTTTTATTAACTTTATAGTTTATTGTCGGGTTGGTTTCCATATAACACCCAGTGCTCTTCCCCACAAGTGACCTCCACCATGACCATCACCCTCCTTTCCCTTTCCCCCTCCCCCTTCCACCCTCAGTTTGTTTTCAGTATTAGAGTGTCTCTCATGCTTTGTCTCCCTCCCTCTCCCTCTTTTTCCTCCTTCCCCTCCCCATGGTCCTCTGTTAGGTTTCTCCTGTTAGACCTATGAGTGAAAACAGATGGTATCTGTCCTTTTCCACCTGACTTATTTCACCTAGCATGACACCCTCGAAGTCCATCCACGTTGCTACCAATGGCCAGATTTCATTCTTTCTCATTGCCATGTAGTATT
>CM053575.1:68654375-68670320 GCA_028646485.1 Cryptoprocta ferox
TCGTCATTTTGGCTAGCTTTCTGTCTCTTGTCAGTTTTAAAAGCTTATTATGCACTGTGCACCTGTTAGTATTACTCTATTAAAGGAGGCTCACTGACTGTCCAGAGCCTGTCGTTTCAGAAAGTGTTCTTTTAATGGTGTCCCTCGGTTTCTCTTGTTGTGCCTTTGATTATTTTACTTCCCTGGTCGGTGATATTTGGGACTCTCCACCATGTGCACTTTGGCTTGTTTCTTGAAGTAGCCCTGAAAAGGAATACAGACTAACATACAGGGAACAAAAGCATGCAAACACTCAGGCAAATCAAACAAACAAGCAAACCAAAAGGAGAAAGGAAGTAAAGAAAAGGAAAGGAAAGGAAATAAAAGAGAGAAGAGAAGAAGAAAAAGATGAAAAAGAAAACAAAAACAAAAACAAAAACAAAAATAAGGGGGGGGCAGAGATAGCAAAAAACTGTGGACAGTCTAAAAGTGTATAGCCTGCCAAGAGGAGAGATAAGAATAAGATAAGGGAAATATATCTGGATGGCAGGAGAAAAGAAGGAGAAGCAAAGAAAAAAGTGAAAAGAAAAGAAAAAAAAGGCAACTTTCCTGTGCAGATGGGCGTGGTTTGGCGTAGGTGGGTGTGTCTCGGGGGCTGCTCTCCGAGGCCCCGCCTTGGTGGTCGCGGAGAGAAGAATGGCGGCGCTTCAAGCTCTACTGGAACCAAGCGTTGCAAGCCGCTCTTCTGAGTCCGATCTCCCTGTGCCGCGGGCAAGCCAAACTGTATTCTCCAAGTTCCGCCTCGCTTCCAAATCCTGGTCCATGCAGTTCAACACTACCACTGGTGATGAAATGCGTTCCCGCTGGCAGCTGGCCTCCCGGCGTGGCCCGCAGCCGCTGCTGCTCCTGGTGCCGCTTGGAATGGATGCCGCTGCCGCTGCGCCCAAGGAAGAATTCACTAGCCAGGTGGGACGGATTTCTCTCCCTGCGCCTGGCAGTTATATATGGGGAGACGGGCGAGCTTTTCCTCCCTTAGAGCTGGTTCTATGTGCGTTTTCCGTCTCTCTTTCTCTTCCCCTTGACTCTCTGGGGCACACCGAGCTCTCCCTGTGTTGGGTTGGGGCTCCGTCCCCCTGGACCTCCGGGGCCCACCCGTCCTCCAATTTCCAGTTCACAATCACTCACTCAGGCATCTTTGAGGTTGTCTTCTTTCTGGGATCTGTTTCTTCTTTTTCCCCACTTGCAAATCAGCGTATTCTCCCTTCAGTCCTTCTGAGTTTAATTGATGCGGGCGAGCGCAGACTAAAGAGCTCCCTACTTCTCCGCCATCTTGTCGCCTCCCCTTAAATTAGTATTTAAACTGATTTCTGAATACCAGCAGGGCCATGAAAGAATCTATCATAATTCAAAAGTCAACGAATAGAGCAGCCTAGGATTTGAGACAAACCACCTTGCAATTCTTCTGCCTTCACTCATTGAATGGCAAGCAGTAGGGGGATTCTATGCAAAAGAAACAGGATAAACAAATACGTGGGCCCAGAACAAGTAGGCCAAAGGGTAAACTGCTACATTTGGCTGAAAAGTTGTATATTTGGAGCAAGAGATGAGAGTCAAGGCTAGAAAGACAGGTGGGGAATGTCTTAGGAATCCCCAAGCCACCCTTAGTTTCAGTGATTTGCTAGAAGCACTAACAGAACCCAGAAAAGTTGTTGTACTCATGATTTCAGTTTAGTACAACGGATACAGATGGAAATCAGCAAACGTTAGTAAGTGCATGGAGCAGAGTCCAAGAAAGACAAGGTGCAGGCTTCCAATTGTCCTCTCCCACTGGAGACCTAGGGAGAGCACTTAATTCTGCCAGAAACAATGTGTGACAACAGGTGTGGAGTGTGGCCAACCAGGGAAGCTCACTGAAGACCTGACACCCATGGTTTTTATTGGGGGTCGGTCACATAGGCCTGGGGCACCTGTCTGATGACGTTAGTTATCCAGTTTGTAGCCCCTCCAGAGATCAGACTGATAGAGCATGGCCCAGAGCAATCACCATAAATCACATTGTTAACATAGACTATCTGTCCAAGGCCCCCAGATAGTCAAAAACCCTCTTATCAGGCAGGATAATATAAGAGCTTAGAGGTTATCTTCAAGACACTGTCAAGGGCCAGTCCTTTCTTTAGAATATGCAGGGTTTAAACACCTCAGACCTGCTTAGTTAACCTTTTACTGCACAGGGCCTAAAGCATGGAGGGCTCCATGGGAAGCCTTGAGTGCCAAAGAGGGAATACATGGCTTAATCTAACAGCAGAATTTACAATGGCTAAAGGAGAAAAGGTTGGAAACTCTAGGACCAATTTCAAATTTTTGTACTCATCCAAGTAAGATATCCTGAAAAGGTATGACTACAAAGGAGCATTTTTAAGCAGAGGACTATATGATGACATCTATGTAAAGTTCAGTTAGGCAGCTAGTGTAAGGACTGCAGTAAACCATCAAGAACAGGAAAGTTTCAGGGGCGCCTGGGTGGCTCAGTTGGTTAAATGTCCGAGTTCCACTCTGGTCATGATCTCGCAGTTTGTGAGTTTGAGTCCCATGTTAGGCTCTGTGCTGACATCTCAGAGCCTGGAGCCTGCTTCAGATTCTGTGTCTCCCTCTCTCTCTGACCCTCCCCCATTTGTGCTGTCTCTGTCTCTCTCTCTCTTTCTCAAGAAATGATTATACATTATTAAAAATAAAAAAAAAACAGGAGAGCTTCAATCCTCACATAAAAACTTCAGGCAAGAAAGCACAGTGAACTCCCACCATAGCCCATTACTTATATGTAGAGATGATCCCAGCATTTCTCCATAGTTGGTCTCTTGAAATGATTTCCAATTCCATGTGTCTAAAATGATCTTCTGCTAAAAACAAATGTTGTGGTAATATAGTAACTTTTAAAATAACTAAATATTTTTTTCTGATTTCTATTTCTTTTTTTTCTGTTTGGCTCTTTTCACCATTCCAGCAGTCAAACTATTTACAAGGACTTAGGAAATGGCTTGACAGTCCCAAGAAGAGAGAAGAGGGAGAGGGAGGAAAGGAGGAAGTCTCCCCTTTGATTTTTTACATTAAAAGCTTAGGTACTTGGAAAGGTACATATGCGTGTGTGTGTGTGTGTGCGCACGCGCATGTGTATATACACAAACATGTTAGCCTGGCCTAGCCTTCACTTTTAAGGATACCCTATTGAAGGGAAAGGAAGGAATAAATGAAAGGGCAGTCATGATTTTCTGTGTCCCAAAGGGAGGAGCTCAAGAGGAGCTCTGAGAAGTGGCATGTGCTGGGGAGGAGAACTAAGCCCCTCATCCTAGAAGGATGGAAGGCGACATTACTCCATGATGCCTGGAAAACTTCTCATAGACAGGACTTAAGAGAACCTCAGAGACTCACCTATACCCCAAAAATGGTCTAGAAGAATGGCATGCATGCTCCCAAGAGTGGCTGGAATGTGAGAACGCTAGTGGCCAGACCCCAATGGCCATGTAGATGTAAAGGGATGTCTCTAGGGACTCTTTTCATACCCCTGGTCAAGCCATGGGTAGAACAATAGGGGTCTCAGAGGATGACTGCGTAATTACATGACAAAGAGGACCCCATGGGCCCTTGTATCCTAAGCTTTGTTATGAAATAAACTCCCTGGGATGTAATGAAATTCAAGGAAGATATTAAGAGTTTGACCCCCAGATTGAAATTAATTTTCTGACAACCTCCAACAGAGTGGCACATTAAAGAAACTCTCAGATTATAGAAAAACATTAAAGCTATACTTTTTCTACATGTTGTGGATCCAGACCTGTACCAATTACATGACTTCCTTACAGCATCTAAGGGGTGTCTCAGCTGGTTTGAAGTGATATTTCCCTTGTACCCTGTGCCTCCTGGCTTCATTACACTGTACATACAAGTTGTTTGTCTCAGTGAGGGAAGGAATTAGGTCTTACATACCTATCTTCCACAGTGCCTGGCACAGCGATTGGGATACCCAGCCTTAGTAAATCTGATAAATGACTAAATGCTGTGTTAGAAGAACATCAAGTATGGGAAACTGAAGTGGGTGAAAACAGACCACAGTGCTGCCCGTTATGCAAAGTTATCCAATCGGGTTTCTGCCAAATCACCAGTCGGAATTTTTTAACGCGATTTGACAGATTTGGTCAGCAAATATATGAATCGATGAGTTGTTCTAGATTTGAGTGGACACAGTCTGACAGCCAGAGATAAAGTAAACCTGACAAAGGAGGAATTTTTATTTTTACGATGTGGGAAATACACGTTAGGATGAAAAGGCCCTATTTCCGCTAGAGTATGGAAAATAGCCTCTAGACTGCCAGGCCTTTCACTTCTGTGGTGAGATGTTTCCAACTTTCTCTCCTATATATGTTGGCTTCTCATAGGTTCTAGTGTAAAGACCTCACACACACACACACACACACACACACACACATGCACACACATACAACACACACAAACTCAGCTAGGTATTCAGATAGAAGCCACACAAAATTCCTAACAGTCAAAGAAGAAACAGAGCAGAGGCCAGAAGAAGAAAACAAATTACCCAAATTTATAAAAACAAAGCAGGGTCCACCCTACTTCTGAGGAACAACACTGTCTGGAAAAAGAAATGAGACCATGCCCCTTTACCATTTTGCAGACTGCTAAAGGCAAATGTATCCTTCCAAAGTTAAATATCACTCCCTTTTCCCTCTGGGTCTAAATTTAACTTTAATTTCTGATCAAACTAACTGCCTGTAGAATGACAGAAATTCATTATCATGTAGAAAAGCGTTTCTCTCAGTGGCATGCACCAAGGAGAGGAAGAAAAATAGAAGAGCCACATGAAAACCACGGTCTCAGGTTCACAGCAAGTTCTCTGTGCACATCCAGAGGGCTGTGATTTATTTATATCCCCAAAAATTCCCCGTAATTTGTTAGATGGATATTTAGCTGAAAAAATTAAATATTGCCACAGAATGCTATTTCAGGAATAATCAAACTAGTTTCGATGGTGGAAGAATTGATGTGTGCACTTGGTAGATTTTTAAACAGAGCTTAAATTGGTCATTTTCAATTTTGCCCTTGTGACACAGTTTAAACCCACCTCAAAGCAACCCTTCTCTGCCTGCACACAGAAGTCCCTGTGGGCAAACATGACTTCTGTCATCATTTCTAAAGCCTTCAGGACTGCAAATCCTGATTCCAGAGATGATTTCTCCAGAGTAAGAGTAGAAGATATAGTTGTAAAGCCTATCATGACACTACTGCTTCGGAAATGAAGTAAAAAATAAGTTAGTCTAACCTGCTATATTATACTGAAATCTTTTCTTTTTTTAAATTTTATTTATTTACTTTGAAGGAGAAAGAGACAGTACATGGGTGGCAGGGGCAGAGAGAGAGGGAGAGAGAGAAAATTCCAAGTAGAACTGTCAGCATGAAACCCAACGCTGGGCTCGAACCCACGGAACTGTGAGATCATGACCTGAGCCAAAACCAAGAGTCAGACACTTAACCAACTGAGACACTCAGAAGCCCTGAACTGAAATCCTTTCTATATCATTGCCAAGTAATCAGGCAGTTTCTGTGCAGCTGAACAAGTAGTCCATTCCACCTTTTAAATAAAGACCACTTTTCTCTAAACCTCCATTTCAAATAGAACAGATTGTTATACTTGGGGAAATCCACTTCTGATGATGTTATAACAGCAGCATTAGTATTAGCATTGGTGTTTTCAATGTGGCAGGCTCATGCTTTTTACAAATCCAAAATTAGTATAAAGTGAATATTTATTTTATGTTATTAAAGATGAGTTTGAATTCAAAAAGAAATCACAATAAATTACAAATTTTGAAAAAATTATAAGTACCAAAGATAGGACAAGATCCAGACAACATAAGATTTTTCTTAAATACCTTCACCACACATCTCTATAATACATTCATCCTTCATATTTTGGCTACACTCTCTTTGATCACATATGTACATGACAATAATTTTGTAATATTTCTGATGGTGATGATAGAGTGATAATTTTGCCATTTCTCTAGCATGGTTGATTAAAATTTGCTTTTATTATTTATAATTTAGAAAACCTTTTTTAACACCTCCCCAACCTGTTAATGGTAATGTCAGCAAAATTTGCATAATAATGAAACTATTTTCATATTTTCTTTGAGAGGTAGAATTAATTCTAATTGCTGTTAACAATTCAAATTCATAATGGTCTTGAAGAAATAAAAAATGTAACTCCAGAGAGTTAAAATGCTTTAAAAAAATGATAATCAAGTACTGACCACTGTTTCTATTTTCCAGCTCTTTGGTCATTCCTCTGACCTGTGTTGTCTGTGTTGTCCTGACTCTCTGGCTAAGGTCAGCTAGAATGGAAAGCCCTTGCTTTGTCATGTAGACTGGTCTCGGAAGCCTGGATGTTCAGGGTGAGATAAGTCACCCAGGAGTGCTTTTTCTGAGTAGCCTCTGGACTGTCACCACATTGCTATTATTTATAGACCACACAAATATATGAGAGTGCATACAGCTGTGTATTCAGACTGCCTTCTTGACGATAAATCAGAACTCCAAATATTTACAAATATATTTCCCTTCAATGACTGCTTCCTGGTGACAACAGTCCTACTGCTCTCACGAGCCTCAGGAATATATCATTCTGCTTTTCGGATGCATGATTTTTTTCTAAGTCAAAGAGCCTCCCTTCTTTTCTCCCTTACTATCTTATTTTTATCCCCTAGTAGTTTTTGAGTGCTTGGTGTTTGCCATGCATGCTATAAAGTGCTGGAGATGTAAAACTAAATAAAATTAAGCCTTAATATCTTCATTTTCAGCGTGGGCAATGTCTTCCGTTGGTTAGGATTATAGACTTTGGGGTTGGTGGACTCATCATTAACCATCTGTATGATCCTGAGAAAGCTTGTTCACCCCTTTGTGCTTTAGTTTCTTCTGCCATAAAATGAGGGTAGGGAAGTATGTCCTTTAAAGGGTTACTCTGATATTAAGGAGATAATCCATGTAAAGCACTCAGCACTTTATTATGGTAAGTGCCCAGTAAGTGTC
The DNA here is from genome assembly GCA_028646485.1 of Cryptoprocta ferox. Lineage (NCBI taxonomy): Eukaryota > Metazoa > Chordata > Mammalia > Carnivora > Eupleridae > Cryptoprocta > Cryptoprocta ferox. Next base: position 68,661,456 of record CM053575.1, read on the forward strand.
ACCCTTTTTTTTTTTTTAACATTTATTTTTGAGAGACAGAGACTGTGTGATCAGAGGAGGGGCTGAGAGAGAGAGAGGGAGACACAGAATCCGAAGCAGGCTCCAGACTCTGAGCTGTCAGCACAGAGCCTGACGTGGAGCTCCAACCCATGAACTATGAGATCATGACCTGAGCCAAAGGCGCCCCAGTGTCAGTCTATACTATTATGGTTATTACTATTATTAACTTCCCAGTTTTTTTTTCTGATATTAGGTTAATTAGACCATGTTGTGAAAGCTTTCATGCACACCACACTTTTGTTTCAATTCACCATATTTTCATAATTCTATTACAGCACTTAAAGGTTGTCTGCTTGTTACTGTTTATATTTCCAGTTTCCCAAATAGTCAAATGTGCTACTCAAAAGCAGACACTTTAAATCATTCATCTTTGTTTAGTGACACAGTGTCTGGCCCTTGGTCAGTGCCTAAGAAGTATGTGTTGAATATTCCTTGCTAGTTTAAAGAACCTTACAATGAATTAGGAGGGACACAAGTTTATAACCCACTTTAATGACATTGGGCATGCAGAGCCCATCCTTCTGTCTCCTTGGACATGAGATGCCCAGTGGAGACATACAATCCTCTCTCATTCTCCCTGTGAGACATGCCCCCATCCAGTGCTGTTGATGCCTGTATAGATAAGTTAGAATAATTTAGACATTCAGTATGTATGTTCAGTCTCTCCTTCCAAACTCACCAATCAAGTGGATCACCCCACTTGCCTGGGGTGGAGTGAAAGAACTGGGGAGAGAGGCCAGGACTGACATGTTAATGAAGCCACTTTGACATGGAAAGCAACATCAGAATTGTGGAAGATCATTTACTTCCAACAGGAATGATTAGAATATCCATTTTAGAGATAATAAATCTTAAAGAGTTTAAGACCTTGCCCAAGCTGGTATGTGGCAGATGTAAAATGTGAATTTAGAACTGAGAGAATCCAGCTCTAAACTACTATAGGGAAGGACTGTACTGTATCCATCTTTGCATTAGTGACTCCTTCATTCACAGGCTAAATATTTGTCAAAATGTCTACTGTGTGCCAGGCACTTTCATAACATACAAGGATACTTGCAGAACAAGGAATAGTCTCTGGGGTTCTGTCAAGGTGGAATAGCCTCATTCCTCCCCGGGCCTCCCTCTTACAACTAAATACCCTGACCATAACACAACAAAGAAGGTCAGGAAGACACTTAAAGTATAAAGAAGAAGGTGGGCTGCCTTGGAACATTAGGACTTGAGGAACAGAATTGTGGTAAGTTCCCTGGGTTTCCTTATTGCCACCAACATATCCTCATCAGCGTGCTGCAGAAGCCTCCATCCCAGAACCACCAGAGGCACAGACAAAAATCTCCAAGAAGGGCCTCTTTCCCTTAGCCAAAGGACCAAGGAAAAGGTAGCCTAACAATGGGAACTCTTTTTGGCAGTACTTACCTTACTCCAGTCAAATGCCAGCAGAAAAACCATACTATTCCTTCCCCACCAGTTTCAGCCTGCCAGAGAGGAGCTGATCTTTCCTTCTACCTCTCCATCCCTTCCCTGTGGAAGCAGATATGTGCACCAATTTCCCATTGGCTGATAGCAGCTGAGTGGAACAGAGACCTTCTCTTCCATTCCTTACTTGGAAGGAGCAGGTGGCAGTACTCCACCTCCCCCCCCCCACCAATGGCATTGGTGGACTGAGTGGGCAGCTGGTCTTCCATCCCTGACCCAGCAGACCCGGGTAGGACTCTAGCTCTCCCACCAGGTTGGTGTCATTGGGTCTACTGCTGGGCTGAGCCTCTACCCCTATATGACATCAATGACACTGAACATGGTGGTGCAAGTTGAGGGTAGTAAGGACTTCATCCTCCCCTCTTCCCCACCTCATGTCAGTGAGATTCACTGGGGAGCTGAGCCTCTTACCCACTCCATACCAACAAAGTGTGAGTCAGCCCTCTGTTTACCCATACTGACAGCAGCTGGGCCAAACTGGGGTCTTAATCTTTACTTCCACTTGGAGACAATGAGGCAGTTGACTATTGGTGCCGTGTTTTTAAAGTAAAGGAGTCAGCAGAGACTAAGGGGGAGCTAAATGTTCACTCCACCAATCTGTTATGGGATATTGTGAGTCAGTACTCCTCTTTTGCTAGATGGTAATGGTGGGGCCCATTTGGTCCTCATGCTACACCTTAATAGAGGGACTGCACACTAAAAAAAAAAAAAAGTAAGTAGAATCCAGAATCCCATAATATAATATCCAATACATCAGAATACAATAGAAAATCACTTGTCATACCACAGCAGGAATGAGAAAAGACAACCAGCAGACACCAATACCCAGGTGAATCAGATGTCAGAATTGCCCGATGAGGATTTTAAAGCAGCCATCAAAAAATGCTTAAACAAGTAAACAAACAAACAAAAAGAAGAAATGGACCCACAAATACAGAGGACCCATAAATACAGAGAATAAATACAGAGGGGTTGCCTTGGGGGGAGACAAGCAAAAAAGGTGAAGGAGAATGGGAGGTACAGGTTTTGAGTAATAGAAAGCATATGTCATGGAGATGAAAGTAAGTACAGCATAGGTAGTATAGTCAATAGTCCCATAATAGTTAATGGTGGCAGATGGTAGCTACGTGTGTGGTGAATACAGCATAACATACAGAGTTTTTGAATCACTATGTTGTACACCTGGAAATAATAATGTAGCATTGTGTGTCAACCATACTTCAACTAAAAAAAAAAGTCTCAATCATTATTTTGAAACATATTAAGAAAATAGAACACCTCAGCAAAGAAAGAAATTCTTCTAAAAAAGAACCAAATGGAAATGAGAGAACTGAAAAACACAATACTGAAATAACTAAGAAAAAAAAAATCATTGGATGGGATCTGAAAGTAGAACGGAGATGACAGGACAGAATCAGTGAGTTTGAAGACAGATCAATAGCATTCACCCAATCTGAAGAGAGAAAGTAGACTGAATAAAAATGAACAGTCTCAGGGAACCTGTGGTGTAGTGTCCATTCATATCATGGAATTCCAGAAGGAGAGGCAAGAGTGGTACTAAAGAAGGATTTAAAGAAATAATGGATGAAAATTTCCCAGGTTTGGCAAAAGACAAAAACCTATAGATTCAAGGTGAGCAACCCTCAAATAGGATAGGCCCAAAGAAATCTATGCCAAGGCATATCATGATTAAACTTCTAAAAATTAAAAAATGAAAGCTGCAGAGAGAAATAATGCATTCATTGCTTATCGGGGAGCACCAATTGGAATGACAGTAGGTCACTCATCTGGAGCCTTGAATGCCAGAAGGAAGTAGTACAACAGTCTTCAAGTAACGAAAGAAAAGAACAGTCATGCCTGAGTGCTATATTCAGTGAAAATGTCCTCTGGGAAGAAGGGGAAAGAAAGACACATCCAAAATTTTCGATGAAGGAAAACAGAGAATTTGTTGCTAGAAAACCTCTTTTTGAATAATGGTTAAGGGACTTCTCTAAACAGAAAGAAAATGATAGCAAAAAAAGGCTGGGAGCTTCAGAAAGGAAAAAAAGACCATCAGAATGGGTACAAACAGACAAAATTATAACAGACTATCCTCATGAGATTTTCTTAAATAGTATTTAATGATTGAAGCAAACATGATAAACTTCTGTTGTGGTTCTCAATGTATGTAGGAAAATACTTAAAACAATTATTTTTAACAAGGAGGAAATATGAAAATAGATTTCTGTGTCACTGAAATGGTAAAATGTGGATACCAGTAGACCAAGAGAAATTATATATGTATATTGTGATACTTAAAACACCCACAAGGAAAACTAAACCAGGGGATATATCAAAAACACTAAATATGAGTCAAGATGGAATCCTGAAAAAAAAGTTTGAATAACCCACAGGAAGGTAGAAAATGGAAATAGGAATGAAGAATGGAAAAAACAGATAGAAAACAACAAAGAAAAAATGGCAGACTTCAACTCTACCATATCAGTAATTGATGTGAATAGTTTAAAGTTAATTAATTTAAAGACAAAAATTGCCAGAGAAAAAACATGACCCAACAATACACTGGCTACAAGAAATTCACTTCAAGTATAATAACATAGGTATGTTATAAGAGAAAGATAGAAAAGTCACACCGTGAAAATATTGCTGGGAAAAAAAAGAAATACAGGAGTAGTACTACTGTCAGATAGACTTTAGACCAAAGAAACAGTCTCTGCCCTCAGAGAGCTTAACAATTTACATGTTATTTGAATGTTACATTTTCAATTTTTAGAAGGAAACTGTAATAATTGCCACCTAAGCCAGATTGTGAGGTTCCATATATACTTAAGCAGTGATTTCAAAGTTAATTTCTTTTTGAATATCATCAGCCCATGATGTGTACTTCTAATGTGTATTGACCATTTTGCTGTGTGCTCTTGGGTGATGCAGCTGATAGGGAAATTCCATGTAAAATGCTGCATAATGGGGTTTTGAGCAATTTCTGAAGTATAGGGAATGGAAATTTTGAGGGTCAAACACTTTCAGGTGATTTATTAAAGCACAGATGAACAAGACAGTTAGGGTCCCTGCCCACATAGAAATTAGGATGAGGTTGATTAGGCAGTGATGTACTTGTAGGGATGGGAAGTACGATACTGGTGACGTCAGATTCAGGGGAGTTAGAAAATGGATTGGTAAGGGATTGTCAATTGCCTTGATTTTGTCTTTTGCCAAATTCATGGTGAAAATAGACTATTCAATGATGGAATTCTTTTCTAGTAACTACTCAATCTTGGTATAGAAATTCTTTAGAGATAAGCTAAAAATTATTCTATAATATTAAGTAAAATAAAACTATTTTTTCCTGCATTGTAGTTACAACTACATAAAAAAATGTTCATGCATAAGGACAAAGGGAAATCACACATATGAAAATAGCTAATCTCCTAGGGTGATGAGATTGAGGGTGATTTATGATTCCTTCTAAGTGATCTTTATTGATCTGATGTGATCTTTAGAATAAATAGAAATCAAAAGGAAATGAGTATGCTGAACTCAGAGGAGGAACAGAAAGCTCCCTGTTGTACTTGAGATCTTAAGACAGGAGAGAGAATGAGTGCTTTTCCTCACAGGAGTGTGGACGCCTGGCTAATAGCTACTGGGGAATGTGGCTCTAATTGAAACAATCTGTTTTTATTTTTGTTTTTGAAGATTTTATTTTTAAGTAATCTCTGCACCCAATGTGGGGCTCGAACTTACAACCCTGAGATCGAGAGCCCCATGCTCTACTGACTGAGCCAGACAGGTACCCCAGGTAGAGCCTGTTGTTGGCTGAAGATCATGTTTGAAGACCTGCTTTCTGATGCTGCATGTACATTGGTATTTTACTCCATTTATCAAAAGGACAGATAGAATATTAAAGCTGCTTCATATCTGTACTTTCTAAGCATTTTTATGTCATTGTGTCATTTAAGTCTTTATGAGACTGCTGTGAGGTAAGCATGAGAGGAGTTATGTCTACATTTAACAGATAGACATACAAAGACTCCACCAGTTAGTACCCTTAGTACCTGCGATTCACTGTGATTTTAGAAGTGCCTTCTAGAGTTCCACACAGCAGCCCTATTTCTCTGTTGCCACCACTATTCAATACAGGGTGGAACCTTTGGTAGAAAACCTCTGTGCCTCAGTTTCCTCATCTATAAACTAGTGATGATTATACTACTTAAATCATAAAGGAACTTCTGTAATTAAAGCAATTATATATATGTTAAGTAGAACAGAGTCTGACAATATTAAAGAGTCAACAAATGTCAGCTATTATTTAATAATTATTAATATTATTCTTATATTACTTCCAGTGTTTATTTAATCCACCATTGCAGTTAGGACTACAACCCTGTTTCCCAGCTTTCCTATGTGCTATGCTTCTTGAAAAAGTAGCACGGTGGAAAAGGGAAAAAAATGTGAACTTTGTAGTTGGGGGAAAAATTCGTATTTCAAATACTGTTTTGTACTCAGATGTTAGAAAATGCTATGAGTCTTAGTTTTCTTGTATTTAAAATGAAGACAATGATGATAATAATAATGGTTTTAGTCTTAGTCTAGGTTCTTTAAAATACAGAGCCTGAGTAAAGGATTAGTTGGTGTGTTTTATTTGGGAGATATCATCCCAGGCCATTGAGAGTGAAAAAGGAAGTGTAGCAGGTAAGAAGGAGAATTTACATAACAGAATGCAGTACTCTGCCAGGTACTACAGCTTGATCTACAGCAGGTGCACCAGTCTGGCCTTGCAGAGTTTCTCCAGACAAATATTATTGTGCTTACAGCCTGACCATCAGTGAGAAGAGAGAAGAGGGAACTTATCTGCTGGTTCCCTTCTGTATCCTGTCTGCAATTGGTCACAGTTTGTCCCACAGGGCATTAACTTGGCAGGTGCTCCCAAAGTCAGATCCCATATCCTGTTGCATGGCCATTTATTGGAGTCTGGAAGTGGAAGTGGTGGGAGGTGTTAGCAACTAGAGGAATGAGGCTCCTCAGCTTGTGGAGGAAGAACCCCCCAGATCTGCATAGTTGTTTTTGCTACAGCAGTGCCAGGTGACAACAAAGGAGATGAGTCCAGGAATCTGAGGGGGTTCATAAGATGTCCCTATATCTGAGGATATAATCCTCAGAGGGTGAAATAGAATATAGGGCTTGTCTTAGTTTGAGTTGCCACAAGAGAATACCAACAGGCTGGGTGTTTTATAAACCATGAAAACTTATTTTTCACCATTTTGGATTGCTGAGAAGTCCAAGAGCAAGTGTCTGATAGGTATGTTATTTGGTGAGAGCCTGTTTCCTGGTTCATAGACATCTGACTTCTCATTGTGTGTTCACAAGGTAGGAGAGTCAAAGGAGCTTTCTGGGGCCTCCAAATGGGTGCTAATTCCATTCATGAAGGCTCAACCTGTGACATAGTCACCTCCAAACAGCCCCACCTACTAATACACCTCCTAATCACATAGGAGATTGGATTCCAACATATGAATTTGGAGGAGACACAAACATACAGTATGCAGCTATATTGTATTAATATTAGTTATTCAATTTGGCCACCCTGTATTGAATAGCGGTGGCAACAGAGAAATAGGGCTGCTGTGTGGAACTATAGAAAGCACTTCTAAAATCACAGTAAATCACATGTACTATCTACTCTGAGATGTAACATCATCTACTAATGTGCATCCTGAAGGCAAGGCCATTCCAATGTTTATGTACAATGTTTATTTCCTTAGCATGGACACCCAGTGATCTGGCCCAAAAGGAACAATAGCTGGGAGCTAGTAGCTATTAGAAAGAGCATAAAAAATTTCTGTTATTTAAAAAATGTTTATAAATTTAGAAACCTCTATCTTCTTTAGGAGAGATTATATTTCCTAAAATGGTCACACCAGCATATATCTGATCCCAGATGATCTACTTACAATTAATATGCCTGACATTAACCTCTGTAAGGAGGTTGAGTCTATGTTCTCACCCCTTAAAACTGGGGGGGAACTTGGTAACCCTCTCAGCCAATAGAGTGCAATGGAAGTGAGGCTGCATGTTTTCCAAGACTGGGTCATAAAAGGCAAAATAGCTTTCCCCTGGCTCTTCTTCTTGGGACATGCACCTTGAGAGCATAGGCTAACATTAAGAAATCCAGCTCCCTAGCATCTGCCTACCTGGAGAGATTATGCAGAGAAATCAGAGAGCACTAGCAAGTGCTCCAGTCTGCATGTTAGAGGGAGGGGCAGGGAGAGAGAAGGACAGGGAGTGAGGAAGGGGGTGCAGAAAGAGAGAGGGAGGGAAGGACAGGAGAGAGAGGGAGAGGGAAAGGAAGGGAGGCAGAGAGAGGAAGGGAGGCAGAGAGAGGAAGGGGGGCAGAGAGAAGGAGAGAGGGAGAGGGAGAGGGAGAGAGATGCCCAAGTTACTGAAGCTGTCAGCCCCAGTTGTTGGGTTCTTCCAGCCCAGGTACCAGACACATGAATGGAGAAGTCTTCGAGATGACCCAGCCCTAGTAGCCATCTGACTGCACCAGATTCCTTGCCCATAGAAACCTTGAGTGAAAATGAATGATTATTGTTTTAAGCTGCTATATTGTGGAATAATTTGTTTGCAGCTATAAAAACTGCAGCGCAGGTGAAACCCCGGGTTTGACTAGAAGGCTGTCATAACAGTGAAGTGTTGTCTTTTCTTTCATTTTGTTTAAATGTTTTAACCCTAGTCATGTTGTTAATAAATAAGATATTTATTGGGTGCCTACTCTTTGCTCTGAATGGATGTAGTTGCAAAACGTACAGAGTGAGCAGTAACAGTCCCTGACTTCATGAGGTTTAGAGCTCAGTTGAGGGCGGGGGGCTATCTGTATATGAAGAGAAGCAAGGATTGGGGACTAAGAGGCCAGTTAATGTGTGATGCAGAGATGCCACATACTTTTTCAAAACTCTTCTCCATTTGGGGACAGACAAAACATTTTTGCGCTAGGCAGAGGCTGATTTACATTAAGCTGAAGGTTAAGCTTCAGAGCCCTTCACTTTCAATGGCCTGGTTGCAATCACCTGGTTGCAACATACCTTTATAAACCTCATGAAGTCAGGGACTGTTACTGCTCACTCTGTACCTCTTGCAACTACATCAGTTCTGAGCAATGAGTAGGCACCTAATAAATATTTTTTTTAAACGTTATAGTTTATTGTCAGGTTGGTTTCCATATAACACCCAGTGCTCTTCCCCACAAGTGACCTCCACCAAGACCATCACCCCGCTTTACCTTTCCCCCTTCCCCTTCCCCCCTCAGTTTGTTTTCAGTATTCAAGAGTCTCT
>CM053575.1:68670820-68841718 GCA_028646485.1 Cryptoprocta ferox
GAGATAAGAATATGCTACGGGATATATATCTGGATGGTAGCAGAAAAGAAGGAGAAGCAAAGAAAAAAGGAAAAAATAAAGAGAGAGAAAAAAAAAGACAACTCCCCTGTGTGGATGGGCGTGGTCTGGCGTCAGGTCAGGTCTCCGGGGCTGCTCTCTCCGAGGCCCCGCCTTGGTGGTTGCGGAAAGAAGTATGGCGCTGCCTCAAAGCTTCGCTGGAACCAAGCGTTGCAACCGCCCTTCTGAGTCCGATCTCCCTGTGCCACGGGCGAGCCAAACTGTATTCTCCAAGCTCTGCCTCGCTTCCATATCCCAGTCCGTGTAGTTCAACACCGTCACCGGGGATGAGATGCGTTCCCGCTGGCGGCCGGCCTCCCGGCCCGGCTTGCGCCGCCCTTTTTGCGGAGCCGCCGCCGCCGCTGCCGCTTTTCAAGGCGCCTTTCTTGGCGCCGCCGTCGCTCCCAGTGCGGCTTGGAGTGGATGCCGCTGCCACTGCGCCCAAGGAAGAACTCGCCGGACAGATGGGACGGATTTCTCTCCCGGCGCCCGGCAGTCACATATGGGGAGACAGGCGAGTTTTTCCTCCCTTAGAGATGGTTCTAGGTGCGTTTTCCGTCTCTCTTTCTCTTCCCCTGGTCTCTCCGGGGCACAGCTCGCTCTCCCTGTGTTGGGCTCGGGGGCTCCTTTCCCCTTTACCACCAGGACCCACCCGTCCCCTAATTTCCCAGATCACAGTCACTCACTCAGGCATCTTTGAGGTTGTCTTCTTTCTGGCGTCTGTTTCTTCTTTCCCCCACTTGCAAATCCCCCTTATAAATATTTTATTGATTAACGATATGGTTAGGCTTAAAAGTTTTAAACAAAATGAAAAAAAAAGGCAACACTTAAAACAAATGTCATGACAGCCTTCTAATCAAAGCACCTGGGACTCCACAGGTGTTCTAGTTTTTATATACTATACTATATATAGTATAATTTTGAAGGGTAAGATATTTTAACTAAAAAGATTTCTGTTCCAACTACCCCTCCATCTTCCCCTCTTGTCCAGTGATGTTGGAGAGACCATGACATTTTTGGTATCTAGCTAAGAGGAGGTTAAGTTGAGGATACTTTTGGTTTCAATTTAGTGGGTCGTATATATGTGGCTCACAGTTAATTCTCTGTAAAGCTAAGTTATTACTAGTTACCCTGGTGTGAGAACCGTTCCCAGGAACACTCCTGCTGCCCACTGTGCTGATCCAACTGGTGTCATGAAACCAAAGCTCAGAACTATAAATGGTCTTGTGGTAAGAGCACAGTCCGTACACCCAGCACCCACCACTGGAAATACATGAATAGTGGAAAAGAAGCAAGACTTCATATGCATGGAACTGACAGGTGGTCTGTGGAAAATCCTTCTAAACATGAACCATATGCAATTATAAATGGAGGATTTTTCACTGACACCTGGTCAAAAAAGAAGTCCTTTCCTCTCAAAGTTTCTTAATAAGGCAGTATATATAATTTTATTTTTTTATTTTTTTAACTTTATTTATTTAGTTTGAGAGAGCGAGAGGGCATGAGAGCAAGGGAGGGACAGAGAGAGAGGGAGAGAAAGAATTATAAGCAGATTCCACTGCCAGCACAGAGCTGGATGTGGTGCTCAATCCCACAAAACCAGGAGATCATGACCTGAGACAAAATCAAGAGTTGAACGCTTAACCAACCGAGCCGCCCAGGCACCCCTGAAGTATATACAATTTTAAACACAAATGACTAAAAGCTGAAAAACAGCTCAAGCATTACAAAATCCAGAAAAAAAATAGCATGATAGTTTTGTTATTTAAGTATCAAATCACCAGGAAATTGAAATCTTTTGCCAATGTTTTCATATGATTCACTCCTTTTCATTAATTGGATTATCAAACAACCCAGAAGTCTATTTATTGTTGCTATTCAAAATTCATCTCTTCCTTTTAATCAATTATTGCCTTGGTATGATCTGAAAAAATAAATCGCCAATTTTCCTCTCCACGTCAAACTAGCTTCTATTGATTTCAGTGCTTATCTTGAGTGCTTTCCTTTTATATTTCATAAAATTTTAATTTGATTTTCTCCATTCTTTAATAAGTAAACATAAGACAACAAAGAAGGTGTGCTTCCATGTTGGCCAAGTTGTGTATAATTTCTCACTTGCTTTAATGATTTAATTTTTTTTAATGTTTATTAATTTTTGAAAGACAAAGAGAGACAGAGCACAGGCAGGGGAGGGGTGGAGAGAGAGGGAGACACGGAATCCAAAGCAGGCTCCAGGCTCTGAACTGTCAGTGCAGAGCCTGATGTGGGGCTCAAACCCACGAACGGTGAGATCATGACCTGAGATGAAGTCGGATGCTTAACCAACTGAGCCACCCAGGTGCCCCAACGCTTTAAATTTGTAATAATAGTGACTAATTTCTCATTGTAAATAGTCACTTTTATGGCTATTAAGAAAGGACATCCAAACTGTAGAAGCTTCAGGCCTCACACACCTGGATTCATTCTTGAGTAGACATTGGGAAGAGGTGAATGGATCTATTGAAGTTTGACTTCTTTTGGGAATTCTGTCCTGATATCCTGTGTATGAATTAAGCACCCCCTTGATTCCCAGACTGCCCTGTGCTGATCTTTAGATATTACCACCTTGAAACTTAAAACTTACAAAATTTACAAAAACTCTGTGAAGTAGCATGATAATCAGTTTTATGTGTCAGCTTGGCTAGGATTTGGTGCCCAACTGCTTGGTCAGATAGCAGTCTAGATGTTACCATGAAGATATTTTGTAGATGTGCTTTACATCTACAATCAGTTAATTTTAATTAAAGGAGATTACATTCAATAATGTGAGTGGACTTCATCCAGTCAACAGAATGCTTTAAGAGGTTTCCTGGAGAGGAAGGAATTCTGTCCCAAGGGAGTAACATAGAAATCCTACCTGGTTTTCTAGCCCACTGGGCTACCTTGTGGATTTAGGATTTGCAGGCCGGACAGTTGTGTGAGCCTGTTCGTTAAAATAAATCTTTCTCGTTCTCTCAACACATGCATCTGTATCCTCCCTACCCCCTGCATCTTCTTATCCTGTTGATTGTGTTTCTCTGGAGTACCCTGACAGGGAAAGGTAGTAATTATCAGCAATTTATGAAAGTAAACAAAGTTAGCTTATCTCAGGACATGCAGCTGGTATGTGGCAGACCAGGTCTGTAGACAGACCGTGCATGATCTTTCTATTCCACAGCTCTTTCTGGAGTTAGAAAAATCTTTCTAGTTGAGCTCTGTCTCATTGTGTTGCATGATTTTGGAGGTTTGGTACTCACCCTTCCTCAATCTCTCTTTCCTTTAGTGTCAAGTGTGGTAACAATGGATCATAGGATCATTTTGAGATTGAATGGAGAGGTGTAAGTGCAAGCAAAACAACCATACAAATATAATTCATTGTTAAGTAAAAATTGACTTCATGACTTTTCCCAAAGAAAAGGATAAGCTTTCCCCTTCCTAAGCATTAATTTTTTCCTCTTCCACTTGCCCCGTTTCTTCCCCCTCATGGCCCCTTCTCCCTTTTAGTGGTAATCATACTAACATCTTTGTACTCTCATATACAGTATTTTTTTAAACATCAGAGCACACTGGCTAGATGAACACTATACCCATTTCACAGATGAGGACTTGACATGTAGACGAATTGCCCAAAGTGATATGGCCAGATAACAATAGAGCTGGAGCGTTCTTTCACCATATCAAAGTGAAAGAAAAAAAATGCTATAAAATTTTAATGAGTTTGAACCCTGAGACTATTGCCATAAAAAATGAATCCCTTACTTTGCAGGAAGAAGTGTCTTTAATTCAGGTCCCCTTCCTGCCCTAAGGGAAGCAAATTATAATTTCAGTGATTAAACTTTTAGAGTCTGTATTTTCATTGGAAGACTCTGTGTCTGATTCACCTGCCAGTACAAAACTGAAGCTATCAAGCATTTGGTGCCCAGCTGGCTGAAGAAGATTAAACTCGGAAAGTATTTAAATAAAATTTAAATAATTCATAATTTGCCTCCCTCTGAATAGCAAGGCCTCTCTAGTGCAAATGGAAGTGGTGGTAAAATCCTCAATAGAAGGCTGAATTATGAAGGGAAGAATATCTGGAATCTGATTTTCTATATAGATTGTGGCAAACAAGAGTTGATATCTTTCCTTTATAAAACTGTAAGCTAACTACTCTTACAAAGTAATTTAAAGTGCCCAAAGAGTATAGTTTATATTGAGACTAGAATTTGGTTGTCTTATCTTCAGGGGGATATTGACAAACCGGAACAGCTTCGAATTGTGAAGAGATTAAGGAGAAACAATTGAGGATCTGGAGATGCTCAGCCTGATGAAGGATTAGAGGAAATTTGAAGTTACTTTTCAATATTTGAAGGGTCAGTTTACAGGGCCATTGGATGGAGTATAAAGGGAAGTAGATGAAAATTCTTTGTAATGAGGAATGCTGTCCATACATGGAATAGGCTGGTTTGTGGGGTTGGGCTTCATGGTGCTAAAGGTGTTGACCAGGATGGTGACAAGGGAGGCTGATGTCTGAATTCCTACATGAGAGTGTTGGACTGCACATAATTTAAGGTCTCTTCTGTTGCTAATATTCAAAGATAAAATGTTAATTAGAACAGTCTTTCCATTAAAAATAGGCACCAACTTGCATCTGTTTAGGTAGAAAACCATAACTTACTCATTTGATTTGTCTTAAGAGGAACTGATATGTATTAATGACCTTTTACTCATCTTTACAAATCGTATCTCTAAGTCTCTGATTCTTTACATGGGGAAGGGGTATAAATATGGTGCCTACGTCGTAAGGCTCTTGCGAAGATTGGTTTGAAATGGTGCACATCAAGTGTTGAGTGCCTTGCATGTAACGATTTCCCAAAGAGTGTTAATCACTATTATTGTTATTGTTGCTATCTATAAACTGATTCTACATTATGACCTTTCAGGCTGATGAGTCATCTGCGTTTTAGAAATAAGGCATCAGAGGCCTAGGTCAAATAAATTGCTTGAGTTCCCATTGTTGGAAAGATGTGGCAATGGAAGTCAAATTCGTGTCCTGCTCACACCAAAGCTACAGCAGTTTCTTAGTACTCTGTGTCTCTGTAGAGCCCTCTCTTTCTTTCTCAGACGTTTACTATGAAAATGACCCTGTTATTTCATTTTGATGTTTAGTCATTCTGCATTCCAACAGAAGCAAAACTGTGGCTTTGTTGTTACATAGGTATACACACATTCATACTCACACATACAGCCTTGGTGACTAGAGTAGAAACTGTAGGCATCATTGTGACTTTATTATTTGCAACATCATTTACTGATGGCTCCAGCAAAGCTTTTGATCATGCCAAGCTGTGTGGCTCAATGAAATCCATGTATAGAATCCTATCTAGCTGCAGAAAGATTGCATCAGAGAAGGCTGAATGGTTCAATTGCTGTTATTCTAAAGCCAGCATTCTGGGGAGACCATTAGTATTCACAAACTTCAAAAGAGTCGCTAGAATGGAAATTGACCCTGTCTTGTAATATAAACAGGTCAGCTGTTTGAGAGTTTTCAAAGACAGTTATGATGTAATAGCCTATATACAGTACTCACAGTCTAATCTGTTTTAAGCTTCTCCTCTGGCATTTCTCTTTCCCAGGAATGAAATAAAAGGAAAAGTGAATACAGATAAAGAAGAGAGCTCATCCCTTTTGCCATTTAAGAAACAGCCTATTGTCCAGCCTCCGTAGGGATATGGCATGGCTGGTAAATTCAATATTTACATCACCGGGGCTATTTTCTCAAAGACTTTCTTTTCATGTGAGATGTTATCATCTTGTGATTTATGATCTGTGTATCTTTACTGACATTTTTTCTAAGTTTCCATTGTTCATAAATGTACACGACACCCGGCAAATAGCTAATACTGATCAAGTCAGCTGCAGGTGCAGCAGACATTTTAAATAAGAACACAATTAAATGGAAATCTGAATTCTAGCCAGCAGGATGTTAACAATAATATGGTACACTGGGTTGCCCTGCAATATTGATCCTGTGGTGTCTCTATAAGCAACAACTCACAGTACATTTGCCATAAAAAGATGTATGTGTTTTAATAGAGCCATCTCCCACTCATTGGGGATATATTGCAGGAGGACTTGAGTTGAAGCAACCCATCCAGATGTAAAATACAAGTCAGGAATGAAATTATATTCTGTTTTATCTAGGTTTTTCTTTCCCTCTAAATTTGTTGACTTCACTACTTTCTTGACAATCCCTCTCCTCCCCCAAATCCTACAACAATTATTAGTGAGCATAAAAATTAAGAGTGAAGAATTAATTTGCACTGAAGAATATAAAATCACAGTTTTTCTCAAGGTTATTTTTTCTAAAATTACAGGTGAAAAGCCACCAAGAAGTTGCAATTAGAAGAAATGCAGACCGATTTAATTCATCTCTATAAAGGCATTAAAGTTGAACATAGAGCTGTAACATCGTGTGTGTTTTACCCAGTCCAGCCTTTTTTGGGGCATGTTTGATCCATAAGACTCAGATCAAATGTCACGTGTCGTTCAGAAACAGGTTAAGATGTCTGTGATTCCGAGTCAGATCAAAAGGCTGGTGAATTTCTCATATGACTGGAGACTTTTCAATTCTGCGTTCATAATCCACACTGTAGATTTCTAAAGTTTTTTTTTTTCCCCATAAACACTTCATAATGGTGTCCAAACATGTTAACATTTTGGAAAAATCTCCCAATGAATTGGTTTAAAAACAAAGGTTAAATGGAAAAAAAATAATACCTTTCTATTTGTATCTTTCCAATATATGATTTATTGGACAAATGCTGACGTCTTTCAAATTAATTACCCATAAGCTATCCTCTATAGTCAGTTGGCCTAGAGCGTTCTATGGCTAATGAGTTTTATAACCACTCCCTTTTCTCTTAGAATCCCCTTGATCTCCCCAGTTGCCCACTGGCAGTTCAGTCTACTGTTATAACCCTACCATATTCCTGTATTACAACGTTATGTATCCCCTTTCCTTTCACAACCCCATTCTCTCAAAAATGAGGCAGCATCAAAAAGAAGAACTATTGAATCAGAAATACCAAATCCAGAATCCCAGCTCTAATGTTTTCTGTTTGATTTTGTCCGATTTCTTACTGCCTTTGAGTTTTGGGTTTCTCATCTGCAAATGAAGAAATATTTCACAGAGATGTGAATACCTAATGAAGTAATGTCTGTAAAGTGCCTTGTACAATGCCTGATGTGTAGATGTTCATCTATAAATATTAGTTTGCTTTTTCCCTGCACAGAAAAGATAAAAGAGATGCAAGGGATCACTTAAGGTTTTGCTTTCCCTGACATGAATCATTTGCATTTTAAAAGGAATCCCTTACTGACCCAAAGAAATAAGATATCAATGCTGGAATTTTAGTGACTGGAGATGGCTGGTATAAGAGTTATTTTTAAATAAAGAGACTTCCTAGTTCCTCTAACTCTCACAGTGAGGACACCTAGTCCATCCATGTCTCTGTTAACACAGAAATAAGAACATCGTCATAAAATTGCATTAAATAAGGCCTCTTATATGCTCAATGATCCTGATTTTAGGAAAATTAAAGATCATTATTATTTGATTAAATTTAATTAAACAGAACCCACCACCTTAGAGCCCCTGGGCTTCTATAAAGAGAATATGAATGCAATGATTAAATTAAGTCACAACCAATAAAGATTCTCATCAGAAAAGAAAATGGAAGGAATTATCTGATTGAGAATCCTGAGTCAATTATATGCCTTGGGTGTTTCATGAAAAGTCAATAAAATTTACCTGTGCTGAAATGGAGAGGAGACCACTTAGCAAAAGCTACTCACTCACTCATCCATCCCTTCATTCATTCTATATTTATCAAGCCTCTTGTCTGTGATAGACAGTGAGATGGACATTTTGTGAGAACTACAAGGATAAATGAGGTACATTTCTTGCCTACCCACCCAAATTTGGAGTGGGACATACTCCCAAATTAGTATAATCCATGGAGTTGGGATGCTGAAAAATATATCGTTTTTGACCTGAAAATATTGGGAAAATATTTTTTTAATAGATGATATTGAATCTAAGCCTCAGAGTTGAGATGGTTCAACAAAAGTAGTTCACCTATTTTTTATTTATTTACTTACCATATGTCAGGAGCTATCCTAAGTACTGGAGATAAAGTTTCAGATGGATTGGGATTGTGTTTCAGCTCTGCTATGTTCTACCTGGGAGACATGGTAAAAGACTGTGAGACATTCAGTCTCTCAAATGCTTAGTTCCCTTAACTCAGATAAAATAAACTTTTACCCCATAGGTGAAGAATGAAATAATGCACATAAAGGTAATTATGTGTTCAATAAAAGTTAGCCATTGTTATTGTAATATTCCATTGATCTCTTCCATTGTCTTTCTCTAAACTTTTCTGTCTCAGGCTGTCAGTTTCAGTCTCATTAAGCAAAGCTTTAACAAAAAAAATCCAAGCAAAAACACTGGTAGCTTTTCAGCATCTCTTGAAAAATTCTAAATAAACACTTTGCTTTTGTATTCAAGGTGTTTCATTATCTGCTTCTAACCCTCCTGCCATGTATACTGTCTAAAACCTGGATAAACTAGATTCCAGGATGTTGTTAAAATGGTCCCTGAGCTCTGCTGCCTTTGTGTCTTTACTTATCGTTGAGGGAAGGGTCTTTGCCTTTCTTTTGATCAGTATTCTTATTTTCTGAAATAGTATTCAGGACCTACCTGAAAAGTCACCTCCTCTGTTAAGCCCTCCCTTGTTCTCCTGGCTTATTAGCTTTAAATATAGTGTCCGTTATGTTAAGACACTGCTCAAGTGTCTGCTCTTGATTTCAGCTCAGGTCATGATCTCACGGTTCATGGGATTGGGCCCAAGTCAGTCTTCGTGCTGACAGTGTGGAGCCTGCTCAGGATTCTCTCTCTCCTTCCCTCCTCTCTCCTCTTTTGGAATAAATAAACTTAAAAGAAAAAGATTTTAAAAAATCTTTGGCTTTTTATAATGTCCAGATCTGAGAGACGTTTCTGGATGCTTCAATAGGAATTAATCTCTCCATTCTTTAGGTTGCCATTTGCATTCTATTTCAACCCTCAGCAACATCTTAACCTGCAGAGCTGGGTGTGTGTTCATACTTCCTTAAAAGAGTACACATTGCTGAAGACACAAACTAATTTTTTATCTATTATCAAATGCCCAATTTGTATCACAATGCCTGACACATGGTAGGACTCAATAAATATTAACTGAATGATGTAGAGAATATAGACTGTCCCAGGGATAGAGTAGTAATTCTTGAGGAGGTGCCTAATTTGCTGGTTTCAAAGAATGGCTCATTCGGGGTTCTGTGGTTCATTTTGGTGTTATAAGCATGCAGAAGGAATTTCTCTTGAATTTCTTCATCTCAGAATTAGGGCTCTTGTTAGAATACTTACACAAGTCATTTCACTTGGAATAGGCTTTAAAACAAGAAACCTCTGGGGAGCCATGGGGTAGTAGACACCAGTTGGTCTGACTGGTCCCTCTGGGGACAATGAGCACTGGAGGGCACTTCAGTAACTAAGCACATTCTTAGGTTTTGGCTCAATGCCCAGGCTTCAGTTCCATCTCCAGGTGTACTCATTGCTTTTGTGAGGAATGAATGATTCTATGTCTCGCACCAGGCCTGGCATATTGTAGTTTCTTAGTAAAAATGAGGTTGATTTCTCTTTTTCCTCCACCTAACCAATTTGGGACTATTTAATATAAGGTATAATTAAAGAAATGATCTCCCTCTCCCTAAATCTAAATGAAATCCTGAAACACAATAATATGCCTTGACACCATGGCTCAGGGCCTTCTCTGTGTGCTCATGCATGCTCTGCCCCAGAAAAGAGGTCCTACTTAAGGCCTCCTCTCAAGGGCAAAGGCTGGATTGCACTCAGGCTTCTGAGTTGTGGCATTCAAACCATCAGGCAATCATAGCTTGGTGCTTTCTGTTTCTTGGGTATATTTTAGGGGGCAGCAAGCTCTCTGCTTAGTTTCCTTAAAGACATGTGGCACTCTTCAGTGTTTGCTAACCAGCTACCCTGCTTTGTTGTTTGGGCACTTGAGGTGCCCATTCAGGGCTTGAGGTGGAAAGAGGGTCTAACACAACATTTCTATCTTTTTATACATGATCCTTTGTGGAGAGGGAGGATGGGAATGATGACAGAAAGGGAGTTGGGAAAAATAATAATAATATTAATCACATGGTAAAAGATGAAACTACAGTTATAGTCTAGAGCAGAACATGTTCTTTGTTTTGGTTGCATTTATCCCAAAACAGGGAATGATGTTCAAATTATTATTTCCATGTAGTGAGCTTCTCATTAATGGTGCAATGCAAATGAGGACTAGATAATTACTTTTGGAGGAGAAATACAAAATTTCATATTGAGTTTTCTCACAACTATGAGATTCTGTATTTTCATGAAAAGGTGACCTCATGTCCCATGAGCTCCTACATCTTCAAACACCAAAGAGCGTACAGATGTCATAAGCACTCTAGAGTTCCATGTGGTACCATGGAGCTGCCCAAGGGTCTGCAAAATCTATTGGCCCTGGTGTCTACCTGTAGTCATTTTTGTGGCTGTGGAAGTCAATTAAAATCTTGGAATCCACTTACCTACTCTATGCTAGTCTTTCCTTTTTCTGCTGAATGGGTAGAAGAACTGGACATTTTGTGCTCAGAAAAGGACCTTGAGGAAATCAAAGGGACTATTTCTTCTTTGTTCTCTCCCTGGAAGGTTTTGGCTAATGAGGGTGTGAGGTGGAGGATGAAGGGAAGGCTCTGGTTCCTGAGAAAGAGTGAAAGTTGAAAAGATCTTAGCGTCCTTCAAATTTTAATCTTTAAAGCTTTAAAGCCCCATGATGTGGTTAATGAAAGCTAGGATGGTAACATCAAGAGATTAGAATTAGTTTGAAATTGACAGTAGATGTGTTTTTTTTTTTCAAAATACAATTTTCATGGTAATCCTGAAGGATTTGAGGATTGATGTAGAAAGAAAATAAAACAGGTACTCTCACTGTAGGCAAGGCAAAGTATTTAAAAAATTGCAAGGAAGGGGTGCCTGGGTGGCTCAGTCGGTTGGGTGTCCGACTTCAGCTCAGGTCATGATCTCACCATTCATGGGTTCGAGCCCCGCATCAGGCTCTGTGCTGGCAGCTCAGAGCCTAGAGCCTGCCTTCCGATTCTGTGTCTCCCTCTCTCTCTGACCCTCCCCTGCTCACACTGTCTCTCTCTCTCTCTCTCTCTGTCTTAAAAATAAATAAAACATTAAAATTTTTTTTAAAAATTGCAAGGAAAACCTTAGAGATATTTGATCAAATAACATAAGGTTCCCCCTTTTTAGCTTTCAGTTCCGTCTAATCTTATCCTGTAACATCTCCAAGCCAAGTTTATAATGGGTGATATTGCTGAAGAGGTGGACTCTTGAGAAAAGCAAATGAATACCTATCTTTGTAAACACCAGAGAGGGAAATCTTGAAGAACATTGCATTCCTAAGTGGGCAGGCAAAGTCACCTTTAGAAGTAGTGCCCTTTAGTCACAAATCTCCAAGTGAATTTGTGATCACTCAATTACCTATTCAAAGGTAAACAATAATACTTTTAAGATACAGTACCAAGAATAATGTGAATAATGGTAGATCCCATCACTGTAGGAGTAAAATACTTTAAAATGTCTTTTGCTAATAATAGCTTTACTGAAATATAATTCACATGCCATGATATTCACCCTTTTAAGGTATATGATTCAGTGTTTTCTGGTATATTTACAAAGTTGTGCAACCATTAGCACTGTATAATTTTAGGATATTTTTGTAACCCCCAAAAGAAACATATGCCTATATGCAGTCATTCCCCATTTCCTCTGCCCCAGCCCTTAGCACCTATGAATCTATTTTTTGTCTCTGTGGACTTACTATTCTGGAAATCTCATATAAATAGCATCATACAATATTGTCTTTTTGGGTCTGGCTTTTTTCAATTTGCATAATGATTTCAAGGTCCATCAATGTTGTCACATATGTGGTATATTTCCACTTTACATTTCCACTGAAAACTATTTCATTGTATGGATATATCACATTAAAAAATCATTCATCAGTTGAAAATATTTGGGCCCACTCCCACTTTTTGGCTGTTTGAATAATGCTGCTGTGACAATTTATGTACAGGTATTTGTGTGGTCATATGTTTTCAATTCTCTTGGGTATATACCTAGGCATGGAATTACTGGGTCAACAAGCAAACCGCTTTTCCAAGTGTCTGTGCTATTTTACATAATGTCTTTTAAATCTCCAGTGTAGATGAAGAAGTTGATTCTGCCCTTGAGACCATGTTGTCCCTATAGGTGTATTTTTGAAAACTCCATCACATTTTGAGGACATTAAATCTTACCATCCTGGCTTTCTTCCTCCTGTCTGGGCAAGGTTCCTCTTCATGAACATTTACAGGCAGTCTGATTATAAAGAGGAAAGGTCTGTGCCAGAGGGTGAGACAAGGCCTTGGGCTACTGCATGCCACTCAGCCTTGAAATTGTTTCCCATACTCATTCTCCACTGGAAATCACTGATTCCCTTTACTATATTTGTACTACCTAACTTCAAAAGCAATAAGAACATATGATAACTGAGCATCTACTTTGTGCCATGTACTATATTTACTCTTGGAGAGAGTAAGAGTTTGACATAAAACCACCATGGTTTTATAATTCCCCACATGTGCTGATAAGTGTGTGAATTAAGATGCAAATATATATATATATATATATATATATATATATATATATATATATATATATTTCAAAGGCAGAATAGTGTAAAGCCGAGTTTTTCAGTTTCAGCAAAACTGATACTTTGGGTGTGATAATTCTTGGTTGTGAGTGGCTGCCATATGCATTATAGAACATTTATTAGCATCTCAGGGCCCTAATTGCTAGATGTCAATAGTATCCAAAAGTGTCTCTAGACATTGCCAAATATTCCCCTGAGGGCAAAATTGGCCCTGGATGAGAATCACGGATCTAAAGGTTAAAGCATATGCTTATGTTTCAGGACTTTGGCAAGGTAGATATATCTTTCTGTTCTTTGTCTTTAAAAAATGGGAATAATAGCTACCTTATAAGGTTGTTGTATGGATTAAATAATACAGTGTACACTAAAAACCCCTAACAAGGTGCCTGGCACACTTCTCTCCAGTGGTATGATGGTCGTAACACAGGTAGTGTCAGATCTCAGTTTGGAGATATTGGAGAGGATAGCTTTGCTTTGTTTCTTTTTTCCTTTCTCTAATTTTTTACTTTCTTTAAACTTGAATTTTAAAAAGATAGACTGGGAGAAGTCAAAAGGAATAAGCAAGTGGAATTTGCTGGAGTATCCTTATGTGAATGAATGGCTGGAATGCTGGATGCTTATGTAACTGGACACCTGTTCATTCATGTGTTCACTCATCCATTATTTGTTCACTGGAAACATTTACTGATTGTCTACTCTGAATTCCTTCTGCGTTTCTGCTCTCCAGTCCCTTGGGTCAATTCCTTGACTATCCCACGTTCCTTCCTATCTCAGGGCTTTTCCATACTCCCTTTTGTCTGCCTGGGACACTCATCCTACTTCCCGTCTATTCCTTTTTGAGATCTCAGTTCAAATTTGGCTTTTTCAGAGCTACATTTGCTGACAACCCCCACATGCACTCCATCCCAGGTAAAAGCAGAGCTCATGGCCTTGAACATGCAAAATCCCTGAATTATTTTACTAGATCAGTACCTGTTGATCCCACTAAGCCTTGTCAGGGAAGCAGTTGTGTCTATTTTTCTCACCATTCTTCAGCACAGTGACAAGCACGTAATGAGTATTTGGTAAATGTTTTCAGATGAGTTGTCTGCTGACTGGCTGATTGAATGAATGAGCCAGGGTGAAGGCACTGCTCAGGTTTCCTCTAGTTTGTCTTCAACGTTCTAAATAATGCTGGGCTGATGGTGACTCTGCCCTGTCTCGGGAATGATGAGTCAGTGTCCTCTGATCGTAGGTGTGAGGGTGAGGTGGCTCTGAGGGGGTGGACAGGAAGGTCTAGACTTCTGCCAAAGGTGGGCCTCCAAGCATTTTTTAATAGAACTGCCACGTCTGCCACAAGGTGCTTCAGCAACTTTGGCTACTGAATAAGAAATTGTTCATTTGTTCCCCACCTGGCACAAGCATGTTTTGTTTTACCATTTAAAGCTAAAATCCTTCCATTTTAATTTTAATTCTTGAATTTCAATTCTTGAACATGTTTTTCGATGCAAAATCACTCCCTGGTCTGGTCAGGGGTTAGGTTAGCCTTCGTGTTGGCTTATTAGCAAAGGCGTGGTTGGTGGGATGGGTGGGAAGTGATGGCCATATATGTTGTTAATGTACATAGAATTTATTCTCTAAGTCTATAAAAAGCAAACTTAAAATATGCATATTTCTTAAATAGTCCTTGGGCTACTGAGAAGACTGGAATTCTTAAAAAATATATGAAAGCAAGAAGCCTTTATTTGGACTTGCAGTGTGCATGGCAAAATATCAACCACTCATCTCCTATGAATACTTGCCTTGCTCTGCATGGGATGAGAGTTCTGATTTGTGGCAGTGATCCTTTTGGATTCACCAAAAGAGAGGCGTCTTGCTTGTTTCTCTGGTGAATGTGAAGCAAGGCCTCATTCCCATTATCCCCGCTGCCCACCAACTCTGAAAATACATCTTGTCGCACCGGGCTGGAGGCCAGTGGTGCAGCACAATGCAGTACATTGTAAAGCTAAAGACTGAATCTCAGTGTGAATATTTATTTGCCATTTTGGAAAATGACTCCTTTTTCCTGTGTCCAAGGTTGGGAACAAAGACTGATGACCGGCCTAGAGTGGGGCAATGAGGAGGGAGAAGAATGATGGAGAGAGGGGTGATGTATGGATGCCTCCATCCATTCCCTTGATCGCTGATGCATTTTGGATGAATGGGTATATTTCTCATCCCTTTCCCAGAGGCCTGTGACTCTGTAAGGTGAAGGTAACAAGAAGTGAATCTCCAAGGCCTACTTTCAGCATCATGTATGAGAGGTAACATCTGTGGATGGGATTTTCATTTCTCTGTTTATGGCAACCTGGAATTAGACTTGTTTTGTTATTCACAATATTTGTTTGTACAGTGGTCTCAATAATTAAACCAAAATGTCACTTCATTCATATGCCTTTCCATATCTTATTTCCTTGTGAAAGGTTTATCCCATAGGAAGTACCCCAGTTTCAGTGAAGTTCGCTTTTGCCTTGGGAAAAAAAGACACACAAAAAACCAAGTTGTTTTTTTCAAATGTTTCACTTAAACTGTAGGACAATTAAAATTATTTACATACAACTATGACACAGAAGTAATGAGATGATTAAAATATTCTTAATGAGTTTGCCTTTTCCAATTGTTTGAGTCGATGTAGCAATACATATTTATGATTTTAATTATGGTTTTGGCCTCAGAAAATCTCTGTGTTTTTAAAGATCAGCAGGGTTCATGAGAGTTGATATGTTGACTTGTTGATTTCTTGATTCTTTCCTTAGACTATTAGCAATTAGAATAATATGCTGTGGTTAGGAAATAATTTAACAAATTTATTTACACATGTTACGGGCTGGAGAAAATTATAATGCTAAGGTATCTTTCTTTTTCTCTTTTAAGTAATCTTTAAGGCCACAGGGTCTGGTGAGTGTAGTATAATCCATGTGGCTTTAGAGAAAGTTAACTTGTATAAGGGGGAAGAGTCTTATCTGCCTCCTCCCACTTCTTTGTCTCATTCTCATCTTGGTAGATGAAAGGTGGCTCCAAGAAGTGGAGGCTAATCCCACCATTTTTGCTCTGGTACCTGTTTTCCCTGAGGGACTCAACTCATCAGTTATTCCTCTGGCCTGTGCCTCCAACTTCTGGATTCCTTTTCTCTCAGTGTAAATCTCATATTCCTCCATAAGTATAAATCAAAATCATAAGAAAATCCTTCCTTTACCTTATTTTGCTAATTATCTCTTGCTCTCTCTCTTTCCCTTCACCTCTATGTTGTCTTTTTTCTCCTTACATATTTAATCTTCAACCTCAAGCAATCTGCCTTTCATCCCTTTTCTCCATGGGAAAGCCCCTCCCCAGGTCACAACTGCCTTTAAACAATCAGTTGTTGAAACCCTAAGCTCTTTGTGTCTGTGAAACCACATCTTCTGGTCTTCCTTCTCTTCTTTTCTATATTTCCTTTACTCCATTCAGCTTTAAATATTCATGTTCCTCAGGATTCTCATTAATGCCTTCTTCTCTTTTTCCATTTGTGTAGATTTCTTAAATGATTTAATCAGGATAAGAGTTACTCTTGGTCATGATAGCATGGCTGGGAGCTAGAGTGTTTGGAAGGAAAAATATAACATTTGGAGTCAAATCCATCTGTCTTTGAATTCCAGTTCTACTATGTACAGGCCTAGCAGTAGATTTATCAATCTTTTCTTTGATAACTTCCAGCTCCTTTTGTTCACAATGGTCTCCTGAAGTCTAGTTGTGCATAGCTCTCATTGGAAATCTCCAGTGAGATGACCCATAGACATGCAAACTAATCATATGTGAGCCAATACTTGATTCTTCATCCAACTCCATCCTCACCTCTTCTCTTTATTCTGTTTCCCTTCTCTTAATGAATGGTATTATCAGATGTTTAGGAACCGTGTTGCCCATTTCACATTTCTCTCATTTTTTGCTAATTTTATATAATGTTAATCAATATGTCCATTCTTTCCAATCTTTATCTCCACTTTAGGTCATCTTCATCTCTTTAGGTCAAGCCTCATTAGCCAACCTTGAATTATTGCATTAGGTATTCACAAATACCTATCTATCTGTCTACATTCTAGGCTTTCTCCCAGTCAATTCTCTACAAAATTGACAAAATAGTATTTCTTTTTTTTTAAGTTTGCTTATTCATTTATTTATTTTGAGGGAGAGAGAGAATCCCAAGCAGACTCTGCGCCATCAGCACAGAGCCTGACATGGGACTTGAATCCACAAACCAAGAAATCATGACCTGAGCTAAAACCAAGAGTTGAATGCTTAACTGACTGAGCCAACCAGTTGTCCCATCAAAACAGTATTTCTAAAGCACACATCCTTCAAAGCATCTTATGTACTTTGTGGAAACAATTTAAGGTCACTAGTAAGAACACAACACTCTTTATAAATGCTCTTTGCCTTTTTCTACAGCCATTCTTTATTGATGCCTGGTGGTGACCATCTATATTGAACTCCATGTGTTTCTAAGAACTTCCATACTTTGTCTTTGTGGCTTTACACTAAAATTTACTTCTGTAAGGAATATCCTCCCACTCATTCTTCCCTTGCATAATGCCTGCTTGTATTTCAAAACTCGGTTAACTTGTGGGAATGTAAAATGTTACAGCCTCAATAGAAAGCAGTTTGATGGATCCAAAAATAATTAAACATGGAATCACCATGTGACGCAGGAATTCCACTCCTATGTATATATCCACAAAAATTGAAAACAGAGACTCAAACAGATACTTGTGCAGAAATGTTCATTGCAGCTATTGTGATAGCCAAAGAGTGGAAAAAACTCGTGTCTATCAACAGATGAATGAGCAAACTAAATCTGGCATATCCATACAGTAGAATATTATTTAGCCATAAAAAGAAATGAAGGTCTAATACATGCTATACCATGGATGAACTCTGAAATCATTGTGCTAAGTAATATGAACTAATCACAGAATGATAAATGTTATATGTATATTTCTAGATAAGAAATATCTAGAATAAGCAAATTCATAGAAAGTAGAATCAAATTTACTAGAGACTTAGGGAGGGGAAATAGGAAGTTATTGCTTAATGGGTACAGGGTTTCTTTTTGGGGTGATGAAAGAATTTAGGAAATAGGTAGTGGTTGGTGATGGTTGCACAAAATTGTGGTTGCAATTAATACCACTGAATTTCACTACAATTTATTTCCTAGAAACTCTCATTCATTGCTAGAAGCAATGCAAGATGGTACAGCCACTTTGGAAGACAGTTTGGCAGTTTCTTACAGAAGTTTCTCTCTTACCATATGGTCCAGCAACTATACTCCTTGACTCAAATGAGTTGAAAATTTGTGTCCATACAAAAATCTGCAAATAATTGCCAAAGCCTAAAAGCAACTAAAATGTTCTACAAAAGGGGGTACCTGGATGGCTCAGTTGGTTAAGTGTCCAACTCTTGATTTTAGCTCAGGTCATGATCTCATGGTTTGTGGGATTGAGCCCTGCATCAGGCTCTGTGCTGACAGTGCAAAGCCTTCTTGGGATTCTCTATCTCCCTCTCTCTCTCTGCCCCTGCCCTGCTCATGCTTGCTTTCTCTCTCTCTCTCTCTCTCTCTCTCTCTCTCTCTCTCTCTCTCTCAAAATAAATAAATAAACTTTAAAAATCTTCCATAAAAAGTAAGTATAAAAGTATACTCAGCCAATGGAATACTATTTATCATTGAAAAGAAATCAGTTATAAAGCCACAAAAAGACATGGATGAACTTTAAGTGCATATTACTGAGTGAAAGAAGTCAATCTGAAAAGCCTACATGTTTCATGAGTTTAACTATTTGGCATTCTGGAAAAGGTAAAATTGTAGAGAGACTAAAAGGATCACTGGTTGCCAGGGGTTGTGGAAGAGAGAGTGATGAATAGGTGGAGCTCAGAGAATTTTTAGGACAGTGAGAGTACTGTGTATGATACTATAATACTAGATACATGTCATTATATATTTGTCAAAACTCATATAATATATAATGCAAAGAGTAAACCCCAATATAAATTATGGAATTTGGGTAATAATGATGCACCAATGTAGATTCATCACTTGTAACAAATATACCACTTTGGTTGAGGATTTTGATTGAGGGGGACATATTTGTGGGGGGCAGGGAGTATGTGGGAAATCTGTATCTTCTGCTTAGTATTGCTCTGAAGCTAAGATAGCTCCAAAATAAAAAATGAAGTCTATTTTAAAAAATTATGTCTTCCTTTCAACTTCTACCCTATTCCTTTAGATTACCTCCTTCTCTCCAATTAGAACCTTTTCTCAGTGTCTGCCAGCCCAGTAAGACCAACCAGCAAAACCCCTGCTACTACTATCGTGCCTGTGCTGGTTTATCTCACTCTCCAGTTTCTTAGGCAAACATCTTAGTAGTATGAAGTCTCTATGCTCTTTGGCTTCACTTCCTCCTTTCCTTCTGAATCCTCAGTCATCAACAGTGTGGCTTCCATCCTTCTTAAACTGACAATACAGTCAACAATGACTTCATGTTGTCAGATTTAATTGGCATATTTTTGTCCTTGTCTTACCTGACCTCTTGTCAGAATTGGCACTTTTTACCCATCTTCTTAGAACTGCCTTTACCTTGAGTTTTGTGGTAACTTCTCTCCCCAAAACTCATTGGTTCTTCCTTTGCAATGTCCTTAAAAATTCTGTTCTACTTTCCTCTAATGTTGTTGCTTCACCAGCTGAGGCTCTGTCTGTAACCCACCTTCTTTCACACTACATTTTTCACCTGCATTAGCAACAACTTGAACATGGTTTTTAAGGAATTCTTATAAACAGATTATTCTTTTTAAATGCTTATTTATTTTGAGAGAGAAAGCACATGTGTGTGCATGCATGAGAGTGAGTGGGGAGGGGCAGAGAGAGGCAGAGAGAGAATCTCAAGCAGGCTCTGCTCTGACAGCGTGGCTCCATCTCACAAACAGCGAGATCATGACCTGAGCTGAAATCAAGAGTCAGATGCTTAACCAAATGAGCCACCCAGGTGTCCCCACAAATTATCCTTAAATCTACATTTTGGCCCCTAAGTTTTCCTCTCAGTGTAAAACTCCAGCTTCCTCCTGATGATGGACCTCTCCATCTGGAAGCTCTATAGTTACTTTGAACTCAACATGTTTATTTTTTTTAAGTTTTTTTTAAATTTTTATTTGTTTTTGAGAAAGAGAGAGAGCATGAGAGGGGGAGGGGCAGAGAGAGAGAGGGATACACAGAATCTGAAGCAGGCTCCAGGCTCTGAGCTGTCAGCACAGCTCAATCTCACGAACTATGAGATTGTGACCTGAGCTGAAATCGGATGCTTAACTGACTGTGTCACCCAGCTGCCCCTCAACATATTTAAACCTGATTTCACTGTCTGCTACTCCCACCCAGCCTGCTCATCTGCCACTATTAACTATCTCCTAATATCTCAGCATCATCCTGGCTCATAAGCTTGTTATGAGGTTTCAGTGAGTCAATATGTGAACATATTTAGCACAGGTCCTGTCAAATTTTAGATCTCAAGAAATGTACACTATTATTATTATTGTTATTCTTATCTCGGCAAAAAGTATCATTGAACCACCTATCCAAGCCAGGGTATTGAAAGTCATCATAAATCTCACCATCCATCCCAAGCCCCTCCTTCTCCTTCAGAACCAAGTAGGTATAAGATCTGGCCTGTGCCTACTTGTCCAAACTTCAGCCCTACCACTACCTGCATCACGAGTCCTGCCAGAATATAACTCAAATATTTGTCTTTTTTAAAATTCCTTCTTTCTCTCTCCTTTTTTTCTTGTGTAATCCCCTATGCCTAGGGTAATCTCCCCTTTTCTCTTTACCTGTTTCATTTTCTATTTATTCTTCACTTCAGCATCATCTCCTTCAGGGAATCTTCATTGCCTCTCAGTTCTTAGTATGATTTGTATACCTGTTCTCTGATTTAAGGTAGTGTCTTCTGCTTTCCTGTAGCATGCACAGCCTTCTACACTAGACTGTGAGTTTCAAGGACCATGTCTTATTCATGTTTGTTTTCCTTTCACGCAGCAGAGTGCCTGGCATATATTGTGTATTCAGTAAATATTGGTTGGATTAAACTAAACTGTTGATTCAACTTAGACATTGACTGATAACAACCTCAGAACCTTATGCTGTGCCTCCTTATATGTTTCAGATCTTAATCCTTTTGAGTCACAGAACTATAGATAAACCATCATTAAATGTTCATGTTAGAGTCCCTGTTCATTTTGAAAATTAAGGAGAAGGCCTCTTCAGATGATGATATTCCCATTTTGAACTTGACAATCAAGGCATCAAAATGCATATTTAACCTGGTGAAAAATTTGACAGGTTCTAGAAGAGAGTACCCAGAATCCATATAATTCATTTAATCACTACCAGGTGTGGTCTTTTTACAAAGTATTTTTATTTTTACTTTTAAAAAGTAGTTTGCAAATTTTCCCTAATTACAACTATAATGAAGCTCAACATGATAATGTTATAAAACATGGCGATTTACAAAGGAAACAAAAATCAGCTATAATTCTACAACTAAAGATAACTACTGTTAAAGTTTGGTGTATGATCTGTCAGGTTTTCCATAGTTTTTCTTTATAGAAATACTGCAATTTAAATACTGTTTGAGGCCTGTTTTATTTTTCTCTTAGCAATATAAGGAAAACATTTTTCCATGTTAATAAAGATTTTCCTCTAATGCTATTTTTAATTTTCTACTTGGTATTTTATTATATGGATATACTCCTTTATTATTAAATATTAAAATCAGTTCCAAAAATTGTGATGACCAATTTTACACACATATTTTTGCTATATTACCTATGTTGATATTTGTGTGATAGGGTACCAATATGCATATATTAGGTATGGAGTGTAACCATACAAATACATTTTAGAATATTCTCTTGTTTATGTAGATGTGTCACTTGGAATACTGACCAAGGGACACAGTGACTTCATGTTTTCCAATTTTGCAGCTAAGATGAAAATAATACTTTTATTTATTGTAGATCTCTAGTGCTGATTTGTAAGTGATTCATTTATGTAGGATTGGTAAGATGTGTGAGTTTATGTTCTTCAATATTTTACTCATGAAATGGTACTAGTAATACTTACTCTGACCTTTGTGGAAGATAATAAGTGCCTTAAAGCACCAAGGAGAATGATGCCACATACAGTTTTCATGGCTATTATTTTCTGATTTTTCTCATTGTTTTTCCTTGTTGTGTTTTTGTTTGGTATTCTTATCCCTCCCCACCCCCAACCCCTGCCCATCTTATCATAAATGAATGGTGACTCTTCGGTATGACTTTCTTTTTCCAGGTGCCTGTCATGTGGGGTTCTTTTTTTAATATATAAAGCAGTATCTTATGCAACACACACACACATAATAATATATTTCTAAATTACATTTCAAAATAAGCTATTGTTTCGAAGTGAACCTTAAAATATGGGAAGTCTCTGAAGTGGAGGAAAAGATGAAACGGATGGCTTAAATGAGATGTGGCCACCACAGGGGACATTCCACTTCATAGAAGTCCCAGAAATCTCAATGAAATCACTACATAATTTACACATGTTCATAAATAATCCATTTCAACCTTTTTCTTTAAGGATCCACTTTTCAAGTGTGTAAACTAAGCAATCCTGGTGACCCACCTCTAGTATGAGATGGGGGAAATATATTTCAAGTTTAAAAAATGACTTCATGGGTTGTGGTTAATGGAATATTTTCCAGTTTCTTTATTGAGGCCAAAGAGACATTAGAAAATGCATACCCT
The DNA here is from genome assembly GCA_028646485.1 of Cryptoprocta ferox. Taxonomy (NCBI): domain Eukaryota; kingdom Metazoa; phylum Chordata; class Mammalia; order Carnivora; family Eupleridae; genus Cryptoprocta; species Cryptoprocta ferox. The sequence goes on from CM053575.1 coordinate 68,693,545, forward strand.
TTGATCATTTATTAATGCACCATGCTCTGTGCCTGTTCAAATAATTTTAGCATTCAGGAATTGGCTTATGAGAGTGGAAGAAGGTTGAGAGAATGGCTGAACTATATTCTGAAAAATGCTTTTACCATCCTGGCTGAACTGTGCTACATAATCCTAGCCTTTGCTATAATTAGACACAGGTATCACTATTACAACTCCAGTTTTATTAGTGGGATAAAAAGTAACAGGAGATAAAGGGTAGTGTTTTGTTCCTTGAATGATTGAGTCTGCATAACGAGAGGCAACACTAGGGTCTGATGCAGAATTCTAGCCATCCCATCATCCTGCATTCCAAGCTCCAGAAGTAACTTCAAGTATTAAAAACACAGATTTCCCTCCATTGATGGATGAGGGTCTTGCCTTAAGCCAAGAAAGAAGCCTCACATGTGCCTAAAATGGGGGATTAGCCCTGTGGTGGCCAGACATGCTCATCCCTATCTTCCCTGAGAGTTATTCCATGGGTGAAGAGATCATTTATCATCAGTGAAAACACAGTTTACTTCAGTCTTCCAACACACAGGATTGGTCTCCCAAATGTGCACATCTGGAAATCTTATCTAGGCCTGCATAATGACCAGTATTTAAGCATAATCTGTATGTAAGTGAATTCAGCTGAGAGGGAGTTTGCCTTTGCTGTCTGAAGCCTTGGCACTATCGAACTCACTTCCATTTTATTGTCTGCACAGGAAAATTAATAGGGGCTGGACAGGAGGCTCTAAACCGATGATTTTACAAGGAAAATGGCTGTACTCCTTGCCATAAAATCATATAAGAGTGCATAGTACCACTGGATAGCTCGTCAGCTTTTAAGGCTGTGAGTCAGCTTTTGTGGTCTTTCAGACTGGAATGTCTTGTGATTTCAGAGATGTGTGTCCGTGAGGAAAGGTAGCCATTGCACGAGGGCCCTGAATTTGTGTTCTTTGTGTATGATGGGCAAAGAGTGTTCCAGATGTCTTGTGTAGGTTATCTCAATCCCTACAAGGTCTTCAGAGAGGCATTATTGCCCAGATTTATAGATGACAAACCGGCTATTCAAAGGGTGAAGTGACATACTTAGGAAGTGCTAAAACAGAGATTGAAGCCCACATCTACAACTACAAGAGCTTTCCTTATCATTTCTTTCACAAACATTGTCTTTGGAGCTCAAGACTCCATCAGTGGGCATTTGTTAACTTTTTTCTTCTGCTGAACATCTGGAAAAAATAGTTGGAAGACCATCTCTGCCAATGGAGAGAACTAATATGTATAGAAAGCCCACATAGAAATCCATGGGGGAAAGCTTCTGGCTTGCCTAGGGGTAGAAGATGTCATTGAGGAGCCAAACTGAGGAATCACTTCCTGTGCCTTCCTCTTGAAGTCCAGGCGGCTTCCATGTGGACAGTTCTTAGTGGCCTTATTGTTTGAAGTGCTTCTATCACTCACCAGAGCTTCTTGTAATCTCGTCTGTGGTTTGCAGAGGTCCTAGGCCTTTAGTGAAAGCTCAGAGTCCCTGAATAATGACAGGTGAAAATGGAAAGAAATACCGCTTCTGGACGGAGTCCCGCTACTTCTTGCTCTCTCTGCATCTTTTAGAAAACAGAGAATATTTTAGTGTTATCAGAACGTTATTCAGTGTTTTGCTTGAGTTAAGGGCTTGGGTTTTACAGTCAGGCAGATCTGAGTTTAAATGGTGGCTCTGCCATGGCTAAGTGCTGTGACCATGTCCCGCATTTAACCTCCTGGAGCTCGTTCCTTTATCTACAAAATGGAGACATTCATAATTTCTTACCTTACAGGATTATTTTGAAGATCAAATAAGAGTGATGGTAAAGCACAGCACAGTGCTGGCAATGTTGACGCTCATTGTTATTTCCATTTTTAAATACTAATTCAAGTGATTCTAGAAAATGTTTATGAAGATATTAAGCAAACAAAGCAGAATCTCATGCCCACTATTATGGAAACTATATAAAAGTATGAATGACTACAGATGGAGGCTGAATAGCTTAACGATTTAGACCTTGGTTTTTAGAATATGACACACCTGGGTTCAAAACTTGGCCCAAGTTATCTCCATGTGATCTTGGTTTTTTTTCCCCCCCTTAACCAGTCAAAGCCTCAGTTTTCCTATTTGTAAAATGGAATTAATTATAGTTCTAGTATCCTCAGGATACTCTAAGGATTAAATGAGATCGGCCCTATGAAGTTCACAGCACAGCCTGACATGGTGAGGGATCGATACATGTTAAATATAGCAAGTGAATAGATATATTTGTGCCAGTGTAGTGAGATTATCAGCATTTTAATTTAAACAAAACATCTCAAATGTTTTTTTTTCAAGTTTTTATTTAAATTCTAGTTAGTTAACATACAGTGCAATATTGGTTTTTGGAGTAGAATTCAGTGATTCATCACTGACATACGACACCCATTGTTCATCACAAGCGCCCCCCCGTTAACCCTTCACTTAGTTAGCCCATCCCCCATTGAATACTATTTTTACACATGCCATTTCAGTAAAAATGTGGGAACCCTTTCCCAGAAACAGTGCAACTCAAGTCTGTCCTTAGAATTAGGATTCAAATGTTATTTATGATTTCAATATTTACAACCCCTGACTCTTGTGATCATTTTTATTGGATATGGCCTGAAAATATTCAAGGAAGTCTACCTTGTGACAACCCAGACTGAAGATGACAAATCAAAGGAAGCAAAAAGAGGAAATGAATTATTCTTTGTACATATGGAAACATGATTGGTGTTTGGAAATATACTTTTCCAGATGAGGAAGTTGAATTATAATGAGAACCTCATTCAGTTCCCTGTGGGAAGAGGGATGACAGGGCCATCCTTGTGAATGGAAAAGTGAGGGAAGCAAGGCGATGATCCCAGTAATGTCATCACTATCGGTTAGGCCCACTGAGGTCCCATGAGATGAGTGTGCTTCTTTGTTTCCAAACCTGTCACATGGAATCTGTGTGTCAGAGCCATGGGTGACCTTAGCAAACACCTTGTCAAACCTTCTCATTTACAGAGTGGGGAAGTGAATTGCCCCTTTGTGCAGCTGATAAGTGGAGTAACGACTGCTTAAATGGTTTCTCACAGCTCCTAGATCTGCTCCCTGTCCATGCTGCAGGGGCCTCCCTGCTCTAGGCAGCTTTGACAAAAATTGCCTTATGGAGGGAGGTGCAATCAATAAAGAAATTAAGAGAGTGTGAGAGCCTGGAACACTTCCTTAACTTCTGTGAATTTCAGTTGCCTCAACTGGGCTGGGCTGAAAGGATTGCATTAGAAAAGTCTCCATGGAGCATCAGCTATATAACAATAAAAACGAACACATATTTCGTGCTTACCATGAGTTGGGTATGACTCTAATTGCTATTTTACGTATCTCATTTAATCCTCACAACAACTCTGTAAAATAAATACTATCATTATTCCTATATTATAGAGATTATTAAGCTTAAAGAACTTTAAGCTTAAAGAAGCTGGCTCAGTTGGTGGAGCGTATGACTCTTGATGTCAGGGTTGTGAGTTCGAGCCTCACGTTGGGTGTAGAGATTACGTAAAAATAAATAAATACATATTTTAAAAATTAAAAAAAAGAATTAAAATAAATTTTCCAGAGTCATATGGTTAGAATGTGGTAGAGTGAAATTTTAGAGGGGTTCTGATCCCAAATTCCACATTCTTAATTACTGTGAAATTCTAGCTCCCTTGTCAGAACTCCATATATGGAAGCCACTCCTATCATGATCAGCCTCATAGGAAAGTACTCTGACAATCTAAATGATAATGGCATTGCTTTATGCTGGGGCTTTTTCTGTATCTCTGACCTAGTTAAGATGGGATGAGTGATGTCTCTAATAGGTAACCAGAAAAGTCACCCTGGTTGTTGGGGTCGTTAATATAGTTCTTAATGACTAGGTAATGGTGAAATGGCTCTGGCTGAATGGAGAGGTGAAGGATCCCAAATTAAGGAGCATTCTAGTAAGGGACATTTCCCCTTTCAGAAGGGGAGAAAAAGGAAAGTCACTAGTAATTGTGAAGTGCCAGGCACTTTGTCATTAGATTTACATTATTCTCTCAATTAAATCTCACCATAACCCATGAAGGTATATGCAATTGATCTGTCTCACAGAGATGTGAAGTAACCTGTCCAAGGTCACATGACAAAGTAAATGCTAGAGGTAAGATTTTGAACTTAAGCCTATTGGTCACCAAGGTCCATGCTTCTCCCATATCACACTACCTTACTTACATGTTTATTTTTACCTGTCTTAAATATATTGAGACTAACACTCCGTAATGCATACACACACCTCTCTCTATACCTCACATGTACTCTCACCCTACCTGTCAGCTTTCCCTTACTGCTTCCCCTTCTCTTTTATATCAGGTAGGTCTTATGATGAGTCCTCTGCTTCTTCACCATGACAGTTAGACTGATTCTTAGGAATTGATGAGGCAGAGAGACAGCATGTGCTGACGGAGATTCTGAATCACTGCACTAATGCACTACATCATTTATTCACCTATGCTGATCTGCAGACTAGGTATGCATAGACAGAAAGCAGTGCCTTCTTGTAATAAAACCCAGATGAGCTTGCAGAGCATACTCAGGGCCATGAGGTATTTAAATTCTGAGGCAGGCATCAAGGCTGCCCTTTGAACAGGTGCTACAGCTGAGCCCTGGGGAAATTGTATGAAGACACTGAATTCACCTGGAAGATTGTGGGTAGTCCCAGGAGGTAAAGAGGACCTCCTCCATCAGAGTCCAGGGCTTACTCTGAGGCCCACCCTCTGTCCTCAGATCATCAGACTGAGAAAGAAAGACCTGACTTATAATTTGCACTATGGTATACAGTTTTTTTTGGGTGCCGCTATCATTCATTCATTAATTCCTCCAACAAGTTTTAAAATTCTATTGTATGAAGACACTGTGATAGGTGCTGAGCTTACACCAGTGAACTAGGCACAGACCCAGGGCTTGTATACATAGCTAACAGTTGAGACTCAGTGTTTCATCACCTTTTCATCTGTTGCGATTTGTGTGATGACAGTCTTACGCATAATCCTGTCCACCCCTTTGTGTAGTTAGAGTTACACCAGTGTGTTACAACACTCTGGACGAGGAAGGATGGCAAATTAGTGCACATGGTCCATTTGTTAGCTGCCAACTTCTTTCATACACTTCTTAGTGCATGGTCCTATATTAAGGTTTCAACTGTCTTCGCTGCTGTAGCCAATTTGAGCAACTTACTCTGTCTATTCTCTGAAGCGGGAGTCAGAGATTTCCTTTCCAGAAGCTCAGACACTATTCAGACACAGCTTGATATCCACACCCTTGCAGGGGAGCCACGTGGTACAACAGGAGGGGCAAAGCTTTGAAATCATTTGTATCTGGGTAAGCGTCTGGGCCTGCCACATATTAGCACACTGTGAGGGACAGTCTTTTAGCCACAGAATCTCTATTACTTCCTCTATAGAAGGGGGTAAAAATACTGCCTTTGAGGTTTGCTGGGAGAATTAAACAAGATAAATTATATAAACGTTTGTTTCCCCACACCTCAAGAAATTAGTCAGTTTTACCTCAGTTCTTTTACCACCTGGGAAAGCATATTTGGAAATATATGACTCATGGCATAAAACTTCTCCTGAACTAGGCCAGTTTACTCTCCATCCTCAGCCATAGACAGTGAATAGGTGTCCCTACCCTAGTGTACTGTATACAACTCTGTCCACCAGACTGGGAGTTTTTGAGGTCTAGAGTCACAGCCAGTTGGTTTTTGTATGCCTGGAGTCTAGTTCAGTTCTGGCCTGCCATGTTTAGGCACTCAATAAATGCTTGTTAAATTAATGGATATCTCAATCTCAGAATACCACTGCTATATGCCAGGTAACTCAATGACTTTATCTTTATGAAGACATTTTGAATCTCTTCACTGTCAGATTAGATCTTATCTCTTGAGCCTCTTTCATTTTCAGAGCTGTTATCTTTTAAAAATACAGTAATTTAGAAAGACTTTGTATTACAAATGCCTTTTAAAACTGCTTGACTGTCTTGGGTTATAGCCATTTGATTATACAGTTAGAAGTGATACTCTGAAATCTTGCAGCTTGCTGGGAAAACCCATAAGGCTAATACTTGATTATAAAATCAGGTTTGCCACAATTGGAACACAGCTTATGTCAGCAGAGTATCTTTAATGAGAAGGCCATTTTAACGGAAATGTCTGTATTATTTTGTTTACTCAAGGTCTAAGTGTATGACTGTTTCTTCATGCCTCATTCAGTCACATTAAACTTACTGTAAAGCATCTTATTCAAACACAGCATTTTTTTCTTATTTAGTGAATTCTAAGTGACCAGGAAATAAGCACTCTTCCGTTATTCCTATTTTAGGGATAAGAAAACTAAGGCTGGGATTAGAATGAGTATAAGTCAAAGAAAAGGCCATGAATCAATACAACATTATTTAGGATTAGCTAGGGAAAAGGCCCAGGTAAATAAGTGAAAAGTCTGAATATGTATTATAAAAATACACTATTATTATTTCCAATGACAAACAATTATACAGAGAAAAGTCTTTCTTAATATGTTCTACATTGTAAATTATTTGATAATAAGAAAGAGGAATTTAACATTAATTTGTTTTGGGGTCCCTGCGTGGCTCAGTCAGTTAAGCATCTGACTCTTGGTTTCAGCCCTGTATCGGGCTCCGCACTGACACCACAGAGCCTGCTTTGGATTCTCTCTCTCCCTCTCTCTCTCTGCCCCTCCTTTGCTCGTTCTGTCTCTCAAAATAAACTTAAAAATTTTTTAATATAATTAATTTGTTTTTATACATCATTGTTCCTATAAGTGAGAACAGTCATTAAAGTATGTAGACAAGCTAAATTCCTGAGTTTCCCTCCATATCACAGAACTTAAGAGTAGGAGACAAATGGTTGATTAATAATTGTAACAGGTATTGAAATAATAGTGAGGGTTATTTTGGTGGTCTTAGGCCAGACACTAAGGATCACAAGACTTCAGCTTTGTGAAGCTGAAGTAAGGTCCAGCCTTACTTCCTTGATGTGAAGTCTCTGATGGAGACTTGCAAAAAGAAGTCAAAGCAGGGCACACTAACCCTTTATTACTTAGGACTTTGGTCCAATAAGTTAAGCTGGACCATAAGAAGGGCTGTTTTTCCCCCCTAAGCTATTTAAGATTAAGCGTCCCAGAAAGAAAACAATGCAAGACTTGTTCTTGCTACTTTCCCCAAGCCCAAACCAGAGTTTTCTATCTTTCTCATTAGTGGGAGGAAAGAACATCCAAAAACAAATTAGTCAGGCACAGGAAGTGGTGCTAGAGACAAATCAAGAGAGTTGGCATCCCCCGCTCCAAGAGCTGAACTGGCCTGGGCTCATTCCCTCACCCTTGCAGCATTCAGGAGAATGTGGTGATGGTGGTGGGAGAGAGGGAGGAAGGGAGAGATGGGGAGGGAGGGAGAGAGAGAGACAGACAGCAAGAGAGAGAATAAGAAGAAAAACAAGTAAACCCTGGGTATCCTTCCCCAAAAGAAGAAATAAATAAGAAAACGAGGTCCAACTAGAAACAAGGATCATTTAATGCTAAGTGACTCTGCTCAATGGCTCAATGCCAGAAACAAACAAACAAACACACAATCTTGTAAAAACTGATCTAACAACAGTAGGTCTCCTTCGTCTTGGGAGGATTGAAGGGCTCATAGAATCCCCCCTGAAGGCCACTACTAGAACAATTTATAAACATTTTCTCACCAGGTATGTAGTGAGTATTATTATTAAATCCAGTTTATAGATGATTAAACCGAGTCTCAAAGGATTTAGGAAATTTGCTCAATTCACCAAGTTAGTAAACCTGGGAGACTCTAACACAAGTCAGTCTGACTCCGAAACTTCCCGAACCAGATATGGCAACAATTTCAACTATTCATTGTATGACCTCCAGCAAACCAGACAAGTAAATAGTTGTTGAATGAATAAATTCCCAGATGAAGATCTCTGGTTTTCCAGCCTGAGGATAAATTAATCCCTCTTTTTTAGGGTTTCTATAAGGATTAAATGAAACTGTTAAATGATGAGTTATGGATGAAAATATAATATAGGACTGTTAAAGGGATGAAATAAATTCCTCCTGAATTAAAAACAGGAGCTAGAACTTTTTTTTTCTTAATCCATAAACTTCGATGTAGATGTCAGAGGGAACAATTATCTTTTTACTGTCTATTCTGAGTAATGAGAAGTAAGACTGGACATTTTTCTTTGAGATGACTGTGACCACTCTGACATTCTTATGTTAATGTACAAAGGGGTGCTTTTAAAGTGCTTGCAAGCATTTAGTTCCCTAGAGAAATACAAAAATTCGTTCTCATTTTATGCACATTATTATTTTACCTACCTGATTTTTCTCTTTACTAAGTACAAAGATCCAAATTCAAAGATGAATAATCACACTTTCAAAATAAGTAACAGATTGGTGAATTTTTCCTTCCTCTGTAAATAGAAATTTACCCAGCACTTACTTGTAAACAAAAGACATGATTCCCAGGTGAAACATTACAGAATTGCTCAGGAAGTCCAGTTGATCTCAAGTAGACCTTCTTGTGATTAAAACCTCTGTGATATTCTTGGCAAGGGTCAGTCAAAAGTGGCTTACCTTGAACTCTTTCAGTAAGACTTGGTGCCCTATGAAATTGCTAGCTTCTCTGTAGTGTTTAAATCATGACTGAATTTGGAGAGATTTGGCAGAATTGTTTAAAAATACTTAACAGCTTTGTCAAAGCTTATCCAGATAATTCAACCCAGGAGTCTAAACATATATTCTATATGTTAAACTTAACAACCCCTCCCCTTCATACAGGGCAATACTCTACCTTTTTCTCCACCCACCACCCATAATCCCCACAAATTATATTTTTCCATGCCTCACTCTGTCTAAGAAAACTAAGAATATATCTTGGTCCAAAGAAGAATTTGATTTTAGCCAAAATATCCTCTTTTTACTTGCCGTACTTCTGTCTCTTGAAAAAACCTATTTTATCTTCACTTTTTTATTTTCTTCTCCATGAGACATCTCCATTTTCACAACTGAACTCCGAGAAAAACACAGAAAAATTAACACATTTTATTTGGATCCGACTGATAACAACGCCAACAAATTTCAACCTAAGGTGCTAATCTGCTCTTCTCTCCTTTTTAAAATAAGTGTCATCATTCATCTATGTCACCCGAGGTGAGAGCACCACCTCTGAGAGCGCATTTAGTCTGCAGACTTGATAAGAGAACTTTATAACTTGCAATCCCAATTCCCATATTTTATTCATGATTTTGATACTCCTAGTCATTATTTCAGTAACCTTCCACTCAAGGCAGCAGGTTAATGTACGTGATAAATTTGTCTGCTGATGGCTGTACCAAATTGAACAGCATGGCTGGAGGCAGTCTCTGGTAAACAATAATAAGCTCTTCTTGGTTGGAGATACAGTTGTATGTACAGCCTCATTCAAAGGGACTTAAACTCTTTGAGGGAAGGTGTGCAACCAAATTACATTTCTAAAATGTGAATTATAAGGATCAGAATTAAGCTCACATTAAACATTGTAGTTCATAACCTTGCTTCTGTAGCAATTTGGATGGATAGATACGAATTCATTTTATTGAGATAACTTGAGCATTCTTACATATAAAACATTGAGCTGTAATCACTGGACTGGAAGACCTATACTAGACTCTATTATACCAGTAATTATCTGTGTGACCTTAATTAATTTAATTAATTTTCTTGGGTCTTAGTTTCCAGATAATGGTTTGCATGCTTTGATAATAAGTGCTCAACAAGTGCTGCTGAGGGAACATGCTAGAATTTAAAATCCCCTAGACAGCCAAACTTCTATTTGGCAATGATCCAAGCTTGTGGGGTCTCTCTTGTCTGTTATCTCTATTCCTATTCTCATTCTTTTTGTTCAGACCACCATCATTTCTCTCCAAGATTATGTTAGCTGTTACCTGTTTTCCTGTTTCTGATCTTGCTTCTCTGTTAGTGTCTTCTTCACAGTGGTGTGAGAGTGATCTTTCTGAAACACAGACTGGGTTATTCACTTTCTGGCTTAAGGTTTCTTCCAGAGACTGAATGTTTATGTGCCCCCCAAATTCATATGTTGAAATCCTAACCCCAGTGTGGTGATATTTGGAGCTAGGGCCTCTAGCCTCTAGAGACGATTAGGTCGGGAGGGTGGAGCCCACATGAAAAGAATGAGGGCCCTTATAAAAAGGGATAGAGCTCCGTTGAAGCTTCTTCCGTGTAAGAGTACAAAGGAAAGATGGTCATCTCTGAAACAGGAAATGGGCCCTCACCAAACACCAAATCTGTAGGTGCCTTCATCTTGAACTTCCTGGCCTCTAGAACTATGAGAAATAAGTGTTTATTGTTTAAAGCCCGCAGTCTCTGATAGTTTGTTACAGCAGTCCGAGCAGATTAAGATGGTTTCTCTGTTCATCTTACTGTCAAGTGCAAGCCCTTTGCCTTCCCTTAGAATTGGCCCAAGTTTGTTTCTTTTCCTTACCACTTCTTTGAAGACTCTGAACTTCCAGTGTGTTGTAGATGTTCTTTCACCTCTGGGCCTTTGCGTGTGACATTCCTTCTCCTTAAAACAATAGTTTCTCCTCCCTGACAAACTGACTCTTCCTACTCATCCTTCAGACCATACCTTGCAAGTTGCTTTCTCTAAGAGGCCATTGCTGAATTTCTCAATTCAGTGTTCCTGTGATACTCTATTCCTCCCCCAACTCAACAGATCTTAAATTGTACTAAATAGACTATTTCTCTGACTGTAGCTGTCCCTAGACTAAGTTGTATTGAGGAACAGAAGCTACATCTGCCTTGACCACTGTTGAATCTCCAGTGCCTAGCAAAGGGCCTGGCATATCATATATGTTAGGTGAATAGATTAGAACATGGAGGTGAATTTGTTACTATACACTGTTTTGTACCCCCATTGTATACAATAATTTTGTACCCCATCTGATGAAAAATGTGTTTTATACATACAGAGAAAACAGGAAACAAGAAAGAGAGAAAGGAGAAATACATAAGTAGTGAGAGATGGAAACAAATGAATGATTTCTTTCTTACTAATTACCATGAAGGCACACTAAGCTAAAAATGATATGCCCTTGATTGTCCTCACATACCTTAAATTGTATTAATAGGCTCTCTGGAGTGCCAAATGAATAGTGTTATACTCTTCTGGGAGAAAAAAATAGTCAATTTCTAATAATGAACTAGCTGTGGTACATTAGCATCTGTGGAGAAAGATATTTAGAAAAAAATAAAGCAAAGATTAAACCAAAACTTAATTTTCTTTTGCCTAGGATATTCAGAGAAGAGACTCAAAAACAATAGTTTCCGGTGCCATATGCAGTTTGTTTACTAGTTTCATTATATGGTATAGAAATCCATGCAAGCATGGGCATGGAGTGATGCTTAAATTATATTTCAGTATCATGAACTATGTTTTTGTCCCCCATAGATATTTCTGGAACATTTGTTTTCTGGATTAATATTTTGAAGATTGGCTGATTAATTGAACGTGGGAGCCAGAGAAAAACTCAGTCAAAGACGCCTCTAAGTTCTGGCCTGAGCAAATGGACAGATGGCATTGCTAACAACAGGGAGAGAGAAAGCTGAAGATAAAATAGATTTGGGGGAGAAGATCAAAGATTTAGCTTCAGACATGTTAAACATGACATTTTTATAAGACACATGTAGGGGGGATATTGAGTAGGCAGGGGATAGATGAGTCTGGACTTTGGGAAAGAAGTTTGTGCCATGATTGCAATGTTTGTGCATGTTTGAGACTCACTGGCATGCAGGGGGTACATAGAGCTCTGAGACTAGGTAAGATCACCAAAGAAGTGAGTGTAAATAGAGAGGGGAAGAGGAGAAAGACTGATGAACACCTGGACCACTCCAATGATAAAGGCTGGTGAGGAGAAGTAGCTAGGAAAGGAGAAAAAGAAGAAACACAAGGGAAGAGTGGCATTCAGGAAGCAAAGTGAAGGAAGTATATCAAGGAGGACAAAGTGATTAGCTGTGTCTAACACTATTAATAAATCCGTAAGATAAGGACTGAGAATTGCCCACTAGCTATAGAAACATGGAAGTCATTGGTTACTTTGAGAAGAATAGAGGAGGACAGCCAAGACCCTGAGTAGAGTGGGGTTTAAGAGAGATTGGGAGGAAAGCAATTGTAGACTGAGAATTTATACAACTCTCTGTAATTTATTTTTGAGAGAGAGCAAGCAGGGGAGGGGTAGAGAGAAAGGGAGTGAGAATCTCAAGCGGGCTCTGCGCTGATGCGGGGCTTGATCTCATGAACCGTGAGATCATGTCCTGAGCTGAAATCAAGAGTCAGGCACTTAACCAACTGAGCCACCCAGGTGCCCCAGGATATCATATATTTACAAGAATTTTGATCCAATTCTTAATGATATTTATTCTGGGTTTTTACATATTAAAAATTCCATGGAGCAAGAGTCACTTTTCCTTCAATGAAAAAAAAATTGCCTAGTAACAAAAATACAATGTACATGAGCAGCAGTGAGGAAGCATATGGACTTTAATGATTGCTAAGATTCCCACAACCCACCTACAAGCTTGCTGGCTACAGGAATCCTATTTCAAATAGGATTTGACATGAAAATATAGGCAGAAAAAAATATTAGTGTCTCCATGAAGATTGTAAGTCTCTCAGTTTCCCTAGTCTATTTCTATTGAAATCTGGTAACTAACTGCTTTGTTCTGTCAGTTCAACTCTTTTAATGACTTATGCATCCTAGGTGGGACGATATGGACTATTAAATGCTAAAAGTTTTCATTAGCTCTTGTTAACAGTTCTGAAGTAGCCACACACTTTTATTAGCCAGTTCTATGTGCCATGATCACAAATAAAAAAAAATTTTTTTTCCAGACATTTATTTATTTTTGAGAGACAGGGCATGAACAGGGGAGGGACAGAGAGGGAGACACAGAATCTGAAGCAGGCTCCAGGCTCTGAGCTAGCAGTCAGCACAGAGCCCGACACGGGGCTTGAACCCATGAACCGTGAGATCATGACCTGAGCTGAAGTTGGACGCTCAACCGACTGAGCCACCCAGGCGCCCCCATAAATTTTAAAGATTCTGTCTGACCCAGGGCTCAGACTTCATCCTTAGATTATTGTTATAGATATCAACCCCTGTCTATTATAGCTCTGATTAACTCCCCAGAGTGAATAGTCTGGAATTAGTCTGCAGCCTTCATTTCCATTGTATTGTGTCTTTGGAAGTAAACTGAACACATGAGTACCTCTGTGAGTATTAACTGTGGTTTCTCCCACACATGTATCCAGTTTGTATAATGGACTATCCTGTATATTTGCTCTCATTCCTTGGTAGAATAGGAGCTTGATCTCATTCTTAAGAAAAGGGTCTGGGAAAGGAAATAGAAGTAAGTCCTTTTTCTTCCCCCAAATACTCCTACACTACTTAAGGGCCAGAGCAATTAAAGATTCTTCTGTTGAGGACCTTATTACATGAATCGATTCATCTTTCTTAGGTCTCTTTTGCCATTGAGTTCACAATCAAAAAAACACAAGGATACATATATGTCAAAAGACAGTTTACTAGGGGCTACGAGAGCATTTGAATGTGAGGTAAGAGTGTGCTGTTAGACATTTTAATTAGATATTAAAGCAAGATTGGGAATTAACCAGGTAGACAAGAGACACAGGGGCATATCTGGCATAGGATGAGCAGCCAACACGAGCAAAGGCTTGGAGCTGGAGACAAGCATATGTGCTTGAGCAATGTAAAATGTCCAGTGTGGCTGGAACACTGGAGACATAAGATGACTATGTACAGTAGTGACACTCATGGTTTTATTGCTTGATTAATACAGAACAAGACTCCTATCTGGCTGAGACTTGTCACTTCATAAATTCTTTTGTCCTCGGTTAACTATTTTAGCCATTTGTTTTAGGAAGAGACTAAACAATTTTGAGCATCAATCTGTAAGGAAGGTAGAATTCATAAGTACTATAGGTCAGGGAGGATGAGAGGACTTCATGTCTGAGACTTGGTAAGCAAGACCCTCTCAGTATATTCAGTGAGCATGGTGGCCGGCCTCTGCTGCTCTCTCTTGGTCTAAGGCTTCTACTTCCTAGTGTTGGCTGCATGCCTCTGTGACCAAACTACATGTATAATTTAAATAGGAAGAGTGGCAGGTGACCTCTTTTGAACTCCTTAGCCAAGTTCCAATGGAAGAAACTCCCAGTATGGTGGCATGTCTTCACACAGACTGTCTAGTTTTAGCTCTGCCTGGGTAGATTCCCTCATGCTAGGATCTGCCATTTCTCTGCTCTCACACTCACATAGCATATTTGCCTTCCTTTGTAGTCAGAGCTAGTGTGAATAGAGTTTCAAGGCTGTGAAAGTCTTGATTCAATGTCCTTCTTATTAGCTAGGGCAAAACTGTAGAAACTTTTGCTCTATCTTCCAATTTAACCTCCTATCTCTTACTCCAATGTCTGATCTTCTTTTACTAAAACTTTAAATTTGTTAATAATAAATTATATTTTAGAGATGCCTGGGTGGCTCAGTTGGTTGAGGGTCCAACTCATGATTTCAGCACAGGTCATGATCCCAGGGTTGTGGGATCCATAGTGAGCTTGGAGCCTGCTTAAGATATTCCCTCATTCTCTCTGCTTCATGCCCCCCTACCTATCCCCCATTCATGCCTGCCTACACACTCTCTCTTTCTCAAAAAAAAATAAATAAATAAATTGTATTTTTAGATGGAGCTGATAAAAACTAGTAAAAAAACTAGTAATACATAAGAGAAGATTCTCCTTTGCCTATATTAACAGAGAATATTTTAATTCAAAAATATTTGTTAGCTTTCTGGGAAATAAGTCAGTTGATGTGACTAACTTGGAATATAGCTTTAATTTCTGGTTTAAAATTCATAATATAATTAGGTCATGGTTTCCTATGTTGATATTTGCTCCACGGTAATTCTGATAGCTGATAGTTTAATTGAATTTTCATGTGTCTGAAACAGATGCTATAAGCTAACTCTCACATCAAAGTGGAAATGTTAGTCATGCAAATTTAGAGGAGAGAGCTCCTTCATTGTTCATGCCTACATTTCAGTGCTGTAGCTGATTGAACAATTGACTCATTTAGTTGCAAACATTGATAATAATCATAGGAGTTGTGTGTTAAATTATAAGTGGCCACCAGGAGAGACATTTCCAAAAAAGATTCAAGCCAAGAGTGTGATGTAAACTGCTTTTAAATTTGTTTTCCAAGAATGCCTGTTTGGTTCAATTGTTTGAGCTTCCAATTGTTGATTTCATCTCAGGTCATGATCTCACTCAAGCCCCACATCTGACTCTGCACTGGGCATGGGGTCTGCTTGAGATTCTCTCTCTCCCTCTACCTTTCCCCTGCTTCCACTTTTTCTTTCTCTCTCTCTCTCTCTCTCTCTCTCTCAAAACTAAATGTATAAATTGTTTTCCATAAGCAAAGGATAGAGAATGAAAGTGACTATGCTTTTCATTATCCTATACACTCTTCAAAAAATTTGAGTCTGCAAAAAATTTTTTGCTCTTTTTCTTGATTAGTGTCAGAGCATACTGTGTGTATTTTTGGTTTAATGACTGAAATTTTGGGGGGAACAGATGCACACATCAAGAGGATTTAAAATAACATTACCATGAGGTCTATTATAATATACAAAACACCTAGAATTTATAGTAATTACATACAAACTTATAAATAATGGAAGAGACTTAATCACGTTGACCTTGCTCAATCATAAATAACAAGGCTGCCTTAAACTTACTCTAATTGCCCTCTCATTATACAGGAACTTTTCTAATACTTTCTAGTCATGGGAACATGTGTAACAAGCTACAGTGTTCCTTTGGGTTGTTGGATTTCTTTTTGATAAATTATTCTTCAGTTCTACCTTTTTCCGTGCACTCCCCCCACTCCAGTCTTTGCACATTATCTCCCACTGTGATCTCTACCTTATTTGATACAAGTGATTCTCCATGTGTCCCTCACAGGATCACTCTAGGTCTTGCCTACCCATGTGAAGATTTAGCCAACACTCTCCTCCTTTAAACAATGACACACACAGAAATGCAAGATTTCAGTACTGAAATTGCTACTACTGTGTTGGCAATTATGTCAATGATTTTTCTCCCGTATGTTGTTTAGTAATGTCTTTTGAGAAACAGGATCTATCACTGATGTGAGGTTGAAATCTACTTAAAAAAAGTAAAACTGCATGTGTTTTGGGGATATAATGTATTATGAAAGGGGCATAGTAAAATTCTATTGCATTTAAAAAATATTTATAGTGTTTATTTTTGAGAGAGAGAGAGAGAGAGCACACGCTTGCAAGTGGGAAAGGGATAGGGAGAGGGAGAGGAGGACAGAGGATCCAAAGCCAGCTCTGTGCTGACAACAGAGAGCCTGGTGCAGGGCTTGAACCCATGAACCATGAGATCATGACCTGAGCCTAAGTGGGACGCTTAACAGATTGAGCCACCCAGGCGCCCCTCTGTTGCATTTTAATAGAATAAGAGGAATAAACATATGAAGAAAAAGCAAAATTTTAAAAAATGTGGGTAGAATGAAGGTATTCCCTGAGCTTCTAGTCAAACACCTGGAAGATATAGCCAGAATATGTTAGATGGGGGAAAGTTTTCTCTTAAAATTGTATATATGATGAGAATACAAACATATACACACATACATATATAAATGCATATGTGTGAAAGAAACCATGGACATTAAAAAATATTTAAAATACATAAAAATATTAACAGTATTTTTGGAGGGATGTGAAAATAATATAATTTTTTTCCATTAACCCTGGCAACTAATGTGAAGTGAGTTACCCTGTGTATATATTTGAGTCCAACAATATTGACATCAGAAGCCAGAAACTCTGATCTCCACTCCTACGCTCTGGAGGAGTCTCTAAGACCTAATTACCAAACTACCGTTTGTTTGCTGTTTGCAGTACACTATGGACTGAATGGTACAGAAAGCAATGGCACAATTATCATAAAAGATTGCTGTTCTGGTGTTAATGGTTACTATTTTTCATCCATGTGGCTTGGGCATGAATAAATAATGGACACAGATATATTGTTTTCCTCTCCCCATGACTGTTGTGAGCTTGCCATTCTTATCAGGCGAATAAATTGATAAGTGCCTGGAACACAGGCTGTGGAATGAACAATGTGAGCTGGAGCCACATGAGTTTTGCCTGTTAGTCCTGCCAGCTGGTAAGGTTTGTCCTGTAAAGATTCCCTGGGCTTGCTGCTAGCCACTGAACAAATATTTCTCGTTAACAGTTCAATTCATCAATAAGCAAATGGAAAACAAATCAGCTTAGCAATAAAGTTGAAAAATAAGCAGAGCCTCGTAGAGGAAACCTGCAAGGTGACTTTACAGTAAGAGTGATAGCAAAATTGCTGGGATGTGACTCGAATTTATACTACAAATGGCTGTCACGGGCCACACCACAGAATGCCAAATGACGATGATATGGTTGCTGTGCAGAAACATATTTGTGCTTTCCAGTTACAGATATAAATGCCAAGAGCTTTCTGAAAGGAGAACCTCCAGGTACGTAGTCATGTGCTATTTCAGGGTAGAAAGAGTGTTCACGTCCTTTATGGACTCCTACCATATAAACAGAGGGCCAACATCATCGTATTTCCAAGTGGTTTCCTGAACATTTGATGAAAATGATGAAAAACATACCTACATTTCTGCATGCTTTCTATGGGCAAGACTTTGTGTTACCACTTCTAATATGCTCTGTGTACTGACCACAAATGCCTCTCTGCTCTTTGGCACTTACCCAGTTGTCTCATTGCCTTGGTACTGACTTTCTGTCCTAGACACATGCTTTATTCTTATTATTTGATTGATAGGCCTGACCTTCTGAATCTCCTTCTTGGTTCTTATGTCGCACATGATTTCCCTGTCCTATACTTAATATTCTCAAGGTATGGATAATGATAGTGCTAGGAAAGACTTTAAAACACTTCCTGTGATATGCCCAGCAGGCCGAGCAGGCACTATCCTTCTCGTGTCTCCCATCCATCTATCATCAGTGCCCTTCAGCCCAAGACCACAGGAACACCAGAAACTGAACAAGTTGAGTTTATTACTAGTTGCCAAAAGGGAGAACACATGAGAACATGAGAAGGGAATGGTAGGATGTCTCAACACTAGGGTGTTAGAAAAAACATAAAGGATTTAGGATCCAATTGAGAGATTTGGGGGAAGGTCTAAGAAAGCTGGAATTTCTGCTAAATTGAATGCTGTCAAAAAGCAGGGAAATTTTATGATCGAGTATCTCATTAAATCTTGTCTTTGGGGAGTGGAGATTGGACCCCGAGTAAAGCTGTCATTGGTAAAGAAGTAGCAGTCACTCATATCAGCCAGGGGTGGTGGTGGGGATATTTAGCATAATATGAACAGCACAGTGACCTTGTTTTTGTCTGTTCTTAGACAAAATTATGAAGTGGCTTTGCTCTATCTTACTCTATCATGGTCTCAGTGTAACTTTGTCTGAAGTTAGTATTCTGTGAGACTTTTTTATGTCCAACAGGAGAGTAACAGGGCTTACCTGTGAGTGCCAGGTCAGCTTCCAAATGTGAAGGACTATTCTTTATTATCTATCTATCTATCTATCTATCATCTGTCCATCTATGATTATTTAAATGACCACAACAACCCTATAGGATAGGTATTATACTTATCTTCCTTTTACAAATGATGAACCTGAGAAACGTACTCAAAATCTTTTTTTTAAATTTTTAAATGTTTATTTATTTTTGAGAGAGAGAGAGAGACAGAGAGAGGGGGGGAGGAGAAAGCGAGCAAGCAGAGGAGAGGCAGAGAGAGTGGGAGACATAGAATATGAACAGGCTACAGGCTCTGAGCTGTCAGCACAGAGCCCGATGCGGGGCTTGAACTCATGAACTGTGAAATCATTGACCTGAGTCAAAGTTGGATATTTAACCTACTGAGCCATCCAGGCGCCCCTAGAAATGTGCTCAAAGTCTTAATGCTAATAAATAGAGTGATGTGCTCAAAATCTTAATGCTAATAAACAAAGATCTGGGATTAAAACTCAGAAAGTCTGACTCCATAGTCCATTCTATTTACCAGTATACTATATTGGTTGACAATGAAGCAATCTTTTAAGCAGTCCATCCTTCCATCACAGATCGCATGGACCTTTCTATGATGATCTTCTACAGTGTTGCTTCAGGGAGGGAATGATAGAATATTGAGCAAGTTAGGAGAGGAGCATGCTACTAAGGCAGCTTGATGGGCAGAGGTTTTTGTGAAGGAGAAGTGTAAGGAAATCTAAATTTCGTCTTGAGGATAGCCACCTAAGTCGCCCATGCTTCGATGTGAATGGGGTAAACAACTTAGGGGAGGTGAGCAACAGAGATCAGAAAAGACAGCAGCACCAGCCTATGCTGCCTAGCCTCCTGGGAGAAGAGGAATGCCTGAGAACAGGGAGACAGATGCAATCACTCTGGCCATGAGGAACAAAAAGAAAGAAAATAAAGAGCATGAAAAAGTAGAGGAGGGAGGAGAAAGGTAGGGGACATGGAATGAGAAAAAGGGGAAGCAGGCTCTGGTAGTTGCCTTACTCACCTGGGATTGTAAGAATAGGTGAGTGCCCAGAGTGCAGAAGCAGTGGAAGAAGAGAGGTGGCCAGAATAACCCTTGTGTTCTGTTACTGCTTTGGTGCATGGAGGTGCTTGTCTAATAGGGGCTGATGGCTGTGCTCTTCTATAAGGTTTTTCCTTCTGGAAACACGGGCCTGTTTACATTGTTGAGGTAGAGAGAATAGATAACATGAAAAGAGGAATAGAGGGAAACTGAAAGTTCTGGTGGAGGCTGACAGCAGGAGGGATAAAAATACCACATTTATGATGTCTGCCCTCACCCCTAATCAAAAAATCAAAACAGAGAAACACTTCTTAACATCTGAACTTCCAGTTTATCATATTAGACAAAATGTAAAGTCAAAACAGAAACAAACAGAATCCTAATTAAGTAGAAATAAGTGACATGCAGCACATATTGATAATAATTTTGGGTTTAATTTATTTTACTTTCCCTTTTTCTTTCCTTCATTCATCACATGCTTATCAAGAGTCTACTGTGTTTTAGGCACAGCGCCAGGTATGGGGACATAATGATGAATGAGACAGTCAGGGTCTTTGCCGGTCACACAGTAGGCCCCAGACACTAGGTCATATCACTGATTTGAAGACAAGAAGCCTTAGAATTGTAAATGTATTCTAAGGGCATACATGAATTTGAGTTGTAATGTGTTAGATTTCCACAAATCAGGCTGCTGCATGGTTGCCTGCTTATCTACTTGGAAGAAAGGTAAGTCGAATTTCTATACTGGGTCATTTATACTTCTTACGTCTTTGGGAAGCAGACAAAAGGTGGGCTCCCAATGGCTTACCTAGGATTCCTGGACTATTAGGTGAATTGTATTTGCATGTTCTCATCTTTCTCTACCTTTGCGCTTTCTCCCTCCTTTTTATGATTTAGAAGCTGAAATCTCAGTTGGATCAATGCTTGATCAGGTGCCTTGTGGAGTGCAGTTGCTCAATAAATGAAAATAGGTATTGTCGAGGTAAAGCAACCTCTGAACCCAGATGAATAGCACTTCCTAAGTGCTGGATATCAGTGTTCACTCTCTTCTTCCTTTTGAACTCTCCCCAAGGGAGAATGGGTTAGCTGACAGATCCCAACCTTCCCCACCTGAATTGAGTCTTCTAAATAGCCACGTAAAGAAATTCCCCTGAGGCTCCAGAAATGGTCAATAAGTCTAATCACAAAAGAGTATTCAGGGATTTTGTTTCTCAAGCTAAAGAAAGGAGGGGGAAAAATCTCTCTGATACTATCACTCTTTTAGCTTTAATTTCTCATTAGAGAGATATTTCAAAAAGTCTGAAGAATCTTTCAATAGCCTGACATCTTGTGAATATAAGCTATTGTGCTGCAAAAGTGTATGTTCGTGTCAGAAAACACTAGGTATGGGTGTGCTTGTCCTGTTGATCCACTTTAGATATCTTTCATTGTCTCTAAGAAACCTTTCTTCACAGACCTTTACTTCCCTTTCCCAGTGGAGTTGACAACAGTTAGACTTAAAGTGTAGTTCATTTTCTGATAAAAATGAGTCACCTGGTTCAGTTTTAATTTTTTGTCCTAAGTTGACAGAGGATTAACATATGGAAAATGCTGAAGGACACCACCTCCTGGAGGTGGACTCAGAAATTTCTGAGAAAAACCCTCAGCAAACCAAAACCAAAACTCCTAATCAAAACCTCACCATAACGGAAAGAAACAGAGGAATAGGAACAACAACAATAGAAATCTCAATTTAAAAAAATTAAAATCTCAAGAAAGGGCAATTTTCATCCTCTATCTCAGGCAAAAATTTTCATGAAACCATATGCAACCTACATCGTAAATGTATATGTGCTTTAAAATATGGGGATCAGGAGATGTTCTTATAATGCCTGAGACTGCAACTGGAAAACATGTGGACAACATCAGGATGGCAAAATTGTGAAAGACCAGCAATTTATTAGGCATTCATGCAAGTAGCATCTGTGGCCCTGTTTGAAGTTAACGAAGAAATGGGCTTCTGTATTTGGGGGTTGTTTTTTTTTTTTGGATTTTTTTTAAATTTTTTTTAATTTTTTAAATTATTTTTTTATCTTTGATAGAGAGAGAGACAGCATGAGCAGGGGAGGATCAGACAGAGAGGGAGACACAGAATCCAAAGACAGTTTCCAGGCTCTGAGCTAGCTGTCAGCACAGAGCCTGATGCAGGGCTCAAACCCACGAACCTTGAGATCATGACCTGAGCCGAAGCCGGACGGACACTCAACTGACTGAGCCACCCAGGCGCCCCTTTATTGGATTTTAATGGAAAGTCATCTTTTGATGAGGGGGTGTGGGAATGGACACAGTTGAACTGTCACTGGATACCACAGGGGACAATATGGTGTCATTTCTCCTGTCTATTCTTATACCAGCTGGTCTCTCATCTTATCAAAGTTCAAAACACTGTGACTTCAAATCTGATTATATGTATTATAAGTGATCTAAGAAGAATGTGGAATGACCTCATGAATAAGATCCTATGAGGTATAGATCCAAGGCATTTTGGCTAAGGAATTGCTTACTCCCAAATATCAATTTGGGGACCTACCATTCTCAAAGATTTCTTTGAAGTTATTTAATGAATCACTTGCATTATCTTAGCCTTCCACATTAGTATTGAGTTCTTCGTGGGTTTGTTAATAGCTATATTTCTAGATTTTAGCATGGTGTCTGGTGCATAGTTGGTGCTCAGTAGTTATCAGAAAAGAAGAGTAAATGAACGAATGAGTGAAGGAATAAATGGATTTGAAAGGTTTTTAGTATTGAATTCCTCATTTGAGTGCAGATGGAGCCATATCTAGAGCAGATATGAACAAACTTTTTGCAAATGCTACAAAATGAGATCATACTGTAGTTTCTGGCATACAGCAGGTACTCCATAAAGGCCAGCTCTCCTTCCCAACATATACCTTGGTGGTTGGTTGGAAGTTTGAAGAGAGTAGTATCTTGAAGGATATGAAGGAGGACTGGCTTTGAGTGCTAGATAGGCAGAAAGGGTTGCCATAGACAAAGTGGGCTGGTACCCAAAGCACACTTTACCAAACCCATAGTTTTCCTTACACTATGCCTTTAGTTATTCCTTTATTCTCTACCATTCAGGGATTCTGACTCTGCAAACTACCTTGGTTAGAACTTCCACCAAGTGATGCCAAGATTTCTTGGATAACGTTTAAATTTCTGTTTGTGACCTTACATCCTGTACAGAAACTAACTGGAAGTGAATCAAAGACCTAAATGTAAGGCTTAAAACTGTAAAAATCATAGAAGAAAAAAGAGAAAACATTCATGACAGTGGATTTAGCAATGATTTCTTTGATATGACATTAAAATCACAGGCAATGAAGCAATAACAAAAAAATAGATAAATGGACTACACCAAAATTTCTGTTTGTGGCAGGTTTAAATGCCATCAAGGAGTGCTTTTTCCTATGTGAAACTGAAGAACAGCTGGAGTTTCTGCCTTGTAAAGTTGAGTAAATTTACTTTCAAATTGTCTCCTTTGTTAAAGGCACAATGGAAAATAAATCTGAACAACTCACTTATTCCCGAAAGTCTTATAGTTGACTGAAATAATTCCCCCCTGAGCACTACAAGGTTGGGATATCGTTGCATTTTTGTTTTTGTTTGGTTTTGGGTGTTTGTTTTGGTTTTGGTTTCTGGCAACAGAAACCCATTCTAGCTAATAGAAACAGAGGTTGTTTAATGAAAATGTTTGAGTTGATTCACAGAACCAAAGGAAAATTTGAGGAACCACAGTGGGAGGAGTTTATAAACAAGAGAGCTCTTGGGAAATCAGGTAGCAAGAGTTAATTACAGTCTCATCAGATAACACTGCAGGACGAGTCAGGTCCAGCCATGTTTTAGAGCCCTTTGTCTTTACACTCAATGTCTTATTGGCCAAGCGTGAATCATGAACTGCCCAGCCTTCCCTTTGTGAAAGAAATAATAAGTTTAAGATTCACCAAGACTACACAAAGAGCCAATTCTACCAAAGGAAATAGATGTGCTCTTTCCAGAGAAAGGGAGTATGCTATGGCAGCAAACAAACAACCCAAGAGTCCATGTACTGTGAATTTGCTGTTATCGTCATCCCAGTCATGGAGGGGAGGTTTAAGAATTAGATTTAAAAGGAACCCTAAAGAGTGATAATGCTTCTATTGAAGTCACCATTTCTCTACCTGAACTGAACTTTCATGTTAAACTCCTTGAGCCATACCACAACATTCAAAGCTGTTGGAGTTAAAACAGAACTTGTTTCTCACTAAAGAACAGTCACTTGGTCTTTAATTATGTCTGCTTGTCCTGTTTCAGGTTTATGGCTATCTTTGCCAAGTAGAAATGATGAGTTCCAAGCTTATATGGGGAATCCAAAACTCTGGAATGTAACCTGATGGCATCAGATCTCAGACTCTCTCCTTGAGCTAAAGTCTAAATTGTAATATCTATAGGAAAACAAATAGGGGTTTCCAAAGATTCTTTATCCTGATGATTGCTCTGCTGCTCCTTCATTCACGCTTCAAATATCAATGGGTAGTAGCACAGCTTTGCAGCCCCTTGTGGAGCCTATGAATTGTTATCCTATCAATATTTGTACCAGCCCGTCTGTGAACAGAATCACCTTAATAGCTCACATGTTCATAGTATGCTTTCACAGATGCTTTCTCAATTAATTCTCATTAGTCCAGAAAGTCTGGGAAGATAGAGGTTTATCATTCACATTTTACAGATGAGGAAAATGAGTCTCAAATTTGCCATATCCTTAACCAAAATCACAGAACAAGTCAAGTAAATGATAAGGCCATCAGGTCTTCTGCCTCAAAATCGTAATAAGAAGTACTTGGTAAGGTTAGGATCAGTTTTTCTATTGTTTATTATTATTCTCTAATTCCGATAACATGTAGCATAAAATTGGGTATAAAAACATTACTCTTAATAAATGCAAAAGGAAGAACATTTTCTCCTACAGTGTTTGTTTCTCTTACTGTTTTCTTCATTCTTTGTATATCTTGCTCTGCTTTTAGTCATTAGTTCTCTCAACTCCAGATGATTTTTTTTAATTTTTTAATGTTTATTTATTTTTGAGAGAGAGTGAGAGACAGAGTGCGAGCAGGGGAGGGACAGAGAGAGGGGAAGACACAGAATCTGAAGCAGGCTCCAGGTTCCGCGCCTGATGCGGGGCTTGAACTCACAAACTGGGAGATCATGAATCAAGCCAAAGTCAGACACTCAACCGACTGAGTCACCCAGGTGCCCCTGAGTTTTATATTCACTCAGGTACTCTAAGTACTGGAAGGTAGAATGATATTTATATTTGTATAACACCTTATATTTATAAAGAATATTGATCTATATCAACTCACCAGATTTGTCTGATTCTTTTAACATTCCTGTGAAGTAGCTATTGTTCTTAGTTTTCAGATGAGGAAATAGAGACTCAGAGAGCTTAAGTTTCTACTTTGCCATCAAGTAGCTAGTGGCCTGGAACAAATTGTGTAAGTGAGATTTGAATTTAGATGTTTTAAAACTCTACAGTGTTCATTTTCTATTTCTCACATTGTCTCTCACCAGCCCATCAAAATGCAAGACATGACATACGAGAGACCACAGGCTTTGCAGGCTAATTCGCATGTCCCCAGCTGTCTGCTGGCCAGGATACCTCCTCATTGGGAAATTATTAAATTGTGTATCAGTAATCATGAATGGAAGACAACATTTTTATGTCCGCAAGCAATATTATCGCCTAGATGTTTCCTAAATATAATATTTTCTTAGTCTAATTTTATCACAGAACAGTGCTTTATGCCCTGAAAATATGAGTCTGACATTTTTATAGCACTTGATTTGATGCTGATTTGCTTTGTTGAGGACTTTCTGCAAATGAAATGCCTGCCTGAGAATAAACAAGTTCCCCAATGCTTGGAATAATCAAACAATGGACAGCTAACTACATAGTGATGTGATAGAAAGGAGTAATGTATCATGTCTGGTGTTAGGTTTGATTAGACCAAAGGTCATTTCCATAAGGTTTACTGAGGTTGTCTTTGGTTCATACAGATTTGAGAAAAAAAAGACAAAACTTCAAAGTTCTGACACTTGTATATATTAGGCATATATATTGGTGTATGACTACCATAATTGTAAATGAGAAACCACTAAACCATATATTTTATGACCTAGATTTTCTCAAGCATTAATTCTTTCACAAAACTTTCCTTTCAGAAAACCAAATTCTTCTTTTTTCTGGGTATGTACACAGGGCTGGCTTCAGGACTGTGCAACCTATGCACTTTCATTGGACACCATCCTCAGAGAGCCCTGTGCTTGGTTTAATGCTCTGCTGTCATCATCCTAAAATTTCTTAATAATTTTATTCTTGACCCTGTGTTTTGTAGATGAAGTCCAATGGGACAGTAATACATGGATATGCAGGAGAGCACATAATGCATGTTCACTGCCCCTTACTGACCCATTTACATGTAGTGTTTGCACTGCCTCAGGAGCACAGAATTCCAATGCATCCTCCATGTGTGAGACTCAGAACAAGTACAAGACAAATGTGTTACATCTATGACAAAGGAATGGGGTCACTGGCAACCTTAAGAGAGTATCTTAGGGTACCCTTTGAACCCAAACTTGCTTTGAAAGCAGAAGGCAGTGATGTTCTAAGAAACACAAATGACAAAGAAACACTATCATATCATTTCTTACTCATGTTACTTCCTTATATTACCCAACCACTTACACTGAAAATGATGATGTGAAAGGAAACGGAAAGATAGGGTGACCCAGGATAACTTTTCCTTTTGATTCTCCTTATTCACTAGTAAGCTAGAGTGTTGGCAGAATGTATCAAGAAGTGAAATAAAAGTAGTTGAGTTTGTTTTGCACAGTGTTTCCATTGTTCTGCTAAGAACAAAATATATATACTTATACAAGCTATAAAAAACAAACTAAATTTAGTGAATTTAGTGAAATTTAGTGATTTCACATGTGAATTTTAAATACTCAAATTTGCATCACAAGATGCATAATACAAAGATGAATGGCAAAACTCATGTTAATAATTTAAAATTTTCATTCTTAGAATGACATTCGATATCAAATAAAAAAAACACCGTGGCAAATTGAGACAGAGACAATAAAAGAAGGGTAAAATCTTCATGTTTTAGTTTCTATAACAGCACATTTTCTCCTGCTTTTTAAACAAGGATTTGCTCATTTTCATTTTGAACAGGGTCCTGTTAAGTATGTAATCAGTCCTGTGGCTAGAATTTATTTCTCAGTCTTGATAATAGTTAGGTATAGCCAAGTGACTGAGTCCCAGCCAATACAATATGAGAGAAAGGGATATGTGCCACTTCTAGATTCATAAACTTGCACACATGAAACATTAATTTCCTCTAATGCCTTGTCAAAGTCCAAGGAGACCTAGGAAAGCATGTGGTGATGATGACAAAGCATCTCTTTGTCTGGATTCCTAAATGGCTGTGTGATATCAAGTCTTCCAACTGATATGGAAACTCTTTGGATTCTATATATTCATACTATATTGGATAATATATTCATACTATACATGAATAATAAACACATTCATTTGTGTTTTAGTCTGTGTATAATTCTGGCTTTATGTGCTGGTATATAGTAACTGTCTGACTTAGAATGCTCTTGCCTTTCTCTAAACTCTTGTACCATTTTTTTTTTTTTGCCCCTACGGTG
This sequence comes from Cryptoprocta ferox, assembly GCA_028646485.1. Classification (NCBI taxonomy): domain Eukaryota; kingdom Metazoa; phylum Chordata; class Mammalia; order Carnivora; family Eupleridae; genus Cryptoprocta; species Cryptoprocta ferox. The sequence continues at coordinate 68,721,084 of CM053575.1, forward strand.
AAGTTAATAGGTACAATATACAATTTTCTGTTGTTATTTGATTTTTATATTTCTCTTCTCTCTCATTAAAGTGTCTTAGGACTAGAGACTATTTCTAGTGCCTTATGGCATTTACCATTCCTGTTCATTCCAACCCAACATCATGCTGGTCTACTATATTGAGAACATCAAGTCAATGTGACTTGGAGAGTAGAAAGTAAACCTTATAATCTTTTAGAGATCTGCACAATAATAAAGTGGCATAGGGCAAATGAAAACATCTTTTAAAAGATAAACTTATTGTTTCTGGACCTTCAACCATTAGGAGTGAAGTATAAAAGCTTTTACATTTAATCCCAGTATACACTATTATGTTTCAAGTGTACAATATAGTGATTCAACAGTTCTATACATTATGCAGTGCTCATCCTGCCAAGTGTACTCTGAATCCTTTTCCTTTTCACGTATTTAACCCATCCCCCCGCCACATCCCCACTGGTAACCATGAGTTTGTTCTCTATAGTTAAGAGTCTGTTTTTTGGTTTCATTTTTTGCTCATTTGTTTTGTATCTTAAATTCCATGTATGAGGAAAATCACATGGTATTTGTCTTCTCTGAGATATTCCCTTAGCATTATACGCTGTAGCTCCATCTATGTTGTTGCAAATGGCAAGATTCCATTCTTTATTATGGCTGACTTATATTCCATTGTATATATGTACCATGGCTTCTTTATTCGTCTATTGGTGGACACTTGGGTTCTTTCCGTTATTTGGATATTGTAAATAATGCTACAACAAACATAGGAGTGCATATATCTTTTTGAATTAGTATTTTTTTGTATTCCTTGGATAAATACCCAATAGTTAAATTACTGGATCATAGGGTAGTTCTATCTTTAACATTTTGAGGAAACTCCACACTATTTCCCACAGTGGCTGCACCAGTTTCCATTCCCACCATCAGTGCACAAGGGCAAGGGTAACTTTTTCTTTTTCTCTGCATTCTCACCCACACTTGTTTTGTTTCTTACCTTTTTATTTTCCATTCTGATAGGTGTGAGGTGATATCTCATGGTAGTTTTGATTTGCATTTCCCAGGTGACGAGTGATGTTGACCATCTTTTCATGTGTCTGTTGGCAACTGTATGTCTTCCTTGGAGACATGTCTGTTCATGCCTTGTGCCCATTTTTAATTTCATTATTTATTTTTTGGGTGTTGTGTAAGTTCTTTCTTCTTTTGGGGGGGGTGTGTTTGTGTGTAAGTTCTTTATGTATGTTGGATACTAACCCTTTATCAGATATGTCATTTCCAAATATCCTCTCCCATTCAGTTGGTTGTCTTTTATATCTGCTGATTCTTTCCTTTCTGTACAGAAGCTTTTTATTTTGATGTAGTTCCAATAGTTTAATTTTGCTTTTGTTTCCCTTCCCTCAGGGTACATATCTAGAAAAATGTTGCTACAGTCTATGTCAGAGAAATTACTGCCTGTGCACTCCTTTAGGATATTTGTAGTTTCAGGTGTTACATTTAGGTATTTAATCCATTTTTAGTTTTATTTGTTTGTTTTTGTGTATGGTGTAAAAAAGTGGTCCAGTTTCATTCTTTTGCATGTTGCTGTCCAGTTTTCCTAACCATTTGTTCAAGAGACTGTCGTAGTCCCATTGCATATTTTTGCCTCCTTTGTTGGAGATTAATTGACCATATAATCGTGCGTCTATTTCTGGGTCTCTGTTCTGTTCCATTGATCTATGCCTCTGTTTCTTGCCAGTACTGTACTGTTTTGTTTACTATAGCTTACAATCTGGAATTGTGATCCCTTCAGTTTTATTCTTCTTTCTCAAGAGTGATTTGGCTTTTCGAGGTCTTTTGTGGTTCCATACTAATTTTAGGATTGTTTGTTTTAGTTCTGTGAAGAATGTTGTTGCTATTTTGATAGGGATTGCATTAAATCTATAGGTTGCTTTGAACAGCATGGACATTTTCACAATGTTTGTTTTTCCAATCCATGACCATGGAATGTCTTTATATTTGTGTAGCCTTCAATTTCTTTCACCAATGTTTTTATTTTTAATTTTTTAAGTTTGTTTATTTATTTTGAGAGAGAGAGAGAGAACACAAGCCTAGGAGGGGCAGAGAAAGGGAGAGAGAGAATCCCAAGCAGGCTCTGCACTGTCAGCACAGAGCCCAATGCAGGGCTTGAACTCACGAACTGTGAGATCATGACCTGAACCAAAACCAAGAGTTGGATCCTTAACCTACTGAACCACTCAGGCACCCTTCATCAATGTTCTATAGCTTACAGAGGGTAGGTCTTTCACCTACTTGGTTAAGTTAATTCCTAGGTGTTTTACTATTTTTGGTGCAATTATAAATGGAATTGTTTTCTTAATTCTGCTGTTTGATTATTGGTGTATAGAAATGCAACAGATTTCTGTATGTTGATTTTGTATTCTATGACATTACTGAATTCATTGATTCGTTATAGTAGTTTTTTGGTGGAATCTAGGATTTTCTATATATAGTTTCATGTCATCTGCAAATAGTGAATATTTTACTTCTTTCTTATCAATTTGGATGCCTTTTATTTCTTTCTGTTGTCTGATTCCTGTGGCCAGGACTTCCAGTGCCATGTTGAATAAAACTGGTGAGGATGGACATCTTTGTCTTGTTCCTGACCTTAGGAAAAAGGCTCTCAGTTTTTCATCATTGAGTATATGTTAGCCATACTTTGGAATGCTGAGGTATGTTCCCTCTCTTCCTATTTTGTTGAGGATTTTTATCATGAATGGATGTTGTACTTTGTCAAATGCTTTTTCTGCATTTATTGAAATGATGAGATGGTTTTTACCCTTTCTTTTCTTGATATACTGTGTCACATTAATTGATTTGTGAATTTTGAACCATCTTTGCATCCCAGGAATAAATCCCACTTGATTGTGGTGAATGATTTTTTTAATGTATTGTTGGATTCAGTTTGCTAATATTTTGTTGAGGATTTTTACATCTGTGTTCATCAGACATACTGGCCTGTACTTTCCTTGTATTGGAGTGCCCTTCTGGTTTTGGTACAGGGTCATGCTATCCTCACAGAATGAATTCTGATGCTTGAGAAGAATAGATATTAATTCTTCTTTAAACGTTTGGTAGAATTCACTTGTGAGGCCATCTGGTCCTGGACTTTTGTTTGTTGGGAGTTTTTTGATTACTGATTCACTTTATTGCTGATAATCAGTGTGTTCAAATTTTCTATTTATTCCTAATTTAGTTTTGTAATACTATATGTTTTTAGAAATTTATCTATTTCTTCTAGGTTGTCCAATTTTTTGACATATAATTTTTTATAATCTCTTAGAATCCTTTGCATTTCTTTGATGTTAGTTATTTCTCCTCTTCCATTTCTAATATTGTTTATTTGAGTCCTCTGTCTCTCTCTCTCTGTCTCTCTCTGTCTCTCTCTCTCTTTGATGAGTCTGGATAAATGTCTGTCTGTTTTGGTGATCTATTCAAAGAAAGAGCTCCTGGTCATTGATTTGTTCTATTATTTTATTTTAATTTTTTAGTTTCTATATCATTTATTTCTGCTCCTACATTTAGGCATAAAGTTAGGTTGTTTGAGTATTTTCTTGTTTCCTGAGGTAGGCCTGTATTGCTATAAACTTCCCTCTTATAACAACTTTTGCTTATCCCAAAGATTTTGGATCATTTGTGTTTTAATTTCTATTTGTCTTCATGTATTTTTTGATTGCCTCTTTGATTTCTTAGTTGACCCATTCATTGTTTAATAGCATGTTATTTAACCTCCATGTATTTGTGTTTTCCAGAGTTTGTCTCGTGGTTGATTTTTAGTTTCACATAATTGTGGTAGGAAATGATGAATGGCATGACTTCAATCTTTTTGAATTTATTAAGATTTGTTTTGTGGCCTAATATGTGATCTTTCCTGGAGAATGTTCCATTTGTACTTGAGGAAAATTTGTATTGTGCTGTTTTAAGATGGAATGTTCTGAATATATCAGTTAAATTCATCTGGTTCAAGGTGTCATTCAAAGCCACTCTTTCCTTATTTCGTTTTCCGTTTGGATGATCTATCCATTGATGTAAATGTGGTGTTAAAGTCCGCTATTATTATTGAATTACTACCAATTAATGCCTTTATGTTTTTTATTAGCTGCTTTATGTATTTGGGTGCTCCCATATTGGCTGCATAAATATTTACAATTATTATATCTTCTTGTTCAATTGTTCCCTTTATGATTATATAGTGTCCTTCTTTGTCTCTTATTACAGTCTTTTTCCAAAATCTATTTTGTATCACATAAATATTTTCTACCCTGGGTGGTTGTTTTTTCTTTTCTTTTCTTTTTTTTTTTTTTGACATCCATTTGCATGATAAGTGCTTTCCCATCCCTTTACTTTAAATCTGCTTGTGTCTTTAGGTATGAAATGAGTCTCTTGTAGGCAGCATATAGATGGGTCTTGATTTTATTTATTTATTTATCCATTCCATCAACCTATCTTTTGATTGAAACATTTGTCCGTTTACATTGAAAGTAATTATTGATAGGTATGTCCTTATTGCCATTTTGTTATTTGTTTTATAATTGTTTTTATAGTTCTTCTCTGTTCCTTTCTTCTTTTGCTCTCCTCTCACAATTTGCTGGCTTTCCTTAGTGATATACTTGGATTCCTTTCTGTTTATTGTTTGCATATCTATTACTGGGTTTTGATTTGTGATTACCATTAGGTTTGTATATAATCTTCTGTATATAGCAGTCTATGTTAAGTTGATGGTTGCTTACGTTTGAACCCATTCTTTACTCCTCTTCCCCTCACATTTTAGGTATATGGGATCATAGTTTATATCCTTTTATATTGTAAAACTCTTAACTGATTTTTATAGATATACACTTTTGTGTTTCCTACTTTTCTTACTCCTACTTATGATCTTCCCTTTCCACTCAAAGAGTCCCCATTAGCATTTCTTGTAGAGTTGGTTTAATGGTCATGAATTCCTTTAAGTTTTGTTTTTCTGGAAAACTACTTATCTCTCCATCTATTCTGACAAATATCCTTGTTTGATAGACTATTCTTGGTTATGCTTTTTTTTCTTTTAGCGCTTTGAATATATCTTGCCACTCCCTTTTGGCCTGCAAAATTTCTTCTGTAAAATCAGCTTATAGGCTTCTGAGGTTTCCCTTGTATGTAACTGTTTTCTTTTCTTGTTGCTTGTAAAATTTCCTTTATCACTACATTTGCAATTTTAAGTATTTTGTGTCTTAATGTGGGTCTCTTTGGGTCGATTTTGTTAAAGGATCTCTGTGCCTCTTGGATCTAGATTTATGTTTTCTTCACAAGATTCAGGAAGTTTTTAGTTATTATTTCTTTAAATAATTTTGTGCCCTTTTTTTCTCTCTCTATCCCTTCTGGGATTCCTATGATGCAAATGTTATTATGCTCAGTGGTGGTGCTGAGTTCCCTAAGTCTATTTTCATTTATTATTATTATTTTTTCTCTCTTCTTCAGACTGATTTCTTTTATTAGGCTGTCCCCAGGTCATGATTTGTTCTTGTGCTTCCCCTAGTCTAGTATTTATTTCATATATTGTATTTTTAATTTCATTTATTGACTCCTTCATCTCTGGTTCATTTTTATGTGTTCTGTCTCTTTGTTAAGGATCTCAGTGAGTTCCTCCACTCTTTTCTTAATTCCAGTGAGTATCTATAAGACCATTACTTTTTTTTTTAGTTTTATTTTTCTCTTGTCTTAGAGGGAGGGAGGGAGAGAGAGAGAGAGAGAGAGAGCGAGCCAGGGAGATGGGCAGAGAGAGAGAGAGAATCTCAAGCAGGCTCCCTTCTCAGTGTGGAGCCCAATGTGGGGCTCAATTCCATAACCCTGGGATTATGACCTGAGCCAAAATCAAGAGTTGGGCGCTCAACCAACCCAGGCACCCCTATGACCATTACTTTAAATCTCTCAGACATATTACTTATTTCTGTTTTGTTTAGCTCTCCTGCTGTAATTTTGTTCTGTTCTTTCATTTAGGCCATATTTCTCTGTCTACACATTTTGTCTAACATTCTGTGTCAGTTTCTTTCTTTTTTTTAATTTTATTTTGAGAGAGAGACAGAGAGATTGAGATTGAGACTGAGATTGAGATTGAGATTGAGATTGAGATTGAGATGGGGGGGCAGAGAGAGAGGGAGGGAGAAAATTGTAAGCAGAGCCATGAAAACCATGAGACTGTGACCTGAATCAAAATCAAGAGTCAGATGCTTAACTGACTGAGCTACTCAGGTGTCCCTATTTCTATTTGTTAGGAAAGTCAGCTATGTTTCATGCTCTTGAAAGTAGTGACCTTACAAAGGGGAGGTTCTGTAGTGCCCTGTACTGTAATGTCCTCTGTTCATCAATACCTGGTGGTTCAGGGGAGTGTCCTATGTGTGTTGCATGTGCCCAGCTGTTGTGGCTGAGCCGGTTTTGCCTTCATTGCCATCATCTGCAATGGCCCTCTTTGCCTATTGTGGGAAGGATTTGGTTCCTGTATTGTTAGTAGGTCAGTCTGGAGCCCCCTTGGAGTTAAGTTGAGTTAGACCAGGTGTTTGCCAAAGATGTGGTAGCACAGAACTGCAGGAGAATGTGTGGGCAGGCATGCTGCTACAGCAAGGTCAGAGATGGAAGAAGGGGACCTATAGCTACAGGGACCAAGGTAGGCTAGGTTGGAGGGGTGGATCCCCAAAAGCATGCAGGGACTGGATGTTAGCAAGGTTTACCAGGGTCTGCCATGGGATGGGACTGGATCTGAGACTGGGATGAAGGGGACGTGTCCACAGGAGAACACAGGAGTGTGGTTGAGCTGTTAGCAAGTTAGGTAAGGGGTTTTGGCACTGTGTTGGTTCCTGCAGGTGTCCATGTATGTAGGCTCGGGAGGCAGAGGAAGGATATGGTACCTATCAGCTCTTTTTTCCTAGAGAAGTCTCCTAATGACCTCAGCCTCTCCAGATGAGCTCTGAGATTAGCAAACAAATATCCCTCCTGTTTTCCCTAGATGTTTTCCAAACTGCTGCTTCTATACTGTGTTTCTGTGAGGCTGTTTGTTATGTTGTCTCTTTAAGGGAAGGGACTCAGTTTTCTCTTGCCCTCCCTGCTTTCCCATGAGCCTGCTGAGTTTTCAAGTGTCAGATTTTAAGCCCTGCTGAGTGCAAGAAGTCAAGAAACTTGGCTTGTCTGGTTTTAAAAGGCAAATGTTGTGGGGATTCATCTTCCCCAATTAGGCTCCCTGGTGTGAGAGTGCGTTTCTCTCCATCTCTATGCCTGCAGTGTTTCTCCCTCCCAGGAATAGTCCTGGCAGTCCATTTAGCTCCTGGTGTGTGTCTGCCCTTCCTACTCTTTTGGATATGGCCTCTTCTCTACCTTTATCTGTGGAAAGTTTGTTCTGCCAGTGTTTGGGCCATTTTCTGGCTTTTTTACAGTGATGTGGCTGTTATCTAAGTATATCCATGGAACAATGTGAGCTTAGGGTCCTCTTACTTTGCCATTTTCCCTAGAAGTGTCAAGCCTATACCATTTTTTAAATTTTAGAAACAGCATATGCCATACTTGAAAATACTGATTCAACCCATTTATGAAGTAACTCAGAAGGGTGTCAGTTTTGAGTCAGATCGAGAACAACAGATGGCTTTCCAACAGGATAAGAGCAGTTCTGCCTTTTGGGCCATAAAACCTAATAGATCCAATGGTACTAAAGGTATTGGCCTTAGATGAGGAGGCTGAGTGGAATCTCTGGCAAGGCCTAAGGAAAGTCATAACACATACTTGTGAGTTCTAGAGCAAGAGCATGTCATTTATGGCAAGAACTAATCACTGTTCAAAATGTGGTTCCTATTGTGGTGTTGGGTCTTAATAGAGATTAAGTGCTTGATCACTGAATGTTAAGCGACTGTGTAACTGGAGTTGCCTGTTAAGAATATTGTCAGACAAGTCATGAGTTTGGGTAAGTAGAGTCCATTGTATGACAGAAATGATAATTAGTGCTCAGGCCTAAGCAGATCTGGAAGGTGTGGTAATTTAGCTGAATAGGTAACACAGAATCCATAACTATCTGCATCTGTTGCATTGACATCTCTCCCTTAGCTTAGGTCTATAGGCTGTCAGGCTCTCTATGGCCTGAAGGAAAAGTAAAAAAAATCTGGGCTTTACCCATTATTCCTTGCCTTGTGCAATAAATTTCTTTGTCTTTGGTCCAGGAGTTAGGTCTTCTACCTGTATCTATGATACAGCAGAAGAAGTCAAATCAAATACCAGATCCAATTATATATATATATATATATATATATATATATATATATATAATATGTGTATGTGTACCTACATATTTGCAAATATGTGTAATAAGTATTTATATATTTGTATATGTGTATATACACAGACATGATTATCTCTAGATTATGGTGTCACAAGTATTAATTTCTATCATTTTAGCCTTATTTTCTATGTTTTTACAATTGACACATTATTTGCAATCAAGAGTAAAGCAGTGAGTATACTTTTTTAAAGTTCTTTATAACTTATTAAAAAAGAGAATTTATTAAAAAGAAACAGAGAACATGCGACCGAGGGAGGGTGCAGAGAGAGAGGAAGAGTTGCCTGACATGGGCCTCAAACTCACAAACTGCAAGTTCATGACTTGAACTGAAATCAAGCTTAACCAACTGAGCCACCCAGGTGCCCCTCAATAAGTGTGCTTTTAAGACTAAAAACAAAAAGCCCAAACAAAACTTAGGCCTGGTTCATGAATACATTAGCTTAATATGTTAGTATGAACTAAAATTAGAGTGCTCTGCACCTACTCAGATGTGAAAAACAATGGTGAAGGGAACTTCTCTTAGTGGGCAGAGCATAGAAGATACCTAGCCATCAACTTTCTGTTGAGCGGTGATCAGAGGTATGGAAATAATAACATATTCCTGGGAAGAAGTGAATGACTCAGCTTGTTGGTCAGCAGCCTGGAAAGAGGAAGATAAGTGTCAAGCAGATCTAGGGAAGAGGTGAATGGATGGTCCTATAGGAGTGGACAAAAAATGTGTGAGTCTTTGTGTTTCATGAAAATGTCCATTGGAGATTGTGGAAGGCAGATTCTAAGATGGCCCCAGTGATACCTGTCTCCTGTTATCCATATCCTGTGTAATCCTCTTTTCTTTACTATGGGCTGGCCTGGCTACTATATCTAGACAGAGTACTGGGGCAAAGGTGATACAATGCCACTTCCAGATTATGTCACATAAGAAAATTACTTCCATCTTGCTAGCAGTTTCTCTCTATCTTGCTGGTTTTGATAAAACAAATCACCATAGTGAGAGGGCCCATGTGGCAAGAAATTGAAGGCAGTCTCTAACCAACAGCCAGCAAGGGATAAAGACCTTCTGTGTGACTACTGCAAGGAATTGAGTCCTACCAACAACCACTGGAGCTTGGAAACATACACTTCCCTATTTGTGTCTTCACATGAGCTTCCTGCCCTGGCAGAGACCTTGTGGTAGAGGACCCATATAAGCCTAACTCACAAAAGCTGAAATAATAAAGGTGTATTGTTTTTAATTGCTAAGTTTTGGTATAATTTGTTATGCAGCAATCAGTAACTAGTGCAGAGAACATACATCACAAGATACATTAAAAAACCAGGTGGATAGGATGACTCTTCCTGGTAATGCCAGCCAGCTTCTGTCACCCTCAGATGCACACTGGGTCAGTGGCACAGATGGAGAATATGCTCCCTCTCACCACAGCTGACCTAATACTACTGGTGCTCGATGTCTGACCTGTCACAGCAGAGGCGAAGCTGAGCCTTCAGTATGCTACTGTCCCTAAAGGAGGCCAAACAGCTACTCAGGCCATTTGAGCTGCGAGTACTGAATTACATACCCATGCCTTGCATTCAAAGTTTTTAAGTCAAAGACTATGAGCAATTTCTATAAAACTTAGCTAATAGCAATACTAATTACTAAGTATGCCTCCTACTTATTATATTCATTCTTTGTTCCCTGAAACTTTGCTATTAAAATGTTTTGGCCTCTTAACTTTTACTGACAGATTGGCCCTATAATTGGAATCACTTTCCTAAAGGCATCACAGAATTGCTATTCCTTCAATTTAATTAAGCAACTATGAAATCCCAGGAACTCTAATTAAGGAGGAGTACAAATACAACGATTTGGATTGAAAGAACCTAGGAAAATGGATAGAATGCGTTTTTGTCATGTTCATACAGACCTCTCTGGAGTACTGGTTATTGATTTATTCTGCTAGTAAAGAGCAATACTTTGTTCTTTTGTGACCATTACCCTAAGCAAAACCCTTTTGAAACCAGCTAGGTGTACAGGTATTATTTCTGATTCTAAGGCTGAAGAATTTAACTTTGAAAGCCCCATGGTAGAGGCTAAAGGCTATCTGTGTAATTCTAGAGCTGATAATAGATTATAGGACTCTGGTTCCTCACTGTTCTTCCATTAGTCACATTGCTTTCACCCTCAATTTATTCACCATCAATTCCCATTGACATAGGCACTATACAAAACATACATCAAAATGGGACCTTGCTCTCAAGGACCTACCTTGGCAGCATGTAGAATCTATATCAAATAAATTGCAGAGATAATTTTCCATATCATCTAGGTCTTAAGGCTATGTTCCTTATTTTTATTTCTTTATACTTAACAAGAAAAAGAGCAGCTACAAATGCTTTCAGGAATAGAGCATTAAAAATTAATTAATACCTATTATTCACAAAACACTATGTTAGAAACACATAAAATGTGAAATCTTCCCTCAAGAAAGTTTTAGGCAAGCCAGAAACCTAGTACAATAGAAGACAGGATGAAGTAGGTTTTGTTAGAATCCCTTCCCAGAGTCTCCAAAAGACAGAAACATGACAGATGAATTAGAGGGCCATAGAAAATGAAAACCATCATGATGTCTAGAGAACATTTTGATTAGTAGTGACCATATTTTCACTGCCAGTGATGCACTTTATTATATTTTTTTATTTTCCTCAGCTCACATTAAAAATAACTTGCCTATCAAACAAATAATTAACAAATGATTAATGAATGCAGTATCATTGTTTGGCAATCAAATACAGCTAAGCAAAACTTGTTTATAGGATGGGGGAATATTTTATGGCTAAGGAGAGGAAGTGGACATGGAAGACAGTGAAGTCATGAGGAGAGAGAGAAAGGGTATATAAAGAGATAAGACCCTTCAGGAAATGGGAGGGATTCTGTACAATGGTTGGAGGTGACCCAGTAAAGATCTCTGACAGGTGGTCCTTTGGGCAAAATGAGAAGATGGTGGAGAGAGAGAAGCATGTTGTCAGGGAGAGGGTGACAAAGTGGTAAGGATGGGAGTTAGGGAGGGTGATCCTCTCAGGGCAGGGAGAGGGATGCTGAGGAGGTTAGAGTCGTATGGCCATGATCTCCTCAGGCCAGAAACAATTCTATTTGAGAAAATGAAGGAGGAAGGTGTAAGTTAGGGACTTAAATCAAGTGGACAAGGTCTAGGAACCCTGTTGACAGACTTGGTACAAGAGCATTTAGGGAAAAGAAAAGGGATCAGTGGACCCCATTAGGAGTCCAGCAGAGATGGGATATCATTATTCTGGAGCCAATCAACTGAGTACTCTGAGTTTGGTCAACAACTTTGAGCATTCTGGGAGAAGGACTGGAAGATCAGCTGACTGGGACCTGGGGAAGGAACTGTTGCTTAATGCTAAGAGTGCAAGAGAATCAGGAACTCCAAGTTCTGGAGAGGCACGATAGGAGAAGAGAGTTGATAGAGTGGAATGACGGGGTGGTAACAAGAAATAGGAATTTCCTATAGTGGTAGAGGTTGGGTTCAGAGAGTAGGAGAAGTAGAACAGGATGTTGGGGGGATTTACAACAGATGTTTCTTGTCTGAAAGGGGCATGTGTGGGTGCTGGCATGATGTGGAGGGGGAGATCTCTGAAGTTCAGCAAGTTCATGAATTGTGAGACTAGGGTGCCTTTAGAGGATCATTTGCTGGGATGTTGAGGTTGCTCAGGTGGCTGGAATGATAAAGAGACAAATGGATATCTTTCTACTGCAGAATGATCTTGTGGAAATATTTTAAAGCAAGAGTCATGATTGTACCATAGACCAGGCCTGTGATTTCAGATAAAGGCCTTTTTTTCTCCTTTCTTTTCTTTGCTTTCTTTTCCTTTGCTTCCTTCCTTTCCTCTCTGTCTCTCTTTCTCCCTCCCTCCCTTTCTTCCTTTCTTCATTCCTTCTTCTGTTTTTTTTTTTTTTTTGGAAAACATTTTATTTTCGAATACTTTTAAATTTTCAGGAAAATTTAAAAGATGATGCAGAGTTTTCATACCCGCTCATCAAATTAACATCTTACATTAGTGTGATATATTTATCACAATTCTGATCTGATTTTGATACATCATTGTTAACTAAAGTCCATACTCTATTCATATTTTCTTGGCTTATATCTCTTTTTTCCCTATTCCAGGATTCTATGCAGGATAATACATTACATTTAATCATCCTGTTTCCTTAGGTTCCTCTTGGCTGAGTTTTTCTGACTCCTTGTTTTTAATGGCTCTGACATTTGTGGAGGCTACTGGTCAGGTATTTTGTCCACTGTCTCACTACTGGGATTTTGTGTGATTTTTTTTTTATTATTAGAGTGAGGATATGGGCTTTGCAAGGAAGACCACAGAAGTTAAGTGCCATTGTCAACACATCATATCAAAGGTACAGGCTATCAGTATATCCCATGTTTGTCACGGTTGACCCTGCTCACGTTGCTGAGGTAGTATTTGTCAGGTTTCTACTCTGTAAATTTCTTCTTTCCCCCTTTTCCACACTGAACTCTTTGGAAGGAAATAACTATGTTCAGCTCACTCTTAAGTAATGGAAGTTATGTTCTACTTCTGTAAGAGCAGAGTATCTATATAAATTATTTGAAATTCTTTTTTTAAGTTTATTCATTTATTTTGAAAGAGAGAGAGCAAGAGCAAGAGCAAGGTAGGGGCAGAGAGAAGGGGAAGAGAGAGAATCCCAAGCAGGCTCTGTGCTGACAGATGCAGGGCTTGAACTTACTAACTGTGAGATGATGACCTTAGCAGAAATCAAGAATTGAATGCTTAACTGACTGAGCCACCCAGGCATTCTTGGAATTCTTCTGCACAGGGAGATGTATCTATTCTCCCCCATTTATTTATATTTATTTATTTATTATTTATATCAGCATGAACTAATGAATATTTATTTTATTCTTTGAGTTATAGCCCAATACCACTTTATTTATTGTTTGCTCAAATTGTTTCAGGTTTGGCTGTTAGAAGCTCTTTCAGTTGGTTCCTGTGTCCCTTTGACATACCTCCATCATTTTCTATTTGTTTGTTTGTTTTGAGCACTTCCTTACTTTCTGGCCCTACATTTTGCTACTGATTCACCCAGTATATTTTCTATCTCAATCCTTTCCAAGGAGCCCTGGTTCCTTTTATTGGAGAGTGGTATTCAAAATTATTACTGCTATTTGTATGAACTTTCATGTATGAACTGGATCTTATATTCCTCTCCAGCTTTAACTTCATTGATCCTCTTAGTTAATCCTTAGGTTCAGCCTCACTGGCCTTCCTGTCATTATTGGAAGGCCCAATGCTTCTTCCAGCCATAGTAACTTGTATACTGTTCTCTGTACTGAATCGTATTGACTGGCTTCGCTTCTTAACTATCTTTGCCTCGTTAATTCCTGCTTACTCTTTAAATATGCCCCTTTCAGGGAGTGCTTCCAAAACACCCATTTCAACCTAATTAGACTAGTATCCCCTTAGAATACATTTTCATAAGCTCCTATATTTTTACTCAAAATCACTTATCATATTTTGCAGTTATGTACCAATTTGTGTAGTTATTTTTTAGGGTCTGCTTAAATCAGTAAGCTATAAGAGACTATATGTTTTCACCATTATATTCACAGCATTGAGCACACCCTATAGCATATGTTAAGTATACTCTAAATAGTTGAAAATGAATGGAATACTTGACGAGCTATGCTGTGGAAGAGAGCTAGAGAAAAATATTTATTTATTTAGAACAGATCAACAGAATCCATAAGATAAGTTTAAAGAAGGGCAGCCTTTTTTTCAAAACAAATTTCTTATTACTAGAGTATCTGACTTGGAAATGGTCCTGATCATGGAGTAGCAAGCATCTTTTCAATGCAAAGGTTTACATGGAAAGTTGAAATTCATTAATGCCTGCAAGGGATTTAATATATTGATGTAGAATGTCGAACTGGGGCATCACTATGTTCCCTTTCAACGGTGTGGTATGGTGGAATGTAACACATGAAGGAGCCAAACTGATCTGATTGTATCTTCCCTCTATTACTTTCTTGCTCTGCGAACTTGGGCAAGTACCTTATCTTTGCTAAGCCTCTGATTTCTCATTTGTAAAATGGGGATAATAACTTTACCCATAGTTGGGTCAGAGTAAGGAATATTCCATGATCTGTATGAAATGTGTAGCACAAATGTTTCACACAAGAAGGTGTTCAATTAAGAGTAGCCATTTTTATGAAGTATATAGAAACTAATAAGTAGCACAGGATTTGGAAACAGGCACATGTGGTTTTGAATTGCTACTACTATTTGCCACCTATCCCATTTTAGCCAAGTTGCATATGCTTTCTAAGCCACAGTATCTGTAGCTGTAAAGTAAACATACTATCTATTATTTTCAAAGGTTCTTTAGAGGAAGAAGCATAAAAACAGATTGAACCTGCCCATGCACTCAGCGTATGCTTGTGGGCTGGATGACTTGGATGCCTTCCAAGGGCATGACCAAGGAATGCAGATGTTTGTTGGTGATCTCTGCTTTGTTTAGTGGGACATGAAAATTGAGGGTAAGAAATGAATGGCTTGGTGCAATAGAGAGGGTAAATCTAGAGACTGAGCAAGACAGGGTAGAGAGCAGTGTCAGGGAGATGAATATCTTGAATGAGGAAGTACTTAGGAGAGCAAAGAGGTATTAAGTAGTGATGGTAATGATGGTTTGCTATGTGGTGTAACTTTCTCTTTTGATTTCCCAAGAAATAGTCCATAACATCTCCATTATTCACTAATTGTTTTGAACTTGATTTTTTTCTTTTTTTCTTTTTTCTTTTTTTTTTTTTTTTTTTTTTTTTTTTTTTGAGAAGGAACATACCAGTGAGTCAGCCCTCAATATGCACCAGAAAGTATGAGAAGAGTTTGCCCACGGTCCTGGGTCCCACCCAGATTCCACTAATTGCTTCTAATTCTTGGGTTCTGAGATTCTAATATTTGTTCTGACATATGTATTACTGTGAGAATAGGATGAAATAGAGATCTGGAAAAGCCTGTAAAATATAAATTGATAAATATATGTAAATAAATATTTCTCCTTTAGTACTTACCTGAAGACCCAGAATCATAAAATACTGATAGATAGATAGATAGATAGATAGATAGATAGACCGCAGTAAAACATTCTGAAAATTTCCACCAACCTTCTTAGTTGAACTGTGTCTCATGTTATCAACTTTCCCAACCATCTCCTAACATCAGACTCTCATGAGGGGTGGGCATCAATCAACAAATATTGATTTAGTGCCCACTATATGACAAGAACCAATCTAGTGACTAGGGATACATTGATGAGCAAGATTTGCAGAGTGTTGATGGAGTTTCCATTCCAGTGTTTGCTGGTGGTGCTGAGTGGTGGAAACAGGCAAGAAATAAATAGACAAATGGACAAAATAATATAGATTACTAATCATCACTATGCCTGATACATTAATATAGTCCCTGGCACAATATCTGGCATTTAGTAGGTTCTCAGTAATTATCTGCTGACTAAAATGTATAAATGCATATTTGGAAACTAATTTCCTCTGAGCTTAATATTCTGCTTTTTCCAACTGATAACAATCTTGAGCTAGTATGTTTTATCTCAAAGATGCATTTTAATTATGGTTTTTTGGTTAATTCTGGACCAGAAAAAAACACTGAAATGGAGCGTTGGTAAAACCAGTGGGGAGCTGTTTGGGGATCAAAAGCTGTGGGTCACATTGTAGCTTACATTTACTGTAGCACCTCCTCTTTTTGAACTCAGCATCCATTTTTTTTAAAGCAGATGACGCAATATAGTGTTGGTAATAAGTGAAGGGAATTATAAACTCATTTTACGATAGCTAATTCTGAATTGTTTGAACATCATTCAGGTCATTATTTAATCTGTCTAACACAAGCTTGCCAAAGATTTAATTCAATGATGTAGACAACTCAGTCAGATGAATTATTTGCTTAAATGCTCGCTAAGTAAGATTGTAAAAATAAAACCTAAAGGGACCTCTTGAGGAGATCAGATATTTTATAAGGACTTAAGATTCTTGATAAAAATGTAATTCTTTGCAAATTCTCCATGTGCTCAAATAGTAACTATTTTCTAAGACTTTAACTCAGTAAGTATAATACTGAGCAGCACTAAAGAGTGGACAGGGGAAACAAATGGTTTTTGAAGATAGATCTCTTTCTCACTTCCTTTGGACCATGATTTGGCTACTTGATTTTTATAAAGGCAGTAATTATCTATAAAAGATGTATTAGAATATAATCTAGTATTTGCTTAATTAAAAGTTTGATGATAATACAGATAAGGATAATTGAAAGATTATTCTAGTTTTTAGAAAGATAACAGACTATTTGTTTATACTGATTAGTTTCAGTACACTCTAAATACTGAGGGAGGAGGGAACGAAACTTGTGTGGTACATAGAACTGGGAATCAGGTATCATCAGCTCTTCCAGTGACAAGCTACATAGCTTTGGGCAAATGAAAAAGTTATTTAACTTATCTGACTCTACATTCCAAAGCTGCAAAATGTGAGGTTTGGAAGGGATGATACATACTTTCCTTCTGGTTCTAATATTTGGTGATCTTTTTGATACCTGATTTGAGAGTTTAATTGGGGAACTGGAAAAGAACCATTTCTTTAATATAGAAGTAAGAATTTCTGATAAATTAAACACAATATGATATAATTCATTGTGTGTCCTATATCAACTGTACTTAAAATATTCTGACTTAATTTAAGCTTTTTCCTCCCCAAATGATATGTATGCAATTTGTCTTCTGGCTATTAAATACCAATTTAAGTTAGAGGCTTCTCATTTTTAAATTCTTATGAATTAATTATCATTCTCTTAATAAATTATTGGAAAGTAATGACTCAGAAATATAAAAACAGGTCTAAAGTAGCTACATAAAGTTTCTAGTTTAGCATTTCCCAAAATTGCACACGATGAGATTTTTGCTGCTGGCCATGAAGGAGAAACTGATATGAGACTTGCCATTCCACTGTGAACAATGAGAACATTAGACAAAATCCATGAAACAGTTGTGTTCAGACATTGGACAAGAAAGAGGCTTTTCAGTCTTTGACCCCTAAGGAAAGGGGGACAGATGAGGTGTATCCTGTGATTGCTTTGGTTTTCTTCCTGGAGGTCATTTAAGATCCATGGCATGGGACAGAGAAGTAAGGCACAGCATGGTGTCTTGCTGAGTTGTGAAATGAGAAATTTACTGGGTGGACTTATTAAGAGATTAGATCCTACAGAAGAAAAGATTGCTGAACTGGAAATCAGTAACAAAAAATCCAAAACGTAGCATAGTGAGAAAAAAAGAATTAAAAATGTTTTTTAACTTTTTTAAAAAATGTTTATTTTTGAGAGAAAGCATGAGTGTGGGAGGGGCAGAGAGAAAGGGGGGTGGACAGGGGATCTGAAGTGGGCTTTGTGCTGACAGCAGGGAGCCAAATTTGGGGCTCAAAGTCACCAACTGTGAAGTCATGACCCAAGCCAAAGTTGGACATTCAACAGACTGAGCCACCCAGATGCCCCAGAATTACAAATTTTAAGAGAGCCTCAATCATCTGATAGACAATATTAAGGAGTTTAGCTTTGCCAATATGTAATTGAAATTCAAGGAGGAGGGGGTAGGAAGAAATCTATTAGTAAAAAACAGTTGAAAAATTTTCCATATTTGATGAAGACTATGAACACACAAATCTAAAAATTTCACTGAACTTCTAGCAGGATATATACCAGAAAACCGATGACAAATTACATAAAGGAAAAAAAAAAGATAAGAATATCTTCACACTTCCTATCCCAAACAAAGGAAGCCAGAAAATAGTAGAAAGCTATTTTTAAAGCTATTAAGGAAAAACAATTTCAACCTAGAAATCTATATCCAATGAAACTATATTTCAAAAATGAGGACAAAATAAAAACTTTTTTCAGACAACTGGAGCTGAGAGAATCCATTGTTGGCAGACCTGCACTATAAAAATTATTAAAGGAAGTTCTTCAGACAGATGGAAAATAATACCAGATGGAAGCATAGATGTATAGAAAAAAAAGGCAACAGAAATAGTAAATATTAGGGCTTCTTCTTTTGTTTTTCTTAAAAAGATAATTCATTGTTTACTACAAAAAATACCAATATATCATTGGGTTTATAACACAAGCAAAAGTAAAATATATGATGGTACTAACACAAAGAACAGCAGGATAGGGAGATGACCATTTTAACATTATATGTGAAATGGCATAATATTTGATAAGCTAAGGATATAAATGTAAACTCTGCAACATACCCTAAAAAAGGTTGTATAACTAATAAACCAGCAGAGATAAAATAGAATCATAAAAATGTTCACTTAATCCAAAAGAAGAAAGGGAATAAAAGGAATGGAAGGGATAAATGGAAAACAAATAACAATGGGTTGAAATCAACCATATTGATAATTATTTTAACTATCTGTTGTGTAAACATAACATCTAAAAGCAGAGATTATCAGACTGTTTTAAAAACATACTATCTGCAATAACACTTAAATATGAATCCATAGATGGCTTAAAAGTAAATAAAATCTGTCAAAGGAAAGTAGGAATAGTCATATTAGTATCAGACAGAGTATTCTCCAAAATAGAGAATATTACTCAAGATAATGAGGGAAATTTTCCTAATGATTGAGAGGTTAAATCGTCATGCAGACCTAACAAATCAGTGCATCTAATAATAGAGCCTCAAAATACATGATGCAAAAACGGGCAGAGATGAAAGTAGAAATAAATTAAAGTTAACATTACATTTAAAGATTTCAAATTCCTCTCTCAGAAACTGGTAAGTTAAAAGTAAAGATAGACTCAGGAAGAATATTGATTGGAACTATTAACCAACAGGACTTGAAAGCATTCCACCTGAGAACGGAATGCATATTCTGGGCAACACCAGTTGTTGATAAAGAT
Source organism: Cryptoprocta ferox (assembly GCA_028646485.1). Taxonomy (NCBI): domain Eukaryota; kingdom Metazoa; phylum Chordata; class Mammalia; order Carnivora; family Eupleridae; genus Cryptoprocta; species Cryptoprocta ferox. Next base: position 68,740,426 of record CM053575.1, read on the forward strand.
GTGAAACAACTAGAACACTCATGTATGTAAAATGTGAAGGAGTGTGAAATGATTCAACACACTTTAGACAACAAATTGACAATTTCTTTGAAGTTAAACACACCTAATATATGACTCAGTAATTCTACTCTCTGATATTTACTCAAGAAAGTGAAAGCATATGTCTACACTAAATCTTATACACAGATATGCTAGCAGCTTTATTAATAATAATCTGAAAATGAAAACAACACAAATGTCTATAAACAAATTCTGATATATCCATACAATGGAATACAAAAGACTGTTCAGCAGCAAAGGAAGGAATGACCCACCAATACGTGTAAAATCATGACTGAATCCTAAAAACATTATGCTAAGTAAAGACATAAGAACCAAAAAGTATATACCATATATCATTTACACGGAATTCTAGAAAAGAGAAATCCTATCAACAGTTGCCTGAAGTTGTGGTTCTTTCAGGGACTAATAGTAAAAGGGCACAAGACAAATTTTTTAGGTGATACAAATATTCTGTCTTTATTGTGATGGTGCTTACACATGAGTGTATGTATTTGTCAGTACTAATCAAACCTTAGGGCACTTGGGTGGCTCAGTTGGTTGAGTGTCTAACTTTTGACTTTGGCTCAGGTCACGATTCCTGGGTCATTGGATTGATCCCTGTGTGGGGCTCTGTGCTCTCAGTGCATGGAGCCTGCTTAAGATTCTCTCTCTCCCTCTCTCCTTCTCCCCTTCTTGTGTGCTCTCTCTCTCAAATAAAAATAAAAACTTTAAAAATTAAAAAAAGAACTAATCAACCTTTATACTTAAAAACAGCTATCTCTTATTATATGAGGGAAGTGTATTCCTCAATACCTTTGATTAAAGAAAGAGATTTGAAAAATTGATAAGGGATGTTTACCATGTGTGGTCTAAGGAGAATAATTTTGACCAAATATATTGAGGAACTTTCAATTTCAACAAATTAGAATTTTTTTCTATAAGAATTCTTATTTAGTAGTTTTTTTAAATTTTTTAAGTTTATTTATCTATGTTCAGAGACAGAGTGAACAGGGAAGAGGCAGAGAGAGAGAGGGAAAAAGAGAGAATCTCAAGCAGGCTCCACACTGTCAGTGCGGAGTCCCACGGGGGTCTCAAACTCAGGAACTGTGAGATCATGACCTGAGCTGAAATCAGGGGTTGGGCACCCATCTGACTGAGCCACCCAGGTGCCCCAGCAGGCTTTTAAAATGTAAAATCTCTAAGACATTCTCATGTTTTTAGCCATTCCCAAGCTGTTAAATGGAGCATCTTCGTGGAATAATTTTCTCTGTAAAATGTTTGAAAAATACTTCTCTATTTTAACCAGACATTATGTGAAAGGCGTATGTGAAGTAATTTTTTTTTCTTATCATCCTTAGTTTCATGTTAGTGATAGAAAGACTGCTGTTGTTGCTGCTGCTGTTGTTGTTGTTGTTGTTGTTGTCGTTTTTTTCTTTTTTAACTCTTCTGGTCAAGAAGAGGATTATTAGGAAAAGATGTTGTAGGTAAATGGACAAAAATACTGTGGTACATCCAATCAATGGGATATTAGGTGCTAAAAAGAAATGAGCTACCAAGTCATGAAAAGACTTGGAGGAAACTTAAATTCATATCACTGAGTGAAAGAAACCAATGCGAAAAGGCTACATACTATATAATTTCAACCATATGACATTCTGAAAATGTCAAAACTGTGGAGGCAGTAAAAAGGTCAGTGGTTGCCAGGGGCTGAGGGGAGGGAAGGGATGAATAGGTGGAGCATGAAAGATTTTTAGTGCAATAAAATACTCTGTAGGATACTATAATAGTGGTTACATGTCACTATATATTTATCCAAATCCATGGAATGTACAGCAGCAAGAGTGAATCCTAAGGAGAACTACAGACTTTGGGTTATGAGGATGAGTTGGTTATAAGTCGTTACAGACAAGAGTTGTAACAAGTGTACCACCCTAGTTGGGGATAGTGAATGAGGCAGGCTATGCTTGTGTGAGGGCTGGAGGTATGTGGGAAAACTCTGCACTTTCCTCTTAATTTTGTTATGAACCTAAACTGCTCTAAACAAATAACATTTTTAAAAAGAAAGGAGAAATGTTGTAAGCATTTAGAAGCAGAAGCATTGATTTTTTTAGACTTCGTGAGTTCACCAAGATTCAATCATCCAAGGTAGAATCATTTCCTTCTTTGGTGGGTTAGGTGTATATGATACATGTTTGGATTTTATTATGATGTCAGAATCTCCTGTGATATCTTTGTGAATATCATAGGATGATTTAGTATAAATAGAGTGATTCATAGGAGGGCCAAGGGCTAGATTCAAAGGGACAGTGTTTATCTGAAGGATATTTCTGTGAGGAATAGGACACTTCCTTCAACCTTGTATATGTGAATGTGTGCTAATATGGTTTTGGGTTTTTTTCTTTTTTTACATTTTAAACAAGGCCACGTTGTTGTTTTTTTAAACAAATTCTTGCATTCTTTGAAAATATTTTAAACAATGACATGCCATTCAGTTAATGATCAGAATTTTATAGAGTTCAAAGTTGAGAAAAATATTAGTTAAAATATTTGATGCTAGAAATATTATCCATAAAGAAATCAAGTGACTGAAATAACAGATAAATGTTTAGAAGAAATAAAGGTTTTAAATAGGTAAAGGTAAATTTATGTCATCAGTTTTACAATAAAATAATTGTGCTAATGAAATGTGATACATAAAAGGATTTAAGGATTTTAAGGTGATTGTAAATGGAATATAGATTAACCATTGACATATATCACCAAAATGCCAAAATTAATAATAATTATTATAGTTTATTGAATATCTACTATGTGCCAGACATTGTTAGGAAATTCACACACATTTATCTGTAAGTCTCATGTCCATCTTTAATTTTTAAGTTTAAATTTTGCCATTTTGTAAATTTAAATTTAAACAGGTTAAATAACTTGCCCATACAGCTAGTAAGAGTTGGAACTTGATTACTCATCTCAGATCCTTCATTCACAATATTCATAGTCTTTTTCCATTTCTGCCTTGTTGTTAGTATGATCTTAAGATACACTAAGGTGAAAAGAAATAACTAACATAAAGAAAGGATGTATAGGCACATTTTAATTTACACTATTCAAAGGCACATTTGGGGTTTTCCTTTTAAGAACACCACAGTTTAAGAGGAAAGCTAAAGTACTTTTAAGAATACAGGCAACCATAGAGCTTTAAATTCATTTTACACGAGGAATCATCAGAAGAACTAGGGTTTTTGACCTGGACAACTGTGGACTGCGTTGGCCCATGGTGGTTGCCTTCAACATTTGAAGAACTCTTATTTGAAAGAGAGGTTATATTTTTCTTTGTGAATCCACAAAGTAGAACTAGGACTAATAAATGACAGAATAATGAAATCAGATTAGGATAACGTAAGAATTTTCCAGGAAAGCTGACAGGTGTACTAAGATCTAAGAATGGTGGTGAGCTGTCCGGCACTGGAAGTGTTTAAGCAGAGGGTAGTCGATCACTTAGTTGGATATCAGCATGGAATCACTGGCAGTCTCAGCTAACTTTTAAAGTTCCTCTTAATACTTAGAGTTTAATTTTATAGAAACAGCAGTAAATTAACTGGGTGGAAGCTAGTATACATTTCTTACAAAGTAATTTTGTTGAATACCTTCATTATGAAACTAGATTAAAACTGGAACCAGCAACAACACACCTGCAGGTTAAAATCTGGCAGGCAGCTGTTGGTAAAGAGAGAAGAGGATTCATGTATTGTCCCATCCACTGTTTTAAGCACTTGCCAAACAATAATTATTTACTTTTGGACAAAGATCCCTTGTGTGTATTTTTAGCATTCTTTAAGGAGCTGACTGCAAAATGTTTTCATCTCCATCTCCAGGATGAGTCTTTGAGTCTTGGCAAAGGAAGAAGCCAGGAGAACCTTTACTCTATAGAAGGTGAATGTTCTTGGCTGTGATGGAAGTAATTCGGCAGTTCCATGGGCCTCATTCTTTCCATCTCACACATTGAAAAGACCTCCCAGGACAGCTGCCAAGACATCCAGGGGTCCCTGTGGCCTCTGCAAGCAGCACTCAGGATACTTTGTGGAAGGCATGGCTGGCTTTCATGCAGCACTCACAGAAGATAAGATATATGCGTCCTATCGCTCCCCCACCCCACACACCCTCAAATCTTCCACAGACAGTTTGCTTTATTGATCTATGACATAGTCACCATCTACCTAAAAGCATCTCAAAGATCTGCATTTTGCATGTTATACCCTTGCTATTCAAAGTGCAGTCTGTGGATTAACATCAGCATCAGCATCTCTGGGAGCTTGTTAGAAATGCAGGTTCTTGGGCCTCAACCAGGCCCACTCAACCGGAATCCACATTTTAATAAAATTCCTGTGATTTGTATGCACATTAAAATTTGAGAAGCACTATTTTAGACTACCTGCTCATGATCTTACACATTTGATAAACATACCGTATGGTTTAATACTTTCTCACATTGGTTTAATTATACTTTTTAATGCTTCAAGATGTATCTCTTAGTTTGTGGTTAGTGAGCTTTCTGGAACTATTGCCTCAACTAGAATTTTCAACTCATCCTTTACTCTCAAGCCTCATAACTGAATTGGCCATCAGTTATAGATCTTTTAACCTGCCTCCAACTTGTTTCTCTTCCACCTTCCAGGTCTGGATCAGGCTTCGTCATTCAATCTGGGCTGTAATTATTGCCTTTCTGCTTCTGGTTTCTCTCAGCTCTCATTCATTCTCCAACTATGAGAAAAAGGTAATTTTTATTGAAAGCATTGTTCTAGGTCCATGTCCTAACTTCTTAGTGTGAATTCACATTCTTCTCTAATTAGTCTCCAATAACCTTTTAGCTTCTTCTGTTTTCTCATTCCTACCTTAATTCTAACCATAAATTACTACTGGCCATTTGTGCATTTCTTTTGTACTGAAAGCTCATCCTCATGTTTCCTCCTTATTTGTCTTTCTAGATTCATCATAAAAATAAAGTTGTGCATAGTCTCCCCAGGAAGAATGGATTGTTTCTTCTGCTAATGTAACAGTTTACGTGTATGTGTCATCATGTACCAGTGTTACTTATTTTCTTATCTCCATATACTGCTAGATTATGAGTCTCTTCAAGGCAAGAATAAGGGAGACATTATTAGTGCTTAGTTCAAAAAAATAGGTTCTGGAATGAAAAATTATATCAAACTTCATTCTTTCCTTACCACTGCATGACCCTAGTGAGTTACCCCTCTCTTCAGTTTCCTTGTGTATAATTACACTGTATTGCATGGACTGCGTAAGGATTAAAATAAAATATGAAAGGTTAAGTTTACATGATGTTTAGTTCATAATAATAACTTTGTTGTAGAAGGAAATGGTATATTGGGTGGTCATCAAGGAAGGGCAGGGATTTAACTATGGAGCGTGATATGAATTTAAATTCTAGAATAAGAAGGCAAGTGTGAGGGTTCATCATGGGGAGAAGGAAGCCCGATAAATATAACTATGATACAGGGTTAGAGGGTTCATAGTGACCTACCTTATTGCTGAGTTCCCTGGCCTAGAGTTGCTGAGGACTGACCCAGTGACCACAAGAGGGTGGGCACAGGTGATGCAGAGCTAGAGAAGGAACCACATCCCTATAAAGTGACCTGTAGTTACCCATATAAAGTGTGGGGGCATGCTTTCCATTTTGTTTTTACTGTCTTCTCTGATTATATCTAGTATTTCATGGGTCTTTATATGTGAAGTTGTCCATCCTTCCTCCCTTCCTTCCTTCCTCTTTTTCTCTTCCTGCTTCCTTCTTTCTTTCCCTTCTCACCCCTTCTTCTCTCTCTCCTCTTCATTCTCTCTGCTGAAAATGCCAGAAAGATTGAGCAGAATTAGTTTAGTGACAATGAATATTTGCTCAATATACACTCAATTAAAACCAGCAGACAGAGCATACACAGTTGGAGACAATTGCCTGTCACTATCAGCACAGACAGATTTGAACTAATATTCTAGAAAAGAAAGAATGGCCTGCCACTTTCTATGAGTCAAGTGCTGTGATTCTGATTGAAGAGGACAGTGTTAAATTGGAGACATAATCCATATAATAAAAAAAAAAAAGTCTCAAGTCTTAATTCCTAACATGTGTCCTGAGAAGGTTTAGTCCTGGAGCACTTTCTTATCATACAGCAAATTCTTATTCATTTTGAAGAAAAGTAGGAAGTGGAAAGAGATGCATTTCTTGGCTTTCAGCCTGGGCACCTAGGACTCAGACAGACTCCAGGATTTGGGAGTAGAAGAGCAGGGAGCCCAGCAGTAGACTGAGCTCAACAGCAGTCTGGTCATAGCCCTGTGCTAGGTTGCTTTCAGAGGTTGCTGCCACATTTGAATTCATGAACATTAATTTTTGCTACACCTAACTATATATATTCTTTTAGGGAATCAGGGGATATGGCATAGGATTACGTGGAGTTTTTTGCAAGAAAAAAAGTAAGAGCAAGAGTCCGAAGCCCACCTGTGCCAAAGGAAGAGTGGTATTGACTGAATCACATGAGAATGTGGTGTTGTGTGTGATGAGCATAATTAGGACAGTAAACAATTTTACTTGTAGGGGGACATGGTGCTGATGGGCAGATGACAACATGAATAAATAATGTGGTAACTGTGGATGTTTTTATATGAATTTTTTTATGCTAGAGTAGTGACCAGGTTGTATATTTTATTTAGACGTCTAACATTGTTTTGAGTCTTTTATTACTTTCAAGTGCGACCCAAAATTCTAGGATTTAAGTGTGCTGGAAAAAAAATAGGTTAATAAGCATGGAAACAGTGTTGTTACCTCTTTTGTGTTTTTTTTCTTAAATTTGTGAGAAATGAAGGGAAAAATTGGATTCTTATTGCATAGAAACTATATGCCAGGCTATGCCAGGTATTTTGCCTAGGTTGTTTCATTAAATCCTCAAAATCATTAAGGTAGGGATTAACATTCCCATTTTTTAAATAAGGAAACCAAAGTTTCAAGGAGTTGAATAATATTTTTCAAGATCACAAAGTAAGCAAAGGTAAGATTGAAATCCAGATCATCTGGCTTTAAATTCTAAGCCTTTCCTTGTTATTATTCATGTTTGCTTAATCTTGTCACCCCTTTAGATGGAAACATAACATTGTCTAATTGAACTATATATATATACATATAATTGAACTATATGTATATATGTATATACACGTATAGTTCTATTTGTTTCTATAACTCTTAGATTACAGGACCCAGAATCTCAAGATATCCTGAGACAGGATAATCCTGAGACAGATAATAAGGCCTGGACTCTTATTATCTTCACTACTATGTGACTTTAAACAAATACTCTTAACCCTTCAGTGATGCACTTTTCTAATCTGTAAAATTAGAGGATTTGGACCATTTGCTTTTAGTAACCCTTTTAAGCACTAATCTCTATGTATATATAAAACTTAAGTATAGGGGCTTCTGGGTGGCTTAGTCAGTTAAGTGTCCGACTTCGGCTCAGGTCATGACCTCGTGGGTTTGAGCCCTACCGCCGGGCTCTGTTCTGAGAGCTCAGAGCCGGGAGCCTGCTTTGGATTCTGTATCTCCCTTGCTCCCTGCCCCTCCCCCACTCTTGCTGTATCTCTTTGTCTCTCAAAAATAAATAAACATTAAAAAATTTAAAAATCTAAATAAAGCTTAAGTATAAGGAATTCTACTTTAAATTCTCTTTGGGTACCAAAGAAAAAAAATAGAGTAGAGAATTGAGCAACACCAGTGAAAATCTTTAGGGAGCATAGTTCATGGCTTAATTTGGTTGGAGCACCATGTGGTTAATGGTGGGTGAGTAGGACTATGAGGTAAGTTCCTTTAGCAATAACTACAGCTGAGACAATGTTGGACTTGATAAAGCAGAAAAAGTATGGGATTTGGAATAACGGATACCTGAATTGAATCCTGATTTGATCAATGATTAGTTACATAGTTTGAGCATGATTCTGAGCTTCAGTTTCCCCCTCTGTATCTTGGGAGTAATTGTGATGCTCTTGGGAGAATGAAGAGAGAATGGGAACTACCTACCTAGTACATGACATAGAACATGGTTATATGGATGGTGCTTAATAAGTGCTACCTTCTTTCTCTTCTCTATGCGTGGGTGCCTGGCACAAACTGTACAGAATAAAAAGCTGAGCCACATCAGCACAAAGTTCCCCATTGGACATCTCTGGATCATCAAACATTTATAGGGAGATCAGAATTACAGAAGAGTCTAGACTGACTCCATTCCCACTTCCTGTTCCAGAAGAATCCCTTTCCCCCCGTCTTTCTAACAGTCCCTGAGTAATCTCTTTTGCATTTTTAAGGGAAGTTTGTTGTGTGCAGACATGGAAGCCTGGCCACACACCATGGATGTTTGATTTTCCTTCTCCCTTCTTCTCCCAACATCTCTCATGAGGAAGCCTTAATCCGAGCTGTTGCCAGGTGATGAGATCTCCACATTCCTTCCAGCAGCTGCTATTTATGTATGGTGTCTGGTGGTGTTTTAACACCTGGTTCAATATTTACCTGTGGGGGCTTCACTTTACTCTCTGACCTTATTCACAGAATGGAGCTATCCAGAAAATGATACCTTGGGGATTGTTATTAAGTATCTCCAAAGCAGACCACTCAGTATTCACCCATCTTTCCAGAAAGATTCTTTCAGGTAGCAGGTTCTGACGTGAAATCCACTGCTATCTTTTTTATTTTTATTTTTTCTGGACTCTTGATGCTGTGAGCACTAGGAACATGATGAATTAATTAAAAGCACATCTCAAGTTTGTGGGTAACTAAAAGTTAGAATCAAGGAAATGAAGTATTTTATTTGCCTTCACTTTACTCTCTTATGTGTGAAGAGAGAGAAGAAATAAAATAAAACTCTAGATTCTTAAACTCTTCCTCAGCTGCAGTGGTCACCTGCAAAGTCATATTGATATAGCACCTAGCAATAAATATATTGTTTTCAGATACATTATTTCATTTCATCAACTCTATGTGCCAGCACAAGGCCGGTATTATTATTCCCATTTGTAGATGGAAAATAGATACCTAGAGTAGTTAGAGAACTTGTCAAGCCATTTAAAATCTTTGTTGAATGAAATGGGGAATAATTAGGCAAAAGAAAACATATACAGAAAGAAGCACATATGACCACTTAACAACCAGATGCAATGATGGGACTATTATCATTAATCCATTTTACAGATGAGAAAACATGGCTAACAGTCATGTCTTGATTTGCCCAATTGTATCAGATATTTCACACAATAATGGACAGGATGCAGTCATACATTATTAAAATAAAAAATATTGTGGTAGGAACTATGTCCTGTAGTTGGGAGCATGGACATAGGTTCAGATAAGCCTGTCTTTCAAACTTTGTTCTACTGTGGGCAAGCAACTTAACTCTTCTGGTTTTGATCCTAGTTGCTAAACATTGATCCTAGTTGCTAAACACCTCAGTTTCCTAATTTTTAAAATGGGAATGAATACTGTCTGGTTAGCACCATTGTAAGAATTAAAGTCAACAGCGTGCCTACTGTGTGGTAGAGACACAGCATTGGCTCATACCCTGGAGGGTTTGTGGTCAGTGTTTGCAATTCCAGGAAGGTGCTCCCACAATTTTGGTTTGTCTCAATTTTGGGCTGGGCCTCAGGGAGTTGAGGGGAGAGAAGAACTGGCTTGAAGCAAACTACCTCTACATGCACATAGTCCTGGCTTTCTGGCCAGGTCTACGTCCTATGTAATTAGAATGACATCTCAATATGTTCTCATGTCTCAAGGAGTCTTGCTTGTATCACATGTGTATTTGAAAGTTATAGCTCCAGAACTATAAATGCTGAACGGTCTCCAGGTAACTTGATGCCATGTGGAGCAAAGAGCTTGCCTTCAAAATGCTGCCAGGAAGATTCACTTTTTATAGCACTTTTTATAGGAATTCCCATGGAGAAGAATTCTCAGGAGAAGAATTTGGCCTCTTGGTTTGAAGCACATCTGTTTCTTTGAGTTGTCAAAGAGCAAGTAGTCTATAATAATTGAGAGAATGAGGTAAATGTGAAATTGGAGCTGGACAAAGTCAGGAGAAATTCAAACTGCAGACAGCTTTGTTTATCTTTCACAACATCCTGCTGGTTCATAAATTAGATGGAGATTTTTCAAATTATTCAAAAATGAAAAACCAGTGGAATCCCAGTGGAACTATGTTAATCTAATTAATTCTCTTTATTCAGAGTCTACTTACTAATTTGTGAATGTTGTAGGACTCTTGCTTTCCCCACTTACACCCACCCAATTGTCTACCTTTTGGTCAGTTCTCTTCCTAACCATGTCTCCTGTAATGTGTGAGTAAGAAGGCAAAAGAGATCCAGTAAATTAACTATGGTGGAATCCAATATCTTAGTCTCAGCATTAGATAGGCACTTAAGAAATGTTTACTAGATGAAGGAAATCTACTTATTAAGCCGTTCTGAACTAATTGAGTTCTGAAGCTGCTGTAGATTTTGTTAATCCATTTTTATTCTCACTTGCTATGTAGGTAGCTGATTGAGCCATCAAAGGTCACACTTAGAGATTTTCTTTTGGGCTTCAACCCTTCTTCATATTTCCATGATGGCCTGTAGGTGAGAGAAAATATTCAGATTTGGAATTTTTAAAAAAGTCATTTGTAACTAAGCCAGTAAACATATTCAATTATCTTAGAAGAAATTTTTATCTTCTGTGAGTTCTTAAATAACAGTATTTGTGTGTCCCCCCCTTTGGCAATTATCACATGCCTTCCATTGTACTGCTTTGTATATATAGTCCCATCTCCCCCACTAGACTATAATTCCATCACCTTGAGAGCATCTTTGTACTCACCTTTGTAACTTTCAATAAAACTTAATGCCAGACAAATTTGTAATTTATAGCATTTCTGGTAACCCTATTAAAATAAAACCAAAAAATCAGATGAAATTAATTTTAATACCATAATTACTTAATCCAAATTTTTTACTCTCAAGTAAGTAATTATCATTTTTATATATAAATGATATAAGAAATTATTTGAGACATTTTATATTTTAAAAAATAGGAAGTCTTCAACATCTCATATGTATTCTACACTCGTGGTACATTTCCATTCCGACAAGCCAGACTTCAAGTGCTCAATAGCCACATGTGGCTTATGTCTACCATATTGGACAGCCTGACCTTAGAACACTTCGCTGTGGGAAGTTATATAGCACTCTGCTATCAGAATGGAGAGCATGTGGGTCCAAATCCCGGCTCTACTGATTCTCTAAGCCTCAACTTCTTCATCTTGAGAATAATATTAATAATCAGAACAATACCTGGAACATGGTAGGTATTCAAAAGGCATTTGTTAAGTGAATCAAAGTATTTTTCATTTCATTTTTATTGTTTGAAGGTTGAAAGAAATAATGCATGTAAAGCCCTTAGCACAGTGGATGGCACATGGAATCTCTTCAATAAAAACTAGCCATTACTGTTATTAAGATAGTGTCTAGACATAGAACATATTCAATAGATATTTTCTTTTTATGTATGCTAGCCAAACTTTTATCCATCCTTGATACACATCTCATAGAGAATCTTCTCTGTGAAGCCTTCATCCACCGCAACTGAGTGCATATGGATCTGTTCTTCCTCTGCTCTTTTATAGAACTTGATTAATCTTTCATAAAATTCCTTATCACATTATAATTTAAGTATTTTTGTGTTTTCCTTTTCCTATAGATTATAAGCCCCCATATGCAGGGCCATTGTCTATTTATGTAGGTATCAGTCATTATGCACCACAAATTAACTGGACATGGTGAGTGCTCAGTATATCTTTACTATATAAGAAATGAACACATTCATGTCTCTGTAGCATGAGATGTTGAGATCTCTTCCAGAAGAGAAGCTTGTTGGATTGTTTTTCTGGTCTGAACTCTCCTTAGAAATAAAAAAAATATGGTGTCAGGTTTGAGTTTCTTCTCAAACATTTATTGAGCTGATGGATATTTCCTGAGATATTAAAACTCATAATTAGTTTTAATAGGACAATTATGGGCCCTAAGGAGAAGATAAAGTGCCTATGATTGCCAAGCGATGGAAATTTTATAAAAAGCCACTGAAACTAATGTAACAGACACATCTAAACTGAAGATAATAACTTCCTTTTTCATTGTGGGTCACAGCTGTGTAGGGCACCAGCTAATTCACGAAAGGTGTACAGTTACTCAGGATTTAAACTTAGATAAACTTCAAGTCTGCAGCCGCCAATCACAGAACATTCTTGGTATTGGTCAGAGAAGAGCTGTCACTTGAAGTCTCCTTTTGCTCCTCAGGTTTGGTCTTTAGAGGCACATCTGCATTGGCCCCAAGAAACTTGTCTCTGTGGCTAATGCTCATTTCTTAATGTCCTTCAGATAAAGCGGAAGTTGGGTTGAGGTCAGAATCGCTGGTGTTAGGTCAATCAGTTTTAAGTATGGTAAGATTTTGTAGGAAATTTAAATTTTGTTTTCTCTTGCTGTTTATTATGCCTGTCCTTGACTTCCATCCACACCTTCTTAGTTTTCTGGTACAGTTTAAACAAAGGCAAACAGTTAATTTAATGAACAAATGTTTACTTATTCCACTGAAGATGGTACCACTATAATTAGGCAATGGGGCATAGACATAAATGAGAAATGGCCTGCTTTTCTTGTGTGGCAGAAAAGATAGACAAACACAATTGGAAGAGAGTGTTATAAGGGCAGTGGCAGAAGTTTGTTCAGATTGCTATGGGAGTATAGAGTAAGGACAATTAGTAGTTGTTACAGATTAGATAAATGGCAAAGCAGAAAAAATCATCTGGCTCTGTTTCTTCGTGGCCAAGTAATCCAAAGTGGGTGAATTAACCTATCTAAGCCTTGATTTTCTCGACTACAAAATGGGGATCATAAAAGTATTTGTCTCTGTGGATGGAGTTGACTGGAACTATATGAAGGGTCACTAGGCAGTAAGAGGACTGGATACACAAGCTAATGTATGCAGAGCACATGGCACAGTGGTAATGTTGAGTAAGTATTTGCTATCACTGCTATTATCTAATAATGAGATGAGTCTTTGAAGTGTATAATGTACCTACATTTTCTGTAATTGTACAGACTGTGATAGAATTTTACTTTACATTTAGATCAAGGTATTCTGGCAACAATATGAAAATTTGTAATTTTTTTTTTCAAATCAGGATTTTTCTAATTCAAAGCCATATGGGAGACTAATTCAGGGAACTTGTTTTGTCTATATGAAGAGATATAATTTAAAGCTTGAGATATTGGTGGAAGAATAGTTAGATCAATGAATAAACAGTTCAGGGGCAACTGTAGTTTATAAAACAACTTTAAATATAATAAAGAAGGCATCACAATTAATAAAAAAAAAAGAACAGATTATGTATTACACTGTTAGGAAATTAGCTATTTTGAAAAGAATATTAGTATATATCTCTTTTTCAAAGCCCATGGAAAAATGCTTAAGGATTAAGATTTAAATATTAAATACACACATATAACAAATATAACCAAATACTCTTTGGTTAGAGAGATGACTTACATTGCTCTTAGATCAAAGTCTTAAGTTTTGAATTCAGTTTGAAAGACTCTCTGGTCTCTGCCTAATTTTCCATTGTTATCCATAATCACTCTCCCTCTCTAGTCTATGTTCCTTCTCTAGGGGAGTTCTCTCAGTTCCCTGAATATGTTGTGCTCTGCCCTGCCTGCTGGACTTGACTTTGTTTTTACTTTATCTGGATGCTCTGTTTCTCCTATCCACACTCCCTCCCTGAATCCTAAGTGTTACTTAATAAACCAGTTTAACCTTCATTTTCTTACATGTTATACAGTGTTAAATACCTTTTCTGTATGATCACGTGACATTCTGAAAGTGTCCTTTCATAACATCCTCATACATGTAACTGCAAGTTACTGTCTGTCACCTCAGTGTACTATAGCTAATGTAACGCAGAACCTATGTCTTTCTGGCTTACTGCTGTTACCCTAGTTTCTAATCATTGCTTGACACACACTGGGCACCCGGAAACTATTAAACCAAGTGAAGAAACCAAGGGAAATAGAGATTTAGTTAGATAAAAATTAAAACAAAACAAAAAGCTTTTGTGCCATTATAAACGATTGCAAAAGATAAATGATTTCAGAATGGTGGAATAAAGAACTTTCTACTTTTTTCCCCTCTATTCATAAATTGCACCCAAAATAAGGAGAACTAAAATCAAAACACGAACAGCATCTTCAGTGGAACTCTATGGCACAGAGGAAAATGAAAGGTAAATGCCTACAGAGTATGGTGCCAATGGGAAACCCTCTGAGCTAGCCCACAAAGTTCAGTAAGGTCCTGGAATTGGAGCCACCAAACACAAGATAAGGGCAAAGGGTGTAAGTGTGGGTGTGTTTCTGGAAGACTTGTTGGAAACAGGATTTGCTTGAGAGTCTTTTTAAAGAGCAATTAGATCCCTAGATGTTTACTCCTGACCCAGAAGAAGCTAGTAATTGTGGTGGAGTGGAACCAGGGAGTCTAGAGGGAATGGCAGGCATGGAGAAATGGGACCTGGGACTGATCTAGCAAGGTCCCAGGGACTAATTGACTAAGTGCAAGTCTTCTTGTTGGGCGGCACCCTGTTCCAGAGCTTAGTAGCCAGGATGATACTTCTCAGGAGAAGTTGAGAGGAAACTTCCCTGGAAGACTGGCATTGCCATGGAGAAAAGACTAGCAAACCTTTAGCCATCCCCATTGAGAAAGGAGCTGGCCCCCAGATCACCACACACTGAAATACACCAGTTGACAGGCTTTGCTTTACACCCTCCCCCGGAACCTCCAGTTAGCATTTTTCTGACCCACTCAGGAAAATATAGACTGGCAAAGGTCATTAGCATTTGAGGAAGTCTCTCTCTAACACTGAAGGAAGAAGATTAAGAGTGTAAAAAAAAGAATAAATAAATAAATATAGATGCATAGAGAGAAGATAAGAGGAAAATTTGGAGTAACAGAAAATACAGGAAGAATAAAATTTTTAAAGGCAAATGAAAATTACCATAATCATCTTTGAAAAGACATGAAAATATATTGTATTCATGAAACAGGAACAGGGTGCTGCACAAAAAAAGACCATGTAGCAAACAAAAAAAGGACTACTAAAATTTACAATTTTAAGTTTTAAATTAACATTTTAATTTTTTTACATTTTTTAACATTTTTATTTATTATTGAAAGACAGAGAGAGACATAGTATGAGCATGGGAGGGGCAGACACAGAATCGGAAGGAGGCTTCAGGCTCTGAGCTGTCAGCACAGAGCCCAATGCAGGCTCGAACTCACAAAGCGTGAGATCATGACCTGAGCCAAAGTCGGACACTTAATCAACTGAGCCACCCAGGCGCCCCTTAAATTAACATTTTAAATTAAAATAAAGTGCCATTCATTTACTTGACAAACACATATTGAGGGCTCATGATGTTCAGGGCACTGGTCTAGGCACTGAGGGAATAAAAGCCCTTGCCTTCTGGTAGTTTGTATTCCAACTGGCAGAGGCAGATTATAAGCAAATACATATACAGGTAAAACATAGAGGCTACCAGCTGAAATGATAAGTGCTTTGGAGAAGTAAGATAGGATAAGGAAGAAAGCACTAGGAATGAAGGGTTGCTCTTTTATAAAGTATGGTCAAGGAAGTCCTCACTGCTCAGGTGATATTTGTGCAGCGATCTGAAGTAACTCAGATGGTGAGCCATGTGGATATCTGTGGGGAGAGCATTCAAGCAGAAAGAAAAGCCAGTGCAAAGGCCCTGAGATGAGACTCTGATTGGATTGCTAGCAAGGAAGCTACTAGACATGGAGATGATGGGGCTTTGGCGACCTCAGAAGTGACATAGGCCAGATTATGTAAAATGAACTTGACAGACACAATGGCCCAAACCATAGAAGGTGTTCTGTAATGTCTTCTATACTTTCCTGAAGTTAAATACATAGATAATATGATCTACTTGTATGTATAATTTCTAAAAGACTCATGTAATTTCCTAAGGGTAAAAATATGTGAGAAATTTCTAAAAATATATGTAAACCCTAGTGTATGATTACACCAGAAGGCATAATGAAGTAATCAAATGCTTTATTTATAATCAGAATCACTATAAACATGACATAAACTTATAGATTGATAGAAATAGGATATTATGGGTAACTCAATATGATGAGTGACATTGTCATTGATGGCATGACTTGGTGAAAAGAACAATTCTTGATCAAGTTCCAAATGAAGTGTTGTATAATGTCCAGAGAGGCCGTCAGAAAGTCATGTGGGAGGCAAGGAGATTCTTTGCTGTGCTATGCATTGCAGAACATCTAGCAGCCCTGCCCTGCTCTCTAGATGGTAAGAGTGCCACTCGTGGGAACAGTAAGATTCCCCTGGAGAATTTTATAAAAGGCAGTCTTCATTACACTACCACCCCCATGAAGAAACATTGACCTAAGGCCTTGAGATCTATTTTAAGGGTTTTTGACATTGAGTAGGGAGTGGTATGGAAAGATACTGAGAGATTTTTATCAGAGGAATGATATCCAACTTGTGTTTTAAAAGAAGACTTGTATTGAAAATAGGCTCTAGTGAGGAAGGGGCAGAAGCCAAAGATTTCTTAGGAGGCTCTGCCATCAGCCAGGGTGGCTCTAGCTCAAGGTGTTGGTTAGAAGTGGCTGGATTCTAGATATCTATATCTAGATCTAGATCTATATCTATCTATATTAGATGAAACAGGATTTATATCTATATATAGATATAAATATAGATAGATATATCTCTATATATATTAGATTAGATTAGATGAAACAGGATAATATATAAATGTATTAGATGAAACAGGATTTGCTAATGAGTTTTATGTGCAAATGATAAAAAGAGATTAGTCAAGAATGGCAAAATTAGGCATTAAGCTTCTCTGAGGCAGTGTTCTAACACATTTTGATTCTTTTGTAATGTTTCTTGGCAGAGAGGCTGATCCGAAGTCAGGTTTTTGCAAAGATATGCCATTGTTTGTCAGTAGTCTGCTAAGTTCAAGGTTCTTCACTTTTGCCTTTCCACACATCACCCAGAGCCACCAATGGGGACCAGAGCTATGGCTCTAATATTAGAATGAGTGCTCATTTTAAGTTTCTCTAACGAAGGTGCATACATGGTCCAATACTGCAAATCGCATTAACCTGATCAACATAATGTCGTCATTCCACTACCTGATCATCTTACCACGGCACAGATGGTAAACTGGAGACAGAGCTGAAATGAGTTTTCTAGCCCCCGAGGGAAGAGGGTCAAAGCAACACAAAACCTCTGTTTTTCATGGACAATATCCTTCAAGCCTAGAAGCTAATCACTAAAAACAAATCAAATTAAGAAATTAAGGTGAGTTATTATAGGGTAGTTAGTGTTTAAAACTCTTACGTCTTACAGCCCTGAAAAACCAACATGTGTCAGTGGCTGGCTACAACAATCAGGGAGTAAAACTAAAAATGACCTTCAGTGGGTTATAAACTTCCTCCAAATCATGTGTTGTCAGTAAAATTCATGTGAATTTTGCATCTACTCTGCATTATTTCTATTCTTTCTTAAAATAGAAAAGTTATAGCTTAAATTATTTTCTATTAACTAAGGTTTATGTATTATTTTTGTCTCATGTCTTCTTATACACATAATCTCATGTATGCTGCAAAGATAGCAAAGCACATTTGTATTCAATTGGATCAAAAAGATGGCAGAGACAAGCAGAGTAATTGAGGAGAGTCCAATAAAGGTGTTATTATGTTTGTGAAGGCATTATTTTATTTTATTTTTTAAAAAATGTTTAGTTTTGAGAGAGTACAAGCAGGGGGAGAGGCAGAGAGAGGGGAACAGAGGATCAGAAGCAGGCTCTGTGCTGACAGCAGTGAGCCCAATGTGGGGCTCAAACTTATGAACCATGAGATCATGACCTGAGCCGAAGCTGGATGCTCAACCAACAGAGCCACCCAGGTGCCCCTGAAGGCATTATTTCTTTGTGACAGGCACAAAGAAAACCAACCCACTACAGTGGGTTGAATGGTACCCTCAAAATATTGTATCCCAATCCCTGGAACTAAAAATTGTTTTAGATAGCAGAAGAGTAAATACTACATTGTAAGGAAACATATGTGTTTATGTTAAGGATGTGGAGATGAGGATGTTATCTGGGATTATCCAGGTGGACCCTAAATGCCTTCACAAATGTACTTATAAGAGAGAGACAGTGGGGAATAACACAGACAGGAGATGCAGAGGCAGTGTGAAGATGGAGGGAGAGCTTGGAGTGCTGAGGCCTTAAGTCTTAAGCCAAGGAATGTAGACCATTGCCTAAAGCTCAATAAGGCAAAACATTTATTTTCCCCTAGAGCCTCTGGAGTGTAAACTTGGTGATACCTTTGACCTCAGACTCCAGCCTCTGAAACTGTGAGGAAATACTTTTCTATTGTTTGGAGACACCCAATGTTGTGTTGACATAGCATCACTAGGTCTGGAGTGTCATGGGAGGGAGTGGCTATTGACACTTGGGGACAGATGTACTGCGGGCCTGGCTGTAGCCCCAGAAGAGAGCCCATTGACAAGTGGTATGACTTTTGGTAAAGGAATATTCCCAACTGGAAGGGAGCCGGGGGTATGAATATCCTGACCTCTGCTTCCCTCTGTCTTACCTTACTTCTGTGACTCCCACTGAATCCAGTTAGAAGCTTGGCATCAGGACACCCTGGTTGATGCCATTCGTAGAGATCAGCCTCCCTGAAGGGAGTGGAGTGGAACAGGATGGACAAGGGTGAACAGAGAATATCCAGCATAATATCTGTACTCCATGTTGGTCACTTCAGTATGGCAAAAAGATGGGCTCAAGAGTCAGGAGACTTGGATTCTAGTCTTTATGTCATTAGCTATCTGTAAACTTAGTCATCCCTGGGTTTCATTTTTCAATCTGTAAAAAAATAATATTTGTGTTGAAACTTTAGAAATTCGTCAGCCACTCAGACTTAGCAGAGGGGACTTGGGTATGCTACTTGACTGGGCAGATCAAAACAGGGACACCACCTCACGTGTTTTAGTGCTGTGATGATTTTCTAGCCTTTGTGCAAGAATCTACTGTTACACACCAGGAGTGGAAAGTGAAAAGTGTTCCCAAGATGAAGGGAGGGAAAGAAAACTCCCTTGTTCAGAAACACTGTGTGACTTTCTTTCTGTGTCCTGCCTGTGCCGTTTTCTATGCCCCCTGCCCCATCCTCTACCCCACTTCACCCCAGGCCTCTGGAAATCAAGTCAGAAGCCTGTTCCTCAGGGATGCCTTTCCTGACTACCTAAAGTAGACCTAATCTTAAAATTTTTTAGGCCACTTGCGCACTTTGTGCATTTCCCTATTATTTCACTGATCTCATTGTTATTTGTTACTATACTGCATGTTTGACACTGCCCTTGGAGAGCAAGCCCCTTGAGATTAAGGAAAGTGTTGTGTTTATCTTAATTCTTAGCACAGTGCCTGGCACCTACTGGGTCTTCAGTATTATTTATTAAATGAATGAATAAAATAGCAACAACAACAACAAAAAACAACCCTGAAATTTTCTAAGGGGATGACTTTCTCAGAATCTAGATGTACTCAACTATTTATATTATGTGCCAAGATTCACTCTAGAATTGAAAACTAAGTTAGTCAAAGCCTACTAATCCAGAATGGCTCCCTTACTATCCCAGTGTTTTCCATCTACCAAAGTTTCCCCCATAGCATCTCAGACAAGTATCAGTGCAGAATATATCACAGTACATGAAATCATCTTCTTTGTGTAAGTGTCCCCCACTATATTGGAAGCCCTGAGGATGGAAACTATGTCTTGCGATATTCCTGACACATATCAGAGTGTCTGACACAGAATAGATAATCAGTTAAGTTTATCAAAACTAACTGAATGTCTACATAATTGAAGTTAATTTCATTATATTTTTAACAGTTTCCACAGCATGTAAGAAATGGCTAAATGAATTATTACCAGTTTTTGACAGTGTGTTTAGAATTGTATGATGTGAATTTAAAAAGATAAGTAGCATATGCAAGATTAATTTTTGGAAGAGTCCCAGGAAACAATGCAAAGAGTCGTTCACTGGAGTGGCTGAAACTGAGAAACAGTGAAAAGCTCAGAGGGTTTTGGACCCCGAGAGGCATGGCATATGCACGAAAACACATATAGCACTTTCAAACAGAGCCCCAAAGCGAAAGTCACTAGGGTAGATGTTTTAAATAGTCAGCATTGATTTGTGTCGAGGCCGCTTCTCCACTGGGCATCTCTGTGTTGCTTGCTCCAGTGTGACTAGCAGTAGGAATTTTTAATTTAACTACAGGTAGTGAGTCTCTCCAGCAACATGAGACAGACAGCTAATCTTTATAATGGCAAGTGCTTGGGGCGCCTGGGTGGCTCAGTTGGCTGTGCGTCCAACTTCGGTTCAGGTCATGATCTCACAGTTCGTGGATTCAAGCCCCGCATCGGGCTATGTGCTGACTGCCAGCTCAGAGCCTGGAGCCTGCTTCAGATTCTGTGTCTCTTCCTCCCTCTGCCCCTCCTCTGTTCACACTGTGTCTCTCTCTGTCTCTCAAAAATAAATAAATGTAAAAAAAATTATAATGGTAAGTGCTTTATGTGAACCTTCATGTATATTAGTGTATTTTCTCCTTCCAATAATTCTGTTATGAAGTTATTTTATCCTTAATTTATATGAGGAAACTGAGGCCCAGAAAGTTTAAGTGACTTGTCTAAGCTCACAGGACTAAACATATAGCTGGAATGCATACCAATACTTCCTAATGACACAGATAAAGGTTATTTCACTAAATTACACTCCCTTCCCCAAAAAAGTTGCTGAAGAATGTCAGTCTTCTGGTGGATTCAGTACTCTGATGGATCAGGGTCTTCCTTCTCCCTCACATTGATGGAAACAAATGTTAATGAGCCGGAAGCCATGGTAACCCAGGGCTTCCTCTCCTATGTGACCACTCCAAGGTTTCTGATGTAGCCCTTTGTCTCTAAGCAAGTTTATAATTTACTATTATGATGGGGACTAAAGACACAGAAATATAAAGAGAACCTTCTGAGACGAAGCTCAAAGAGAAGTTTTCTCAATCTAGCTGTGTCCTTAAACCTTTTTTCTCTGACTATATCTATGTTAGACAACAAACAGGAACTAAGTATACCAGGTGGGAGACTCAGATGCTTAATGACAGGTGATAGAAGTAATGAGGATCTATTGCATGCTGTCAGGCAATGTGTCTTCAACCCTCAGCTTCTTGCCAGGGTTGGACATTAATCAGTTGCCTCCAGGTTCTGAGTCTCTCTGATATGGTGACTGTCATGCCCTCTCATTTGCCTCCAGTTCCCTTCCCCTTGCCCTTTCTCCTGCCAAGTATATTTGGAATGACATTGAGTGATTCCAAATGGTACTTTTTGATTGATCCATTGGGCAGTGTGGTTGAAAGAGAAATGAAGTGGTGGACACAGGTGATCAGCAAGCACAGTCTGAGAAGAGGAGGAGGAAATCTAGTCTGTTTGGGTCTCTGCTAGTGAAATACCTAACAATTTTGTTAACTCCTACTCTTAGCTGGCCTGGGATTTTTGATCTCTTTTATCTGGCTTAGCTCCTTTTAGGAACAAAGTGGGATGGCTGTTGACATTGTAGCATGAGTGTGAGGCTGACAATTCGTAGGAGCAGTGGGAGTGCCGTGCAATATAACAAGAATGGACTGTGGACCCTGTGCCTTCACGCCAGCTTGGTCTTTAAAGGTAGAGACCCAAATTCAAATTTCTACATTCTCATTTTATAGCTTTATGACTTTGGAGAGATTACTTATCTCTTTGAGTTTCAATTTCTTCATGGGTAAAATAATAGCACCTGTCATGTAGCATTGTGAGGATTAAATGCTTTATAATGTGACAGTGTTTAGCATCTACAAGTGATGATTAATACTTTCTTTTTCTAACATACTATAGTCTCAACATGACTGCACATCAGAATTGTCTGGGGAACTTTTAAAAATGCCAGTGCCCAGGCCACACCCCAAGTCAATCAATAATGAATCTCTGGTGTTGGGCATCAGGATTTTTTAAGGTCTCCCTTGGTGATTCTAATGTGTGACCAAGGATGAGAACTATTGTTAAGCTGTATTTTAGCCCATAAAATTTTATCTTGTGCAGACTCTGTCTGGATAAAAATGAATTATGGAATGAAGTTAAATGCTGTTTAAGTTCAGTCACATACCAGGTGTCTTCCAATTCCCATTTTATAGGTAGGCAAACTGAGGGGTTCAAGGGTCTAGAGTAGTATATGATGGAGCTGAAATTCTGATGCAGAGGCTCTAAATTTCAGAATGTGTAGTTTCTTCTATGCTTGGGTCTCATCCTTTCTAAGCTAGTTTTGTGGGCTGGAGTTTGAATTTAGTTCAGAATTTGCTTTTCTTGTTAAATTATGGAATAAGCCCTGTAAGAAGCAACCAGGTAAACATTACAAAGTATTACTTGCTCTTTCCCCATTATCACACAGCTAAAGGATGTTACAGCCGGTAGAGGCAGTTACCAGACTGGGCAGAGGCCTGGAAGTCAGATGTGCACACAGAATCTGTTCTTACTACCTATCACCCAGGTGGTCTTGGGCAAGCCACATGCCCTCTCTAAGCCTTCCATGTCTCATCTGTAGAAAGGTAATAGACTATTTACAGATAAAAACTTGCACATAGATGTTTATTAATAGCTTTATTCATAACTGTCCAAACTCAGAAGCAACTAAGATGTCCTTTGGTAGCTTTATGGGTTAAGGGGTGAATAAACTGTTAATACATTCAGATAATAGAATATTATTATTCACTGAAAAGAAGTGAGCTATCAAACCATGAAAAGGCATGGAGGAAACTTAAATGCATAATACTGAGCAAAATAACTAATATGAAATGGCTATATACTAGATTATTCCACTGATAAGTCCACAAATCTATGAAAACAGTAAAAAGATCAGTAGTAGCCATGGATTGGGAATGGGAAGGAATGAATCTATAGGGCACAGAGGACTTTTAGGGCAGTGAAACTACTCTGTATGGTGTTATATGGTACATGTCATTACACATTTGTCCAAACACAGAATGGACAGTACCAAGAGTGAACCTTAATGTACACTGTGGACTTTGGATGATTATGCTGTGTCAGTGTCAGGTCATTAACTGTAACAAAGGTACTACTCTGGTGGGGGCTGTTGACAAGGGAAGCAATGTGTATGTGGAAGCAGAGAGAGCATATGGGACATTTCTCGGTCTTCTGTTCAATATTGCTATGAACCTGAAAGTATTCTAAAAAATAAAGTCTATTAGAGAAAAAAAGCAATAAATTAAAAAATTAAGATTATATCCTCCTCATTTTTTTTTGAAGGTAAAATTAGTGAAATGTGTTGAAACCTCATGCAGGGCTCCTTATAGCCCCTTATACTCTTTCCCAAACAAATTCAAGGCAAGCCAGACACAAACCAAGGAGGAGTCTTCTCTGATCTCATGGAATACATTAGGTCTCCAAGGCTACAGAGTAAAAAGCATATTGGAGAGAAAGAAGGGTAGTGGCCAGTGTTGCAGGCTTGCAAATCCTCCACCACGGGAGCTTCTCAACCAGTGACCTAGTATAGTGACAAGTATAGAAAGACATTGACTTCCTCTGTTCTTAAAGTAGCCAAGAAAGGCCTAAGGTGGCCAGAGCCACAGGCCATCCCCTCTGGCCCACAGAGTCTAGTCTAGTCTAGTCCATATCCCTGCGTTATGGGATATGATCACAGTCTTTGTGGATTTGGATGAGAAGAAGACATGATAAGTACTGATTTCATCTGTCTTGTCCCCTCACTCACCTCCACTGAAATCTATCTGGTACTAGGGAGGCTCTGGGAAGAATATTCTCCTTAGCATTCTGTTGGCAGTTCTAGCCACAGGATTCTGGAAACCTGAGATGACTTACCATTGGACTTGGAAGCCGTAGGAGGGCCACTGAGGGCTAATACTGATCCTGGAGATCCTGTGCTAGGTGATAGTGACACTGCCCAGGTATCTTAATTCAGGCCCAGGTCTGCAAAGAATGCTGTGGAAGATGGTGGCTTTTATCATCATAGTGGAGGTTTTGTGCTTAAAACTTTTTATTACTATACAAGGAAGGACAAATAACTGGCTACTGGAGTCTGCCCTTCTGAAGGAAAAGCAGAAAATTTTTGATAGGTTTAGCTACATTGAAAAAAGAATTTGAAGACATTAAATCAACTGTACTAAAATTTAGCCTGAGAACCAAGTCTCAGGTCTAACAAACATAGAGACCATGAATAAAGAGCTTAAAAGCTAAACCTTTCTTACTTTGTCTTAAAATAAATTCTTATAACAAAGCATGGAAAGAAGAGGAATCTACATGTTTACAAGTTTGGCTGGTGACTGACACTACAGGTAAGAATTAGTCCTCAGAAGACTCAATAAAGCAAAACCAACATCAAGTATTTGCAATCAAAATATCCCTTAAAACTCATCAGGGAAAAGGAGAAATAATTTGGACAGCACTAACAGAGGCTTGGGAAGGAATTTCTAATCTTCAGAGAAGCATAAAGGTGCTTTCATAAGAACTTCAAAAATGGAAGGGAAGATCAGGAAAACTTATTAAAGAAGGAAAAAATGTTTCAGAGAATCCTTCACTGCCTGAGGAGCAAGTTCCTAATAATAGAGAAAGTCAGATCAAGGTTCTAGGTAAACCTTGCTAAAGATAAGCAGTTGGGCTGCTATTTTGGGGAAATACAACATGAATCATGGGAACATGGAATTGGATATATTGAAGGCATCCAAATCTAGAGAGTTTTTGAATGTGGTGCAGTTACATACTTATTTATATCATCTTGAAAGAACAAGTAACCAAATGCACATGAAATTAACTGGAGTAGCTGAAATAATCTATCTACTGAAACATTGAATGAAAAGTTTCCAAGCCAAGAATGTTGGCTTCAGTTAGAAAACACCCAGTTAGAAAGGGAGAGGTAAAAGTTCCAGAAGAAACACCAAGTACTACTGAATCAAGAAAAATAATTGTGTATCTCATACCCAATTTACAGAGAATTCACACTATAAAGAGAAGGAAAATCCTTCCAAAAAAGATGAAACATCAGTAAGGGCATATGAAGACCTGCACACTTATAAAATTCCACTTGACATTGTTTCAGGAAAACTGGGAAGAATAGCTCGGTAAGTAATATCAAATCTGTCTGCTTTCTCAGGAGGGAAAGATCATGATATTGGGATGACAGCTATCAGTTGAGAACTTTGAGAACATACCGGAAGAAGATATATACAGCATTCGAAATTTGGTTGAAGGAGAACATAAAGGCACTGAAAAGTATTCTTCCATTCTTCATGTTCCAAATGGCACATATGGCAGAGTCCCGAAAGAAATTATCAGGAATCTTCTGGATGACCAGATCTCCAAGGGAGGAGGAGCATCAGGCTGACATGGTGTGGGCACGAAGGGTCCAGTGCCCAGGACTGATCACCTGCCTCCAGTCTGACCAGCTCCACCCTGAGTTAGTAGGACCTCCACAAGAGAAAGACAGGGCTTGCCTTGGTGCTCCTCATGCAGGCAGAAGTTCAACAGCTTCCTCTGACTCAACCCTCCCATGTCATAGGGGAGCAGCTGGCACAGGCTCTGGTTCTCCACACTGTTCTCCAGTCAGAGGTCAGATGTAGAAAAGGGTTCCAGGAGGAAGTCCGTGGGAAGAGAATATCCTGTCCTTTCCCTAACGTGGAAAGTGACAACAAAGCTCCCTAGGAGTCTGTCTACAAAACGTTGTCCCTGATGCAGCACTGTTCTCCACTGGCAGTATGGAATGTCAAAACATCAACCACTAGATTTGCCTGTCTGTCCACACAACCTGGAAGCACAAATGGATCACATCCAAGTTGATCTGCTTCTACTGAGTCTACTTTGAAGATCCAGAACAACAGCAAGATGTTTTCATCTCTCTCTACCAAATATTCTTTTGTCACTTTTAGTATTATTCTGTTAAAGGACTATATAGTGGCTCAATTTAAAGCATGATAGGCTGTAATTGTTAGTATAATATGCTAGAGCTTTAGAATATAATATAAATCTTGTAAGTTAATTGATTTCATTTTATTCAATTCACAGATAGCATAATTAGAGTATTTTTGTTGTCATTAACTAAAATGAGCCAGTTACATTTATTCAGTATATGTACTCTTGTACATAAAATCAGCTATAGTAAGTGTTTTACATGAAATGTTTCAGTAGAAACATTTCAAATTTAAGGTTTATGTCTATATAACACAGGCTCATTACCCTGTGGTTATAAGATTAGTATTATTTACCATCATAAATTTGGTATATAAAGCCAAAAAACTTTAAAAAAGGCATAGACCTACATTTCTGAAGTTACCTTTCTCATTAGTTATATGCATGAAAAATTAATTACCCAGTATTACTGAGTTATTCTGGTAGTCAGTAGACAGAAAGTAAATTTTAAAATGCCACACTATTATCTGTTTTTATAAAGATCTAGCCCCACTCTGTAGTTACCAGTAAACATGCAGAAATGTTAACTTTCTCAGCAAGATAGAAAGTTCATATTATGGGTGGGAGCATAGTCTACATTTCCTGAATTCTGATACTATTCTTTTCTTTTAATTTTTTAAACATTTATTCATTTTTGGGAGGCAGAGAGAGACAGAGCACGAGTAGAGGAGGGACATAGAGAAAGAGGGAGACATAGAATATGAAGCAGGCTCCAGTGTCCAGGCTCCAGGCTCCAAGCTGTGAGCACAGAGCCCCACGCAAGACTGGTATTCACCAACCATGAGATCATAACCTGAGCCGAAGTCAGACACTTAACCAACTGAGCCACCCAGGTGCCCCCTCATACTATTCTTTTTCATGTAAGTGATGGTCTCTATTCTCCATCTATCAAGGTGCCTGCTAGTCATGAAATATGTCCTATACTTAATATAATTATTAGCAACTAGAAAATTAATTCACAGTGGACGTATACATTTCCATAATTGGAAGATGCAACATCATTTACTGCGTTGAGGGCTCTTGTAGAGTACCTGCCTGTCAGATCACCTGAATAATTCTGTTACACTTTATTACAGATTATTATAATCAGTGTATCATTTGGTTTATATGGGGATTATATAGTTAATATGAGGTTTGGGTTAGGAAGAAAATATTTCATTCAATGCTTATTTGTACCCAAGCTTAGAACTTTGAGTATTAATTGAGACTTGAATTGGAAGGCTTATAGAATATTTAATTTCAGGATTTGGGAACTTATAATAAAGGCATTTTATTTTTCAGCTAAATGTGTCTGCAAGGTCAATGATTGTTATTGAGAACTGCAATTTCTGATAATCCCCATGGTTTGGCAGAGAATTCATTCCAGGGAGCATACTCATGCATGCCTTCAGAAGGAAATAGCCTGGCATGGATTTCTGTATGTGTGATGTGTGACCAGGGACCTAGTGAGTGTATGGAGACTGAAGGATTATTATGTTTTCTATTATACATGGTCACTGTTCATCAAATACATTGCAGTGCCTGGTCACTGTTCATCAAATACATTGCAGTGCATCAAAAAGAACAGGGGCTTTGTGCTGAAGTGCGGTGGGGGGTTTATATGGAAAAGTCTTATAAAGGAACCCTGAAAAGGTCAGTAACAGGAGTAGGAATTGGTAGAATGGGATTCAGTTTTGGCAAGTGCAATTTGATACTTATGGGGCAAAATAATGTGCAGTACAGGTATTGAATGGATTAGAAAAACCTGGAAAGTACTAATGGTGAAAAAGACCTTGAAGCCTTGCTAGTAGATGATAAATTAGATTTGGATTTGTAATGGACAAGCAAAATAAGCTGATGCTATTGTTGGCAATGGAGATTAAGTAAAGTACCACATTATTTGAGACATAAATCTCATGTCTTAAAAAAAACTATTATTCTTATCTTGGTATTCCCTTTTCCCTAATTTATGAAGCCCACCTCCCCTGGATTTTTCTGTAGTGTTGGAAATGTTACTAGTTTGGTGGGGGGAACAGGCCCGCAGAGCATGGGGTTTTATTTCTGGGACGTCTCATTCTGTAGCTACATAGAGCATTTAATGGGGTATAAATGGCTTCATAGTTAACAAAAATGTAATAAAAGAAAGCAGATCCATCTTTTCTGAAGTAAGTCATTTCCATTTCCCTACTAATTAGATAAGAAGAGACAACCTTTTTCTGGGTAAGAAAAGACCAAATTCCGTAAAAGACTCAACATGAGCCCCCCAGCATTGCAGATACATCTGAATGCCAGTTGGCAGGTAAAGGATTTAGGATTTTGTGTTCATGGCCAAGACCAAATGGCATGTAAATGGTTTATCTAGTGCTCTTGCCTGTCTTAAGGAATTAATGACTGGATGTAAAAAGTTGAAAGTGCCAATTTGATTTGACTAAAAAGATCCAAGTAGTCCATTTGTCTGCTGTACCCTGATGTCCACACATTGTTTTTGATAATGGATTGCTTATAAATGATTCTTTATTCGGCCCTTTCTAGTGTATATATGTGTGGTAATGTGTAGAAATTGTTCTCCAAAGTCTAAAAGATTGACTGCTATATTTAAGCGTAAGAATTCTGAGCAAAGTTTCCATAGGAGGGTAAAAGATAATGAAACAATTATATACTGAGTCTTTTAAAGGATTTCTATTTATACAAGAAAAGTGACCAGAGAGATCGAGTTTTAGATAATTTAAGAACAGTAGAACCAGGGTGCCTGGGTGGCTCAGTCACTTGAGCATCAGACTCTTAATTTTAGCTGAGGTCATGATCCCAGAGTTGTGGGATCAAGCCCCACATTGTGCTCTGCACTGAACATGAAGCCTACTTATGATTCTCTCTCTCTCTCTCTCTCTCTCTCTCCTGTTGCTCCCCTCCCCTCTTGCATGTGCTCTCTAACAAATAAACAAACAAACAAAACTCTAAGCCTCCTTTTATCTCAAGGGTTCTTTTAAAAAACAATAGAACCCCAAAAAATGTTGGTAGGGGAATCACCGTTGCAGTAAAATAAACTTCCCTCCTCTTCTCTGCTGTATTTTATGGCACACTTACATTGCATTTATTTATTGCTCCATTTGTTGAGTGTCTTTCATGTATGTGATGTTGATGTACTAGACACTAGGGTGAATATAGAAAAGCATAAAACCTGGATTTTTTTTACTCTGGAAGAAAAAAGAAAGAGTGGTAAAATGATGTGCAGACCAGTGGAAATTGCTAGTGTTTGTTAAACACTCTGACCGTAGCGAGTTATGGTCTTTAACCTCTCTAAGATTCAGCATCTTCATCTGTAAATGGAATAGTAGTGTCAGCAAAAAAAATATTTTTTCTTGCAATTAATTTTGTGATGTGTCTATATACTTACTCATGCAATGCCCTATACCTAGTAAGCACTCCATAAATCTAAACTCTCTTCTCTCCTTTAAATGACACTATGTGACAGTACGTGGTGATTGCTAAAAGTACTCAGAAGGGAAATGTTTGAGTGTAATGAAATAGAAATAGCTTTGCTAAAGATATGAACTGAAAAAGAGAAAGATGAGCTCCATATCATACATTTTTTGGAATAGATCTTTAAAACCAGAGAGATCCCCAATGACTAGACATTGACACCTTCTTCCATGAATAAGCCAATGCAGCTTTGCGGAGGAAAAAGACAAGTGTGGAGAATGTAGTATAGTGACTAAAAGGCCTGTGCGTTGGCATCAAAAAGAACTGTGTTCTTCCCTGGCTCCATCAATTACTTGCTGTGTGATCTCAGGAAAGTTACATAAACTCTCTGAGCATCAATTACCTCACCTACTAATGGTAACCACTTCAGTGGGAGACTGTGAGAAGTAAAACAATTAATTATATATAAGGTGCTCAGAACAGAGCTGGACAGGCACTATATAAGCCTCAGTGTAAATTAACATCTCTAAACTCAGAATGCACTTTACGATAAAAAAAAATGACCAGTTCTATTAGTTGGAGTATCCTAGAAAAGAGAGCATGAAGCCAAAAGTATACATTTTCTTTTGGGTAGGGTGGTGGTGAGAGGTGTAGCTTGTGGTCCCAAAGAGTGAGCGAAAAGAAAGTGAGTCAAGAAAGGAGAGACATAAAGCAAAAATGGGGAATCTATTACTACACTGACCACAGCCTCACGAAACACCCAGAGAGTTCTAGATCAGAAAGGACGTGACTAGAAAAGCTGTATGCAACCACTAATTCTCACATTTCTGTATGTGGAGGGGAATAGTGAGCAATTTCCTTCCTCTCTCCTGTTTTTTGCTGGTCAAAGTTTGGTTTAATTCCCGCCATATCTGGGGTGTGTTATCTGATGTCTCCACCAGGGACAAGAGAGCTTGGAGGGATCTGAGTGGATCGGACCTCAGTGCTGGAGCTATGGAGGCCCCACCACAGTGAGCCTGATGGACGCCATGCTGAAGCTGGGTGTTTGCACATTGGAGAACCGGTTCGCTTTTCAGCCTGAAAGCCCCACGAGGCTTAAGTGGTCACATCTTTATAACCAGGCCACTGCTGGAGATGTCCCTGGACTGGCAGCAGGACAAGCAGCCGAGGCTTGGGCAACAGGTGAGACTGAGCATATCTGATGAAGAACATGACTGGGTCCAGGATAGAGTCACATACATTAATTTATTGCATCTTAGGTTCAGTTAAATACCAAAATATTAGCACCAACTTCTTTGGATTGCTTTAAGGACTAAATGAGCTTAGCACAGAGTTGGCACATAGCAAGTTCTCATTCAATTTTAACTCATGTTACTAATATTGTAGCCCTTATATTTAGAAACTTACAGAGACTAAGAAAGGTTGAGGTAAGGTGATAGAAGAAAGAAAATGAAGCTTCAAGACTGATGAAAACCCCTGATGGGAAAGTAAAGGCAGGCCTGCTTATTCTTGAACATGCACCGTCTTTATTTCCTACCCTGGATAAGTCAGTCTTTCAAGCCTGTCTCAGCATGTTTATTGTTTTTTTTCTTCTTTAAACCAATGCTACATTCATTTTAATTTTAGTGGGGGGATAGGCAATTTTCTTCAGTACATCCCCACTTAGTTATGTGAAAATTATTTGAAAATCAATAATTTGCCCTCATAGGCTTTTTCAGTAAGTGTATATGTGCTCAATGTACCAAACTGTAGAGCTGGCATGAAAAATCAGTGCAAGAGACTAGCAATTTTTCACAGCAAATTCCCAAGAATGTCCACATGCAAATCGACTTTAACTTCATGCCACTCAGTTTGGCAGCATGCTTCATGGAAACCCAGTACAAACCTGAAGAACTTCTTCTTGGAAGAGAATGGCCCTTGATAAACCACACATTTTTCAGTGTTTAGAGGTTAAACTGGTTTTAATTTTATGTAGTTCCATGGTTGTGTTCTAGTTTGCAATGCAGTCCTGAGTATCAGAGCTCATTAATGTCTTTCATTGCTTTCTTCTTACAACTGAATTAAATCTCCATAAATTAGATATTCTTACTGTCCAGTGATATGATTCCTCTTCTCAACTTGCACAGACCCATAATCATAGTCCATCAAAGAGATCTGTGATCTATGAAGATGACCATGAGTACAGAAATACCTGATATTAAAAACTTTTGTGTCTTTAATGTTTCTTTGGATTCTTTTCAAGCCGTTTTATGGATAATATGATATTTCTTTAATTTAGGGATCATACAACATATGCTGATGAGATACTTCTTACATAGAATGAATATTAAGAACTGGGTATAAGCACTTCAGGGTTTGCTGTGTGTACAAGCTCTCAAGTGTATATCAAATTATTTGCAAAGGACATGTAATTCTTTATGCACGTATATTTCAAAATATCATTCTATGGCTGCAAGGCAAAAATTCTGAATCTTGTACTCAACTCATTTGGAAAAGTCAACTTCTAGGACCTGCCTTACCTTACAAGGACCTGATTTTTTATAATGGTAGCTTTCCATTTATCATCAGTTGTCAATTTTTATGTGTGTATGATATGATATTTAATTCAAGCTTAATGCCAAAATAACACACAGACCCCAATTAGGAGCAGGGCATAATAAAAAATTTATAGAGGAGCCAAAACAGAATCCAAGTGACTGAAGATGCTGCTGACAGGTGGAGAGAATTTTGCTTCACCTTGCAGTTGGATAAGAATGCCCTTGGCTGCATTGTTGACTTACCTTTTCTTTGAAATTATACTGAACTCTCCTTCAAAATATGTAAATGTTATCTCATTGGTGGGAGGGAATTAAGAGGACCATTGGTCATTGCCCTTTTATTAAAATCTTTCAACAATCCCCTATTTCCTTTAGGGTAAGAGACAAACTCTATAGTAAGGTGCTATGGACTGAATTTTGTCTTCCCCAAATTCATATATTGAAGCTCTAACCCCAGTGTGAAGATATATGAAGATAGGATCTTTAAAGGGTAATTAAAATTAAATAAAGTCACAAGGGGGGGGTGTCCTAATCTAGTAGGATTCATGTCCTTGTAAGAAGAGACACCATAGATCGCTCCAAATAAAACCTAATATGCCAACACTTTGATCTCAGATTTCTAGCTTCCACTTCTGAGAATTTTATGTGGTTGTTTAAGCCACATGGTCTATGGTATTATGTTTGGCGGTCTATACAAATTGGAACTATTCAAGATCTGGCTACCTCTGTAGTTTTGAAACTTATCCTCTTTCCCTTGCTCATTCACCCCAAACCCCACTCCCTGGTAGCTGGATTCACCCATGCTACTCCTTTTCTATTTAGCTCATTCTCACTTATTATGAAAGGGACACCTGAGATGCAACTTGGAATAGAAATTTTCCTCCCACTCCAGGCTGAGTCCTAGTCCTCTGTGTTCTTTTAGAACCTTGTCCATAACTCAAATAAGACCCATTTCCACACAATTCTACAATTATTGACTCATTGCACTGACCCTGAAGGCAAAAACTTCATTTTCTTGTTATTTAGATTCTTGGACCCTGGGAAGCATGGTAAATGGTTAAGATGTAAGACTTTAGAATTAGCACCTAGATCTATCACTTACTAACTTGGGCAAATTACTCAACCTTCCTTAATTTCTTTATCTGTAAAATGCGGACAATAGAGTAAATTGTGACTAGAGGGCCTTTTAAAGCACAAATGGCTGGGCCACACCAGAATTTCAGGTTTGGTAGACCTGGGTGAGGTGAGGTACAGGAATTACATTTCTTTTTTTAAGTTTATTTATTCATTTTGAGAGAGAGAGAGAGAGAGGCAGAGAAAGAGGTAGAAAGAGAATCCCAAGCAGGCTCTATGCTCTCAGTGCAGAGACTGATGTGAAGCTCAAACTCGTGAACCATGAGATCACAACCTGAGCCAAAACCAACAGTCATCTGCTCAACCAACTGAGCCACCCAGGCACCCAGGCATTACATTTCTATTATATATTGCAGGCTGTGAGAATCATGGTGGTTTGAGATTCACAACAAAGTGATTCCTATTTTCATTAAACACATATTTCTTAAATATCTTTATATTTTGAGTTGTGGATAGGCATTAGGGCTAAGTCAAAGTTATTTCCTCAGAGACTTTAAAATCCTCTGTTGGAAACGGATGTAAAACAATAAATTAACAATAAAACCATAAAGAAATAAAACAATAAAACCAACAAGAATACCTCAGATGGTGATCAACATGAGAGTGATAAGATAGGGAACTTCTTGAGTAGTCTTTAGATGTTGATGAGGATAGGCTCGTCTTAAGTATGTGGATAGGAAGGAATCTACCATGTTCGCGAGTGTGGAAAAGAGCTTTCTAGGTGGAGAGAAAAGCAAGTATAAAGTCTTAGAAGAAGAGAAGAGCCTGCATTGTTCAAGAAACTTAAAGGAATCCTATTTGGCTTCAGGATAGTATGTGCAAAGGAAATACGAGATAAAGTGAGATAGGCAGGAGGCCGATCACCTACAGACTATAAGGCATTTGGATTTTATTCAGTGTACGACAAGTTTAAGCAGGAGAGGGGAGTCATCTACTTTATGTTCGAAAAGATGACTGGCTGCTATGTGAAAGGTTGTATAGGGTAAGAATAAAAGTTGTCACCAGGCTTTGTAAAAGTTCAGGAAAAAAATGGATGTGGCTGACATTAGTGTAATGAAATTGGATATGAAGAGCACTGGACAAGATTTTATAAGGAGTTTAAAAGTAGAACTCATGGGACGTGGTGATGGATGTGGTGTGGTGATTAGGGGAAGAGTGTTCAATAGAAATTAGATTTTCGGCAAAAGAGGTATAAATGATTGAAATGCTTTAAAAATGCCTATTGGTTCTATGCCTGACATTTAGTTTATTAAAAATAGTAAGTCATCATGGATAGCATATTTTTTTTTTATTTTTTCCTAGATAGGAAACTGCTGACTTAAGCTGCAAGATATTTCAGGAATTGTATGAAGCAGTGGCCACACATCAGGAACACTCATGAGCTCATTAGAGAAAGTTCTGATGGAATTCAGAATGAACACATTTCTACCCTGAATCCATTTTTTGTTTATTTTTATTTTGAGAGAGAGAGAGAGAGAGAGAGCAAGAAGGGGAGGGGGCAGAGAGTGGTGGGGAGAGAATCCCAGGAAGGCTCCATGCTATCAGCGTAGAACTGATGCAGGGCTCGAACACACAAGCTGTGAGATCATCACCTGAGCTGAAGTCAAGAGTCAGATGCTTAACTGACTGAGCCACCCAGCACCCCAATATTTGTTTTGGGGCAGGGTGAGGGAAGAGTGCAAGCGGGGGAAAGGCAGAGAGAGGGGGACAGAGGAACTGAAGCAGGCTCTGTACTGACAGGGTAAAAGGCTGACAGCAGCGAGCCTGATGTGAGGCTCGAACTCATGAACCATGAGATCATGACCAAAGCTGAAGTTGGATGCCCAACCGAGCCATCCAGGTGCCCCCTACCCTGAATTCTTAATTGTGCTGCAAAGGACATTTTGCATTACATTTATTGTTAAAGGACATTACTCACTGTAAGGACAGTGAGTCATCTGGAAGAGAAGGGAGGCTGAGCAGTGGCACAGACTTTTTCTCCTACCTATATCTTTATATCTTCTCTATAAGCCCTGGTTTCTAGTCCTCTTAAAATTCCCCTTTTGGACTTAAAAAAATAATAATTTTTAAAAATGGATAGAAACTTATATGTCCAACAATAGGAGATTGGTTAAACACATTTTGGTACATGGAAACAATGGAATACTTCAAGCTAGATGCTGTTTGACATATGATCAAATGCATTTTTCTCTTCTTGGCTCTTTCTGCCATCTTTCCTCCTTACTGCTCTGCCTTCAGGTTGAGCTTATGGTTCCTTAAATAATACAGAGACAGAAGAAATCATTGCTTTGAGCTTCAAACAATTCTACTTTAAAACAGTAGCTAGACTTTCAACTCAGGTAGAATTTTACACATGAAGAACCAATGCCTAGAAGGTTGAGTCTAAAGAAATTCAAAGAAAAATTAAGAGGAGGATGTGATATAAAGGAGATTTCTGCCACCTATTTTTTTAAAAGTTTATTCACTCATTTTGAGAGAGAGAGAGAGAGAGAGAGAGAGAACACACCAAGCAGGTTCCACTTGTCAGCGCAGAGCCTGATGTAGGGCTCAGTCTCACAAACCATGAGATCATAACCTGAGCCAAAATCATGAGTCAGATGCTTAACAGACTGAGCCACCCAGGCATCCTTCTACTACCTGCTTCCTGGAATTGGAGATGGGTAGGATGAGGCCAAAACAGAGAAGAAGACTAGGTCAAAAATAGAGAAGCAAATGTTGTTGTTGTTGTTGTTGTTGTTTTTAATCTTTGTAGTTGACACCTTGTGGTGGAGGTAGAAACACTTGTCAATTTAAAAAATTCAAAGAATAGCAGGGCTGGTATCCTAAATCCTCTGGCATAGTCTGGGAAGGATGAAAACTTCTTAGAGGTGTTAGAGGTTTCAAAGCAGTTCTTTTCCAACATGCCATCGGAATGGTAAAACAACAATGACTATGGGAGTTGCCTAGGCACGTGGGGCTGAGGAAATTCACAGTGTCATGAACACTCTAGCATAAAGTAGAATGAACAGCTGAGAATTCTCAAGCTTTCTAAGCAAGATGTAGTTGTGCTAAGAGGACCAGTGGAATTTAAGAATTTGAGATTGAGGACTAGAAAGGTACAATGATGTGGTTGAGAGTGGAGCTAAGGGCAAGGTCTATAGTCACTGGCAGTGGGTCATGACATGACTCCCAAAATGTCAAATGGCATCAGCCACACTCAAGCAGATATAGATGAAGGGCAACAAGTGACCAGTCAGGCTAAGATGCACTCTAGTGAATGAGTACAGCAAGCATCTGGAAGACATCATGAAGCCCAGATAGCCTTCATGTAATGCTATGAGAATGCCATCATTGCACTGAGACACCATCTTGGTGTCCTGAGAGACAAGGGAATTACCTGGAAGTGAGTGTTTTAAGTAGGAAGACAGCAATACTTTCACTTGGCCGATTTAATGTTTAATCTTCAGTGGGAATAGGAGCTCAACAATACAAACAGATATGCAATGGAAACCAAAGGAAGTGTTTCTTGTTTTGTTTTGGTTTTTTGGTGGCAGTGGTGGATAGAAGTCTTTCTGATACTCATTGCTATATTTAATGTTTTTGTACCTATGTGTAAGCCTTTAATCTAGCTATAATTTATACTGTGTAATCATTTATAAGTTACTGGAATGGAACACTTAGTGATACAAAATGCTTTTACCATGGCTAAAGTTGAAAATGAAAAGAAGGCCAGAGACTGCTATTATAGTGTGAAAATTTTGTGTAAAAAAGGAGTACAAAAATATTATACATCCGAATTTAAATTATTACCTGTGGGTGATGGGATTAAGAGTAATTTTTCCTGTCCCTTTGTGATTCTCTTAGTATCCCCTATATTTAAAAAGTGTTTTTTAAAAAAAATCAACTTTATTGAGATACAGTTTACATATAATGAAGTGCAGAGAGTTTAGGTGCACAGTTCAGTGTTTTGACAAACATATATACCCATGAGAGCACCATTCCTATCAGTGTCCTAGAATATTCACTTGTGTTCTTTTAGAGTTAAAGTTCCTCTCTGCCCCAAGCAAATACAGATCTGATTTTTATCATCATAGACTTTACATAATTTGTGTTTGGCTTCTTTGGGTGAATATTATTTATGAAGTTTATTCATGCTTCATTTCATTTATTTTTAATTTCTAACTAGTGTTCAATTAAATGAAT
Source organism: Cryptoprocta ferox (assembly GCA_028646485.1). Classification (NCBI taxonomy): domain Eukaryota; kingdom Metazoa; phylum Chordata; class Mammalia; order Carnivora; family Eupleridae; genus Cryptoprocta; species Cryptoprocta ferox. The sequence continues at coordinate 68,777,914 of CM053575.1, forward strand.
ATATCATAGTTTGTTTATCCATTCACCTATCAAAGGATGTTTGGATTGTTTCTAGCTTTTTAATTAGTTTCTCTAAAGATCACAATATAAAATCTTAAATTTTCACAGTCTCCCTAGAAATTTACATTGAAAAATTTTACACTTGACTCTTCCAAAATCACATTTCATGAATGTATAAATCTTGTAATAGTTTAATTCCACTTATCTCATCCTTTGTGCTATTGTTTCCCTACACTTTAATTCTTCATACATATAGACACATAATACAATGTTATTTTTGTTCCAAATAGTTATTTGCCCTTTAAAAAAATTAAGAAAAATGCTAATCATTTATTTAGGTACAAATTACTCTTGCCTGAGTTCTTCTTTCCTTTACGTAGATCAGTTTCCATCTTCTGTCATTTTCTTTCACCCGAAAAAATTCCTTTGGTCTCTTATGGTACAGATATGTTGGTAATACATTCTCTCAACTTTCCTTCATCTGAAAATGTCTTTATTTTATTCTCATTTTTGTGGGATATGTTCACTGGACAAATAATTCCGGGTGGACTATCCTTCCCTCTCTTCCCTATCCCCTTACCCAAATTCCTGTTCTTTAAAGATACCATTCCTTTGTCCTCTGGCCTGGATTGTTTCCAGTAGGAGTCCATTGTTACTATTTTTTTACTCTTGTATGTAGTGTGCCATTTCCTCTAGGTGCTTTTAAGATTTTTCTCTTTATTTTTGATTTTCAGTGGTGTGACTATGATGTGAATATCACTGGAAGCTAGGTGGTAATCTTTCTAAATTTATACACTGATTTTTTTTACCAAATTTAGGAAAAATTTTACCATAACTCCTTTAACTATTTTTTCTGCCTCATTTTCTCTTTACTTGTATTATGGGACTCTAATTACACACATATAAACTCCTTAATATCTTTCCACAGATCAGTGAGGCTCTCTTCTTTCTATTCTGTTTCTCTGTTTTTCAGTCAGAATGATTAATTTCTATGAATATGTCTTAAAGTTTATTGACTCTTCCTACTGCTATTTCCAGTAATTTATTAATGCCAAGAAGTATTTTAAAATTTCAGACATTGTAATTTTTAGCATTAGTATTTCTATTCAGCTTTCAAAAAACAATTTCTATTTCTTGGCTGAGATTTCCTTATCAGATCTTTTAATTAAGGCCGTCTTTTTGTTTTAACCCTTCAACATATTTAATGGCTACTTTAACGTCATCGTCTATTAATTATAACATCTGGGATATTTCAAAGTCTTTTCCTTTTGATTGATATTTTCCTTAATTATAGATCACATTTTCCTTCACCTTTGCATGGATAGAGTTTTAAATTTTTTTATTATATTTATTTAAATTCAAGTTAATTTTAAAAAAATAAATTCAAGTTAATTAACATACAATATAATATTGGTTTTAGGAGTAGAACCCAGTGATTCATTATGTATATATAACACCCAGTGCTCAACCCAACAAGTGCCCTTCTTAATGCCCATTACACATTTAGTCCATTCCCCCACCCACTCCCCCTCCAGCAACTCTCAGTTTGTTCTCTGTATTTAAGAGTCTTTTATGGTTTGCCTTCCTCTTCATTCTTTATCTTATTTTTCCTTCCCTTTCCCTATGTTCACCTATTGCGTTTCTTAAATTCCACATGTGAGTGAAATCATATGATATTTGTCTTTCTCTGATGGACTTATTTCACTTGGCATAATATACTCTAGTTCCATGGGCGCCTTGGTGTCTTAGTCAGTTAAGCGTCCGATTTCAGCCCAGGTCATGATCTTGCAGTTTGTGAGTTCAAGCCCTGCATCTGGCTCTGTGCTGACAGCTCAGAGCCTGGAGCGAATTTCAGATTCTGTCTCTCTCTCTCTCTCTCTCTCTCTGCCCCTCCCCTGCTTGTACTCTCTGTCTTTCTCTCTCAAAAATAAACATTAAAAATTTTTTTTAAATATATATATTCTAGTTCCATGCACATATAGAATTTTTTTATGGTATGCTGGACATCATGGATAATTGTATATAGTTTGGATATGTTGTCTTCTTTAAAAGACTATTGAATTTATTTTTATAGTTTATTGTCAAGTTGGTTTCCTTATGACACGCAGTGTTCTTCCCCACAAGTGCCCTCCTCCAGGGCCATGACCCCCCTTCCTCTTTCCCCCTCCCCCTTCAGCCCTCAGTTTGTTTTCAGTATTCAAGAGTCTCTCATGATTTGCCTCCCTCCCTCTCCCTAACTCTTTTTCCCCTCTTCCCCTTCCCATGGTCCTCTGTTAAATTTCTCCTGTTAGATCTATGAGTGAAAGCACATGGTATCTGTCCTTCTCTGCCTGACTTATTTCACTTAGCATGACACCCTGGAGGTCCATCCATGTTGCTACGAATGGCCAGATTTCATTCTTTCTCATTGCCATGTAGTATTCCATTGTATACATAAACCACATCTTCTTGATCCATTCATCAGTTGATGGACATTTAGGCTCTTTCCATGATTTGGCTATTGTTGAAAGTGCCGCTACGAACATTGGGGTACATGTGCCCCTATGCATCAGCACTTCTGTATCCCTTGGGTAAATCCCTAGCAGGGCTATTGCTGGGTCATAGGGGAGTTCTATTATTAATTTTTTGAGGAACCTCCACACTGTTTTCCAGAGCAGCTGTACCAGTTTACATTCCCACCAACAGTGTAGGAGGGTGCCTGTTTCTCCATATCCTCACCAGCATCTATAGTCTCTTGATTTGTTCATTTTAGCCACTCTGATTGGCATGAAGTGGTATTTCAGTGTGGTTTTGATTTGTATTTCCCTGATGATGAGTGACGCTGAGCATCGTTTCATGTGTTGTTGGCCATCTGGATGTCCTCTTTGGAGAAGTGTCTATTCATGTCTTCTGCCCATTTCTTCACTGGATTATTAATTTTTGGGTGTGGAGTTTGGTGAGTTCCTTGTAGATTTTGGGTATTAGCCCTTTATCCGATATGTCATTTGCAACTATCTTTTCCCATTCCATTGATTGCCTATTAGTTTTCTTGATTGTTTCCTTTGCAGTGCAGAAGCTTTTTATCTTGATGAGATCCCAATAGTTTATTTTGGTTCTTGATTCCCTTGCCTTTGGGAATGTGTCGAGTAGGAAATTGCTGCGGTTGAGGTCAAGGAGGTTGTTTCCTGCTTTCTCCTCTAGGGTTTTGATGGTTTCCTGTCTCACAATCAGGTCCTTCACCCATTTTGAGTTTATTTTTGTGTATGGTGCCAGAAAGTGGTCCAGTTTCATTCTTCTGCATGTTGCTGTCCAGTTCTCCCAGCACCACCTGTTAAAGAGGCTGTCTTTTTTCCATTGGATACTCTTTCCTGCTTTGTCAAAGATTAATTGGCCATACATTTGTGGGTCCAGTTCTGGGCTCTCTATTCTATTCCATTGGTCTATGTGTCTGTTTTTATGCCAATACCATACTGTCTTGATGATGACAGCTTTGTAGTAGAGGCTAAAGTCTGGGATTGTGATGCCTCCCATTTTGGTTTTCTTCTTCAATATTACTTTGGCTATTTGGGGGGTTTTGTGGTTCCATACAAATTTTAGGACACAGCCTTTGCTGTGTCCCAGAGAGTTTGGATTGTTGTATTTTTATTTTCATTTGTTTCCATATACTTTTTAATTTCTTCTCTGATTGCCTGATTGGCCCAGTCATTCTTTAGTAGGGTGGTTTTTAACCTCCATGTTTTTGGAGGTTTTCCAGACTTTTTCCTGTGATTGATTTCAAGTTTCATAGCATTATGATCTGAAAGTGTGGATGGTATGATCTCAATTCGTTTATATTTATGGAGGGCTGCTTTATGACCCAGTATGTGATCTACCTTGAAGAATGTACCATGCGCACTCAAGAAGAAAGTGTACTCCCTAGCCTCAGGATGTAGAGTTCTAAATATATCTATCAATTCCATCTGTTCCAATGTGCCGTTCAGGTCCATTGTTTCCTTAGTGATTTTTTGTCTGGTTGAACTATCCGTTGCTGTAAGTGGAGTGTTAAAATCCCCTGCAATTAGCACATTCTTATCAATAGATTGTTTCTGTTTGTGATTAATTGTTTTATGTATTTGGGTGCTCTCGAATTCGGCACATAGATGTTTATAATTATTAGCTCTTCCTGATGGAGAGACCCTGTAATTATTATATAATGTCCTTTTCATCTTATGTTATTGCCTTTACTTTAAAGTCCAGTTTGTCCGATATAAGTATGGCTACTCCGGCTTTCTTTTGACTTCCAGTCGCATGCTAGATATTTCTCCATCCCCTTACATTCAATCTGAAGGTGCCTTCAGGTCTAAGATGAGTCTCTTGTAGACAGCAAATAGATGGATTTTGGTTTTTTTTTAACCATTCTGCTACCCTGTGTCCTTTGATTGGAGCATTCAGTCCATTTACATTCAGTGTTATTATTGAAAAATATAGGTTTAGATTCATTGTGTTCTCTGTAGAGTTCATGCTTGTAGTGGTGTCTCTGGTACCTTGTATTCCTTGCAACATTTCCGTCATAGAGTCCCTGTTAGGATTTCTTGTAGGGCTGGTTTGGTGGTGAAGAATTCTCTCAATTTTTGTTTATTTGGGAAAACCCTTTATTTCTCCTTCTATTTTGAATGACAGGCTTGCTGGATAAAGGGTTCTTGGCTGCATGTTTTTTCTGTTCATCACATTGAAGATTTTCTGCCATTCCTTTCTGGCCTGCCAAGTTTCAGTAGATAGGTCTGTAACCACTCTGATAGGTTTCCCTTTGTATTTTTAGGGCCTTTTTATCCCTAGCTGCTTTCAGAATTCTCTCTTTGTCTTTATATTTTGCCAGTTTCACTATAATATGTCGTGCCGAAGGTCGATTCAAGTTACGTCTGAGGGGAGTTCTCTGTGCCTCTTGGATTTCAATGTCTATTTCCTTCCCCAGATTGCGGAAGTTCTCAGCTATAATTTGATCCAGCACCCCTTCAGGACCTTTTTCTCTTTCTTCATCTTCAGGAATTCCTATGATACGATATTGTTCCGTTTGATTGTATCACTCAGGTCTCGAATTCTCTTTTCATGCTCCTGTATCAATTTCTCTCTCTTTTTCTTGGCTTCCTCTTTGGCTATAACTGTGTCTTCCAATTCACCTATTCTCCTCTCTGCCTCTTCAATCTGTGCAGTGGCTGCCTCCATTTAATATGCACCTCATTTATAGCATTTTTTAACTCGTCACAGCTATTTGAAGGTCCTTAGTCTTTGTATCAATAGCTTCTCTGATGACTTCCATGCTTTTTTCAAGCCCAGCAATTAATTTTATGACAATTGTTCTAAATTCTTGCTCCATTATGTTGCTTATATCTGTTTTGAACAGTTCTGTGGCTGTGACTTCTTCCTGGAATTTCTTTAGAGGAGAGTTCTTCCATTTCATCATTTTGGCTAGCTTTCTGTCTCTTGGTCAGTTTTAAAATCTCATTATACACTCTGCTCCTGTTAGTATTGCTATATTAATGGAGGCTCATTGACTGACTAGGGCCTGTCCATTCAGGAAGTGTTCTTTTAATGGGGTCTCTCAGTTTCTCTTGTTGTGCCTTTGGTTATTTTATTTCCCTACTCAGTGATATTTGGGACTCTCCACCATGTGTACTTTGGCTTGTTTCTTGAGGTAGCCCTCATTTAAAAATTAAGTCTTCATCAGAAAAGTTGTCCTCTTCAAAATACAATGTCCATATTGAGCCGATGTGAGTTGATAAAATGCCTACATGATGACACGAAGCAAGGCGGATGATCGGGCCTGGGACATAGGGTTGGGCTACTGCTGATCTCCCAGTGATTGGCAGGAGGGAAGATCTATTGAGTTTTATTTTGATATGTGACTAATTACTGGAAGGTTGCCCGTGAAGCTCTGTTTATTGTTTGTTAGGACAGGTCTAGGAAAGCTTTACACTAGAACGTGGTTCTCACTCCTAAGGGGTGGCCATTCTGGTGTTTCAGCTCTGACTGGGCCAGTGTTTCAAACTCTCCTAAAATAGCTCCATACCATATCAACCTTATAGCGGCCACTCCCTGATAGGCTTACAGAGTCTTACACTAAGCATGTGCAGCCTGAACATGTCATTGTCCAGGGCTCTGTAGCAATGCTCTGTCCATCCACCTTCACTCAACTGTGGTATTCTGTTGCCTCCTACCACACAGTTTCTCCCTCTGTGCTAATCCAGGCTGGAGCTTCCAGGTGCTTCCAAACCCCTGCACTCTGGTCTGTACCTCCTCAATTCAGAGCAACCACTGGGCTATGCTTGAGTCCTGCTTCTCTGTGCTATGACTGGGAAATTGTATCTCCCTTGGCAGAGAGCAGTGTGGATCATGGGACTTACCTCTTTTGTTTCCCTTCTCTCAAGAATTGCAATATTGTGTGTTGTCCATCATCCAGTGCTTGAAAACAGTAGCCTTATCTATTTTGTCCAGTTTCTGTTTGTGTATGGCAGGCAGGTAAGTCTGGTACTAGTCAATCCAACATAGCAGGAAGGGGAAATCCTTCAAGTAAGCACTATTGTTGATGATAGGAATTCACATAAACATGAATTCACTTCATGTGCCACTTTGTTATATGTGAGCCTTGAGCAAGGTAAAAAGTCAATGTTAGTTCGAAGATGTGAGTCTATGCCATGTAGTCAATGCTCAAAAATATTTGTGACCGGGGCGCCTGGGTGGCTCAGTTGGTTAAGCTTCTGGCTTCGGCTCAGGTCATGATCTCACGGTTCATGGGTTTGAGCCCCGTATCGGGCTCTGTGCTGACAGCTAGCTCAGAGCCTGGAGCCTGCTTCGGATTCTGTATCTCCCTCTCTCTCTGACCCTCCCCTGCTCACGCTGTCTCTCTCTGTCTCTCAAAAATAAATAAAAAACATTAATAAAAAAATCTTTTAAAGAATATTTGTGACCATCTGAATGAAATTTTCATACTTGATATGAATTTTGTTTCAAATTAAGATCCTTTCTCTTTTATTTCCACATTATACAATTAACTTCATTCTACAGTGGAGATTTTTTACATGCACAATTCAAGATCAAGCCAGGAAATGGCCAGTATATTTTGTCACCTGTCACAGGAAAACTTACTTCATTTTGCTCATTATGAATGGTTAAGGAAAGAAGTAAGAAAGAGAAACATTAGTTTTAAACTTTAAATAGCCAACCTGTATGACCTGATACTTTCCTCACCCATTCATGTTCTTCCCCTTTAATTCTTTTCTTTGCTATATGTATTTATTTTTCTTTTGATCTACCTTTAATATCAATCACTGTAAACACACTGGCATAGAATTTGATTTATTTCTCCTTGCTTTATATTCCTTGTATCTAACAGATATAACTAAAGAAGTTTTAACACTTCTAAATCAGTTTCTAAATCAACTGTAAAATGTTTTTCCTTCTGACAAGTTATTTGAAGGATCCATCCAGTTAAGCCTCTAAATCAGATCTTGAAGAGCAGTGCCCAAAAAAAGAAAAATGTCTGTGTATTTTTAAATATTAAATCAAGCAAGTCTATGCAGTTGACTTTCAAGGCATAGCACAGGATACCTATTTGTCATTTTGGTCTGTTTCTTTTAATAATTATACAGAATTTTGCTCTTTTTGAGTGCAGTATTTATTATTTCATATTCCAGTTCTTTGTATCTTTACCCAAAAACCTCTGGGCAAGGAAGCATTGAAAAACAAAAGTTATGAATTACTAATCTGCATTTTTTAAAACATGTTTAATATAACTCTTTTTTAGTGTCTTTTTTTTTTTTTTTTTTTTTTTGAGAGAAAGAGAGAGACAGAGCATGAGTGGAACAGGAGCAGAGAGAGACGGAGACACAGAATCTGAAGCAGACTTCAGGCTCTGAGCTGTCAGCACAGAGCCCAACATGGGGCTCATACTCACAAACCACAAGACCATGACCTGAGCTGAAGTCAGACCCCCAACCTACTGAGCTAACCAGGCACCCTTCATTTTTAATATAACTCTTTTGCCTCTGATTTCTTAGCATAATATTCAATCTGGTGTCCTCCTTTTCCCCATTTCTAGAAGATGAATGAACCTAGGGTCCACCAACTAACCTGTCAGCAAACCTTTCTGTCTTAAAACTTTCTTAGAAAAAAGTCTATTCATGGTACACTGACTTAGCACTGCACAACTAAATTTTTCTCTCATACATGTGTACAGCTCCTATCCTCAGTTATATCCCAGTCATATCAAATTTTAAATGGTACTTAAAATTTCTGATTCTGTAAGGTACAGTAGAAAGTGCACTGAACCCAGAATCAGATAAACCTGATTTGATTCTTGGCTTCATTACTTGGAAGTTGTGTAACCTCTGAATCGTACTTTCCTCATATGTAAAATTCAAATCATAAATATCATTCAAATGTATCTCATAGGTAGGTACCTTGCAAGACTTATGGGCTGAAGTAGGAGTGCTTAGTAAGTGTGTAGTATTTGTAATTTGATATAAATTCTAGTCCCTTAACTGTCAGGAAACCTAGAAGTAATGGGTTCTTTTTTCACCAGAGTTGATTTATAAACAATTAAAAGTTTTTTGTAATTAATTCATCTCCTCTTGAAAAGAGAGCCCACACCACCCGGAGCCTGCAGTCTATCCCACATTAACCAAGTCACATGGGAACATAAGTTATTTTTGCCTAACCTGACAATGGATATTTCTCAAAGGAAAGAAAAATAGTTTTGCAAGAAGTTTAAATTCATTACCCTCTGCTGTAGATACCATTTAAAGTTCATGTCTTACTAGGTTTTTGTTAATCCATTTTTAAAGATAGACCACAGGCCTTGCAGACAAAGAGAACTGAATAAAAATTTCAAAGTTTCTACTTACTAGCTGTCTGACAGTGCTCAGGTTGCATAAGCTTAAGGAGTCTCATCTTTCTTACTCATTAAATGGGAATAACAACACTCACCTTTCAGGTTGTTTGTCATGATTAAATGAGATAGCTTTTGTAAGAATGTCCATCTTTGGCTGTCATCAAATTATTAACTCTCTTTCCATTTGGTCTGATATATGCTGCTGAATAATGACTAAAAATCTGCTGGATTTTAGAAAGCAACTTATTCAGTCTTTTTAAGAACTTTTTTAATGTTTATTTTTGAGAGAGAGAGACATAGCATGAGCAGGGGAGTGGCAGAAGGAGAGGGAGACACAGAATCCAAAACCAGGCTCCAGGTTCTGAGCTGTCAGCACAGAGTCCAATAGGGGGCTCAAATTCACGGACCATGAGATCATGACCTGAGCCAAAGTTGGACACTTAACTGACTGAGCCACCCACGTGCCCCAGCTTCTTCAGTATTATAACCAAAACACAGCCTTGTAATTTGGCCATTTGTTTTGGTCTAACAATCCATAGAATTTCTGAATCTCAAGTTTACAAAGTTTTCTCACGAGAATATATACGTGATTAAAATTGTGCAGATAAAATAATTTTAAACAATTTGACATTTCTCTCTCTTAATATTATTAAAAGGAATACTTTCATTGGCAAAATTGTGAAGCCCAACATGATTTCTACACTCAGTTTGGTCACAAACCTGGGATAATCCATGTCATACTTAGATCTTTACTCATGTGGCAAGATGACCCTGTGTGATATGCGTTATATTAGAGGTTCACTGTTTTTTAATCAATTATGAGGAGAGACTGAAGGAGGGACTGGAAAGTAATGGGTAGATAGTAGGGCAACACACTTACCATTAGGTCTATATGTATGTATGTGTGTGGTCTTTTTTTTTTTTTTTTTTGAGAGAGGAGACAAAGAGTGGGGTATAGGGGCAGAGGGAAAGGAAGAAAGAATCTTAAGCAGGCTCCATGCTCAGCACAGAGCCTGATGTAGGGCTTGAATCCCTTAACCCTGGGATCATGACCTGAGTCAAAATCAAGAGTCATTTGCTCAACAGACTGAGCTACCCAGGCACTCTCAGGCTAATAATTCAAATAATAATTTTATTTATTTTTAAAATTTAAAAAAAATTTTTTTGTTTATTTTTGAGAGAGAGAGAGAGAGAGACAGCATGAGCAGGGGAGGGTCAGAGAGAGAGGAAGACACAGAATCTGAAGACAGGTTCCAGGCTCTGAGCTAGCTGTCAGCACAGAGCCCGACATGGGGCTCGAACCCATGAACCGTGGGATCATAACCTGAGCTGAAGTCGGACACTTAACCGACTGAGCCACCTAGGCACCCCATCAAATAATAATTTTAAAGCATGATAATAAGTACCTTGGTAAATGTGCAAATTTGAGATTACTGTGTGACTTTTTTTTGGTGTTCCAAAGAACCAAACTACTGTTAATCTTTCTAAAAGGATGTGAATTTTAGTATGGGAAATAAAGACATGGGAGCCAGGGTTTGTGATGAAATAAGAGAAAAATATTTTTCCCTTCCTTGGGGCTGAGAGATAGTTTGATCTGCATATTGAGCCATAGAAATGACCTGAGCCTTTCTGGGGATGGGAAACTGCATTTGACTACAGGGAGGCAGCCACAGTGGGGCAGGGGAAAGGCTCTTTAAGGAACACTGGGATTGTCTGGAATCATGCAGTTTGTTGTAAATCATTCTGTATCTTGCCGCGCTTCCATTATTCCTGGACCATCCATCCACCATTAAGAGTTACAGGAGGATCTTTCCTATTTTGTGAGAGATTAAGGGGAAGGACATGTTCTATAGTTGGAATACCATAAAAAAGAAATAGCTACATCATCTCTCCTGAGGCTACAGTAGCAATGACGGTAACCAGCAAGGACAGCTGGGCACATCAAAGCAGTGAGTCGTCAGTGGTTGTTGGCAACAAAGGTAATCAATGGTGGCCCACCAAGAAGAGGAGATCTGGGTCAGAAGAAGACAGGGAAATTATTCTAAAGATGGTGCCCTGGAAATCGCTCTGACAAAACTGTCCACATATTCAAGGGTCTAATTACAAGCAAGGAAGGCAGTGGAAGCTCTTAGTTTTGGAGCTTGAATTATACATTGACTAAATATAATTTATTCATAGGCTATTTTGAATGAACATTTTAACATTTATAGAAAGAATTAAGAACTCAAATAATTCAGTTACAGGCATTTTTATATTAATCTTGGAAGTGACATATTTTAAGCAATGTTATAAAGATTTGTAATACCTTGCCATTAGGAAAAAATGATTTTCTAGATTAGGAAATTGGATAAAAAGTTGGAGTGAAAAGAAGAGATGGAAGAAATGGAATGATAAGGCTTTTATTTCTCTACAGGGAGCATGGGAACTTTAGGGAGAGGAAATTCCATAGCAGTTCTTTCGTGAAGGTCACAGAAAACAGTTTGCAAAGGTTTTTGATCCAAAGAGAAAGTACATCCTTGAAGCATTTGAGCTGCATAATTAATATCAGTTATAAAAAGCAAAATTTGTTCATTCTCCCTGAAACAGTTTATTTTCCTGCCCAAGTGATAGTATTTCTCCAGCAAGTATGTACTGCTTTGTTTGGCCAATATTGATTATTTTCCTTTCTTTCCAACAGAGCTTGAAATAAACATTTTTGTTAGAACTTTTGAATGCGCAAAAGCATCGGATGGTAGCCACCTTTTACTTCTAGGATTTAACATTAAACCAACAGAGAATTACAAAGATAACTTAAAGTTCCATATCATTCCTTAAAGAAATATCTCACTGCATTAAACCTCTTATTTATATTGGCTCTCTTTTCAGTATAGAAGCTGAAATGGCTGAAGATACATATAAAATTTAAGCTTTGGAAGTTATCTTAGTCTGATCCCCTTAACCATTCAGGAATATTTTCTGCATTATCTCTTATATTTCTCCTGTTTAAATGTTCCACTTCTGATTCCTTATAAGTAATATATTCCTTCTGGGACAACATTAGTAAAATTTGACTTTCATAGCCACCTAAAGGTTATAAATGTTCTGAGGTTTAAGCTATTAACCTTCAAATTACCCACAGAGAAGGCCCTGGTGAAGTTTTACCACCATCTTACACCCTTTAGAGATTCACCAGTTTCTTCTGAACAACTATGAACCCCCTCCCCCTTTTCATAGAAGTTCAACCCCATGACTTCTAAGATCTCTGCCAGCTTAAAAGCATTCTGGTCATTTGGAAGTCTGTATCTATAGGCAGGCTCAAATGTTGATGTCATCATATCTCTGCTGTAGCTTTGTGAGCAGACCAAGTGATACTGGGAGATACTTATGGGCTACTGAGATATCCAGAGCCCTTTCTTTATTATAGGATTCTGTGTTTGGGATGCTGCCTTAATCACATCTCTATTGTTTTCAGAATTAACATGAGTGGAAAGAAATCGTTAATCACAGTGTAGATTGATAAGTGGTTTAACAATGGTGAGTGCTCAGGAATGCCACTGAATGTGACCTGGGAGCCCCCAAGGTAGTTGTGCTCCTAGCTCAAACAACAGGACACCCTAGGACCTTAGTAAAATGAGAAAAGCAACAACAGGGCTTAAGTAGGCAGAATGTTGAAATAACAATCTCTGTTGGACTCACATAGAGTCCTCTTCTCCTACCTCTGTATTACCTCCCTGTCTCTGCTGCCTACATTGACCCCGTGGGGTGCTTAGTCTACCCAGCAGCATGTGACATTAAACCCTGATGACTTGGTATAGATGACTTTCAGAGTTATGTATCAACAGTATATTTAGCAGCCATTTACTGAATTTTCATTGGCTTCTGGCATGGTGTAGAGGCGTCACCTGCTTCATCTTATCTTTTTTTTCATCACTAATCTGTAAAATAGGCATTTGTATATTCAATAAGCTGATAAAGAAGCTGAGGCACTAAGAAGGTTAAGTAATGTGCTCAGGTCACACAGCTAATGAGTGGCACAGTTGGACTTCACCACAAACTCCTGTATTACTGTCCAGTGCTGTTGTAACAAATAACACAAATTTAATGGCTTAACATAACACAGTTTATTATTTCACAGTCATATAAGGTCAGGAATCCAACATGGACTCCTTCGAGCTAAAAATCAAGCTATCTACAGAGCTTCTTAACTTTCTGGAGTCTTTATGGGAGAATTAGTTTCCTTCCTTTTCCACTCTCTAGAGATTACATGCATTCCTTGCCTTGTGGCCCCCTTTTATCATCTTCATAGCTACCTACCAATATAGCATCTCTCCTACCCTGATTCCACAATCACATTTCTTTCTCTCTATATCTCAGAAAGATTCTCAGTTTTTAAGGACCCATGTCAGTAGATTGGACCCAAGATAAACTCTATACCTCAAAGTTCATAATCCTACCTGTAAAGTCCCTTTTGTCATGTAAAATAACATATTTGCAAGTTCCTAGGATTAGGATATAAATATCTGGGAGGTGTTATTCTGCTGACCACCCCTCTTTTTTATTCTATTTCCATAACCTTATTGTTAGACAACATAATAGTTTTGCTTCATGAACTTTGTGTTATTTCCAGCACCTAATCCATTCCTGATACGGTCAACACTCAAGAAATGTTTTCTAGCAAATTCATAAATATACGAAAATACCAGAATTTGGAGGTGGTGTTGCACTGCACACAAACAGACTAATAATGATTGATTCAAAAGGTAATTGTTTGTAACATCATTCTAGATTCTTAAAGTGGGAGATAAAGGTTAATCAGTGTTCCCAGAGGAGGAGGGATGCTTATTTGGTGTGCAGTTGAAGCGACAAGATGTGCTCTTGCTGTACAGTCCTGGCTAATTAGTGGGCAGCATTGCTAATGCACGTATTATTGGCAGTATTATGGATGCAACTGCTCTCTGCTTTAAGGGTGATCCCTTTGGTCTGGAGTCCTGGGAAAAGAGCATCCAGAAGCTTCAATATGCTAAAAAATTCAGACAGCATTGATGAAGTTCCCCTTATGATACGTTTTTTTTTTTTTTTTTTTTTTTTTTTTTTGCCATTGCTGTTTTATTCTTTGTTTTGTTTCTTTGGCCCAGTTCAAGTGGAAACTGGGTATAAGCAATTAGTCAGGATGCCAGAAAGTGAGACCCTTATGGATGCATGTTAATTGGAGTCAGTGGGAATACTGCAGGAATGCTTCCCTGAATTAAACTCATGGCATTATCTAGCAAAAGAGGGGAAAAATCAAAGCCTGACAATTTAGTAAAAAGTAATTAATTTTGGTATTAGGCGCAGCTGGGCAGGGGGCAGGGGAGGAAACCTGGAGGAGGAGATGGATAAGGAAGGGGGGTAGGGTTACCTGACACAGTGCTAAGACCAATCATGCTGAGCCCAGAGGACGGGATTGAAGCCAGTAGGTTCCCTTGATATTGCTACAGGCAACTGCAATCGGTACTAAACCAATTTTTACACAAAGAGTAAAATTAGATCAAGGATCATTCAGGGTACATAACAAAGTAATACCTTGACAAGGACTTGGCACCTTTATGTGACTAAGAAATCCCATTTGAACAGGGAGTAAAAGATGGCTCAGTGCCTTTGGCGGGATCTCAAAATGCCCAATGTTTCTCTCTGGCTTGCCTCAAGTCTCCCCAGCGACAGGTACCTATAGACATTACACAAACCAAAACAGGCAACTGAGAAAGGCAGACAAACTACAGAGGGGAGACGAGGGCCTTTAACAAAAAACTGAAGGTGTAAATTTGAGCTTCCCAAAACAGAGAGAAATATATGCATTTCTCAGCAGCACTGAAAAATAACTGGGAACATAACAGCAATGTCACTTCAAATTACTTACTGCTTGTGTTAGAGGAGGCAAATGTTTTATTAATAAACAGTCGGTTAGAGCACTATTTGTTCCCAACTATCAGTCTGGGAGGGTAGGGGAGGCCAAGCTGAAACCTCAGACAAGAGAAATGATTTACGGATTTAGTGTGACTGACAGACCTGGTGATGAAAAGGGACTTTATTGTGTAGCATCAGGGAGCAGCAGAAGGGAGGTGGTCATAGAACTCCCACTTTGGCAGGATGGAGACCTCTCAGGAGCGAGACCCTGACCAGAATGATTAGCGTGGACTGGTGGTGGGGGTTTGGAGGTTGGGGGAGAGAGAGAGGGCAAGGGAGAAGGAAAGAGAGAATGACAGGAAAGGAGAGAGGTGGGAAGGAGAGAGATATGCACTGCTTTATTCAGTGCAGAGTATAATTTAGGAACTGCATACTCATCTATCACAAGCTGGCTAATAACTAATCAATGATTGCAAAGCACTTGGAAGGTAGTAAGTTTTATATAAATGCTAAATAACAAAAATGCTAGAATTTGGTTCAGGATTGCAGCCAAACCTAGCTTGCCAGCAGAAAGCTGGAAAGTTTATTCGTTTGGAGAAGGATCCGGGGTCACTCTAGAACCTTCACTGCAAACCACAACCAGATTCCCTGCGTATGTGGCCAAGGGTGGTGTTGGGTGGTGGTGGGAGTCAAGTACAATTAAGCTGTGCAATATTAGGGGTATTGCACTCCAGGGGGCACTCCTGACTCTTCTGGATTCTTTGCCACTGCCTTAAAACTGGACTGCTGAGGGACAAGCTTACATAATCCATTGGTATGAATGAAACTTCCTGATTAGAGGCTGCCTTAGATGTGATTCATCACTGTAGAGCTGTCATAACAAAGTTATTGTAAAGACATCCAGCATTTACTACCAACACAAATGCTGCCTCCTGCAAACGGCTTTGGTTTCCCATAGACACCGGCCCTACCTTCCCTATGAACAAGACCTCACAGTCTGGTAATTCCTCACCCTGTGACAGCTCTTTGAAGCGTACAACTTAACATACTTTCTGATTCCCCAAACTCCTTTGGCCATTTTAGGATCTTTGGTATTTCTCCACCTATAATTGTCACTATACTTGTTCTGTTTATTTTTTTAGAGAGAGAGAGAAATAGCTCCGCCCACTTAGGAAATTTAATTACCAGGGTATTAATCTGTCAATTTTAGGCTGCTCAATGAATTCTTATTGCAAAAACAGCTGTGGCCAACAATATTGCAATAGTGTATTCTTAAACAAACAGCAATGTCTCTGGAATGTGTGCACATAAATATTAATTAGGAAGAGAAACAAGGCAGCAACGAAACAGTTTCTATTAATTATTTTGGCTCGTTTTCAAATTTGTTACAGTTTATCTGACTTTTTTGGAAGCTCTCAGAACAATCTGTCTTAGCCTATTTATGCAGTGAAGGTGTCTGAAAGTCAGTCACTAAATTTAGTGGTAAGTCCTCCTGAGAAGGAAATTGTTTCTTCTTTGCTAATCTGGACTCATGATGAAGACAGAGAGGAGTTATTTTGATTTTTCTCTGGTTTGGCCAGATGGTTCTCGTGGACAAGCTCTCAGGGGATTCCTAGGACTTCTTGGCTCTAATTGGGCCTGTTTCCCAACATTTGTTGACTAAAAACTTCCGAGAGTTTTGTGATACTTAAGAGCTCAGTTCCCATTGGCAAGGAAAAACAAAAGTGCACAAACAGCAATTTCTTAGTCATTTAGATGAATTTACCTGGGAATGTCCGTAACGGGGAGCACAGACAACACCCAGGAGCAGAAGCCGAAGTTCTCTGAGCTTCCAGATGGGCACTCAGGGTTAATTTTATAGTTTGTTTGGCAAAATTCTATCAAGTGTAGGGGCACCTGAGTGGCTGAGTCGGTTAAGTGTCAGACTCTCGATTTTGACTCAGGTCATGATCTCTCGGTTTGTGAGATTGAGTTCCATGCCAGGCTCTGTGCTGACAGCTTGGAGCCTGCCTGGGATTCTCTCTCTCCCTCTCTCTGCCCCTCCCCTGCTTGTGCTCTCTCTCACCCTCTCAAATAAATATTAAAAAAAAAAAAAACTGAATCAAGGTAATTCATAAAAATTGAAAATAGCCAATGAAGAAATGAAAAAAATGTTTAACCATAATTAAGAAATATGAATGAAAAATGAAAGCAATATTTTTTTTATCTGTCAAATTGGCAAAAATTAAAAAACTAAGTGATATCTAGTGTTGCCAAGGGGCAAGAAGCAGGCATCCTTAGCTGTCTTGGGAGGAGACATAAATTGGTACAACCTTTTTAATGGGTGCTTTGGCAGTACATATAAAATGCTTTAAAAAATTGTACATCTTTTGACCCAGCATTTCAAGGAAAACATTGTATTCATAAAATGTCAAGAGTTTAGCTAAGATAACTGTGTTATTGCTGCTTCAGCATCCATTTTGTTTGGTCAAGTGGACTGAGAGTGGGGGATGGGGGCCTCAAACTGACCCTACTCCCTGTATGCAAGCTTGTACCCTAGATAGCAGCCCACAGAGTCATGAGCAAATGTAAGTTCCCCACATGACTGCCCCAAGAGCCCTTTTGATCACATCTCTCCCACCTCCCAAGGCCTTCTCCTTGAGTATAGCTTAGGTAAGCTCCCTGTGGGGCTTACCAAAACCTTGCTCTTCTGGGTTTGAATTTACCAATTCAGCCTTAGCCTGGGAACTCCAACACCTGACCCATGGACCCTGATAAAGGCAGGTGCCCCAGGTCCTGCCTCTCTCTCTTTCTATAACCTGTCTCAACCTTCTTATATGGTCCCTGAGGCAGGCCATGTGCTTCCTTCAGGATCTGTGAGTGATAATCTCTGTTTAAATTTCTCTACGGTCTTTCATTGAAACAGTGCTCACCACCCAGCACCATGTAGCCCACTTACCAATTGTTAATCTAAGAAAGTCATAACATAAAGATTTAACTTCAGAGATTGTTAGCAAAGAATTTTTAGTTGTCAAAGAAAAACCTTGACAACTAAAAAAATTTTCTAAAAGCAAGTTATGACCTAGCCATGTAAAATAATATAACATAGTCACTAATTATGATGTAGAAACTATTTGTGGATGTGAAAAGATGTTTCTGATGAATTAATTGGGAAAACCAAGTAAATTACAAAAATAAGTAGAATATCTTCATTTTTGTTTAAAAATACATATAGAAAGAAAAATATATATCAAAATACCACTACTAATCTTTCAGTACTGGATTGTGGTTGGCTTTTACATTTTTTGCACTCATTTTTCCCCCTTTTAAACAAAAGTACATACTACTTATGTACCAACATGGAATAAATGTTTAAAAAATAACAAAAAAAGCTGTTCAAGAAATTCTATATATTTTCTAAGGAAAGTGTTAAAGAGAAAGACTCCAATTATATGAGCATATTCTAAATAAAAAATAATAGGAAAGGGTGTAGGACATTTTAGAATTATCTCCTTTTTATAATTTGCTCATTTATTCATTTATCTGTTTTGCTAGCATTATTTTCTGAGAGCCACTATGGGTCAGGCACTGAGTATACAACAGTGAACAAAAAAGTATATTCCCTTTGGGGATATAATGTACAACATAGTGATTACAGTTAATAATACTGTGTTATATACTCAAAAGTTGCTAAGAGAGTACATCTTAAACGTTCTCACCAGAAAAAAAAGAAATGATAATTATGTGATGTGATGAAGGTGCTAATGCTATGGTGATAATCATTTTGCAATATATAAGTGTATCAAACCAACATGTTATATACCTTACATTTATACAATGTTATATTTCAATTATATCTCAGTAAAGCTGGGGAGGAAAAATAGGCTTCTGTCTTAATGAGGCTTCCAGTCTACTCGGGGATATGCACAATACTATAATCACACATACAAATTAAAAAGTATAAACATGAGAGCCACAGAGCCCATCAGAGAGAATTAGGATGGGTGCAGAGGGCCTGTGGAGGGAGGGGCTCAGGGAGCATGATGGACCAAGAGAAAGCCTCTATGGCTAGAGTGTGGCAAGTGAGGGGGGTGTTACACAGGGTCTGGTTGCAGTGGTAGGTGTGGGCCATGGGTGTGCAGAGGCTGGAAGTCTATTCTAAGTTTTGTTTTAATCCTTCCAGTGGGAAGCTTTGGACACTTGGAAGCATAGGTATGAATGATTTACCTTTTGAAAAGGTTATTCTGACTCTGTTGTGGAAGACACATCTCAGAAAGGCCTGAATGAATGCAGATATACACATTAGAATGTTATAAAGATAAGACAAGCAGAGGGATAGGAGAGGAGGTTGCCTTCAAACAGAGGGTGATGACGGCAGAGATGGAGAAACATTTTTCCAGAAGTGAATTAGATGATAGGGTGGATGTGGGCCTGAGGGAGAATGATCAAAGATGACTCCTGATTTGTTTGTATCATGATTGGCCCAATGGTGGTGTCATCCCAGGTGGTAAGAAACAGTGGCTGGCAGCCAAGGTTGGGGGCAAGGTGGGATCTGGTAATGATCTGATTTTGGACATATTAATCTAAAACGTGTTGGAGGAAATGTCAAAGGATAGATGGTACTCCTAGTGGGGAATTAAGAGAAAAGGAAGGCATCACAGAACTTTCACCAGCCTGCCTCTTCATTGTCACCTGATCATGAGCCAAAAATGTGTTGTATTTTTTTATTTTATTCTCCTCAGAGTAACACTGCCCATAGAGTTCATGCCTTTTGAAGGGGCCTTGACAGCATACCATAAAAGTAGGATTGTCACACATGATCTGGAGTTTAGCAAAATGCAAGCTCTGGGATCCATCATGGCCACCATCATGGGGGGTCACAGTGAGACTCGCATGCTGATTGTTTCTGTCCGTGTTACTATTGTAATTTCCTTTGAGACCATGTGGTTTATTCGCATAGTTTCCTCATTTCTTGAATGATGCCTAACACTATGCTATTATTTCAGTATTTAGTTGGTAAATGCTTGCTCAATAAATAAATCAACAGACAAGTGGCCAAATAAACATATGAACTCAATCTATTTCTTCAGTACTCATTTGCTTACGCACATGTGCCACACATTTATTGGGTGTTACTGGTGTTTCTGAAAAAGGTGGCAAGGACCTAGAATTCTTGTCTGGTTCCAACTACTACCTTGCTGCCTTGCTGCCTTGCTTGATTCTTGCACACAGGTCTGATAAACACACACTCCATCACTAGCTAGAGCTCAGCCTCTAAGCCCTAGTTGGCATGGGCCAGAGGACTTCTCTGTTCCACCAACATGAAGATAGTCTGAAGGCATGCTCTGTGTGTCCTTTCATTTTCCTCAGGCTGCAGTGATGGGAAAGAGCGAGGGGGCATGGACACTGAGTCTGCTTCTGTGTAGTGAAAATGGGTACAACTGAGAGCAAAAAATTTTATACAGTAAAAAAGTAACTTGAACAGTAAATTCACACACATAAAAGGAGGCATCTGTAAATATGCAAAAATGCCCCACCTCAAGTGACTAAAATGATGTTATATTTTTTCTTATCAGATTTATAAAAATAAAAAGAATTGCTATCATTTAGTACTGAAAAGGGAATGAAAAATACTATGATCAATTTAGAAATACATAAGCTCTTCAATCCAGCACTCTTCCTTCTAGCTATTTATCATCTTCCAAGTAATACCTAATAGTTTTAAGCTCTGACCATGTACCAGGTGCTACTTTATGCTCTTTATAGGCACTAAGTCATTTATTTTTCACAAAATTCTATAAGGTGGTTTATGTTGTTATCCAGCTTGTAAACATGAGAAAATTGAGTCATAGGGAGGTTAAATATTTGTCCAAGGCCACACTACTAATGAGCTACAGAAATCAGATACAACTCCAGGCAGTTTGACTCTAGAGCTACTTATGTGTACCTGCCTTTATTATCTTCTTGTACACATAGGTAGAATATCATGGTGTTGAAGGGTTCAGGCACTCAGAAGGCTGCCCCACCTCCTCTTCTATCTAATGATAGGAGCCATGATCAGAATAGCAACAGCATCCCCCATTTCACTGGACTGATAAGTGGGATTCAGATTCTTTCTGAATGCAGAAATCTTGACACTTGTGTGTCCTTCTTTCTGATCTATTGGACACCTGACACTGTTCCGCATGGGTCTCCAGGGCACCTGGAACCCCTCTGCACATCTCTATCAAATGCTGCTCCTACAAGTGAGTGTGTGGGTCCCTGCCTCTGGTTTCCCAGGTGAGAAGATAGGCTGAGACTAGCTTTTGAAAGTTTTTAAATAAAAGGCTTTGTTATTTTATTATTTACTTTGTAATGGCAATAATGATAATAGTGACAATGATGATGATGATGATATCACCAAAAAAAATGAGAGCCAAGAGTTCATGAGTCCTAAGTAGGCAATATCTTAAGAACTCGTATATATATGATCTCAATCCTCACAAAAACCCCATGAGCTAGCACTAATATTATTTCCATCTTGCACTGGAGAAGACTGAGCAGCACAGTGACATTATGTGATCTATGCTACAGAAAGATTTATCTGGGAGTTCAAGTGTCAAGGCATATTCATCACAAAAGGTAATGAAGGCCTGAATGAGTCTGGGATGAGGTAGAGGGCAGGGGGACAGATGTGGGCAGCATCGTGGAGGTAATATCCATAGGACTTGGTAACTAACAAAATATGGATGACAGGTGGGGGCAGTCACCAACTCTTCTTGGACTTTTAAACCTAGGGAACTAGAAGAATAATAGGGATTTATGTTTATAAACTAATCTCTACCAGCCAGTTGTGTTGGTACCTTTGAGTTTGTGTGGGTTGGCATACGCCAGACTACTTTCTCCAGGAAGGGCATAATGTGCCAGGCATTTGATTACTGAAAGGCTCAAAATGACTTTATTCTTAGGCTAGGGTAAAATGTGTTCAAAATTAGTCCAAACAATTTTCAGAGAGAAAACACCATGATATCTATTTTAATATTAGGATCAAAAGGAAGGAATCTGATGTTCATTGAGAGTCTAAAGCATTCAACAAATTTATTTAATTTATAATATTGAGGAATAATCATTTTCCTATTATCACATGTAGATGAAATAATTCCTTTGCCCATGGTCACATGGATGGTAAATGACATAACCATCTTTTTACTATAATTTCAGTGCATTTTAGAGCACCAAAGAGTCCAACATTGATTTTTTTTCCTACCTTGTTCTTTTCTAGTTTTTTAAAAAATAAGATTTCATAAAGATTGAGCATTCTCCCTGGTTCCTTTAGCAACCTATTCTTGTCCAGCGGTCTCACTCTAACACAAACCAAACATCTATGAATTTTCTGGTCTGTGACTCATGTAACTCTTATCTTTGGGCCTGGCAGAGTCCAGTAGTGCTGGCCTCTGAGGCATTCAGCTTTCTTTTTACCACCTTCAGGCTTTGCTCCTGGAGAAATAATATAAAATAGCTTGCCTTTGATGTCCTTGTTTTTGTCCATCTCTTCCTTTTCATTGGCCATGACCATCATTTCCTTGATGCCTTTCAGATGCTCAGATATCTACACTTGGGGCAAATCAGTTTTATTTTTTGTTTGTTTTTTTTGTCATCTCCATTAAACTTATTTATCTTGTGTGCCATTTTTTTCAGAACCTAGAGATCTGAATAGCTAATTTAGTAATGAAATATGATGAAAAGAATTTTTTTCTTTTCCTAGTAAAAATTGCCCATATTAGTCATGGTTCTCTAGAGAAATAGAATCAAAGGGATGTGTGTATATGTTTGTGTATGCATGTGTGTATTTAAATATAAAATATAGAATATATTTTAAAATCTGTATAAAGACATTTGTTCTAAAGAATTGGCTCATGAAATTCTGGAGCCTGGAAAGTCCAAATCTGCAGTGTTGGCTGGCAGCCTAGAGACCCGGGAGAGTGAATGGTGCAGCTTCTGGTCTGAAGGATTGCAGGTACAGACCTAGGATAGCCAATGGTGTGTCTGAAGGCAGTTGACTTGAGAATTTCCTCCTGCTCAGGGAGACTGGTCTTTTTTGCTTGATTCAGGCCTTTAACTGATTGGATGAGGACCACCTACATTATGAAGAGCAATCTGTTTGCTCAAAGTTTACTGATTCAAATGTTAATCTCATCCCCAAACACCCTCCAAGTTGACTCATAATAGTAACCATTATATCCTTTTACCATATATTCTTGGATAATTCATTTAAAATTCTTTTAATGTTCATTTATTTTTGAGAGACAGAGACAGAGCATGAGCAGGGGAGGGGCAGAGAGAGAGAGGGAGACACAGAATTGGAAGCAGGCTCCAGGCTCTGAGCTGTCAGCACAGAGCTCAACACAGGGCTTGAACCCATCAACTGTGAGATCATGACCTGAGCCGAAGTCAGACACGTAACCAACTGAGCCACCGAGGTGCCTCTTGCATAATATATTTAAATAATATAATTGTTCACCTATTGGCAAGTTAAAAGAGGGTTTGTTGAGTAAGGGGTTTTCTGCAACTCCTTCCCACTCATCTACTGTATGAAAATAGAAGCCTTGCTTCTATTTTATGACAATTGGCTGTTTGGAGGTATCTTTCTAAAGCATCTGTAATCTAAAAGTGTCATTTATTTTATTCTTAAAGTGGGTATGAAAGGACCAGTGCTCTGTTCACATGACTCTTAGCTCAGCAAACATGTGACGTGCCTCGGCTGCTGATCCTGAAGACAGAGGATAGTTTTCCATTTACTTCCTTGTTTATTTCCTCCATCCCTGTAACTGATAGCTGACTATCATTGTGCGGGCCACAATCTGATTTTCTTCGATGGTTGTCTGGGTCTCACTACAACTTGGAAATGTTTGCTTGCATCAAGTGTGCCAGTTTTCTGACTGGGCTGGTGAAGAATGCATCATGCAACAGCCTCTGGGTACATGCATAGGGAAAATACATAAACAAACAAGAGGGGAAAAATGCCAACTTGCTATTGTTATCTGGTGGTATTCTCCATTTTGTTCTGTAGAAACAAATTAGACACCTGCATGGCATTTCAGAAGCTGTGGACTCTTCCCTTTGGTTCAGAAGCCTCTTGAACATTGGGCAACCACTTCTGTATGTGACCAAGGTGTATGACCTGAGACATGAGGTGCTCTTCCCCAGATTTATAGATGTTGCTGATACTGTTGTCAGAGCTGCTGGCATTCTTACGAATACCAGTAAGCTATGTAGGAAATGCAGGTGTTGGTGGGGGAGGGGAGAATGTTAAATGGATGCTTAATAGAGTTACAAGACTTGATTATTAGGAGAATGTCCTAGGACAGAATTCCAAACTCATAGGCCTACATGGAGCCAGAATACAGCAAGAGAAGCACTTGGCAAATTTGATAGCTGTGCTTCCTCTAACATGGAAGGAGCTACTCAGAACAGCTATAGAGGAATGAGAACCCAGTATGGACAGTCCTTCGGATTTACATGTTATCTGTTCAGATGGAATGCTAGGTCGAAGAAGGATCAGTGGCATTTAAAAACAAATGGGGCTATGTTATTAAAATGCCTGGATGTTTCTAAGAGAAAAGAGTAAAGATTCCTACCTTATTCTTTTCACCAAAATAAATGATAGGGACCCAAGTATTATTATTAAATTATAGTTAAATTTTAGGTTCTAAAATTCATAGAAGGATCAGGATTTTTTTTTAATGTTTATTGATTTATTTTGAGAGAGCTTGAGTGTGAGCAGGGGAGGGGCAGAGAGAGGCCTCCCAAGCAGGCTCCATGCTCTCACCGCAGAGTCCAAAGTAAGGCTTGATCCCACGAAACGTGAGATCATGACCTGAACTGAAATCAAGAGCCAAATGCTTAACTGACTGAGCCACCCAGCCTCCCTGGACTAGGAAATACTGTAATTGAAGATTTATGTGACACAATGGGAAAACTTTTTCTCAAGAACTCTGTCAAAGCCAGAATGAAAAAGCACAATGAAAATGATGGATTTGATTACTAAACAGCTCACACTTAAAAGTACCATCTCTAACAAAAATATACCAATAAGAAAATTGTAAAATGATGGTAAACTATCTTTAACATATAGGAGAGAGAAGAGGTTAATATCTTAATTATATGATAATGTATTTACAAGCATTTGACCTAAAGAAAACGACTTTTAGAATGATGGGCAAAGGACATACATAAGCAGCTCACAAAAAATGGAAAAAAATATTTAGGTTCACTAGTAATAAAAAAGTTGTAAATTGAAGTGAGACATAATTATTCACCAACTACATTGGAAATACTTTAATATGATTAAGTAGGAGGCAGAGGTAGTGGCAAATTAGAAATCCTGTATATTGCTGGTGAGGATTGAAACTGGGAAAAAATTCTGGAAGGTGATTTGGCAAAATGTACTGAAAACTTTAAAAACCTGCTTACCATTTGACCCAAGAATTTTACTTTTAGGAATCTACCCTAAGATATTATACTTATTCCAGTATAATATTATATATATTCACATTCAAATATAATGTTATATATATATTCATATTTCAATCTCTCTCTCTCTTCCTCACTAGAATATAAGCTCCACAAGGTCAAGGGACTCTGTTTAATTCCCTGTGGTTTTACTTGAACCTAGAAAAATGCCTGTCATGTAGTACATGATCAATAAATATTTATTGGACTATATTATTTTTTAATATTGACAAAGGACATTGGCATTTTAGAGCATGTCTAGATGAGAATGACTAGGATATTGAAGAATTTGGAATTGAATAGTGAAAAAGCAAGAGGAAAGAACTGTTGGAGGAGTAGTCAGCAAAGGATTTGACAATGGCCTTCAAACATTGGAAGGAATATCATGGGGAAGCGAGATTTGACTCATTCTCTATAACTTCTAAGTGCAGAAATAGACCAATAGATGGAATTTATAGAAAAGCAATGTGGGGACTCTATTTAAAGAAGTACTTTCACACAACTAGAGCTGTCCAAGATGGAATCGACTGCTTTAGGAAGAAGCAATTCCCTATGGCTAAAAATACTCAAGCATAAGTACTTATAGAAAGATTCATAATGCAGAGTAAGACCTTGATTGAATAACTGCAAATTTCGTCTGCTGAGAAGATTCACTTCCTTCTCCTCCCCAACATCACCTTCCACACCCTCTCTCATTTCAACTAGTTACTCCTACTTACTTTTCAGATGTCAAGCTAAATGTCACCTCTCCCTGGAATTTTTCTCCAACTACTCATCCCAACAAAGGGTTGTTTGTTTATGCCTCTTAGAGCCATCTGACTTTGCCTTCATGTAATTTTCCTTTTGTCAGACTGTCCTCCACGAGATTGCAAGCTTTATGGAGCCAAGGACTAGCTCTATCTTGCCCATCTTTTTATATCTGGTGTCTAGTACAGTGCCTGTCACATGGAAAGGTCAAATTAATCTTAATGAAGTGTGTACAAATAACTTTACATTTCATTGCTTTGGGAATGAAGAGTTGTTAAATCAGAGAGAGACATCTATTTTCCTCCTTATTTTTATACACAGTTTTCAATTCCTCATGATTCTGTTCACTTTGTCAGTACATTGGCCTAAGTATACACTCTAGGGTTTGTGAATGGAGGACTTACAATGGCCTTCCTCCATCCTTGCTCCTGCATGTTTCTGGTCATCCCAGACAGATCCACTGAGTTATTACCTGCAGTTCAGTCCACCCCTAGATGTTGACCTACCTCTTTTTCTAGGGAGATTATATAAAGCTTGGTCAAATTCTCTGGGGGGTTCAGCATGCTCAGCTTTGCTGCAAGCCTTTCTCAGATATCACTCAACTTATGGAAAGTTGCTCCTTTGTTTTTCCAAATTGGAAAGTCTTACTTTTTTATTATAAATGTCAAATACAGTTATTATTAAAAATTCAGATATAACAGAATATGAAGGAAAGAAGTAAAATCACCCAAAATCCACCTGAAGATTACCTTTGTGAACAGTTTGGTATATATCTTTATAAACTTAAAAAAAAGTTTTATGACAAAGTACTATCATAATACAGAAACTATTTCATAACATACTTTTCCATTTTGTATACTGAGAAATCCTCTCCATGTCAATAAGTATATATTTACACATTCTTTTATCACACCTTATAGCTTTCTAGAATATTAATATGCCATATTTTAGTTAAATGATTTTCTGTTTTAGCATATTTAGGTTAATTGTGTTTTTCACATTTATGAGCAATGATATAATAAACATTTTTGGTTATATGTCTAATTGCATGTACTCAGTTATTTCATTTGTTTAAATTTGAATATAAGATCTTAGGATTATTGGATCACATGGTACCTTATATTATTTTAGCTTTTGGTATATATGGCCAAGTCACACTCTAAAATGCAGTCACTTCCACAAGTCCAGTGAGCATAATGCTATTGATGTGACTGACCAGCTTGATGTTCTGTTGGTTATTAAGATAATAAAGTTCCCTTCAACCTACATGACAGGAAACAGGAAAGTTGATATAGCCTTGAGGCAAGATAGTGGACATTTACTGTTATTTTTGCCATGTGAAGGAAAATTGTTTCTGCTTTTGTTTTGTTTTGTTTTAGCAGTCAGATGGGAATTTGAATTTTTAATAATTCTGATGGGACTGAGAAAAAAATGCATTCATTAGGTTGAAAGTTATGTATCAGATTTAAAAGACTGTGTTGATTTATTCAATGAAAAATTAACATTCAAAAACACACCTGTAATATGCATAACCTCTTGAGTAAAGCACCCAGCTTTTCCTGAGTTGAATGTACCTAGGTGTATGAACTGGCTTGGATCTGGAAACTGTGTTATATAGGCTATGCATCCTCACTATTGATACTAAAATTAGGTTTCTGTCCACCATACCTCTATGTGTCAAGCTATATCTTAGTGGGCTGCTTATCTGTTTTGTTTCTCAGACACCTGTGGTCAGTTAACCATTGCCACAGATCCCTTTAGGTCAAAACACTCTGATTACCACTTTTTCACATCTTATTGTGGTAATTGCACTCATCTTCCTTCTGAGAATTAAGTGCCACTATCTGGTTTACTGCTCTAGCATCGCATCATTTCCTTTGAAGTCTGGACTGTCCAGTGTACCAGCCTCCGTCATTTTCCCCAGTCTACAGAGCACAACTACATAGAGCTCTTCCAGAAAACTGGCACTCCCCTTCCCTACCACCAAGAATACCCTTCATACTAGGAAAGAAGTATCTCCTGGATCATCCAGTGAGATATAGTTTAGGGAAAGAATGAGCACAAAACTGATTCATCCTATTGCTCCTGCTTCCCTGAAGATTTGGTCTTTGTTCTAAAATGGACCCAGGAATTTGTTTTAATCAGGTATGAGATGACAAACATGAGAAAACTGCATTAAAAGATGATTTTATTACTCACAATTCCCAAGAGGAAGGGACATGCGATGCTATGTAGGACCACATGAGGAAGTACCTGGGTCAGTCAGGAGACAGAAGGAGTAAAGAAAATGCATGGTACAGAGCCTTTACTGTATTTTTTAAGGGAAGAAATGGGCAACATGGGTAGGTATGCTGAATAAGCTTAGGCTTGGATAGTTTGAATACTTTCTGTGGGCTCTGGGATATCTGGGTGGTTCCTAGTTGTCAGGTACCTAGCTCTCAGATGATTTAGGGGAGGGACAATATTGATTTGCTGTGTGAGTTTGATAAAGAAGGTAGCTGGAGTAGATCCTATGTATTAGTTGGCTTGTATAATCAAAGGTATGCTTGCAAGCAACTTGTTTGCTATCTCTAGGAATCACTTAACCATGGGAGGGGCAGTCCCTCTCTGGGTCTGCAAGGCTCTAAGATGCCAAAACATGAAAAAATACAAAAAGTTTAAAAACATGATTAATACAGTCATTTTCCTCTACAATATGCCAACAAAGTTCCAGCATTTTGATCTCAACAGTAGACCACCTAGCAGTTAGGTTAGGTGAATAGCAGCCAATGCTAGATGAATACATACATCTCAATGAATTTGGGCTAGTCATGATTTTAATTTGTCTGCCATTTAATGAACTTAGAATCCACTATCATAACACAAATTCCACACTTAAGGTGATACAGAATGCCATGGTTCTATAATTCTTTCTGTTTATGGGCTCTTATCCCATAGAAAGCCATGTTTCTCAGTCTGAACACTATCAAAATTAGGTATGAAATATGGACCTGGAGGTAATAATGGATGCTGTGTTGAGTGGCCTTCAATAAAAATTGGCATTAGTTGGTGAGTCACTGTCCTAGCTTTCATCATTGAACAGGTTTTTTTGTAGGTGAATCCGGTTCCTTAATTTATTGGGGGGGGGGATCTATTTTGCCAACAAAAATGATTTAAACATATTTAAGAGTTCTGAGGTCTAAGTCTGAGAATCCTACTTTTCCCCAACCAGTATATAAGAGATCTGGTGGGATTCAGCTCTCATTTGGAATGCTGTTTTGCATGTCTTACAATTAGGCCTTAATTATCAGACATAGCTGCTCTGTGTTAATATATAGGAGAAGAAGGAATCTTTCTATGCTACCATAAGCTTTATGATCTTCCTCACCATGTTATAGTTGTGTAGCTTTCAATTTCTTACTTTCTCTATTTGTTCCTTTGGCTGTCTAGGGCCACAAGCAGAAGATGAGTGACTCCATAATTTTTATGATCACCATAGCAACTAAATTATAGGCCTGTTGATATCCCAAAGCCTTGCCCTCTATTTGCATTTCATCCCATACCACCACTGGAGATAAGATGAGTAATTTTCTTGCCACCAATGTTGTGTATTATTCAAGTCCCCAGTTGCCCCAGCTGGAGGTTGTCGATATTCTGAATTATGTAAGCAACCCAATCCCAATATACCATATTTTTGGTCTGTTTTATGGGATCCTGATCCCAATCACTATAACAGTTAGGATCCTAAGAGGAAATAAATGGCATCCTAAAATTTGAACCCTAAAATAGCATCCTAATATAAATTACCTAAAGTTTAGTTTGAGAAAAATTTGATAAAGAGGCTACTAATAAAGATATGGGCAGTGTGGGGGAAATGACAAGAGATAAAGCAGTTCACAGAACTGGTAATAGTGGAGGCCATTACTATGTCCAGGCCTGAAGGGGTATGGAGAAGGAATGATTAACAGAACCTGGAGACAGAGAGCTCTGTGGAGAGGACTTTTTAAACAAATCTTTGGTTGAGGGACTTAGCTGACTGCTAGGACTACTGGTAAGGGCAGGCAAATACATACATGTGTTCATCTTCATCTCTTGCTTTGATCTCCTCCTATAGGTGCTCCTCATGTACCAAACATAACTAAAAGATGAAGGACTAGGAGTTCAGTGATGTGGTCCTTACAAGTCAGCCTCCTGGAATGCAAGGGAATTTTCTTGGGTGGACATGGAAGGTCTCAGTTTGTGCCTAGTGGTATATTCCAGTTTGATTTGTGCTGGGCTTGCTTTCTAAAAAGGTTAAATCTACAACCTGACTCTGGCAGTCTATCCATTTAGTGCTGTCGCCTTGAGAGAGGTTAGAGGGATAGAAAGTTGGGCCACCTCCTGGTGGGAAATGTATAAAAGAGCAATCGCAGTGTGTTGAGTCATTTGCTCTGTGTTCTCAAATTTGGGACAGTTTTAGTCACTCTAGCATGTGCTGGCAAATTTCCTGCAAAGTGACAGATAATATTTTAGATTTTGCAGGCTATATGATCTTTATCACAATTACTTAACTCTCATCATAGTGCAAAAGCAGTGATAGACAACCCTTAAACATGTGGTGTGACTGGGTTCCTATAAAACCTTATTTGTAAAACTAGGTTAAGAATAGGATTTGGGCCAGGACGATAGAGTGCATACCCCTATTCTATAAGAAGCTGGAGTCAGGAATAGGAAATTGAATTGGAAGCCCAGTTATATAGACTGAACCAATCCAGCAGTAACTGGTGAATGCTGTGAGCATTAGTTAGCAATTTTGTGTTCAGGTTTGACCTTCAGACAAACTGATTTACAGCAGTGAGTATATGACTACAAGATTAATTTCGGACACCCCTGGCTGGAAGGTTAACACTGCTAAAATGCTCTTTTTCTAGTTAAGTTTTGTTCAGGGACCTAGTGGGACCAGGGCTATTGGCTGCCATTACCCTCACTTTTGAGAAAGATGAAGAAGTTAGCTACCCTGTTCCAATGCAACTCCAAGATACCTGCATGGATGAGCCTCACTTTCCTACCAGATCCTTCCTTGTATGTTCTTGCAAGTAGGCCTTAGCAGTTGCTCTGAATTTCATCCCCCTGCTTGTTCCTGGGTCTCAGAAAGGACCTGCACTCATTCTTTTTCAGTGGGCCTGCGCTCTAGAGCCTACATTTTACTCATCTGGCCAATTCTAGTTAGGCGGGACATAGATTGAGATCGCTTGCATTTCCAGGTAGTATTATTGTATATTTTTCATTTACATTGCAGCTAAAGCTGTGGTTGTATTTTATTGGTTATTTTTAAAAATTGAGTTGGACATGGTAGAGGTAGTTTTAAGTCATTAAAAGGTTTAATTGGAGACTCAAGAATGTAATCCATTTGGTTCTCTAGATTTATTAGCCCCTGAATCACACACAGCAGAAACCAGAATGTTGGAGAGTTCTTGTCCAGACTTTGAGTTACTTCATTGTGGTTTCGACATAGAGAAGTACAATTCAGAGCTTTTAGCTCCAGATTCAAACACTTGATAGTAGAGAGCTCTGGATTCCTTCCAAAAGTCCTGACACTTTTAAAAAAAGTTATGCATTTTTCTTTTATAGTGGTAGGAATGGGTTTCCATGTGTATAACAATCTTCTCTCAGTCCCTAACCTATCAACATTTCTGACCAAGGGCATGCATTTGAGCAAATAGGGGTTGGCTTGAGAGTGTGGCCACAGGGCAGAGCTGTCATAACTGGCCAGTTCAGGACTGTGTTGAAGAATTAAGCTTTGTTTTCACCTTGTTAATTGGACTAGGCAGAATTGTGAGTCGACCTGAAGTGATCTCTAAAACAGACCTGCTCACCACACGTCTAGTTCAGTGGCTGTTTGCCATTTATAAGGCAGGATGTGAAAACCAGCAGCAGTGGCTGCTAACTCAGCCCTTCTGGAGGGGATCCAGAGCAGCTGGAAGGGAGCATAGAGTTAGGGCGGAGGTTCTATTAGATTTCACTCAAGACACCAAGTGGGGGTTATGGCTTCTCATAGTTCTTACCTCCATGGAAGAGTCAGGAGAATGGCAGAGGGGAGGTACCTCTCCTTGGGACCCACAACTCTCTCATGCATTCTGCTGAGCTTCAGAGGCCTGAGGTTGGGCAGGATTGCAAATTAGAAAGAGTCCTTGATGGAGGAACAAGAAATCAGGATTCCAGTCCTAGCTCTGCTTTTAATTGCTATGTAAGGAAGGTCTAATCACTCAGCCTTTTCTGGGAGTTAGTTTCCTTATCTGTAAAGGAGAGATAATTAGTCCTGCCCTATCTCTCTCAAAGAGATGATGAGTACCAAATGAGAACATTAATGAATGTGAAAGAATTTCAAAATAGTATAAAGCACAAGAGAAAGACATTATTATCATGGCTGCTAATAAAAATCAATGGACTCACTAGCATAGCAGCGCTTTCTGTATCAAACACAAATTCCTCCTCCAGTTTTCCAAGTCCTTTTCTCAACTGTACTCCACTTTATGAGGTATGGTTGCAAATCCCTTACCTGGACTCTGCTCTGACTAGACTATCCTCACAGTATTTCTTTCCACATCATGATTTGCTCTTCCCCCCCTTTATGACTTTATGTGTTTTGTTTTTGGTTTCCTCCCAACTCTTTTTTCACCTCCCCTCACAGCATCAGCCTGTCTCTTAAAGCAAGTTCCACAAGGGCACTCCACTCAGCTCTCATCTCACTCAAAATAGTCCTTGGAAGATCACAGACACTTCTGGGGCATTAACATCATCTTTTTGCTGATAAGTTCTTCTCATTTTACAGTTAATGGCAATGCCATTCTGCATTCTTTTCCCTCTTCCTCATCCTTTCCCTCATATTCCACATTTCCTTATCTGCCAAGTCCTGTACCTTCTGTCTCCTGAATCTCTGTAGCATTGTGGCCGCTTTACATTGGGTCCCAATATCTGGTAACAGGGATTATTATCACAGTTTACTGATTAGAGCCCCTGTTTCTAATCTGTTTCCCTACCAATATATCTTCCACTCTTCTGCCAAATGGATGTTTCTAAAACATAAATCTGATCTTACCAGTTCCCTGCTTCAGATCTTTCAGTAACTCATGCTTTTCAGCACTGAGTTCAAACATAGCATGCTAGCACACACATCTCCTCATGAACTGGCTCCCACCTAGCCCTCTCCCCACTGGGTATAAGTCCTTTTAAGGGCTTGAACTCATCTAAGAATCCAAGGAAAGAGAAAACAGTATAGGTAAAGATTTTCAAACAAATGACCATTTGCTCCTGGAGCTCATCCTTGCCACCCTTATGGATCACCACATTTGTAGGTTCTCTCCAACCTCACTTCTTGCCATCCCCCCACGTGGACACATGGCTTCAGGCACAGAGGCTCCCAATGCTGTGTGGCTTTTTCAAGCCTCTGTGCCTTCATACTTTGTATCCCCGCTGCTAGGAATTCCCTTCTTACCCGTCTTTGTCCAGCTAAAAGACCACTTGTCCTTCAAAACTTTGTTCAAATATTACTACTTCTAGGGTTTCTTCCCTGATTGTCCATGTCATTAACTTATTCCTGATTTCTGGTTCTAGAATAGCCTGAATAGGTCTTGCATCACACTTTTCCTCAACATAATTTTGATCCATTGTATGCTTACTTGCTATGTTATTTGCAGGTAAAGATCTTGTCTTCATTAACTGTGTATTTCCAGCTCACAGCATATTACCTGGTATATAAGAAGCACTCAGTAAAATGTTTGCTGAATGGCATTACATTGTTCCTATCTAGAATACTCTTCTCCCTCCCTTTAACTAGTACGCACCTTATAGTTCCCTTAAGATGAACCACAAAGACAATCTCTTTATATAATCTTGCTTCTTTATACCCATCATTTAATGATCTTTTCTTTGAATGTCTTCATTGCTAGTGTGTATGGTTTTAGTATCGCATGTTAATTTAGAGGTTGCTTTGAAATATATCATCCCCAAACCATCACCCTTAAGTATAAGGTGTAATGTAGGGTAGAGTGTCCTGGGAAAGGAGTCAGAAGACCTTATTCTAGTTTTAGCTCTGCCATGAACTAAATGTATAGCTCTGGGAAAAGTGTTGATTTTTACCCCTTGGTTTAAATTTTCTTATCTTTAAAATGAGGGATCTGTGTAGTCTATAAGATAGCTTCCTGTTAAAAGGCTATATGCCAGAATGACTTTAATTCTTTTACATATCACATCTATGTATTTTAGTTTTCCAATTACACTGTAATTTCTGCATCCAAAAGATATCCTGTGTTACAGTCTCTTTTTTGTCCATGTGTCACTAACTACACATCTGTAGATACATAAAATGAGGACTTAGTAAACTCTAAGCATCACCCTGGGAGATTAAGTGTGAAAATATGATGTAACAAAGGGTTAATAAAATCATGTTTTGCAACTTCAAATTTCTAGATTGCTCCCTGAGTTGTTAATGTATGCCATGTATACATCCCTCTAAACAGGACTTTCCTTTAGAAGAAAGGCCAGATATGAATCTTCAAACCTTCTTTTTGAAGTAGGAATTTCCTCCCATCTTGGGAAAAGAAGTATTCTGATTCAAAGTGGGGAAAAAGAGCTTGAGGAGACTCTAAAAGAGCTTCAGAGGAATTTTTGGAATCCAAATTATGCCAAGAAAATTAAGCAAAAATAAATCAGAAAAAAATGTGGCTGTTTTTTTCCTCTTCTTGCTAATCTAAAGGAAAATGTGCTGCTTTGCATAGTATAATTTAGGATTTCACCAGTCTATGAATTTTTCACTGGTGGTCAGGGACATTTTTATAGTTTCAAAGAAAGGCCAAAGGTTGGTGGCCTGGGTAATGAGCAATGACATTCATTATTACTTCATACTGGCCTTTTTTTTTTTATTTTATTCATAATTCTGTGTTTATCCAGGACAAGTGCTCTTCCTTTCCTTTAATCTCAGATTTTGAAAATCAGCAGTGACCATCTGTATAGAGGACTCAACCACGGGTCACAGAGGCCAAAAGAGTTGCATATGAAGTGATTTTTGTATAGCTGAAAAGTAGATCTTAAACACCAAATCCCATCTCATAGGAATAAATACAGTTTTTCCTTGACTAATTTAGATTGGCTCTGTTAAACCTGCAATAGCTACTAAATACATAATTCACCTCAGTCAGCTCCTTCTTTTCTATTGGTCAATGTGGGTGGGAAATGGCCTTGATTTTCTAATTAAAGAAGTCAAAATTATACTAACCATACATTTGTCATATGATTTACATTTGTAATTATTTATCTTTATATCTCTACCAACAGCATGTCTGGAGCATTTGACACTTAAAGCAGATCAATTTTTAACACTTCCTTGCTCTGTATATCACAACTATTTTCTGTAGTGATTATTATTTTCTGTAGTACTTGGTACACTATACAATGAGTTCCTTGAAGTCAGGGACCATGTCTTACTTATTTTTGAATTTGCAGGGTCTAGTATTTTGCCTGATTTTTAAGTAGGTTTCCAAGAAATGTTTATGAAATGAGTGAGTGAGTGAATGAATGGATTATCATCTGTAGCATGGCCAAGATTGATTACTAAGTGACTT
This sequence comes from Cryptoprocta ferox, assembly GCA_028646485.1. Taxonomy (NCBI): domain Eukaryota; kingdom Metazoa; phylum Chordata; class Mammalia; order Carnivora; family Eupleridae; genus Cryptoprocta; species Cryptoprocta ferox. The sequence goes on from CM053575.1 coordinate 68,813,416, forward strand.
TTAGCATTCTAGAGATTATATACCATATTATTAGAAGTCTCCTTTTTTTTTTTTGTATGCCTAGATAATGCCTACAAATTCTTTAAAGGTATTATATAGGATTCTACCAATGGAAGCCTATGGACTTGACAATAGGTTCATATGTTTCAATGTCAAGTCTGATCTCTTCAAGCCTTTCAAAACTACAGCTGCTGGCATTTCAAGTGCTTTAGCTATAGGCCCAAAGTAGGGTCAAATGCCTGGACTGTCATAGCTAATTTGCCCTATCGAAACTCTGTTCTGGATATCAGAATCACACAATTGTGTCTCCTACCCTCTAATTGTTACTCACTTTTCATTTTTCACACTCATTTTGCAAGCACTGAAGTACAAACTAAGTAGTAATTAGGGAGTAAAAAATACACAACCACATGATGCTTCAGTTTTCTACATAATATCAGTTGCTGCATAGAAATTCTCAGAAAGATGCCAAACTGAGTAACACCATATAAAGAATGTGAGTGCTCTATCATTCTGAGAGTATTCCATTTTGAAATTACCTTTCTGCTAGGACCCTTGTTTATCCATGGCTACAAAAGCATGTCAGTAAACAAGAGTGCAAGCAATCTTAAAAAGTAACCCCTTTACCAGTTTTACAATTGTAGCATGAAAAGCAGATTTATAAAAATGACTAAGATCCGGGGTGCCTGGGTGGCTCAGTCAGTTGAGCTTCTGGTTTCAGCTCAGGTCATGATCTCGTGGTTGGTGAGTTTGAGCCCTGCGTCAGGCTCTGTGCTGACAGCTAGTTCAGAGAGTGGAGCCTGTCTTGGGATTCTGTGTCTCCCTCTCTCTCTGACCCTCCCCTGCTCACGCTGTCTCTCTCTCTGTCTCTGTCTCTCTCTCTCTCTCAAAAATAAATAAAACGTTTTAAAAAATTAAAAAAAACAAAAATGACTAATAGTATGATTCCCAAATCATACTTTTTTTTTTCCAACCCCATAAGTGTGAGTGTATTCGTTTGTTCAATTAGTAATATCTTAAGCAATATCAGGCCTTAGAAGGCAAGCCATGTGTCTTTTTATATTACACTTAAAATTTTTTTCAAAGAGGCCTAGTCTTCAAGGTGAAACCAGGCTGCTGATAGGAGAATGTGGTCTCTGGAAGGGGAGGGCCGTTCTTCCTCTTGATTAGTGCCCTGACAGTTCAGAACTTTGCATTTGATACTTGTCCAGATGAAGATGTTCCAGAAGAAATTCCAATGGCTTCCAATCATTCTTTTTTATTGTTTTTTTTTTCTTTTAACGTTTGTTGGATTTTATCATTAGTACGTGCCTGGCCCCATGTTAGGCACCCTTGCATGAACTATACAACTGACTTTAATTTTCTCAGTCACCCTATGAAATGGCTTTTATTTCTCTTCCTTTATGTAGGAGACAACTTAGGTGTTCAGGTAATTAGCCAATATTTAAAATTAGGTTTTCTTATTATTTTATGTGGAGTACTTTTTCTATAATACAACAGCAAAGATAGTGGTCAGTGGCCACTGGCCTACTTTTCCTTTCTAGGCTCTATTTTCTGCCCATCTTACTTCAAACATAAGTTGTAACCAAATTGACCTTTTTTTTTTTTTTTTCTGTTGTCAAGCTTGCCATGCATTCTTATGCCTCCTACCTTCACACAGGTTATTCTTAGAGATCACCATTTCCTTTCTCTGTGCCTGACAAAATTCTCCCTACTGGAGCCCTCATAAAGGATTTTACCACCTCTGGGAAGCCTGTGATTTCCCCTAGCACCTGGCACTTCTACAATTATAGCACTGATTACACTGTACTGAGGCTTCCCTTATTGTGCTGCCTGTAGCTATAAACCTTATGAAATAGGGTGGGGCCCATTAGAAGCACGAGCATTGTGCCTGGAGCCTAATAGGTGCTTAGTGCATAAGTATTGATTGACCGTTGTTGAGTCTGATTGTAATTTCTCTGCTTTCTCTTCAAAATCCCTAGTGTAGAATGTACCAACAACACTAACAGTGGTTGTCTCTGGAGTGTGGGACTGGGAGGTAGGTGGTGGGGGTGGTGGGGGAAGCACATTTTTCTTTGTATACCTTTGGTGTAAATAACTTACCATGCTCATGTATTAACCTGTAAATAAAAGCCAAAAGTATCAAAAAGAAAAACAAAAACTCTGGACATATGGTTTTGAAAGGCTATACTCCCAACCCCCGCCCCTCGCCAACACACACACACACAGTCTTTCTCTATTTTTGGCAAATTTTTTTTGCCAAAATTATTTCTATGTATTGGCAAATAAAGAACTCTCAACAGAATAACCCAGTGGATCTACTGGTTGTGAAATATTGCTACAGGGGCAAGTGTCTGCCATTTGGCTTCTTTAGTCATCCTGTACGTGAACCCTAGTCTGCTACTACTGAACAGAGCACAAAAATCCAAAACTAGGTAGGAAAATTTCTCCTATGCAAGACTTATGAAATAGTCATGTCCAATATATTTGGTAGATCTATAGAAAAACTTTAATTTTCCCAAATATACATTATACATCATAAATCACTTGGAGCTTGAAGAAAACGAAGATATTTTGGCTGAAGTGTAATAGGATATTCTCTTTTGATAAGAAAACAATATAAATGTACTAGATATGAATCAGCCACAATAAATAATCTAGGAGATTTTTTAAGGTAGGAAAAAGAAAGTTTTTCAAGGCTATAAATACATAAGGGAACAGACTTCGAGAGAATATACTGAACCAACTTGGAGGCACATTCCATTAAGGGGAGATTAAGTTAAAAGCTCAGAAAAACTTGAAAGTGCCCTTGTTTTGGGGGATAATATAGAGACTCTCAAGTGGAAATGGAATGTATAGTAGTTAATCATAAATATAATCTGTTAATAAGGAACACATATTAAGGTTATTTTAATCCAACAAATGGCTATTAAATATTCTTTCTAGGAATGTAGCCCTCTCTTAGGTACTGCAAGGGGTATAGGATATAATGCTGAGTACTTTCCCAAAGGGAATTTACAATTTAAAATGTGAAAATGATGAAACAAGTGAAATAACCCACAATAACCCTAAAATTGGAATTATCATCTGAGGGGTACACACAACATCCTAAAAACTAGAAGAGGGGAACATCAAATAGTAGAGTCAATGAGAGACTTCACGAATGGCAAGTGGCCTTAGGGATCTGTGGTGAAGCAGGGAACATTCTAGGAACAAGGCATAAGCAGGAACATAGGCTCAGAGGTGGAAGGTGCGGAGTAAAAGGAGTAGTAGGGTCTACTCTGGCTGTAGCAGAAGATACATTTGGGGAACTGGTAGAAATGAAGCTTGAGAACCTAGTTTTGGATGAACTTGCCCACCAACTGGCAGAGGGGAGGCAATGTAGAACTTAAAAAAGCAACATGCTCAGACTCAGAAGACCTGGGCTCAAGTTCTTCTTTAACATTTTGGCATGATATTCACTCCTCAGCATGTTCTGAATAATTATTTTGTTCTTTGCAGAGCTGAGAGTTGGTGTGAGGAGCCAATGAGGTAAGACTTTGCAAACTAAGAGGAAAGATACATATAAAAATCATTATTCCCTCTGCAGTGAATGGTCTCAGCTTGAGAAACTAAGCTGTGTTACTCACTTAGGATTCATTCATGCATTTCTTGCTATATTTTGATTCCAGAAATATAGTTCCAGGAGTGCCTAAAGATTTATCCAGAAAAGAACATATTCTAAATACAAGGTCTACAAGTGATCGAGATAATGATTGGCATAATGAATGTAAAATGCTTAATAGAGTTCCTGGAAACCATCACAAGTTTAAAAAATTATTAGTATTATTATTATCATTATTTTTATGCTTAATTTAAGGGTAGTGGGCCAGGGTCAGAGTGTAAAGATATGGGTCAGTTGTGTTTTATGAATTACAACTCCATAGGATCATGCCTGAGACCTAGGGAAAGATGTGACAATAGTACAATGGGTCAAAAATGAAAGAGTGAATTCATGAGGTGTGGGGAGCACAATGGAGCACAGAGTTGTAGACCATGAAAAGACGGATGGGGCACTTGAGGATGAAGTCCATTGGAGCCCACTGAACATGTCACCCAGTGGACAAAGTCACTGATCACACACACCACATTCGGAGCAAGGAAAATGTCATGGACATAGGTGGCTCCTACAGCAGCATCACTTAAAGGATCCAGAAGAGAAGGGGAAGGAAATGGCGGAAGGCAGCGTGTTGCTGAGGGTAGAACTTGAAGTCATGTAGAGCTACCTCTTTGAAGACTTTGACAACTCTAAGAAGGAATTTCAGGAAGCTAGGGTAGGAGACCATCAACTATTATTTAGTTATTGTTTTGTGCCTTTTTTCCCCCTGCACCTCCCCTCCCACCCCCCAAGCTGGTGTGATGTAGGGTAACTTTGGTTACACTGAGATGAGGAGGGACAGAACTTTGCTTAGGAAGATAGTAGCATGCAGTGGAATGGGTTGAGGAGACAAACTGGGGCAAAGACATTCCTCCAATACTTCACGCTATTCTCACCATCCCAGGGCGTGGGCAAGACTATTCTTTATCAGAAGGAAAAAAATGTTAGCATTGCTATGTCTATTTCTCCAACAGAAATAAGAAAAATATTAACTCACTGAACACTTAAGCTCATATTTGACACTGACTTCTCAATTTCATTTTTCATATCAAAGGGCAAGAATCCTAATTACAGCTGACCAAAAACTATTAATCATTTTTAATTGGGCTGGATAACACTATCTGCTGGTTTAATAGATGAGCCTTTGGTTTGTTGCACTTTACAGCAGTTAAAGGCTTTAGACAACTTGTTATTTTAGCTTCTTAATAACGTGTTGCTCTTTCAACGTTTACTTTAATATTTAGCAGCATATGTTTTGGGTGTCCATATAGTATTATTCCAGTGCACCCCTTGATTCTTTGCCCCCTCATTTTCCTGAGGTAGTTATAACATAGGTTTTCATTTCAACCTGTAGGTGACTTTGAAGACGTATTGCCATATGGTGCTAAAAACATTATAATACATCACTGCTTGTTTGCCAGATGTTGTTCCACTCTGCTAGGCAGTGATTCAAATGCTCTGTGATGATTTTGCAAAATGAATCTTCCTAAATTGGAGAGTTTTAGTTGTCACTTCCCATCTCATTATTATTGGCTGGGTATTTCAAACATACAAGAAAAACACAGTTTGAAATGAATCCATTAGATATGCAAATAGCAGTATTTCCTTTTGCCCAGGTGCCTGCCAGCTTTGCATGTGGCAGCATCCCCGTTGTACAAAGTGGGAAACGGAGTCACAGGATGCTGACTCCACGGGGTGACTTGGATGTAGATGGTCACTGCCAAGGGTTCATTCCAGGCACTGGGATTTCAAGGTGCTTTCTATATTGTGCAAGCAGAGACAGGCCTAGCCTTTCTCTAGGTTGAATACCCAGCTGTTTATATGGCATGCTTTGAGAAAGGCCAGGAAGGCCTCAAATTATCTCTTTATGCATTATCACCACTATTGATTTAGTATTTGAAGTAAGGAGCTTTTTCTCCAGAATTTCTCTTTCAAATAGTCATATATTATAGGAGTGGCGTAGAGTTTGTAGTGTATGAAGTTAAAATCAGTTACCTACCTTTGGTCACTTTTATCCTATATCCATCTTCAACCTGGTATCCCTTGTGCCTGCTAAGCACTCAATGACTGTTCATTGAATGAATACATGAATGAATGAGTACATGAACAAAAGAACATGGCTGGCCTCCATAGGAAGAACACTAGTAAAGAATGTATGCCTTTGCAGGTGTATGGAGTGGAAATATTCTGGGGATGGTAGGATAGTAAAATGGCAGATCAATTTACTACCTAACATGCCTTAAGTCCCAGGACATGTTTTGGCAGAAAGACTTCCTTGCTAGACCTTATCTCTGTAGAGTTACTGAGTGCAGCTTCATGGCTGGTACATATACTCCCAATGCTGGTGCCCAGTACAGCTGATTCCTTGTTGGGATAGGTCTTTCTACCATTAGTGATTGAGAAGACTTTCTCCAGAGTGTTCTGTATTGGTTGTGATATAGCACCAATTTTCCACCTAGCCCAGATCAAGCTCCAATCTGTCCAGTTCCCCTGTCATTGATAGAGCTGCCAATCTGGCAGACAGCAGATCCATCACTGGCTTTCTGTCAGATGCTGCTCTCATGTGTTTTGGCAGCTGGACCGCAGGACTTTTCCTGGCAAAACACCAGACTCTTATAAAAATGCCTTGAACAGGGATAACCCTAGGACCTGGAATACATTTGAAATCATTACAGCAGGATTCGGATTCACAGTCAGACATTGGTATTCACACCACAATGGAGAAATTCAGACACTGATGGATTTCTGATAGTGCAGAATGAGCACTTAATTCAGATAGGACAAAAAGGCAAAGCTGAGAGAAAGACTCTTCCTCGGGAGGTGGTAGCTTCAGTGAATAGCAAGAGGATTATAGGACAAAATTCAGATTTTCACTGTGCAAATTCAAACTATGGTGGGAAAATATTAAGATGTTATGTTGGAGGGGCTGGAAATTGTAAGATTTGAAATTGCTGGTGGGTTAAACAAGTAATTCAACTTCTTTTACTTCACTTTGGAAAGAAATGGGCAACATTTCCTATCGACAAGTATTTAATATATACGTACTAAGGTAATAACTGCTTGGGCTTTGACTGTGTGCTAAGCAGAGTGCTAAAGGCATTTTGTTTCTCATTTCTCTCGATTCTCATTACACTCCTGTGAAGTTGGTATTATTATGCCCATTTTCTGGGTAATGAACCAGGCTTAGAGATGTTAAAAGATTTGGCTTGGGTCATACAGCTAGGAGGTGGTAGGTAGAAGAGGCTTAAGAGTAAATTAAGGTTTTAAAACTAGCTCTATCCTGTGTCCCAACCACTGCATTCAACCACTTTACTAAGCCAGGGGAGGTAGGAGATGCTGGGGTACCCATGCAGATCCCCTGTAACTGGCCTACGCACCCTCCCTAGGGCTGGCTGCCGTGTTCCCTGCTAATGGCTTGCAGCTGCCCCATCCCCATCTCCCACTGCCATTGCCCAGGGTTACTCATCCCTCCCCAGCGCTGTGGCTCATAACAGACTGATACTTTAAGGCAAGAAACTCTGTACTGTGGTTTGTACTCTAGAAAGCCTTAGCCTTGTGAATATTGCCAAGAATGTACTGCACTGGGACTACTTTCCACTTCCTATTCCATTCTCTTCCCTCTCTCACAGGCTCATCCTTAAGAGCATTCTGTCAATAAGTCACATCCACTTAAGAAGAACTACCTAGAAAGTTCTGCTTCTAGGCAACCTGAGCAATGGAGTTTCTTCCTCTAAGAAGCATACAATCTTAATATAAGGAAGAATTTTCAAAATAGCCAGAACCACTTAAAGATAATATAAATTGTTTGAGTCAGTACTAGAGTTCTGTCTTTCAGGAAGTATGTGATATAGGCTGGATGCGACAATCATTTGGGCACAGTGTTGTATAGGGATTTTAGGCATAAACTAGGAGGCGCTAGATAAAGTTTAACTTCAAGATTTAATGAGGCCATGAACTGAGACTTTTTAATATTTTTTACATTTTCTAAAAAAAAAGTGATATTGTCTCATGGTTAGGAATATGGATGCTGTAGCCTGACTTCTTGGGATCAAAGCCTACCTCTAATATTTCTATGTAGTATAACCTGAGGAACGTCTCTTGACAACTCTGTACCTTGGTTTCCTTATCTGAAAAATGAAGGAATACATAATTCAAGGTTTGTCATGAGGATTAAATTACTTGGTAACATGTGAAATGCTTTGAACAATACCTAGCATATAACAGGTGCTCAATAAATATTAACTAATCTTTTGTATCTCTCTATTTGTATAACACAAACTCACAGAGGCTTGTTATATTGAAAAACAAATGTTTTTTTTTTGCATTGTTGTTGTTTCTTTCTCTTTCCTATTGTGTTGTAAACTCCTCAGTTAGAAGGAATACTTTTAAAAATTTGAGATAAGATACACATATCATTAAATTCATTCTTTGAAAATATACACTTCTGTGGCTTTTAATATATCCACAAAGTTATGCAACCCTCACTACTATATGATTTCATAACATTTTTACCACCTTTCCCCCTCCAAAAGAAACCCATGCCCATTAATAATCTTCTTGTACTTTCCCTCCTTCCAGCCCTTGGCAACTGCTAATCTATATTTTGTGTCTTTGGATTTGACTATTCTGGATGTTTCATGTAAACAGAATGATATAAAATGTGGCCCTTTGTGACAGACTCCATTCACTTAGCATAATATTTTCAAGCCTCCTCCATATTGTAACATGTATAAGTACTTTATTTCTTTTAATGGCTATATAATATTCCACATTTTATATATCTATTCATCAGTTGGTGAACCTTGTCTCCCCCCGCTTTTTGGCTATCATGAATAATGCTGATAAGCACATTTCAGTACATGTTTTTGTGTAAATATGTGTTTTCACTTCTATTGGATATATACCCAGGAATGACATTTCTGGGTCATGTGTTAATTCTATGCTTAACTTTTGGAGAAACTGCCAAACTGTTTTCTAACATGGCTAGATCATTATACATTCCCACAATCAATCTGTGAGGGTTCCAATTTCTACACATTCTTGCCAGTAATGTTTATTTATTTATTTGAGAAAGAGACAGAGCATAAGCTAGGGAGGGGCAGAGAGAGACAGAGACAGAATCTGAAGCAGGATCTAGGCTCTGGGTTGTCAGCACAGAGCCTGATTCAGGGCCAAACCACAAACCATGAGATCATGACCTGAGATCATGACCTGAGCCAAAGCTTAATCAATTGAGCTACCCAGGTGCCCCTTGCCAGTAATTTTTATTGTCCATCTTTTTGATAATAGTTGTCTTAGGGGGTAGGAAGTGGTATGAGTCTCATTCAGATTTTGACTTCCATTTCTGTGATGATTAATAATGCTGAGAGTATCTTTCTATGCTGTTTATTTATATATCTTCTATGGAGAAATGTCTATTCAAATCCATTGCTCATTTTTTAATTGGATTAATTTTAATTTTATTGTTGAATTGCAATAGTTCATTATATATTTGAATATTAGGCCTTATCAGATATATGATTTCCAAATATTTCCTCCCATTCTTTTGGTTGTCTGTTATTTTTATGACAGAGTTCTCTGAAAAGCAAGTTTTTAACTTTGATGAAATCTACCTTATCTATTTATCTTGTATATCATATGTTATGCTTGTACTTTAGGCATTATATCTGAGAAACAAGTCATTAGGATTTATACCTATGTATTCTATTAGCCTTATCTCTTTTGATTTAGGATCCCCCGTGCAAAGCATGTCTAGAATCTAGTAGATCCTCAAAACATGTTGTTGAGTTAGCAATGGGATGTACTGGAATGCGTGGCTAGACTATGTGGGCATAGGTTGCTGTGTTTTAGTATTTCTACATTTCCTTCTAGCATCTGGCATTGTATTTGCAGAGTAGGCAGTGCTTTGAGGTTTTTTGCTGGTTGGTCATTGAAATCAAGAAGTCTTATGATACTCTCACTTGATATTGAGGCAAGGTAGATACTATTAGCTCCATTTCATAGAAGATAAACCTGAGAACCAGAGATTAAGAGTTACTCAAGGTCATTCAACTAGTGAAGGAGCTCTATCTCCTTTTTAGGGTTTCCTTATTTAGCTCAAACGTGTCGGCTCCTTTTTCTAGGCTTAGCAGTCATCAGGGTTCCTTAGCTACTTTTCTTCCAGTCACATATTTATGGCTCTGAGACTTCTGTATGAACACATAGCCCTATGCATGTTGAGTACACTGAAACTGACAGGTATTAAAACAATCCCCAAAGCATTTTTGTCCTTATTCTCATGTTCTCTTCTCTTTGTCAATATTTGCTCCCTTCCTTTTGTCCTCATGGACAAACTTGACTTAAAACCTGAAAAGCCTGTTCTCTGATCACCAAGAGTATTCTCTTGCCTGTGCCACACAATTCACTATTCAGTTTCTATGTGTGATGCACTTGATTGTTATTCAGTTATTTTGAACTTGTAGTTCTTTTCTACTTCATTTAATTGTAAGGTTCTTGAGCACAGGGATTATATCTTTTGTATTTTTTACATCTCTCCATAGTAGCAGGCAAAATCTTTCCATTCTTCTGAGATTTCTACTTTATTTGTTTTATACTTCCATCTTGTTTGTCTGTGCATTGACTGTATTTTGTTCAGTTTATCCATCACTTTCTCCAGGAAGCCATTGCCACATGCCACCTTCCTCTTCTGATTGCACGTGACTGCTGGTTTAAATAGCTCATGTGTCATTTATTTCACACTGCCTGGGGTCCTAGATGTTTACAATCATGCCTTATTTCTCTTACTACTCCTACTAAATTCTACGGTTCTTGAGAGGGGCCATTATTTATTATCCAATTTTATGCCTTTCCATTCCCAAGAACAAGATTGGTGACTTGCTCATACAAGGGCTCAAAACAAATATGTGCTTCCTGAAGATCCTTAAAATTATAGAAAATGGATAAGATTTGGAATCATATGACCGAAGTTGAATTTCCATCTCTGCCATTGGGTGATCCCCAGCACGTTACTTCTTAATGGACCTCAGATTCCTCATCTGTAATAAAGCCTATCTCAAATCAGAGTTGAGAGGTTTGAATAACAAAATACATAGGGAAGCTTACAACTGGTAATGACAGTTATTCTTGTCACCATTCTGAAGTAACAGACAAGACTTGAGTTTATCACCAATAAGCCTATATTGCTTTGAAGCATCTGGTCCTTACCTACCAAGTCAGTACTAGATGCTGAAAATCAGATGAAAAGAAAGAAAATAATTTCAGGAGGTTCCCAGGCATAGATTCAGTGCTCAAACATGTGCATTTTGATGCTAGACAGTTTGCTTTTTTCTTTAGACCATTTCCAGGCTTAACCACGTCTGTCCCTTTTTATATAATTCAATTTGCAAGTCTGCCACTTACTTAATGATTCTATTGTTGACCAATATAGTACAGCAACTGAGAAGGACAATGTGTCTATATGCAATATAGTTTCTAGCTCACTGCTGGTGCTCAGTGAATGTTAATATTAGATACTTAGAGCAGCTTCTATTGTAAAGAGAAAAATTTTAACAAAAGTCAGCCCTTCTCTCTTCTTGTTAACATATAGACACCATTATTAAAGAATTGCTACAAAAATGAGTTCACTGCCTTGAATGTTCTCTGTGAAGAGAGAGCACACTTTAAAATGTTGGATGGTGTACTTAGCACAGAGCTTCGTTGACAATGTTAAGGAGCCAATTTCCACTCAGTTCATCATCCATATTAAAAATGAAACTAATAGGTGCCCAGAAGTCTCCTAGGAGCTGTAAGGGCAAGCCTAGTAATTGATTTTCCATTGAGCACATAAGTAAGAATAGAGAACCAAATTGCATTTCATTATTATTATTTTTTAAGCCAGCAAATGAGTGAGCAGAATAGATTCAGGGTGAACTTATCAGCCATTGTGTGGTAAATGACTTTTTTTCTAGGGCTGTGCCTCCAGGATGTTCTTTCTGTGGGCTTGATGGGTGATCGCTATAGATCCCTTTGAGCTTCTTCATATATTTCCATATTTAGTGTCTTTCACTGAAGAATAGGAGAGGGTCAGCCATGTAATGATCAGAAATATATCAAAGGTACTTCACTTAAACAGGAAATTAAGTGAATGCAGTTAGTTCTAGCATGAAAGTGTCCCAAACAGATAATCTGTGGCAGATGAATTTGACAAAACGCAATGATATATTTATATATCTCAGGTGTACATTAGGAATTAAGAATCCTACTTTTCAGTGATTATTTTGAAGCCTCCAGGTCCAATCTGGAATATTCTGAGAGCTGCCAGAGGTAAATAAAATTTGCTATAGTAGGAGATATACTATTCTTTCTTTCAGGCCTTCATTCACAAACATTTCTAAAATACCAGCTTCGGTATCAGCTACTTGGGTTACAGACATGATGCTCTTCTTGTATAAAAGAATTCACAGCCTATGGTTAACAAGCAAAATAAAAGGTCTATATCCTCAGAAGAGTTATAATTGAGGGCAGAATAAAAGTGGAACAATATGAAAGAGAGAGAACATCTAAATGATACACTTTGAGGGTGACTAAAAATTCAGACAAGAAGTTACTTAACCTTTTTGGCACAAAGATCTCTTTGAGTTTCTAATAAAATATTAGTGGTGCCTGGGTGGCTCAGTCAGTTAAGCATCCAACTCTTGGTTTCAGCTCAGGTTATAATCTCACGGTTCATGAGATGGAGCCCTGCATCAGGCTCTGTACTGACGGTACAGAGCCTGCTTGAAGATTCTTTCTCTCTCTCCCTCACTCATGCATGTGCGTGCGCTCTTTCTCTCTCTCTAGCTCTCGCTCTCTCTCTCTCATAATAAATAAACTTTAAAAAATTATAAGGTTAATTACATCCATTAGAAAATAGCACAAAAGCATTTACATATAAAAATTTGAATATAGTTTCAGGGAAACTTTTAAAGTCATTGGTGATACCAAAGTTAGGAGCTCATACAATAATAGGTGTCTAAATAAAACATGTGTCAATACTGAATAATTTCTCCAAGGCAGGCTATGTGGATAAATTAGGACTTGAATGAAGGGAGGAAGAAAAGGCACAAAATTAGATAATATGTATCTTGGTGAAATTCCAAACGAGTATTACATTATTAACCAAAATAAGACAATTTGATGTGGTGGAAGGTTTGGAGACAAGGATTCTGTCTGGGTCAATCTGTTTGAACAAAAGCATAGAGTTGGGGGATAAGCTTGGTGTGAGGGTACTAATTTCCTGTCCTGAAATGGAGGTTCATGCTGGTGAGTATTGAGAGGCAAGGTTAATGGGTAGTGGAATACAGATTTGAGAGCCACAGGTGGCCTTTGAACAGGGACTCATTAAAGAATTAAAAAAAAACCAAAAACAAAAAATAAAAAACCAAAAACCACAAAGTTGTAAGAGAGATTTGAGCTGGTTAGATCCAACCTTCTGTCATGCCAACACCTCTGTCAAGTAGTCATTTACTCTATGCGTGGATGAACACATTAGTGGGGAATCACAGTGTAATATACAAGTTATTCCACTATTAAATGGCTTTAACTGCTAAAAAAATTACTTTGTCATATCAAGATTAATTTTTTTTAATTTCACCTTCCCATCCCATATGGATCATCATGATTTTGTTCTCTGGAAACACAAAATAAAGCTAATCCTTTTTTCACTTAGCAGTTTTTCTTGTGATTAAAAATAACTATTATATCCCCTTTAAATCTTCTCCTGAAAGGCTATACATCTTCAGACTTCAATCTGATAAACATGATATTTTAAGAGGATTAGATTGGCAAACATGTAAGATAGATTAGAGCAGGGGGAAAAAGAACTAAATTTGGGGAGACTAGTTGGAAGGCAATTGCAATCATGATGGTCAGGGAGGACTAGAGAGAAAATGAAGAATGAAGTGAAATTTTGGATGAAAGAATATAGTACCTGGTGACAAATGGCTATAGGAGATGAACAAGAGATGTGATTCAAAAGTATCTCAAAGAATTGTGGCCTGGGACACTGGAAGAATAATTATTACAGCCCACAGTTTTCAGGGGTTCAGTTTGGCATCTTTCTACATAACAGGGGGTATTCTGGTGTAATAGTTAAAAGCATGAGCCCCAGCAGCAGGATGAGTGGGTAGGTTCAAATTCTGGATTCATACATAGGTTAGGTGACATCAGGCAAATTACTCAACCTATTTGTATCTTGATTTCCTCTTCTATAAAATGTAAATTTTCTAATATATATAACAATTTTAGCTCGACTGGCAAAAGAAGAAATACTCCATTTGTTCTAATTGGAGGTGGATGAAGTCCAAGTTACGAACTTTAAATCAAACTATCCAGGAAGGAAACAATCAGGAATTATGGTCAGGTCATCATGTTAGGGTAAGAACAGACACCACAGACTGAAATGATGTTAGAATACACAAACAGAGTCGGTTCCAGGGTCAGAAGCACTGGAGGTCAGACTATGGAAATATGAGTAATTTGCCATTTTTTCAAGACACATGGCATAAACAGGGGAAGTTTGAAAAGGCACTTCTCCAGCCTGGGAAAGCAGGCCTTACATTTTAAATACTTGTTTCCCTGTGCACTGTTTTTCTTCACCTGACCCTAGCTCATGGGTTAATCCTTATATATACAGATTACCTATTTCTCCAGGGTGAGGAGGGTAAGAAGGTCACCTGGTTGAGGATGTCAGACTCCAGGCAGTGGGCAAACATGCAAGTAGAGGTGTTTTATGAGCAGTTAGAACTCAGCTGGAGATGTAGCTGGTGGCAAGGTTAGTTTCTAGGTGTTGGTGGATGCTTGGGAATGGTCGAGCTCATTATGTATTAATACATTCAGATGTTGACATCTCCCAGGGATCTCTCTGTTTTGGTGTCTGTCCATCCTGAATCTCTTCCCATCCTTAGAAATTGTAAGATGATTGATTTATAACCAAAGTTGACAAAATACATGCAGGTTGTGACAGAGCAGTACAGGTGGTTTTAATCGGGGGAAAGCCAATTACCTTTCTGAGCTTGTTTCTTCATTTGTGAAGTGTGAATTAATAATAACACTTGTTTTGTAGAGTTGTTTTAAGGATCGCATGAGTGGCATTTATACAGTTCACTTGCATAGCACCTGGCACTTGGAGGTCACCAAATACATGTTAGTTGAAGAGGATGATGACTATCATCAGTTATTTATTGAAACCCATCCTGTGTGTCTATAGACATACCACCTTGAACGCACCCCATCTCGTCTGAAACCCATCCTGTGAAAATATATATGGAGAAATCAATGAAAGACAAGCTATTTGTTGGGTCTAATTTACTTATTTTTTAACATGATTTTTATTTAATTCATTTAATTCTCACCTAAATGTTTCTGGAAACCAGGCAAATGTCACCAGATTTTTTTTAACTGCCCTTGGCTCCAAATGTTTGGTCAGAAAAATCATTCCATATGTTTATTCACCTTGAGAAGCTGAATTTGCTGTATCCAATTTCCCTGTTTACTCTTCCCATGCAATTGTTGCTGAGCATGTACAAATACCATTCTTTATCATTCCAAGTAGGTCTTGGGCTTAATTATGGATTATGAGAAATGAGCTGAATGTTTGAGCACTTTGGAGCCTGGCGAGACCGATTTGTTCAGAATGGTTAAAGGCATTTCATTCCTTTGGAAAAAAAAAAAAGCCTGGTGCAGCTCACTTGTGATTCATGAAAGATGAAGTGTGGCTGAAGTCAAATGATGGGTCCCAGACCTCACTCACTCAAATTGATTCATTAGGACCTGTGTCAACTTCCCCCGCAGAGGCACACATACAGTCAGATGCTCAGAGGATCCAGAGGACTCATATGACCTCCCAGGAGGAGAAGTCAGCATGGAGCACTATCCTCCCCAGTCAGCTGAGGAGCGATGAGGGTGTGTGAGTTGATTAGTAGCCATTTCTTTGCTTCATCTTTCTGTGCACCCCAGAGGCTGTGCTTGTTAGGAGCGTCTCTTCCCTACAGGAGGATTGTGGCAATGTGGAAGAGTTGCCCATTGCAGATAATTAAAAATAAACTGGCTTAAGTTAATATCTAGCCTCCTTCCTGATCAGGGGAACTGAGGAAAACCAAGAGGATAGGGAAAATATGGATGCATTTAAAGAAAACCAAATTTATGAATTAATTATAGGAATTCCCAGTTAAAAAAAATAAGAGGTTACCTATTCCAAAGGGACAAATGGCATTTCTAATTAGAGCAAGTGAAAGTTCAATTCACTCATTCATTTATTCAATCTTTTGTGCATCAAATATTCCTTGACCACTTTTCTGTACTAGGCACTGTGCTAGTAGCCACAGAGGATTAAATGATGAACAAGACACAGACATTACCAGGTTTCAAAAGGTTCACAATCTAGTATGAGAAGGAGATTAGTAGACAAAGGATTACAACACAGAGTGAAGGATGCTGTGACAGAGGGGAGCACAAGGGCATGGAATACTGGAAAGCAGAGGAGAGAAAGTTCAGTCACATGGAGGAATAGTCGTGAGAAAGCCAACTGAAGAAGGGACATGAGGAACTTCCAGGTGTACAAACAGACGGTAAGGGCTCAGGGTGTTATGGGGAAACTGCAAGATGGGATGCTGGAGGAGGCAGCAGCTAGCTGCTTTGTTTGAAGTTTTCCCTGTTAAAGTCTTTGAGCAAAGACAATTTTCATTTATGGTGCAAGTGGCCCCCAGAAATTCCTCCACATCAGCTAACCAAGCACAAGGCATACAAGAATCATGAGATTTTTGTTATCATCAACAGTGGATCCAGATGATCTAAAATCCCAAAGTCCTCTCTGTCTAAGTAATACCTGTTTTACTAGATCAAGACCAGTGCTTCATCTCTTTGTTTTATTCCCATGCAGTCATCAGCAACCTTGCTCCTCCTCCATGATGCCTGGGGGAGGATCCAGAAGCCTGCTGAAACCAGGGATGGTCAATAGTCCTTGCTAAACTAAAGGATAGCCTTGATTCAAAACTAAAGCTGATGCTCTGTACCTGCTTTTGGCTCTAGCTTCAGAGACATGTGGTCACATAGGCAATACAGCATAAATAGAAACACAATGCTCAGGACTGAGGTACAGAGGAAGGTTTCTTCCTGCTTCACTGCAATGCCTGGGACGTGCTTTAGAGCAATTGTGAAGAATGTCAGGTCCAGGGACACTGGGGATTGGCTCAAGGAAATAGTGTATATCAGAGGATGAAATCCAAAATTGACATAAAAAGAACATTGGCAGATGGGCAGATGGATAACTCTGCCACAGGCACATAGAGATTATTCAGATACTCAAATGTTCTGTTGATTATTCCAGGAATGTCTGAGATTGTGTTCTATAGTTGGCCCTACCTATTAGGAAGGTCATGAACTTGAAAACGGTGTGCTGGGGCTTATGGGGGGTCAGAGAGGCCTAGAAAGGACAGTTATGGTTCCTCAAAATGTGAGATTTGTGAATGCTCAGGCTGTGCAAACTTCCAAAATATTTTTGTGCATTGATTTTCACTTTTGCTTTAGATCGACACTTCTCAAAATTCACCAGCCTTGACGTATTTAGTGTAAAATGTCATGAGGTTTGCTACTTAATTTAAATGGTTCAATTTAAATATATACAGCTGAGCCTCATTATTCATGGATTCCGTATTTGAAAATTTGCCTACTGGTTAATTTATCTGTAACCCTAAGACCAATACTCACAGGGTTTTCATGGTCATTTGGAGACATGTGCCAAGTGCTGAAAAATTTGTATCTCCTGAAATGGATATGCCCAGCTGAGGTCAAGGAAGCATCTCTGCGCCTTCTTGTTTCAGCTCTCATATTGTTAATAAGTGTCCTTTTTACCATCTTTATAGTGACCATTTTTTTCTATTTTTTGTGCTTTTTGTTGCTTACCTTTAACATAGCCCCCAGGCATCATACTGACCTGCTGCCTAGTGTTCTTGATTGCATGAAGGCTGTGATGTGCCTCATGGAGAAAATACCTATGTTAGGTGAACTTCCTTCAGGCATGAGCTAAAGTGCTGTCAGCTCTGAGTTCACTATTACTGAATTTACAATAATATTAAACAAGGTGACTTTAAACAAAAATTAATGAAACAGATTAGACATTGATTGGTCGATGAAAATATTATGACCAGAGGTGCACAGGAATCTAATCCTGTATTTTCCCTTAGAGCAATGGCTCTAAGTATTCACTCATTGAGTGTTTTCAGTGACTTTATAGAACATATTTGTATCAAGTAACATGAATTGACTGTACCTGCACAAAAAATATTTGTACGCACATACACACACACACACACACACACACACACACATAAAGCAAATGCAAGTGAGCACAAATGTAATGTTAGTAGCTAGTGGCTCTAGGTACTGGATATGTGACTGTTCATTGTACTCTACTTACAAAAAATATTTTGATTTAGTTTGGTACATAAAAAATATTTGAGGAAATAAGATGTTATTTTAAGAGATTTTTATCATGGATGTAAATTTTTGGAGGTAAATAATATCACAGGTTCTCAGAAGTACAGAAATGTAGGTCTTTTGAGATCTCAGCAAGCAGCTATTTTTGTGATCCAGACCCAGCACTACCTTTAACTCTCTGTGTGATCTTGGGCAGGTCAGCTACCTCTCTGGGTGAGATTAAATTACCCCTGGAGTCTCCTCTAGCTCCACTATTCTGTCATTTTAAGTGAGTCCCAGACAGGTTAAAATGCCAATACAATTTAGATATTTTAGAAGAGAGTCAGTCATAGAAACCAGTCCAATGCTGATTATGTATGGGGTTAAGTTTTTTTTGTTTTGTTTTGATTTTGAGAGAGAGAGAAAGAGAGAGAGAGAGAGAGAGAGCGTGCGCATGTGGGCATACAAGTAGGGGAGGGGCGGGGGGGAGAGAGAAATCAGGCTCTATCTGATCCCACAAAACTGTGAGATCATGACCTGAGCCGAAATCAAGAGTCAGATGCTTAACTGACTGAGCCACCCAAATGCCCCTAAACTACGGGGTTAAAAAAAAAAAAAAAAAAAAAAAAAAACACCTGTTAAAACGAAAGAACAATCACGTGATTGGCAAATACTCAGGGAATGGATCTCCCCTGTACAAAGTCAGGCATATTAAAAAAAAACAAGCATAAACCTTCAAATAATATAGGAAGCATATGGTGACGACTACCTGGTCACTTGAACAGTTTCCATTTGTTTCCATTTCTTTTTAAGTCAAAAAGGACTTACCTTACTATTCATTTGGAAAAATGTGTCTTGTATCCATAGCCATTTCTTTAAGTATCTTGAAGGCACCATTGTGTAATAGAAAGAACACGGGGTTTGGAATATGTGAAAACTGAATTCAAATTCTGATTTCTCCAACTTCCTATTTCTGTGGTCTTGACAGAATTCTATATCTTCTTTGAGCCCGTTTCTTTGCCTATAAAAATGCTGATAATATTTGCCCTGCAAGGAGAAGATCATATGAGATAATCTTGCAAAAACTGTCTGGCAACAAGAGGTGTTCAAAATGTTAGTTTTCTTTTTTTTCAGCCCATAATTAACCATATTTTTTTCTAGAAAGACTCATAATGAAAAGTTAAGAGCACAGTCTTTGGAGCCAGATTACCTGAGTTCAAATCCTTGCTCTACTGTTTATCAGCTGGCTGCTTACAGCAAGTTATTTAACCTCTTTGTGCCTTCGCTTCTTTTCTGTAAAATAGGGATAATAATAGTACTTACCTCATAAAGTTGCTATATGAGTTGAATTGTTAATACTTTAAAGATACTTAGAACACTGGGAGGTATATTAGTATTTATTTATTTAAGTTTTTGAGAGAGAGAGAAAGAGCAAGCGAGCGTGAGCACATGAGCGGGGGAGGGGGAGAGAGAGAGAGGGAGACAGAGAATCCAAAGCAGGCTCCAGGCTCTAAACTGTCAGCACAGAGCCTGATGTGGGGCTCAGATTCACAAACCATGAGATCATGACCTGAGCTGAAGTCAGATGCTCAACCTACTGAGCCACCCAGGCACTCCTGTTTTTATTATTTCCAAGAATGGTAAGAAATCCTATATATGCTAATAAAGGAAGCAAAATTTTAGAGAAGTAAAGAGTCCTGAATTGTATAAGGCTCTACATGAAGCTAACTGTAAAGGTGGACTTGATTTTTTTTCTTTTAGACTAATGGGAGGAAGGAATAATCCTTAGTCACTGATTGCTTAATTTTATTGTACTGTACTGTAAAGATTGTATTTTAAAACCTTCATCCTTAATTTCAACTCTTGGAATGTATCTCTAGTTCTTCCATATTATATCTTTTCCTGGTAGAGTTGCTGAAATGTGTACTTTTAAAAATAATAATGGCTACTTTTGTTGAGTAGTTCATAGGTGGGAGGTCTGGTATTTAACTCTACTCGTTAGTCTGTTTCAATGGATGCTGAGAAGACACAAGGCTGCTAGATAAGAGACAAAAAACTTTTTATTACTCATGGTACAGCAAGCATCATGAGCATCAGCATGTGGGACAGTTCTCTTTGACCTCCAGTCCCTCCAGTCCCATCAGGACAATGTGATAAGGGCCCACATGGATGCTGTGCCCATCTACAGATTTCATTGCAGCCAAGAACCACCAAATTTGGGGAACTCACCATTTTGTGACCAAAAGTAAACAAGCATACTCTGAGTTCTAGAGGGAGACATTTTTTTCATCCTTCATGGTTGCTCACTGCAAAACAACTCTGAGAAATGCTTGGTAAAGAGCATTCAGGTTTTGCATTCTTAGTACACACAGCTCATGGCAGATCGCCTTTCCCAACACTGGGTTCTAGGACCAATGCCAAACACCTTAATTGGAGCATTTTTTACTGGTAGATCACTATATAGCTAATATTCTATGTACATTTTACTCCTTATGGGTTCTTAAGGTTTCATGGAGAATTTAGCAGGGTTGCCTCTGGGCAATATTACAAATTGGGGCACATTTTGTGTATGCACCCCATATTCCTATTGCAATCACTTTTCCCTAAGCAGTCCCCCACATTGAGGACTCACGTAATTAATGGTTCTAGTTTAATCTTTAGCTGCCTTTCTTCTTGGTCTGCTCCATGCCATGTGCCAGCTCATTGCTTTCTGTCTCATGCTCTGAAACGAGACTTACCTATTTTGCAGCCAATCTCTTTGAGCCCTTCCATCTTATAGGACCAAACTGGGATTAAAATATGTTAATAGAAGAGTGTATATGGGTGACTCACCAGAGAAAATAAAATTTTATCTTAAGAGAGACCTTTCCAGACAAGCTGCTTTAATCTAAAGAGTAAATTGAATAGTGGGAATTTGAGATTTCAAGGATATATATACAACTCTGTATTGCTTCCTTTGTACATGGTCAGCCCTGGGTCTGAGGGATAAATTTAGTTTTGATTTTATATGAAGCATTGATTTTGTATTCTGTGAACAGGAAAAAAAATATTTTGAGCTATGGATTTAAATGCCATTTCCTTTTCACTCCCCATCGTCCACGGGTTTATGAGATACAGTTTTTGATCTTAGTGAAAAGAGTGGTCATGACTACCTCTTTGCAAGTACATATAATATCAGGAGTTGCTCTTCTACTAATAAGCAAACTATTACCCAAGCCATACTTTTTAATAGAGGCACTACGGAGGGACTCCACATTAGAACATGGAAAATGAGGCTGTACTTGGGCTGCAAAGCAGCCATTCCGTGACCTAACGCTTCTATTGGCACCTGCATTTGGGGTCTGTAATGTTTTCCTAACTGTGCTTTCAAGACCCAAGTGATTTAAAAAAGAAATGACTGCGTTCATAAAAACGGGAAACTGTAAACCAGCATAAATGTCAGTTTTTATGTTGATATTTACATTTATCCCATGGAGAGACTGAATTGTTTAGTAATATGATTCAATATTTAGGGTCAGATATTTTGGTAACATTTACAGATCAATAAATTAGACACATTCTATCTTAAATGACCAGAAAGAGCTTAGTTTCCCAATGTGAAACAACCTTAAATTTTCAGCAGGGAATGCTCCCTACAGAATTGTTAATTGCACTGATGCTATAATAGTATTACGTTTTAACTACAACTGTGTTAGATTTTCAAGCATCTCAGAGGTTATAAACTAGTCATTAAAATTCATTCCTGTCGGCAATTTGGTCTGCAGAGCCTTACCCCAAAAAGCACACATCTAATATTTATGTGATTTCCATTTTAACACGACTATTTCAACTACTTGCAATACTGTAGCCTTTGTCATGTGCTCCCTTTCTTATCCCTTTCACGTGAGCTCTTACTGTATTAACCTGTTAAGGGTGAGATACCCTACATTAGAAAATGGGTCTGCCCCCTGTGATTTCTCCTGGCTAGG
The DNA here is from genome assembly GCA_028646485.1 of Cryptoprocta ferox. NCBI lineage: Eukaryota > Metazoa > Chordata > Mammalia > Carnivora > Eupleridae > Cryptoprocta > Cryptoprocta ferox. The sequence goes on from CM053575.1 coordinate 68,835,451, forward strand.
GCCCACGTGATGAAGGCATGTTGCCCAGCATGAGAGTGGGGAATGGCATTTTTACGCTGTTCTCATGAAGGAAACATGTAGAGGAAGATGACATAAGCTGCGTGTACTTCCTCCAAAGTGAAAATCAGATAGAAATCTGGCACTGTTATTCCCAGCTCTCTAAAACATAATAGATCAGGCAGTCATCAGGGAGCTAGATTAAAGAAAGCCAGCTTGTACTTCCCAAGACATTAATAGGTCTCTCTCTTCTGGTCCATCTTGGTTTTCTTTCCTCAAGTGTGACTTTTTGTTTCTACCTGGTCTAATAGTCTTATCCTCACTCATTTCCCCTTAGAATGGATGTGGTTAAGAGCAAGACCCACACATGTGTCTACTCCCTCTTCTTCCTAAGCATCTCAGTGGGTGCCTAACAGTAAGCAGATACACTATAATGTGTTGTGTGGTAAATTTAAGGATTTAGCTCTAGGCAGGCCTTGGCACTTTAGTTCCAGGCTATTCAATTAAGTTGGACCCCAGTGAAATAAGTATTTATGGATTACCTATTGGGTAAAGAAACTATTAAATATCATAAAGCTTGGAAAGCATGATGTGGTCTCATATCAAACTACCAATATTAGGGTGCGAGATAAGAAACTTCAGGGAAATCAGATGTGCCACTTCAAAGTGATAAAATTATCTTAAAAGGATCATATCCAGCTTTATGACATGGAATATATTCATGGAAGATTTGACTTATGAATTCTAAAATGAGGTGGGATATCATGGAAATCACTTGGAATAACTTTGGATAAAAGGTTTTTGATTAGGAGAGTGACGTGATGACATGTTTGGAAGGTATGTCATGTTAGAGATGACATGTTACTTTGGATGCAGTATAAGGATGGATTTGAGGAAGAATGAGTTTGAAGGCAACGTGGCTAGAAGAGAGGGGAGAGATTAGTAAGCCACTGGTAGAGTTAAATGCAGGTAGATGATGGTGTCCTAAACTTAATGTTGGCAACTGGGATGCTGAGAATGAAACTACTTGTGAAGATATTGTGGAAGCAGAAATAGAAGGACTTGACAAGGAGAGGAGTGGAACCAGACTCTGATTTTGAGCCTGCATGACTTAGAAAAAAGTGGGCGACATTAACAGGAATGGGGAAGGCAGGATGATGAATGCCATAGGGAGGCAAGGGGAGAAAGATGGTGACATTGGATGTCAGTGCTTTTAGGTGTTTAGGACACTGAAATCTCTTGGGTCTGGTAAGTAGGGCGCTATAATAAATTAGAGCAGATATGGCTAACAAAGAAGATGCCATTAGTCTGATAGACAAAGAATCCTAGCTCTGTGACCTAGGGCAGGTTATTATCCGACCCTCCCTGATCTTCACTTTCCTTGCCAGTAGAAGAGTGAGGTGGCTTTATAAAAGAAAGTTTAACAGATGGATGCAACCCAGCAACCATGGCAGGTAAGAAGTGATTTGGAACCTGCTGAGAGATTTCTGGTGGGCCAAGGGAATCTGCCCTGGATTCTCTACTCACTTTGGATGAGTGTTGTTATGTCACTACGGTCCCTCCCCAAACTTGGGGGGATTTGCTGTCACTGTGATCATCAAGGCTGCCCAAGCTGATGCTCACAGATGCCACCAGGGCCTTTGCTTATGAATCATGAATACACGTGGTGAAAAGGAGGTTTCTTATCAGATGCATGCAGTCAGCTTTCCAAAAGCCTATTTCCGTTAAAAAAGGTACAAGTAGGGGTGCCTGGGTGGCTGTCAGTTAAGCATCTGACTCTTGGTTTGGGCTCAGGTCATGATCTTATGGTTCATGAGTTCAGGCCCCATATCAGGCTCTGAGCTGATACTGAGGCACCTGCTTGGGATTCTCTCTCTCCTTCTCTTTGCACCTCCTCTGCTCGTGCTGTCTCTGTCTCTGTCTCTCTCAAAAAAAAATTTTTTTAAACGTACAAGTGACTTCATTCCTTTTAATCCCCTTTCCATCTTCTGATTAAAAAAAATATAAAACACCCTTATAATTTTAATAGAGATGAGAGAAAGCACAGAGTATCTTCCCTGGTTTGGTGAAAAGTTCCTCATTGTAGGAGTTGGGTCCTCAATTGCCCTTTGGAGAACCTACTTCATAATGTGATAATGTTTGATTGGGCAGAGTTATGTTGCCAATGTTCTGTCAATGTTAACTTCAAAATGCAGATAGAAAATGGTAAAAATGTTGCTCATCTGAGTCACCTGCATCTGATGAAAAAACTTGACTTTCTACTTGGGATATTTTCTTATATTGTTAGATATGTATAAGTTTGGTATTTGCAGCAGGGACTATTTCCCTGCTGGTTTTCAGTTCATTTTGTTATCTCATTAACCTTTATAAATATTCTAGTGAGAAATATCCTTTTACTTAGGATACAGTGCTTTCTTGGTCAAAGAATGAAATGATGCTTTAATATTGCTGTTATTTTTCTCTATCACCCATCCTGAGAGAACCATAGAGAAAGGCATTCTTAGGAAAGGACTTTGGGGTTACAAATACCTGGAATTTCAGCTCTGTGATTGACATCATGTGTGACCGGAGGCAAATTATTATCCAGCCTCTCTTGGGTTTAGTTTCTTCATTGGTATGATGGCAGTGTTTGTTGTTAAGAGTATGGTGGGATCATCAAGTAAGATAATGGTGACATTTATTGTAAGGTCTTTAAGAAGAGGTATTCTAGAGTTATGTTCCATGGGCCCAAATCCTGGTTATACTCTGATAGATATTTTACTTCCCTAAATTCCTTTCCTTATCCATAGTATGAGAATTATAATAGCACCTACCTTATAAGCTTCTGTGATGATAAATGAGCAAATCTGTGAAAAACAGAGTGGATAATATTAAATGTGCAGTAAATATTAGTTATTTCAGTTACTACACAGTAGGTATTCAATAGATGGAATCTTCTTTTATTCTCCTCCTTCATGCAGGCCCTTATATAACCTTTCTTAAGCAAAACAATTCTTAGAATATTGGAGAAAACAATCCTTACACCTGAGCTGCTCACCTACAAAAGAGGAAACCATTGGATGAATTGGCTAGTGCTGTCCTTTGACTATGAGGCTTGGGGGCACCAAGCTGAAGGAGAGCCTCCTTTCTTTAGAGCAGTTACAAATGGTACAGTCTTCTAGTTAATGAAGTCACAGGCCACCCTGCCTATCCCCTGTCTATTAGTCCAGCTTCAAACACATTTTGAGAAACCCTCTGGGTGCTATCTTTCTTCTTAGTTCTTTTTTGCCTCACTTCTCTCTTTCTTATGAGAAAATTTCTCAGGGTCCTCAATGCACTGATTTCTCTTATGGCAACTTTGAAACTTATAGATTTATGTAGACCACATTTTCACTGGGTTAAAAGGCACTTTGGCTGGTAATGGCAGCAGAATGTAAAGTGAAATAAATAAATAACCAGTTCCCCAGTTTCTTAAATTTTCCCTGAACAATATATGGTATTGATTAGGTAGGAAATAACAAAATGATCTACAGTTTTCTAGAATTCAGATCATAGAAAAATGATCAGAGGGCTTCACACAGCTCAGATGAGCTGTTCCACATTTATCTATTCATTTGTTCAATCTCTCAGTATACAGTTAGTGAATGCCTAATGTAGGCAGGTTATTATTAGAACAGTAATAATATACCAGCAACAGTAATTATTATGGGCTGAATTATGTTCCCCACAAATTCATATGTTGAAGCCTTAACCCTCAGTGCTTCAGAATGTGACGGTGTTTGGAGATGTAGACTTTAAAAAGATAATTAAATTAAATGAGGCTGTTAGCATGGGCCCTAATCCAATCTGACTGGTGTCCTTATAAGAAGAGAAAATTTGGACACACAGAAAGACACCAGGGGTACACAGGAACAGAAGAAAGACCACATGAGGACACAGTGAGAAGGTGGCCATTTATAAGCCAAGGGGAGAGGCCTCAGGAAAAATTACTTGTGGATATCACGAGCCTGGATTTCTAGCTTCCAAAATCATGATAAAATTAATTTCTGTTGTTTAAGCCACCTAGTCTTTGGTGTTTCATAATAGCAGCCCAAGCAAACTAATACAGTAATATTTTATATTTAAATTGTGTATATTGTATTTATACTTTCAAAATTTTATGTTGTTTCCACATACATAGTACAGCATTCTGGGTAAACACATTGGCTCTGAAGCCAAACCTCCTGGGTTTTAATCTACCACCTACGCGATCTTAGATAAGTTACCTAACTCCTCTACTGAGCTTTCTTCATCTGTAAAATGATTACAGTACCTACTCCACAGGATTGATATCTAGATTAAATGAGTTAATGTTTGTAAATCACTTTAACAGTCCTTGGCACACAGTAAGCTCTAAAAAGGTATTCCTTAGATTAACAAAATAAAATGCATGCCATAGTTCATTTTATTCCTCTTAAATCTTGGAGCTGAAGGGAAAGAAGGAAAGGGAAAACATTTGCTGCACCTTTATTATACAGGAGACAATGTGGTGACAATTTCACTCACGTTTGCATATGTGAGATTAAATTATTGGCTATGTTTGCGTACTGCTAAGACATTGGGACGCTGGGACATTTACATACTGCTAAGGCATTGGCTTGGGACATACTCTTATTTGGAATCCAAATCTATTTTCCTTTCTTCTCCTTTCCTTTATTCAGCACTGCACCTTTACCTGGAACAGTGGTGGTATCCAAATAAAACGAAAAATAGTCATCAAATTGGGTATTGTATTAGTCAAAGATCAACGAGAGAAACAGCCAGTAGTGTACACACACACACACACACACACGACCTATCACTCTTTGTATATAGATATATAGTGAATCAATCTATCATCTATCTATCATCTATCTATCATCTAGTATCTATCATCTCATATCTATCTATCATCTAGTATCTATCATCTCATATCTATCTATCATCTAATTAATATTATGCAATTAATTTGGGGGAATTTGAAGTCCATAGGACAGTCAGGAAGGGAAGATTTTGAATAGACTGGAACTCCATGGACACAAGCCGGAGTTTGTTCTCCACACGTAGGAGTGTCTGTCTATTTCTCAGTTAGAGAGGAAAGTAGACTCTTAAAGGGCTTCTAAGTGATTGAGGCCCACCAAGATAATCTAACTTAAAGTCAACTGATTACAGACTTTAATTACATCACTATAACATTTTCACAGAAGACCTAGAGTAGAATTAAATAATTGGGAGATGTATGTATGTTACAAAAGTGGCTACTACTTTCCATTCTTTGAATCCCCTGAAAAAATATCTCTTGTAGCTCACCCTATCTGGAAACATAATAGACAGGGGATTCTGAGAACATAGTTTAGCTTGGTCAATCAACATACCACAAAGTCATTGCTGTTATTTTTTTTTAAAGACTGTAATTCACTGTGTGTATAACAGTAGTATATTTTAAAATGAATTTCTTTTTACAAAGGATTCACAGAATCCTTGAAATATTATTACCATTTTATGAGTAACAAAACAAAGGGGGCTCTGATGGTTTAAATAACTAGCCCAAGTCACACATCAAGCTAGTGTGGAAACTAAAATTAGAAGTCAGAGCTGACTCTGAACACTATTGTATTTAAGAACAATAGAAAATAACTTCAAACTACCTTAAGTTCTGAGGAAGCTTTAGAGTGGAAGAGAAATCAATGCTGGTTGTGCCGTGTCAGCTGAACTGCATTTTTAGCAGGTAGGAAACATGAATTAGCAGAGTAGAATCTACAGTTGCTAGCCCCCTTATGAAGACCTGATTGTAAGCTCTTAAGATTTTCTTTTGGGGATAGCTATGCATTTATAGGAGATTAGGAATTACTATTTGCAGGAGTCTGTGTGTGTGCGTGTGTGCGTGTGTGTGTGTGTGTGATATACTGCTCTAAGAGGTTGCTTAGTTTTATATTTTGGATAACTTCTCTATGAGTCAGATATTACCTTTTCATAGTTCTGTGACAGATCACGTGATACTTGATGTGATGTTAGATGAACATATGGGAGGGGGAAAAGAGTGAGAGGGAAACAAACCATGGGAGACTCTAAAGGATAGAGAACAAACTGAGGGTTGATGGAGGGAAGGGGTGGAAGGTGGGCTAGATGGGTAATGGGTATTAACAAGCGTACTTGTTATGATGAACACTGGATGTTTTATGTAAGTGATGAATCATTGAATTTTATTCCTGAAACCACTATTGTACTGTATGTTAACTAATTAGAATTTAAATAAAAATTTGAGAAAAAAACA